>CM028130.1:171262000-171875500 GCA_016271365.2 Neoceratodus forsteri | reverse complement strand
GCGGAGAAAATCTTCTACTCTTGCAAAAAGTGCCTTGGGTTCTTTTACTTCCACCTGGGCACCCACTATGACAGCACCAGAGATGGGTAGAAGGAGTCTTAGTTTAATGTCTCATCTGAAGATGGCACACCCCAGCGGTAAAGCAACCCACTGGTAGTACACTCAGGTGCCAGCATGTATGATATGAGCCCAATCCCGGTGGGGAGACCAGAACCCACGACTGTATCTCCGAACCCATCTGCTGCCAAATTAATTTTAAATCTTACAGCCTGAATTTTAATGTATTTGACTAGCTAGAGCCAGAAATTTTAGTTAGAGCCTGCTTCTTTTAGAGCTACAGCTGGCAGTTCCATGTATTTTTGCTTTTAGAGCTTCAGTTAGGAAATTTAATTTAGTTAGAGCCTGCAATTGAAATTTTCTCCCACCCGCCCACCCCTGACACTCTTTAAATGCTCTTTCCTTCACTGGACTCCCTACCCCCTATTGCATTTTCTCTTAAAGGGGCCCCCTGTTAATTGGCACTACCCATTTTATTTTTGCCATATGAAACTTTACTGACCTTAAAAATCATCTACAATTTATTTTCCTCTGGTCACTTTTCACAAGTACAAAACTAAAATGAATAGCTATCAGATCATCCTTGTGATAGCCTCTTTGTCTAGCCTGCTACTGGCAACTGACTTTTGTGTCTTGATACTTGCTGTGGACCAACAAAGCCTATGCTCCTTTTCCACCCCACACAAACCCTCTGACCCCCCACTCATTGTGTTCAAGTATGAACATACTCCCACAGGCTCAGCCCTCTTTGCATTGCTGTCAAACTATGAACGTTGTTTGTTTGGCCTATTCATATACTCCCTTACTCTCAAGTCTCCCCATTGGCTCCCTCCTAACTGTCCTCTCCTTGCCCTTCTACTCCTTGCTGGAGATGTAGAAAGAAACCGGGGACCCATAAACACCCATATCGATCACAACTATACCACCTGGGCAAGACCATCTGGCCTCAGAGTTGCCCACATGAATATCTGTAGCCTCCCTTCGAAGTTCCCTGAACTCAAGGCGTAGGTATCCCTTTACAAGCCACAGGTGTTAGGTCTCTCTGAGACCTAGTTGAAACCATACCACTCTGACTCCTCCTTTCAACAAAATGGTTACTCCCGCCTACATCTAGACTGACCAGGAAGAAAGAGGGGTGGGGGCATGGCACTATATGTTCAAAACCACATCGCTGCCACCACCATCAGTTGCTTAACCCCCACCTCCCCGAGTGAGTGGCTCCTCACTGAGATAACTTTGGGTGCATCTGAAAAACTCTACTGAGGTTGCTGTTACAACCCCCCTTCGGGACACATCTGGGGCCTAACCAATTTTCTAGATGATTTAGGGCACATTGCACCCTCAAGAGACATCATTGTGCTCAGGGATTCAACCTCAACTGGTTAGGTGTCCCTGAAACAGACTACGCAAACCTACTGAAAGCACATAATCTGGAGCAAGTTATCTCCTCCCCCACCAGACACAATGCACTTCCACTAAACCACTCCCTCCTTGATTGGGTTTACGAATTGAGTAGACTTGATTCTCCAAGTGGGAACAATGTTGACTCTATTGGCAACCATACCCCAACCTACATCATACCGGACACCAACTCGAACCACCCTCCCCACAAACTTCTGTCTTTCAGAAAGTTTAACTGCCAGGATCATGAATCTACCCTCAGAGATGTTAGAGCAATAAATTGATATGCCGTCTACCTACACAATAACTACTGGACAAACACTTTCCCCTCACAACCAGAAGGGTAATAGGGGCTGTACCCACTGGCTAACCTGGAGACTACTGGCACTTATAAAAGACAGGGATAGTAAATGGAAAGCATACAAGGCATCCTCCTTCCTCCAACTATGGAACACCTATAGATGACTGCAAAATACCTGTAAACTGAAAAATCACTCGAGCGCAAGTATTATATTAACCAACAAAGTAACAACCTTGCAATCCTCATAGGTTCTGGGCCTCCATTGGGTCACTTCTAAACCCCAAGACCAACAGACAAATTACTCAAATCACATCCCCCCCGGCCCCATCTCAGATCCTGTTGAGATTGCGGACATCTTTAATATAAAATTCACTGATCTATCCTCCTATCTCATCAAACCCCCCAGCCTCCTCCAGGCCTGAACAACCAGCCAAACAGCTACCCCTCCTCCTCCTCCTCTAACACCACCCTGCCCCTACCTTTCCACTTTAGAGCTATTGGGCACAATGTCACCACCAAACTCTTGAAATCTCTCCTGGCCAAAGGGCCCTGGCAGTGATGGACTATACCCTGCATTTCTAAAACCTTTCTTCCTGGCCATTGTAAAATCCCTCACTTTCATATTCAACCTCGCCCTTTCTACATCCACTGTGCCTGACTCCTGGAAACATGCACATATGGTACCAACTTTCAAAGCTGGTGATCCCCTCACCCCTAAAAACTATAGACCCATCTCTCTCTTCTCACACCTAAGTAAACTGCTGGAAAAAATTGTACACTTCCAGCTGTCTGACACCTAAACAAGTATAACCTCTTATGTCCCCTCCAGCATGGTTTCCATAAGCACCATAGTACCTCTTCTACTTTGGTCCTTTTTTCTGACCACGTTCTAAGGAACATGGACATGGGCAAAGTCACTGCTGCTATATTTGTGGATTTATCAAAGGCTTTTGACCTTGTTGACCACCACCGTCTCCACTCCACCCTACTTCATTTTGGCTGCTTACCAGGAACTGCTGCTTGGTTCCATAGCTATCTCTCTAACAGGTCTCAGACTGTCATAATTGGTAAAGTTTACACTACTGCCCTACCTGTACACATGGGAATTCCCCAGAGTTCTATAATTGGCCCCCTACTTTTTCCATGTTTATAAATACACTCCTCCTTGGCCCAGTGACGCTGAGGGTTAAGACACTAGTTATCTTGCCTTGCACTGCGCCGGTGACCCAGGTTCAGGAAAGAGCCAGGGCTGCCAGGGGTTGGCAGGGGTGGAAAGGGATTGAGTGTCCAGAGGACATGTCTCCCTTCCTGGGGGGGGGTTTAAGGCAATGCATCATTCTTGCGTGCCCTTTGGCGATGACAGGAGGAAGCGACAATGCGCTGCAGCTGTATCGGCAAGGATGGAGCTTGAGCACCACCTCGGGGGGTGGGGGCTGGAGAGGGAGAAAACTCTAAGGAAAAATCCCAGGCCAACCAAGGAGGCAATGAGGACCTCAGGGACCTCCCTCACATCCCCAGTTCTGGGCAGGCCACTCCGGGGATCCAGGGCCGACTTCACGAGAGAACCGGACCCTCTAATTACAGATAGACATTGCTGCGGGAGGGTGGGCCCTGCCCCAGGAGGTGATCCAGGGTGCTGGGATGGTCCTCGAGTGAAGGGAAATCCGGTGGTAGGCCTGCCACAGAGGGGAGTAGAAGGGCCAGTATTGTGAGGGTACCTCCCAGAGATGCCTCGGTTGGTCGGAGCAAAAATGCAATTAAAAAAATAATAAATAACTGCACTCCCCATGGAAAGCCTCAATTGTAAGGCACTCCTCTATGCAGATGACCTATTCATCTACCATAGCGATAAATCACTTGAATCCATCTCCTCCACTGTTATATGAAATTATGGCTCTGTCCATCAATGGTTCCTCTCCAGCAAACTCCTGGTCAATGAAAAGAAGACAAAATCTGTGCTCTTTGGCTCCAAACCATTTCTAAGGTCACCAAAACCAACTTATCCCTCCTTGTACACACACCAGCAGCCCCATCTCCCCTTGGAAATGTCACCTCTTTCAAATACCTAGGTGTTACCTTCGATCCCTCCCTTACTTTCTCTGACTGTATCAACAACACTGCGTGGAAAATCCACCAGAAATTAGGCACTGCCTACCAAAGCAAACATCTTCTGTCTGCTGAAGCTCCCTGCCATCGCACAAGGTAACCTACTGCCCCTCCTTGACTACTGCTCCCCTGACAACTCCCTTGTGTCCTCTACACTGCACTCACAAATAAACACATCATACAATTCTATCTGTCACTTTGTTCTTCAAGCTCCCTACTCCACCCATCACTGCTCACTCTAAAAGTCCCTAGGGTGGCTCTCACTACAAGGTTATTTCGATTATGCCATGGGCTGCTTGGTAGGCAATTCTCTCAGGAACGACCACCTGTCCCCCTACTGATCCCTTCTAACTGACAGGGTGGCTTCAAGGACCCTTAGGGTATCCTCCGTCCCATCACTGGAAGTACCATGCATCTCCACTGCCATGGGTAGTAAAGTGTTTTCTGTCTCTGCCCCCTCCCTATGAAACAGTCTTCCAAAATCCATCTGCTCATTCTCCTCCCACCTGTTCTTCAAAAAAACTTAAAAAGACTGGGTCCAGACTGTAGCCACCTATCACTGCTCCCCACAATAATTCTAGAGCCTTCTAACTGCCCATGCTCTGTGATGCTGCTGTTAGCTGCTTGCCGCTACCTCCCTGCCCATCCCTTTCTCACATCTGGTTTCTTATGTCCTTAAGCTCCCTGGCACCTTCTTGCACTTTTGCAACATCTTATTGCACTGGTATCTTATTGCACCTTTGCACTTTTGCTCTCCAGTCCTGCTTTGATCGCCAAGCAGTCCATGAAGTT
This sequence comes from Neoceratodus forsteri, assembly GCA_016271365.2. NCBI lineage: Eukaryota > Metazoa > Chordata > Ceratodontiformes > Ceratodontidae > Neoceratodus > Neoceratodus forsteri. Next base: position 171,870,843 of record CM028130.1, on the reverse strand, counting down.
TGATTGTCGGAGTCTGCACAGCCTTCTTTTTTGGATGAGTATCTGATGTTAACTTGTAAATGCCTCGTGTAATCACATGTTGCTGCTGTCTGTTACTTGTACTATTTGCTTTTGTTGAAATCACATGCGGCCACTGTTTTAATACATGTACTATTGTTATTATTGTTTGTATAACCATCTATTACTGTACATTCCACCCTCATCAGCCCATGTTTGAGATGTGTTTAGCCCATGTTCTTGCTTATACTGTTTTTGACTCATGTTATTGCTACCTTGTGGCCAGGGCCGTGACTGAAAATGGTCCTTCTGATCAGCTCACTTACCCGGTAAAGAAAGAAAGAAAGAAAGAAAGAAAGAAAGAAGAAAGACTGTCTGGCCCAGAGGTGGATGTGCTACCTACTGAGCCATGCTTACATCTTTAACCCAGAACAGGGAGGGGCGATAATGCTACTGTCATTTCAGGTGTACAAGCAGATGAAAACATCACAAAGAACAATTAGTAGCAAGGATGCAAAGAGGAAAGTTACGACCTGCTGAGTGTTGCACAGTGAGTAAGTGATGGTAGTGGGATTTAAACCTGAGTAAGTCGACTCAGCTCTTTATCTTATAGCCAGGCCATGCTGTCAAGCTGCAAAAAAAAATTGCTGCTTTAGGTTTACCCTCTTTAATAGGGACTGTATCCGCAGTCCTAGCTCTAGGTGTCCTCTAATGTGGCTTTCCTGTTGTGCCAAAGGACATTAATAAGAAAGGCCAATCCTCATTTAGCTTACAAAGTATTCAGGATTCAGGCACCCAGGCAGAGCTTTAGAGCATCTGATAGAGGCATTATGAAGGAGTCGGAACCAGCTGGGTTATACTTAGATTGAGGCAAAGAATTTAGGATGAAATGGTAATTGCATTGAAGGAAGGAGACTTAAAAAGATTATGAAAAGCAGAAGTCATCTTACTCCCATGATATGCTGGAAAATAATGAAAGGACTACAATCTTACATTATAACAAGCCTTCCACAGAGAGGGGAGAAGACAGCATTACCCGAGCTTTAACTTGTATACATTTTATGACTTCAAGATCCTGGCAAAATTCACATTTTCTTCATGTCAAAAGTCAGTTCTTAGGTCAAAACAATTATGACTCACATTCATTCAAACCAGTGTTGTGAAGAATGTTCAGGTTCTAATAAAACAAGTTCTGTAGAATTTTGTAAAATTCCACAGAATTTTGTCAGTGAGGAAATTCCAACATTGCGCTAGCAAAATAGTTTTTGTGACTTACTAATCCGCCATTTAAATAAACTAAAGATTCTTTTTCTGCAATCTGCAGAAAACTATTCTGTGGTTTAAAGCAGTAGTCCATGATACCTATAAAAAATGTTGACCTATACATTTTTATTCTGTTTTAGATTGCCCCGTATCTGCTGACTTGTAAGACACCCCACTTTCCCCATTATGAGTCCACTTTAGTACTTTTTTCATATTTGAGATAATAAAAGAATCACTTCTTTTAATATGGCTTGTACCAGGTTTTCTACAATATTCTCTGTGTTTTTAGAACACCCACTGTTTAACACTACTTTTCACGTGGCAGTAATGAACTAGCATACAGCAGACACTGATCACTGATGTTATAGAACAACAGGTGTACAAACAAAGCTGAGAATACTGATGAAAGACATAGAGCCTCAGTGCACAAGCACTGAGGGAATGGTTACCCCAAAGGACATTGGCCAGGAAGCCAAGTTTCAAAGAAATACAAAATCACACATGCCCCTCATAATGCAAAGCATCATGGGCTGCATATGCAAATCACCACAGAATATTATGCTGGTTCAGCTTTAAGCAGAAATGCATGGTGCTGACAGGCCTCTCACACAGTATGCAAAGGGTGCCAACAGAAGACACCAGCATAATATTCTGTGGTGATTTGCATATGCAGCCCATGTTGCTTTGCATTATGGGGGCATGTGTGATTTTGTATTTCTTTGAAACTTGGCTTCCCAGCCAATGCCCTTTGGGGTAACTATTGCCTCAGTGCTTGCTCACTGAGGTTCTTTTTCTTTAAACTTGTTTTTTGTTTTAATTGGGTTCCACACAACATACCCAGATAGACTATCTTAGGGTAGCTGGTTCATCTCACTGGGGGTGTCAAACAGACGAGGCACACTGATGAGTCCTGGTAGGACAAAACACATGTCTATGTCTTCTGTTGACACCCTTTGCAAACTGTGTGAGAGGCCTTTCGGCACCATGCATTTCTGCTTAAAGTTGAACCAGCATAATATTATGTGGTGATTTGCATATGCAGCCCATTATGCTTTGCATTATAGGGGCATGTGTGATTTTGTATTGTACTGATAAAAAATTGGTCTGAGCCATATTAAAAGGAATGCTCCTTTTACTATTTCAAATATGGAGAAAAGTGTTAAAGCAGGTTCACAATGGGAAAAAAAGGGTATTAAACAAGTCAGGAGATAAGAGACAATCTAAAATACAATAAAAAGTATAGGTCAAAATGTTTACTGCTGTCATGCACTGCTACTTTAAGTGATCCACACAAAATTATTCCACTGTTTATGCAGGTACACTTTTTGGAATTCTGCATAATTTAAAAAGAAATTCCGGAAAACATTTGGGAAACAGAATTGCCATTCTGCATACATTCAGCAGGAGGAATTCTGCATTCCACAGCCCTACTTTTAACTTAGTTTGTGATAGAAACTAACTAGGCATGCTCAATCACAAAGGTTGCCTTGTATCCATAGGTTTTAAAGATCAACTGAAAACTTACTGGTTGTAGTAGGTTTTTTGAAATGTTATTATTGTGCTAAATGGAGTTACTAAACTAAACATAAATTGAAGCATCTATTTATTTATTTATTTAGTTAGTTAGTTAGTTAAACATCAGTTTAGAAACCTTTGAGCCAGAGGCTCATTTACAAAGGTACCTCGTCACAAAGAGGACATCAGAACAGTAGTACAAGGGACACAGTACTTACAAACAAAAAAGTTACAGTTCAATTACAATTTTGTTACAATAGAGTACAATCTCCAACGAGCAAAAGATAACAAAAGGTACAAAACTTATGGTCGGGGGAGAGCTGGTGGGGTAGAAGGAGGAGATAGGGAGGAGAAATAAGTAGGAAAGGAAGGGGGGGCTCAGTGAGCATTGTCAAACAGAGTGTATATATATATATATATATATATTTTTTTACACTAGGCTAGCGGCAGTTGCATTTGTGAGAGCTAAGCAGGAAGTTTCTGAGCCTGGGCTTAAAGCAAGCTAAGGTTAGAGAGTTTGAGACACTGGCAGGGAGGGAGTTATACCAGTGGGGCGATGCGTGGGGAATGCCCTCTGACCTTGTGAGGTCCTGGCTCTCGAATAACTCAGGGTAGCTCTTGGCGAGCCGCGTGATCAGGGTCGGTGCAGTACGGCGAATGGAGTTGGATAGGCCCAGGGGATAGGCCGTGCAGGGCTTTAAAGGTGAGCTGGCATGTCTGATACATGAGTCGCTCTTCCAGGTTGAGTAGGGTAGCCAGGGTGTACAGCTCACATGTGTGAGTGAGTCTGGGAGCACCAGTGATAAGTCTGCAGGCCTTATTTACTGTGAGACGAACCTTGTTGAGGGCAGTCTGATCTGCTGAGCCATAGACCGGAAGGCCATAGTCAATGAGATACATGACAGAGGAGGTGACAGCCAGGCGGAGGGCATCAGGAGGGAGGCATTTCTTGTGCCGGTAAAGAATGCCTAGCCGTGAGTTGGCGACAGAATTTAGGGCAGATATATGTCCATGGAATGAAAGTGCAGGGTCAAAGGTTATACCATATTTAATCTGAATATAGGCAAGGGATGTGCTCCTCTGGAGACTGCTGTTAAGATTTAAAGGTATGTTTACATTTGAAAAATATTTACATTTCAGTAGGGATTCAAAAAGATTTGGCACACTATACCTTGTGTGATGCAACAGCAGATAGAGCACAACTGAGGAATAGAACAAAGGGGTGATTGTGGGCAGTAAGATGAAGTCAGACAGGCAGTGGGCTGTTGCAGTTCAGAAAGCAAAAGCAATACTGGGATGTATTAGTAGGGGCTAAGTTACAGGCCAAGGAAGGTTATCCTCCCCTGTACAATACATTGGTTTGACCACATCTGGAATACTGTCTCCAGTTGTGGTCACCAGAATTCAGAAAGGACACTGAAGACATCAAGAAGTCCAGCACAGGTCACAAAGCTGATTAATATCTTAGGAGACAAGCACTATCAGGAGAGATTAGACATACTCAAATTATTTATCCTAGAAAACAGAAGGATAAGAGAAGTTTTGATTATGGATTTCTGAATGCTAAAAGTCTATAGACAGGGAAAGGATGCACAGATTGGTGATCTGGTGAGTGCAAGCACCACTACAGGATATCAGGGCAGAAAAAGGGTAAACATCAAAAACCACCACCCAACATAGAGGGTGGTTAACATGTAGAATAGCCTACCCAATGAGGTTGTGGAAGGTAGCACAGTTCGGCCTTTCAGAACAGGGCTAATCCTGAGGGGAGGGAGAACACCATTGAGGGTTACAGAGAATGAGTATGGGTAGCAATTCAGCTGATAAGCTTAGATGTGTGTCCACACTCAGACTGGATCAAATCACTGCTGCACAGCAGGAGGGGCAGACAAGATGAACCCCTTTGTATAGTTATTGCTGCAGCAGGAGGGGCAGACAAGATGGACCCCAAGTCCCTTCTACCATCACAATACTATATTACTATTTAAAGTCACGGCTCTGCTGCAGAAGGAGCAAGATGAACTCCAATTCCCTTCCCCCATCTCAATAATATGTTTTAATGTATAGTCACTGCTGTACAGCAGGAGGGACAGGCATGATAGACTCCAAATCACTTCCTCCATCACACCACTATATTACTATTTAAAGTCACAGCTCTGCTGCAGAAGGAGCAGACAAGATTAATTCTAAGTTCCTTCCATCATCACAATACTTGATTACTATGTATAGTCACTGACATGTGGCAGAAGGGGCAGATGGTATGGACCTCAAGTCCCTTCCATCATCACAAAATTGTTTATATGTTTAACGGGTCAGCACAAGTGGAAATATAATCCTTTTTCAGGTGCGCCCCACAAAGTCAAACATAACAAGTACAAATAACATGCACAATAAAACATTACAGGAAAAAGAATTCCATGTTAATTACATATTATTTAACAATCAGTTAAATTCTATAAAAATGTAAAGTGCAGAAACAAAGAATTTGAAAAAGCACCTTAAGAGAACAAGCACCTGATAGCAAAAGGTATAACATTCCAAATTGTGGGACCTACAAAAGAAAATGCCCTCTGTCCACACGTAGTTCTTCTTAAAGGGAGCCTCAAAACCATCTCATCCCCCCTAGCCCTAGAGGATGTACCCGAGGCAAAATGCTGTAGGTGTCTTCATAAGCTAATAGGCATACCTGTTTGAACTATTCTGTAAATGAATCTAGTCATCACATAGTCATAATTCAGTTTAGTTGGTAGCCATCCCATTTTATCTAGGATTATACAATGGTGGGAACTACAGTGAAGCGATAAAGCAAATTTACCTAACTTTTGTAACAATGTTGACTTTTTAGATAAAACATTTTTTTATTTTTTTTATTTATTAGAATATCGGAATTACAATCCTTTGAGTCATAGACTCATTTCCAAAGGCTTCTCGTCGGATGACATAAATACAGACATGACAGTAATACAGCAAAGACAACGTTACATAACTAGTTGGACAGTAGATGTACAAACAATATTAAGCATTATAATACATTGATGGGTACCTATACAGAGCATTAGTTAAGCAGTTACATACATCCTTTGCAGTGCAGTAGCTCAGGCATTACAATACATTGGTGTGAACCTATACAGAGTATTATCTTACTGGTTACATACATCCTTTGCAGTGCAGTGATGTAGGCTTATACACAGTGATAGCTAAGCAGAGTAACAAGAGAGCAGAGACAAGATAGTGGGCCCTAGTGGGGTTTAGTGGAGCAGTCTTGAGTTACACTTTGTCTTGGTGTGGGCCCATTTTAGTGCAGAGGCGTTGTCGGTAACCAAGAAAGCATAAGTAAGGATAGGAAGTGAACATTGCTTAGCTATGGCCATTCTAGTCTTGTCAGTCAAAAAAGACCTAAGTCTATATAACATACTTAATGTAGTATGAATCGTAAACGTAACACTACTAAAATGAGCATCATAACCTAAGGCAGGGTCTAATGTAACACCCAAATATCTAAAAGTATCCACATTATGTTAGCATGCTGTGATCCATTCTGCCACCTTTACGCATGCCTGAAATAATCTGCTGCAAGACATACTGCCTTGGAATAGTGCCCTATACACAAAGGAAGGAAGCAGAAACACAGAAACTTAGAAAATGATATCGGAAGGAGACAGAGGGTCCATCGAGTCTGCCCATGAGATACCCAAGACCTACTGCTGATCCTGAGAGTTGACATTGGACTTGGAGGAATTGGAGTGATGCATTCTGGGGCTAGGCATAGCTCAGACCAAAGGTGGAAATTGCAGAGACAAATATTTAAACTCCTTCAGGTAAAGAGTGGAGAAGAATCTGAAATCAGAATACTATGCAGTCCTGGACAGTCTGGACCTATATCGTAAAATGGTTTTGACCTCCTTACCTCCCCACAAAATGGCTTGGAAATGGTGAAATGGTGCTGACCCATTGGTGGTTGTGTGAGGGGAGAGGGCTTATCATGGTGCTGCCTGGGAGACTGGAGTTTGCATTCAAGCTCTGGAATCCCATGTTGAGCCCAGTTGGGGCCATGAGCTGAGGGTTATGGGCTGTACTTCATATATATTGTGGGGACGAACTAGAGTTGCTCAAAAGTCAGAATCTGCTGATTTTGTTCCATCGTGCATTCAATGGATAATTGGAACATCCAGTTCTGACTCCAGTTCTGTTTCAATGACTGCTAAGGTGTCGGAGCTGGAATCTGAGTCAGAATTGCAAGTTTCACTTTTGTATCCATCTATGAATAGAAAACTCTTAAAACCTCTCTCCACCCAATAAAATGCCCACAGCACACCAGGAGAAAAGCCATTCCCCCTTCCCCACCCTAATACTCCTCCCCTTACCTTGCATGTTGTCCTTGGCAGCTGCTGCCTTGGGTGGTCCCATGCCACTCCCCATGTGGGGCTACAGACAAGGTATTAGGATCAGACTGGAGGAGTCCATCTGGATGAGGCAAGCAACAATGTCAGGGTCATTAAAGCATCTTTTAGTGCCTGCAATCCAGGGATTTATTTCAGTCAGTCGCCATGCAGGGAGAGGACTACTAGGTATAAGGAAGTGTGGGGGGGGGGGCACAGTTGAAGATGGCTGTGCTTGATTCGGAGGCATACTGCTGCGTACTTTTGTGGCAGAGTAATGTTGTGGACTTTAGTTACTATGGGGACTTGGGGGCTGTCTGGTAGTGGGTGGAGGCCTTTGGATTGCCAGGTTGCTGCCAACCTGCAGTGCCAATATTATGAAAACTGGATGGGTGGATCCATGCTTACAGATCGGGGCAGAAGGAGTGGGATGCTCAGGGAAGTAGGAGCCTGGGACTGAAGCTTGCTGTGGAGTGGATCAATGGTTTTATTCATTGCGTGGATAGGTGGAGAGAGAGATGAAGCAATCAGTGACCCTGGCACTCCTGCCTATGACATCAGGATGGACCCCTTCAGCCCAATCCTACTACCGTCCCTGCAGCACCACACAGGGAGGTGGACTGAACCACCCCAGCCAGCAACTGTGCCATGGTCAAAACAGCTTCTGGGTGGAGGAAGTTGTAATAGGCCAAGGTAAAATTCAGATGCATAATCAGAATCTGATTCTGATTTGGCATCTAGCTAGGATTTTTCAGAATTTGGATGTTTGGCCTTGAATACTGAAATTTAGAAAAAAAGGTCAAAATCCAATCAATCTGATTCCATTCAGCAGATTCCAGCAATCCTAGAATAAACACAAAACTCAGCAAAATGCAGGATATGTAAGCAATAAGACATGACTGGGCGAGGTTGTCTGGGGTTAATGCACGCCCAGGTGTGTGGTGAGGCAGGAGTCAGTTGCATCGAGTGACATGAGCAACTGAAGTGTATTAATCCAAGACAACCAATGACTTGGAGTGTCATAGCATACTTATGAAATGGGTAAACTGAGAAACTATTTAGAAACAAAAAAAAATGTTTCAATTGAAAAATAGGTATTTTGTTAAAAGTAACTAGTAGGGGGGTGTGGCCTGGCAGGGCAAGATGGTGGTTGCTCTCTAGTGCAGCTCCCACATTGCACCCACTAGCATCAGCTAAACTCTGCCTATTAGCAACAGAATTAGCAACAGAACTCAACCTACAACTGCAGCCTCTTGGAGGCAGTATAGTGTAAGTGGTTAAGGGCACTGGGCTGCAGATCTGGAGAACTGGGTTTGAATATCACAGACACCATTTGCATACTGTGCGACCATGAGCAAGTCATTTAATTTCCCTGTGCTTCCAGGATACACCTGGAAACAAGTCTTAGCTTAATGTGTCTTTCCTGAACACAAATTTTAAAACAAAAATATACCTGGTTTATATCTCCTTCATGGCTACTCAGAAATCTCAAGAAAAGCAGACCCCACTCACTTTTAAGCTGTCAGCAGTAACCAGCCACTCTGATCCTGCTTTCTCAAGAAAGCCACATAAAAACAAGGGCAATGGCCTTGGGCAGGAAGACAGCAAATGAAGACATGGACTGGCCACTTGCCACTGTGATCCTCAACCTGTAGAATGAAATAAAAGCAGGTTCTGAAAATATCCCAGCTCAAATTTGGGCTGGCAGTTTAGCCTAGAGGTTAGAGTAATGAGCTGTGAATGAGCTTGGAACATCCAGCAGACCAGACCTGGGTTTGAGTCTCACAACCTCCACTTGCATACTGTGTGACTCTGAGAAAGTCACTTAACTGCCCAGTGCACCCAGGTCACCCCTCAAAATAAGCACTTGTGCCTAGTGGGCCTTACCTGGTTACCAAAGACTAAAATAAAATAAATTACACATGTCAGATTATTGTCACTGGGCTCACCGAGACAACAGCTTCCCACACAGCCGGACTGGACAAGGCAGAAAGGCATGTTAATGACTTAGAAGATGCCATAGCGGACCTCACCAGGGATAGAAATCAGTTAAGAAAATTCTTGTTCTCAGTGCAGGAAGAGAGCAGATGACCAAGGAAATAGAGCCCACTGCTCTAACATAAGGTATCACTTTGATATCCCAAACTCACTTGCCCGCTCCCTGTAGCCTGAAGCCAGAATCCCAAAACACAAAATCCTTATAGTGGGATTTTGCCCTCCCCCCAGAGTTTGTAATGCCCTAATTAAGGGGGATGCAGATGAAAAGCCCCCCAAAACATGGAAAACAAGCAAAATCCCACTATCTGGATTTTGCGGTTTGGGATTCTGGCATTGGGCAAACAAGTGCTGGGATATAATAGTATATTCCTAACATACACCTAGTGGGCTTGTCCAAGGGTCTTGTGGCAAATCGCCAGGACCAAATGTGCAAAAATGGCTGGTAAAAAAGTTGAATCTGGGAGCTAAGACAGCATCTTTCAAAACTGAAAGAGCCTACCTCATGGGAACCCTACCAACAACCGGTGACAGGATGAGGGGCTTCTTGGTCTTCTACCTGTGGTGCCATGAAAAGGAACTTGTCCTTAAAGCAGTGAAGAGCCATGGCCCAATAATGGTAGATGGTAGGAAGGTGACAGTTTTTCAGGATTACAGTCGAGAACTACAGAGCAAACAACAACAGTTCACTGGCATAAAATCTAAACTTCACCTCAGAGTCTGGAACTTTGCACATACCCTTAATGCCTCAGAATTACTAAACCTGGAAGACCTACTTGATATTTTGATACCTACTAGGAAAAAGAGAGTTTCCTTAATGCCCAAGAAGCAGCTACTGAGAGCAGAAGTTCCGTAAGGGAGAGCAGGCCAGCACCAGGATTCTTTTCCTGGATTTTGATCACTAATGTAATTGCCTGGTTGTTTTTTTTGTCCATTGGGGCTTCCTATCAGTTTCCCAGGGTTTCATCCTTCCTTACTTAGCCTCTGTCTACTCGATGGTCCCGGGTCTGTGACTGCATGAATGTGCACACAGCTATGTGGTCTGCTCAGATGGTTCAGCAGCCTTGTTAGTGCCGTGACCTCTGTTCACATGCCCTAGATATATAACAGGCTACCTTTAAGCTGGTCCATTTTGAGTAATGGCACCATGTAAAAGTTTTATTAAAGATGGCTGGGGGTTGGGCTTCACAGGGCCGGGGAGGCAGGTGGGTCACCGGACAAACTGCCTGGCTTGGCAGCATAGCCATAGTGGCTGCATTTCCAGTCAAGAGGCTGTCTACCGTGTAGCACAACTGAAAGCAATTAAGTTCTTTCTAAGCCTAGCTATATGTTGAATACAAGGGATTAACTGAATGACAGATACAACTGATTGGACTTGGACCTCTGTATGCTTACCATATATATGGGTGGGTTGGTGGGGTCACTTGATTGATTGAAAATGAAGCAGCACCCATTAAGACTAGGCCTTGTTGACAGACACCCCCTGTCCAAGGCTGGGCCCAACTGCTCTTCTAGCACTGATGACTTCTGGCCAAGGTGGGGGGGTCTGGCTGCAGCAGACTTTAGCAGGAATGCATTGCAAATCTGTTAATCAACCACTGACTTTCCATGGACCACAGATGGAATTAAGCACATATGGGCCTGTGGTTCTTAGTGAGGGCTAGTTATTTGCTGTTCTTTTATAGGGACACTGATCCCACTGGACCTACAGGATGCAGCTGAGTCACCATTATGGGGCCTCTTTGACCTAGCGGGCACTTGGACTGTTCTGTTTGCCTGCTGGCCCTGCAAACCAACTTCCAACCTGAGCACGTGTGCGTGTAACAAAGATTGGACATATTGTTGACTTTCTTACCTGTCTTTCCAGGACTGTTGCTAGTTAATTAAGTTTGGTACCTCCACTGCCAATTATCAGAGCAGATGATTTAATTTTCGCTGATATGCTGTCGTTACTAAATGTCATACTCATCTTATTGGGCGTTATAGCAATCGACTGAGTAACCAGCTGTTTGCAGAGAAAGCAATTTCAAGGTCTGATTAGCGTGACTTGAGGGGAGGTAAGGGGTGTAACCTGTTGCTGTCTGGGGTAATGTTGAAGTTATAGGACATGAAGGGTTTTTTGTTTGATGTTTTGGAGGAGCAAGGGATGTCAAAAATGAAGTGAGAAATTTTTTATTCACTGACACTACATTGTTTTATGATTCAGAGTGAGCAGGTGCATGAGGTAAAACACCTCAGCACTAGGACAGGGAGTGAGTTGGGGCCATATCACTCCCTCACTTACTGATTTTGGCTGCTAAGCTAGAAATAATAACATGGTATGTTAAAGATCTCAAAAATGTCATCAAGCGGAAAAAGGTATTGGGTAGGGTCAGAAAACTGAAGGGGGATATCCTACTGATGCAGGAAATGTGCATGACTGAGTTGTAGGTGGGCTGAACTGCTGCCTGCTGGGGCGGGGGGGTGGATGGCATGGTTCCTGTTTTAACACCAAGTCCAGGGGCACTGTGGTCTGGCTGAGTTATAAGTACCCTGGGGATGTACAGCAGGTTAAAAAGGATGGGAGGGTTATACTTTGGTGCGTATTGCCATATATGATGGAAGGTCCCTTCCTCTCGGGTCTGTATATGGCCCCAGCATAGATGACCCATCATTCTTCCAGAAGCACACACTATAAATGGCAGACTTTGCTGGACCCTGGGTGCTGGGTGGATTCTAACTGCGTTGTAGATACAGTACTGGATAGTTCTAATCCTTACCCTGCCAGCTATACAACACAATTGAAGAAATTCTGGACATAGTGAGATTACTCCCCTCCATGCAGTCTGCAGTGGTCACACTGCTACCCAAGCTGGGTAAGGAGCACTCCCTATGTGCCTCTTCCAGGCCTGTATCACTCCTGACAGTGGACTACAAGATACTTGCTAAAGTCTTAGCCACTAGGCTCAAACCTGATCTAAAAGACGACATCCATTTGGACCAGTCTGGTTTTGTGACAGGGCGCCAGGGCAAACCAAATGTCAAGAGAACTCTTAACAATATACACAAGTGGTCCAGAAATGCAGATAAACACAGGGCAGTGATCTTTATGCTGGATGCAGCGAAGGCCTTTGACCATGAGGAGAGCGTTGCATGTGTGTCCAGGTCATCAGGTGGGTAAATGCCCAGTAACAAGCCCCAGAGGCCAAAAATATTGATTGATGGAGGCCTCGCAGTCGCCATCTCCTTGATCCGTGAAACCCACTTGGACTGCCCACCTTTCCCCTTTATTATAAGTATTGACTTTGGAGCCTCTGGCAGCAACAGTAAGGGCAAATTCAGGTATTATGGAATGGAAGGAGAGGGATAGGAGGAACACAAATTGTTCCTGTTTGCGTATGATATGCTCATGTACTGTACTTTTATCACCCCTCGGAGAAACTTTCTGTAGTACACCAGCTTTTAAGGGAATATGGGGGAATTGTTGGGCCACAAAATCAACTGGGGTAAGAGTGAATTGCACCCTGTCAGGAAACTGGCTAGAGATTACCGTGTAAAGAGCCCTCAGGGCCATGTTGCCATAGACACCATAAAATACCAGGGGGTTTGTCTGGCCTTCTCATTGGCTGCTTTCTACAAAAACAACAATAAGGCTCTGGTGCAATCCTTGGAATCAGAATGTGTAAGGTAGCAGGCTCTACCACTCTCTTTGATGGAGAATTAATGTAATAAAAATGTGCACTCTTTCAAAATGTTTGTACTTTTTCCAGACCTTTCCAGTGAAGCAGCCAATGGCCTTCCTTACTATAAATCTATAGATTCATTAAATTCCCACTGTATCTGGAACAATAAACCTGCCTGCATAAAACATGCTACAGTAGCTTACAGCAGCAAATGGGGATTGATGGCTGCGCTTTGCCAAGCTTTGTTTTATTACTGGGCCGCTCAGCTTGCCTTTCTTCCCACAGGTCCCACCCAACAGAAACCATCCTGTTTGACACACGAAGGTGATAACCTTTGGTCTGACATATGTAATGGGACCTTGTCCTCAGTGCTAATGGGCCATGTAATCTCTTACCTGGTTAACCCTTTTGCTGTCAACCTGTCGCATGTGTGGAGGGCATTTCATAAGCATGTACATTACCCTAGAACTATGTCCCCGATGGCTGACTTGCCCGCAATTTTTAAATTCAGGCCTGGATACAATGTATTTGTCCACCGAGCATCCATGAGATGGTCAGACCTGGGACTTGACCATGTGGATGCACTACGCTGCCTATGTACCGATGTGGTCCAGACACGTGCGACTAACACTTACCCGGCCAATGCACATCTGCATCCATGGACAGGCATGTGAGACATGGCATTCATCACCACCAGCCACTACATGTCACCCCTCTGTGGCATTTTGGTGCATGGGGGTGCATAGGCACACACAGGCGGGCATCCAATCAGATGTCCGTCCTGCTCCCAGAGTGGATCCTCTGCTCTGAGCAGACCAAGGGATTGTGGCACACCACATGTTCCATGAGTCAAGGGAAAGTAGATGATTGCCACAATGGCTGCCCCCAGCCCTGTCTGCCTGCCCAGAGGGTTGGGGCAGCATGGCAGTGGGGGGTGTCTGTCCCACCACAGTTGGTGGGTGCTCTTCATGGGGGATGCAGTGGTTATGGTAGGGCGCCAGCCCAAGTAGTGTCAAAACAGAGAGTGGCTAACAGACACTCGAGTGAATACTGGCAAATAAATGAACTCATAGCATGGTCCATTGTTAAAAAGTGTTCATTGCACAAGACACACAAACTCATCCTACCAGCATCCGCCAACATTTCACCCACCTGACCGTGGGCTTTGTCAAGGCATTGGTGGATGCTGGTTGGGTGAGTTTGTGTGTCTTGTGCAATAAAAGCTTTTTAACAAAGGACCATGCTATGGGTTCATTTATTTGCCGGTATGCACACTAATGCCTGTTAGCCACTCTGTTTTGACACAGTTTGATTTTTACATTGCGGTGTGCTCCAGGGATGGACTCCTTTAGCTACTTTACTCTTTTGCCTGCTTAAGTGGCCTACACTGCCCCATACACAGCAGTCCACACCTTAGTGAATGGCATGGATTCTGTGCATACTCCCTGGCTACTCCCCTGGTTTATCCATGTATGTATCTGCATGGACAAACAGAGGATCTGGTGTGGAAGAGGTCTGTGTCCCTTCTGTGCATGTCTTGGGAATCCGCAGGACCCCTATGCATTGCTATTATAGGGGAAGCCTACACATTATGGATGTGTGACACGTAGGCTTTCCACTCTATAGTGCATAGAGCCCCATATGAAGGGGGCTACTTACTCTCATTCACAGACTGTAAAACCAGTTTGGAATACAAACAGGTGCTTTTGTTTTTTTTGCTTATTTTAGTAACAGAAACTGGTTGCATGAAGCAGAGAGACATGACTGGAATCTGGAGGACCTCTCTCACCTGCAGAGGCACTGGTCTACACAAAAGGCAAGGCATCGACAGCTTTTTACAGGCTGCTCCTATGAGATTGCCCCCTGACATCTTTGAAGTAATAACTAAGAAGAACAGAGATCTTTCTTTTTTTTTTCTTCAATTGTTTAACCAGGAGTGGCACACTAATCTGAAAGTTTGTTTATAGGTGCGACCTGGGAGCACAGGGAAGTTAAGTGACTTGCTCAGGGTCACACAGTATGCAAGTGGAGGCTGTGGGATTCAAACCCAGGTCTCCAGCTCAGAGCCATAAACCACTGTGCTATACTGCCTCCCAATCTAGATTATAGCACATTCAGCCCAACATACAACATAGCTACACAGATACTCTGCACATGAAAGATCCCCTCCTCCATGATCTCATCTGTCTGTCTGTCTATCAAAATTGGTGATGCCCTCTTCTCTCCCCTACCTATATCCACTGGGCTCCCACAAGGATCTGTGCTAGACCCTCTGCTTGTCTTCATCTTCCTCAATGATCTCCCCTCCGTATACTTGTCCACATCCATTGACATGTACGCGAACGACATGGTTCTCTTCACAGCAGGCCCCTCCATTGATGATGTGGTATTCAGACTCCAGCTCGACTTTGATAAAATTCAGCTCTGGCTGTGCACTAACCAGCTTTTCCTCAGTGCCAAGAGGACATTCTCCATGCCCTTTGGCACAAGGCAGAGACTCTCTAGGCTCTCTTCCCTTCCTACTTTCCGCACCCTGGATGGTTCCCCTCTGCAGGATGTTACCACCTTTAGGTATCTTGTTATGTGGCTACACCAGCATCTAAGCTTCTCTGTCCATGTGGATGTTATCGTGAAAAAGCTGCACCCCAGGTTAGGTGAACTTTTCAGGATCCGCGACTGTATTGCACTTCTGGCATGCCGTGCTGTCATCCAGAGAATGCTTCTCCCAGTCTTTGACTATGGTAACATTGTCTGCAGTGCTGCCCCAGTCACAACTCTTGTCAGACTGGACACTCTCGTCACCTCTTTCTGTAGCGATGCTCTTGAGGTAACATTGTCTGCAGTGCTGCCCCAGTCACAACTCTTGTCAGACTGGACACTCTCGTCACCTCTTTCTGTAGCGATGCTCTTGAGGTAACATTATCTGCAGTGCAGCCCCAGTCACAACTCTTGTCAGACTGGACACTCTCGTCACCTCTTTCTGTAGCGATGCTCTTGAGGTAACATTGTCTGCAGTGCTGCCCCAGTCACAACTCTTGTCAGACTGGACACTCTCGTCACCTCTTTCTTTAGCGATGCTCTTGAGGTAACATTGTCTGCAGTGCTGCCCAGTCACAACTCTTGTCAGACTGGACACTCTTGTCACCTCTTTCTGTAGCGATGCTCTTGAGGTAACATTGTCTGCAGTGCTGCCCCAGTCACAACTCTTGTCAGACTGGACACTCTCGTCACCTCTTTCTGTAGCGATGCTCTTGAGGTAACATTGTCTGCAGTGCTGCCCCAGTCACAACTCTTGTCAGACTGGACACTCTCGTCACCTCTTTCTGTAGCGATGCTCTTGAGGTAACATTGTCTGCAGTGCTGCCCCAGTCACAACTCTTGTCAGACTGGACACTCTCGTCACCTCTTTCTGTAGCGATGCTCTTGAGGTAACATTGTCTGCAGTGCTGCCCCAGTCATGACTCTTGTCAGACTGGACACTCTCGTCACCTCTTTCTGTAGCGATGCTCTTGAGGTAACATTGTCTGCAGTGCTGCCCAGTCACAACTCTTGTCAGACTGGACACTTTCATCACCTCTTTCTGTAGCAATGCTCTTGACTGTCCCCCCTGGCACTCATCACTGTTCTATGCATAAATCTCTCTCTCTCCTTTCCTTCTCTCGTGGACAGACGCCAAGCCCACTGCGCCAATTTCGTGGGAAAATTCTAATTCAGTTCCCTATCCTCCTGTCTCTTGGCCTCTCTCTCCTGCCCCCCCCCCCACTCCACTGCCATACCCTCAGAAGCTCAAACGTGTAGTCCTAGCAGTCCCTTCGTCTCCACAACCATCAGTAAAG
The DNA here is from genome assembly GCA_016271365.2 of Neoceratodus forsteri. Classification (NCBI taxonomy): domain Eukaryota; kingdom Metazoa; phylum Chordata; order Ceratodontiformes; family Ceratodontidae; genus Neoceratodus; species Neoceratodus forsteri. Next base: position 171,854,196 of record CM028130.1, on the reverse strand, counting down.
CCGAGTCACCACTTCCTAAAATCTGAACTCTCCCCTCAACCATTGGCCAGTCCCCTTCTCCCTGGGTTCTTTCTAATCACCTCAGAGGCCTAACATCCCCCCTCCTGCAATTGCTCCTTACTCCCTTCTTCTGCTCTCCTAGGTCTTGTTTCCAGTTTGGGTCTCATCTGTATTAAAGCACTTATGTTCTAACTCTAGTCACTATGCACTTTACTCGTATCTCTCAAATGTTTATTAATCCAGAGTAAATCAGCTGCTCTGTATTTGGTTGTTGACACATGTTTGTTACTTTATCTAGTGGTTTTTCTGACTGCACTGTGTATGCTTTGCCAGTTGCTTCCATGTATTCAGGTCTCTGTACTATTACCAATGTATTTTGCCATTGTGTGATACTCTGCTCTGTAATAGTACCAAAAGGTTATGTATTTGTGCTCTCATACTGCCAAAGCCCCACTTGTAGAACTTCCCTTCCCCAGGATACATCTGGAAATGAGCTTCTAGTTCAGTATGCCTTTCCTAGTGAATCTTTTTTAAATAAATAAAGAAAATCTATCTATCTATCTAAGATGTAAGTGGGGCCCAACTGACTATCCTCAAGGAACTCGATTCAGTTTGCCTGCTCCAAGTCTAAGGGAACTTTGAAGGGGGTGTTTTTACTCAGATCACATGAGAGGGCTTAGGTCCACAACCAGCGGGGGTGGGATGGGGGAGCATTCCCATCTGAGTGGACAACTGTTAGGTGGATCTGCATTGGAGCAGCTGAAAGGACCTGTGAGAATATCATGTTCTTATACTGGGTTTTGGATGGAAGAAGACTTATTTGCCCATTGATACCATTCCCTGTATTTAGCAGCTGCATCGTAATCTTTTGAGTACTAGTAAGTTATTTATTTCTTGTTTGAAACAGTTTACCATCTTACTTACGTAGCATAGCACCACTAAGATGCAATATCTTGTTTTTAGTGGGGTCCTGCTTTTACACATTTTAACAATGTATTTAGCAGGATAGAATAGCTCAGATGCAATATCTTGTTTTCACTCGAGTCCTGCTTTTTCCCATTTTTAAAATGTATATTACCAGGTTAGCCTAGCCGAGATACAGTATCTCATCAGTGGAGTTCTGCTTTGACACGTTAACACTGTATTTAACCAGCACAGTACAGTTCAGATGCAGGATCTTGTTTTCAGTGCTCAGTGCAGTGACAGTATAGTAGGGGCAAACTGGGCAGACTAGGTGGGCCAAGCAGTGCTTATCTGCCGATAAAGTTCACGTTTCTCTGTTTCCTGCTTTCACCTATTTTTATACTGTTTCTATCATGGATAGCACAGCGGAGATTCAATACCTTATTTTTAGTGGGGGCCATGCTTTTTTGTATTTTTACAGTGTATTTGCCTAGGATAGCCCATCTGAAAGCCAATTTCTCATTTTCAATGGGGTCCATCTTTGAAATGCATTTTTGTCAGGAAAGACCGGCTGCTTACTTTCATTCGGGATCTGTTGTACTGGGGTCCTGTTTTTATTCAGTTTTGCTATCTATTTACCCGGGACACACCAGATAAGATGCAATATCTCATTTTCAGTAGGATCCTGCTTTTACACATTTTAAGACTGTATTTACCCAGGACAGCACAGCAGAGATGCAAGATCTCTTTTTCACTCGAGGTCCTATTTTTACCAGTGTCTTACAATGTATTCAGACAAAACTGCCTGACAGAGGAATTAATTGATTTCAGTGAGCCATGCTTTTACAATTTAGTTTTATTAGGACAGACCAGCTTAGATGCATACTTTCAGTGGAGGTCAGCTGAAATGGTGTTCTGCTTTTATACATTTTTACTATATATTTACCAAGAGAGACCAGAGGAGATGCAATATCTCATTTTGAGTAGAGTCCTACTTTTACACATTTGTACTCTGTATTTACCCAAGATAGCGCAGCTAAGAAGCACTACGTTATTTTCAGTGGAGCTGTGATTTTATTCAATATTAGACTGTATTCACCCTGGATAGCATGGCTGAGATACAGTATCTTGTTTTCAGTGGGTGTGCTGCTTTTACATATTTTAACAATGTATTTTACCAGTATTGCCTACCTGAGATGCAGTATCTCATTTTCAGTGGGGTCCTGCTTTTCTCCATCTTAATCCTGTATTTATCCAGGATAGCAAAGAGGATATGCAATTTCGCATTTAAAGTGGGGACCCAGCATTTATGCCTTTGTTCAGTTTATTTACCCAGGACAACCCAGCTGAGAGGCAAGCTCTCATTCTCTCTAGTGTCCAGATTTTACAATGTATTTTTCCCAGGTAGACCAGCATATATGCACATCTTTTGGATGGGTTCTGCTGTACTTGGGTCCCTCATTCACACATTTGTATGATATAGTTACCCACGATAGACCAGATGAGATGCACTATCTTATATGCAATAAAGTCCTGCTTTTGCATATTGTTGCAATAAATTTTCCTGGGGTAGTCCATGGGAGATACAATATCTGTTTTCAATGGTGTCCTTCTTTTGTACATGTTTTGACTGTATTTACCCATGGTAGGTCAGCTGACAGACAATATCTCATTTTCACTGGGCTCCAACATTTTGAGCCCAGATTTCCAACATAGTCTTTTTATCCACCCGACAGGCAGAACTTTTTAAATCTAATCCAAAAAGTTATTTTTGTAGCACAACTGTAAAAACATGTTCGGAGTAGGTTGGAAAAATGACACCTGTCATGTTCATGAAATGGGGATATACAAGGGTCATGCTGAACCTGCAGACCAAAATGTGCAAAAATAAAGTTCTGAGTAAACATTGGCGAAATTCAATGTTTCTTAATAATTGTGTTGTTTTTTTTACATTTTGACCCCACATTTTCAATATATTCTTTTTAAGGACACTGACATACAGTCCAGACAGGTGGAATTTTTTAAATCCTGTCTGAGAGATGGTTTCGCAGAGTGACTGAAAAAGTGACTGGAAAAAAACATGTTTTGAAGGGGATTTTAAAAATGGCACTTGTCATGTTCCTCAAGTGGGATAACAAAAGTGCCATGTTGCACATTTGGGGCCAAAACCTGTTCAAATCACAAAGTTATAAGTAAACATTGAAAGCAAATTCAATGTTTCAAGCCGGCCTGGTGGTACTAAGGATTCAGGTGCTGGACACCACACCTCACACCATGCCGGTGATCCAAGTTTGGGAGTGAGCTCGGGATACCATGGGTCGGCTGGGGGGAAGGAGCGGAGTAGGATCGAGAGGCCGCAAGGCAGTTCTCCTCTCCGGGGAGGGACGTGAGGGTTCCTTGACTCTTGGCTGCCACCCGGTGGAGGCTAGGTTGTAGCGCCAAGCCACAAGGGAACCCAGTCATTAGGTCAGGTGGTGGGAAGGGGCCATCACTGACACCATGGAGTGCATGTGCACCTCTATATGCATGCGCAACCATGTTCTGGGATGCCGGGAAGAAAATCAGGAAAAAGGCATGTCTCCCCCATTGCCAAGAAGGCACAGGGGTAATGGGGGAGCAAAAAGCTTTATAAAAAAAAAATTCAGTGTTTCCACATGAATTCCTTGATTGTTGACATTTCAAGCCCAAATTTTCAACATAGTCTTTATATTGCTCTAACTTATGTTCAAGACAGGTGGACGTTTTTTAAATCCCATCCAAAAGGTGATTTCACTGAGTGAATGCTTGAGTGAATGCCTCCTCTCTACCTTTCCTCCTTCCTCGCCTCCCCTCCTTCCACCTCCTCCCCCCCCCCCGCAGTTTTGACACCCACTCTCTCGTTCTGCACCCTGTAAAACAGCCTGCAGGTCAAGCTGCTCTCTCCTTCCACTTCCCCAAAGTTTGGAGCGCCCTCACCATTTCTGTTCACATGGCTCCCTCTTTCCTATCCCTAACAACCCCCCCATTAGTTCACTGCTCACTCCTACAGTTGTCACCGATCCTAAGCTTGCCTTGCTGCACCTCCCGCATATTACCCCCTCCGCCCTTCTGCTGTGATTCATTGGTCCACTATCCCCCTTGGACTTGCCCCCACTGCACTCCCTATCTCCTTTCAATCCTTCCTTTTGCTGCCAGTTGCACTGTGCTGAACTGTTGCTTCTGATATGCTGTGTTTTGCACTACTTGATCTCTGTCCTGCCTCTTGTCTACTGTGCACTTTTATTGTTGTCATCTAATAATTGTTACTACAATTGTAACATTAATCACATAACTGATTACACTCTCCTCATCCTTTTTCCACTCAGTACACATCTGTAAATGAGCTCTTTAGCTCATTATGTTTTTCCTGGTGCAACTCTTGAAATAAATAAGTAAATGCAAAAATGTGTCAGAAAGGATTAGAAAAATGTATTTATATATTTATTAGTTTTTGGTAACTGGGTAAATGCACTAGGCAAAAAAAAAGCCTATTTTCAGCACGACCCGGGAGAGTACAATTTGAGAATACAGCATTGACAAACAATCAGGTACATGATGCAAATAACTGTCAAACAAATACAGCAGCAGAAGCAGCCACAGAAGTTTATACACCACAAGGATAACATCAAGAATAATGTAGTTTTAGCCAAATACAATTGTTACATAGTAGCAAGGGAGAACAAGTCATAAGGCCTAGCTATGGGAGAAACAGACAGGAAGACATACGTAAGCATTAATCACCGACAGAGGAGGGCTCTACCGGTGGATTAATGCCTGCTGGGGGGGATTGGTACACGAGGGCGAAGCCCAAGGGTTCCAACCCCCAGCGGGCATTAAGCACCGTACAGCCCGACTCTGGAAGAGATATTAGTGCTTGTAACATAGGCCTCGCTGTGGCGCTGATGAGCCTAAGTGTGGGTGTGTGCACCTTGCTGCCAGTGATCCTAGGGGCACAGGGAGAGTTTGCTGCCCGAGAACGGTGTATGTCACCCACAGTGACAGCAGTCACCAGAACCGGCCACAAGGCTCAGTCCAGTATGCGTCTGCGATCGCGGTGGGGGGGCGGGGGAATCGGAGCGATCACACAGGTGCACGGTGGTGGACGGCTGTGTAGCACACAGATTCGCCACACTTCCAGCAGTCGGGTGCCTGCCAGGCAGATTTGTTCGTGGTGGGGGGGCAGGGGCATGCGGCCCTGCATCGCTCTGGTAAGCAAGACATCATCTACCATTCCTTATGGAGGCCGGGTGTCCTGCGGCGGGCAGGAGAATGGTACCGGCTTGTGCCCTACCAGCCTGCGGCTTGCAAGCACTGCCGGTGGCATGAGGGGTGGTGATGGAGTGGGCAGGTCCCCTCTACTGCTGCGGTGGCCACAGGTGGTACTAACCCAGCGGGCGCTAACTGTGGGTTAATACCCACTCGGTTTGTGTCACCTGTGCCACTTCGGCCAATGCAGCTGCTCCCTTTCACTGCTCTCTGGTGAGCCCTGTTACATTACAATTGATTCATAATGGCAAGGTAAACACGTCATGAGGCTTAGCAATGGGGGAAACAAGACTGGTAGATGACACTTGTGTTCATGAGGTTTGGAAAGAAGAGAGTTATGTGGAAAAGTTGAGGCCAAAATCTGCAAAGATCACTACGTTATGAGTAAACATTGAAACAATTCGATGTTTCTTCATAACCTCATAGTTTTTTTACATGTTGACCCCAAGTTTTCAACATAGTCTTTTTCATACCCCACAGGATGATCAACACAGGTTACATTTTTTTAAATCCTGTCTGAAAGGTAATTTCACAGACGAACTGCAATGACATGTTTCAGATGATATGGAAAATCTCCACTACAATGTTCATGAGGTGGGGGCCCAAAAAGGCTATGTTGAATAACGGGTGCAATAATGTTAAAAAATGACAAAGCTATGAGTAAAAGCTCAAAACACACTACAAAGCCATCAACCGAACTTACCTTGTGTCAGTCATTTCCCGGCCAGCACTGTAAGCAGCAGGATATGCCAGCAATCAGCAGAGTTCAGTGGATAGGTAAGTGTGGGGTGGATGAGGGTTGTGGGGTAGTAGGTGCTGAGAGGGGGGTCGGATGGGGGGTGCTGAAGGGTCAGGGGAGCAGAAAACATTGATGAACTGTTTTTTTTTGTATGTACCTTCTCCTTGCACTCTGGTCAGCCACTCCTTCAGGCTACCTGGGACCTCTACACCACCCCACACCCCCACCACCACCAACTGCCACCCCATATCTGCAGCCCCAAGGGAAACCTGACATATCCCATCATCGGGCAGGTCCTCACCTTCCTGGGAGAAAGCTCCGGTAGGTGCATCCAGTTGACCCGGGTGCTGCTGGGTTCTGTCTGGGCTGTCTAGGGCTCCATGATGGTGAGGGTCCGGTAGCATCATCTGTTCAGCCTGGGGTGCCATTTTCTGTGTTCTCCTGTTAGGAGCATAGCATGCCATTGATGTCAATGCATGAGCCAATGTCCATCATGCTCCTTCACAGTGAGGTCTGATGTATTGCTGTTCCTCCGGCCTCCACCGGGGCCAGTAAATGCTGGGCTGCAAACCCCCTTCCCTCCCAGGAGAAGGTGAGCAGTCACTGGACGCTCAAGCCTTCTCCCCCGGCCAGTCCTCTGGCACCTGAGTCTGTTCCTGAACCTGGGTTACCAACATCACAGGCAGAAATCCGACCACTGTGCCAAAGGGTTACCCATCTGTTTCCTTTTTCACAAGTTTACAGCACGATGCAAGGAACAAGGCAACTAGGGATGGTTTCCTTTGTTTCAGGTACTAACACTGGAGATTGTGTACCCCAGTGTTGCTTTGTTGATTGGCAGCATTAGGGGTGGGCACTCCAGTGTTCCATCCTCTTTGGGGGAGGGGGGTAGCCAGCACTGGAGATGTGCACCACAGTGTCAGACTGTGCCTGTGCTAGGGGGAGTTGACAGCTGAGTCAGGTGAGAGGGGAAACACTGGCAGAACACAGGCAAATGGAGTGGAATGGTAGAGAGCAGCTTCAGGGAATGAGCAGAAGGCTGATAATGACATGACACTGTTAAAGAGTGCTGTGTACCCCCACTCCAAAATCCTGCCTATTTAAAGTGTATTAAGCCTACTGCAGTAGCACCTTTTGTATCTCATTTCTATCCTTTCCTTTCTCCATACTTTCATTTCCCCTTTTTCCAGGCAGGCCACCTGGGAAATAGGCCTCTGCTATCCCTTTATTCTTATTTCCATACCTTGGGCTGGCATTTGGAGAGCCAGTACTCGACCCCCCCCCCAAAGAGGATACTATTTGTAAGCTGGTACAGAGAAGCTAGAATCTCTTTTAGCTTGAGGCTGCCTTTGTGCTTGAATAGGTTTGTAAAAGCAGGGGCATCAGAATCGCATTAGCGAGAGGTAGAAAACCCTCGCAGTGCATTTTTACAAACATACATATAGGATAGTGTATGACTCCCAATGCACAACAAGGCTATTCTCCAACTGAGTGGTTACTATGCCAACTGTTGATCTCAAGAGCGCAGCTTGAGGAAGGTCATACAGTTAGCATAGTAACCATAAGGAAGCATAACCTTGTGTATTGGGAGCTATGCACGCATTCTATACAGTGTATGGTGAAAAACCTGCAGTTTGAGGACAAGAAAACAGCGGCAATAAATGATAATTTCAACATCCCTGCAGTGTTTACAGTAGTTTTTGTAAGGGTCACAAACTTTTCAATTCGCTGTCAGGGTGGGGATTTGAGGTTGCTATGGAGCAGGCATCAGTCATTTTGCTAGGGCAACCTTCGATCGGTTACTGAACAGGTGTGGGCAGGCTTTAAAAAAAAACAACGTGGCAGCTGAATTCCTTGCTTAGCGAGAAGCGGTGTCCATGAGGAAACTCTCCTGTTTGTAAGTACTATTTGTATATCTGGTTGATCCTTCCTTTTAATTAAATGTGGAACCATCTGGTTGATCCTGCAGTTTGTGAGTGTTGGGTGATCGCATTGCTGCCGCCACCACGGTTATCAGGTTGAGCCTGCTGTTTCTGCTGCAGTCGGTGTTGTGTGACGTCCATAGTGCAGCGGAATGAAAAGTCGTTCTGCTGCACCACGGATGTCACTACTGCAGCAGAACAACATTTTACAGTTACCTGATCTTGGTGGAGAACAACGTTCCACCATACACTATAATGGTGTTTAAGCAGTTTTCAGGTGTTGCCAAAATGTAGGAAAAAGTGTAAACACTATGGAAACTGTGGTCCAATCTTGAACCATCTTATTTAGAGACTAAGACCTGCAAACACACCCAGTTATCATATTTGACAAACAGAGGAGTCACGTGATGCGCCAAGAGGAGTAGTCGCTGATTTTCGGGTCTCCCCTCTCCGCAAATAAACCTGCAATTGAATAAAATTCTTTTTAAGTTTTAATCACCCAGAGCACTTGCCGAAAGGACCGAGACTGCAGCCACCAGTTTATTTCGGTTCTTAGCTCCCGAAGAACGATGGAGGGCTCGGATCAAGAATTGGAAGCTAAACGGCCTCGCCGGAGCTCATCACTGACTTCTGACTCAAGAAGACCTATCGCCGGCTAAAATCTATAGCGATCTCTCAACCATTAAAGAGGCGTTGTTTAAATTGGTAGATGAGGTGGCAGAATTCAAACGGCGCTGGACACTCACTGCTCCTGGAAGGGTAACGATACAGCTGTGATTTCTTCCTGGAAAGAAAACAGGAGAAAACAGGCCTTGCCATAGTCGATAGCAAAAGGGCTATAGCAAAATTTGAGGACCGCCTGGATGATCTCGAGGGGAGGAGCAGGCGCAACAATTTGGTTTTACTGGGGCTCCCTGAAGGCGAAGAAGGCCCCAATACTGTCCTCTTTTTGCAGAAGTTCTTAAAGAAATCAGTGGGTCCCTCTCCCAAGGGGCCTGGGTACGTGATAGAGAGGGGCCACCATGCCCTCAGAGCTAAACCTCCTCCATCGCAACCTCCTAGGCCTGTGATCTTCAAACTGCTAAATTATCTTGACCGGGGAGTTCATTTTGAAAGAGGCACGGAAGCTTTCTGTGATTCAATGGGAAGGCAAGAGGCTCCGGCTTGTCCCTGATTTGACATGGAAGGTGCGGCAGGCCCGAGCAAGTTTTCGACCCATTACTTCCAAACTGTGGGCCGCAGGCATTCGCCATCGCATGCTTTACCCAGCTAAATTAGAGATCTCCCTGAAAGAAGGGACTAAGCATTTTGAATCTGCAGAAGAGACACTGCAAGTCCTTTCGATTTCTCTGCCAGACCTGTTCAAGAAAGGATGAGGACTCAGGATTTCATTGTATACTCGAGATTTGGGAAATTCAATGGACATATTGGTGTAGTTAACAATGCTAGAGTGCCACTGTTTCAGTGTTTGGGGTTCAGAATGTGTATTCTCCCCCAGGAACTGGTTTTTTCCTTTCTTGTTTGGACCTTTTGATCTAATAATTAGCAGCTTGGGGGAAGCAGAGATATGATTTTCAATTTACTACATTTTTTCCACAGTTTTTAATGCTCTTAGCTATGTTAAGCGCTAAAAAAGAGCCACAAGAGGGAGCTCTTAGTCTGCTTAATTTCATTTTCTTCTTTGTTTACTGCTCCCAAAGCCTTTAACTGTGTTTAATTTTATGAGCCAAGCGCTCTTAGACTGGCAAGGGTCCCATAGTGTAGGACTACTAGGATAATACGACCCTCATGGTATTTATGGTTTAGGGTATCTTTTAGGTTAGATGCAGGAAAGCAATTAGCCTGCTTAGAGACTCAATGGGCTGTGAGAACCATGTGGTAGTTACAAGATATAGTTGCCCTCTTAGTTAGCCTCTGTTTGATAACTCGGGAGTGCTAACAAAGAATTCTCCTTTGGGGACTAACTGTAATTTAATGTTACTTCCACATGGTTTGGCCCTCGATGATATTAGGGATATAGAGGCTGTATTTATGTATGATTATATTTAAAGGTGGCTCACGATTTCGCTTTCCAGTTCCCTTTACTTAGTGGTTTTTGGCACCTTGTGGGGCAATGTATAGTTCCGGAATTAGCTCTACATTAGTTATTTGATATTCAAGCACTACACTAGCAGTTAGAGTTCTCTCTTTCTAACCAAAGATTGTTAGTTATGGTCTTAGTTTCAAATACGTTTAAGGGGTTTCCCCCTAGTGGGGGGTGAAAAGGTTCGCAGGTTAATATCTTCGGTTTAGTGGCATATTGCTTGGGGGGTGCCCCACCTCTATGGCGCACTATGGACCATAGCACTAGGAGTTGGTTTCGTCAGGGGACCGCCTTTGAGGCGGTTCTATGGGGCTTTTGGGGAGGGAGTTGGGATGTTGGGCTATTTATTTTGTTGTCTAATGTTGGGAGGAGGGCAGCTATCCGTACTTTTCTGATGAACAAGTTGAGGTTTCTATCTGGCTAGTCAATTGAATATTATTTCTTGGAACATCAAAGGGGGAAGAGATAATAGGAAAAAATATATTATATTACACCATTTGGCTCAATTCGACCCATCCATAGTATTTCTCCAAGAAACCCATGTACTCCCTGACCGACTCCACTGCTTTAGGAAAAAATGGGTGAGCCAGGTTTTTGGCGCTGGATTTTCCTCAAGTAGTCGAGGGGTAGTCATCTAGGTTGCGAGAGGGGTTCCTTTTACTTCATCTGAGATCATCTCCAACCCGAAAGGTAGATTCATTATAGTTTGGGGTAAATTAGGAGGGGCTAGTTTAGTTTTGGGATCAATATATGGCCCTAACTTAGATTCTCCCTCATTTTTTATGCAATTGGCTACAACTTTAGCCCCCTTTAAAGATGTTCCCATCATTTTAGGGGGTGATTGGAATTTAGTCCAGTCAAATAGCTTGGATCGCTCTTGGCATAGAGCGCTACACCTCTCCCCTCCAGCGAGCCTTGTCAGAATTTATTTCATCATCCGCAATAGATCCTTGGAGGTTGTATAATCCTACCACTAGAGATTTTACATTTTTTCCCCTGTTCATAAATCTTACTCTAGAATCGATTATTTTTTGGTTAGCCAGCATTGCCTGTCTTTAGTTGAGGAGGTTTCAATTTTAACTCGAGTACTCTCAGACCATTCCCCTATTAAACTCAGATGCTCCTCCTTGTCCACCCCACCCAGATCTTATTCTTGGTCTTTAAATAATAGCTTATTAAAGGACTCCCAGATACTAGTTTGATTTCAAGAGTTTATGACTAGTTCAATTATGGACAACTGGGGGTCCCTTAATGCAGTAGACCAAGTCTGGGCTGCCTTAAAAGTCACCTGGAGGGGAGAACTGCTTAGAATTGCAACAGTGCGCAAAGCTAAAAATAAACAGTTATTAACTAACTGCTTAAAGAAAATCTCTACTTTAGAAGCGATTAAAGAGACTTCTAGGTCGAAGGAACAAGAACAAGAACTGACTAGTTTAAGGGTATGGTATGTGAATACTCTAAATGAAAGGGTGGAGAATTCAGTTTCTAAACTAAAAGCAGCATATATAGGACAGGGTAGCAAAGCTGGAAACCTTTTGGCATGGCAGTTAAAGCAAAGAGCGGCGGCCAAATGGGTGGCGGCCCTGAAACACCAGACATGAACAATTTGGTTACTGATTCTGAGGGTATTTTGGATATTTTTTTCAACTATTACAAAACTTTATATTCGAGTCAACCGCTTTCTTTGCAGAGTGAATCTAAAATGCGAGAATTTTTAACCAAAATCCCCTTCCCTCAGATGCCGAGGAATTCAAGCAGTCGTTGATAGCCCCTATCTCAAATGAGGAAATAGCAAATGCTATTGACTCATTAAAAGTGGATAAAGCACCCGGCCCAGATGGTTTCACACCTCTTTTCTTCAAGACGTTTAAGGAGAAGTTGATACCGCTTTTGTATCAACTTTATGCCTTCTGGCATAACCATGGGGTAAGTGATAAATCCCTTTTCGAAGCTAGGATAATTTTGCTACCTAAACCTGATAAACCTCCAGATTTGGTGGGCAACTACAGACCAATTTCCTTATTAAATATAGATGTAAAGATTTATGCTAAAATCCTAGCTAATAGGCTAAAATCTTCGTGGATCGGGTTGCTGAGTCCTGAACAGACTGGTTTTGTGGCAGGCCTTTCCTCGGCAGACCACTTCAGGAAATTGTTTTATTTAATTTCTGCGTCTGCGAACCCGGATATGGAGGCTTCCTTAGTATCGTTAGACGCAGAAAAGGCATTTGATAGGGTAGAATGGGGTTTTATGTTTGCAACATTGGCTAAATTTGGTATTCCGGAGGAATTTATTCATTATATTCAGATTTTGTATATCTGCCCATCCGCAAGAGTCCAATGCAACAACTTAATTTCAATGGCCTTTCCCCTTCTACGGGTACGCCAGGGTTGCCCCCTCTCACCATATTTATTCAATTTATACTTAGAACCCTTTGATAAGAGCTATCAAATGAACCGCTCAATACATGGGATCCGATAGGTGACATGGAGTTCAAGGTATCAGCATTTGCTGATGACCTGTTGCTGCATGTTAAGAATACCACTACTGCTTCCCACCTACTTAATTTAATCTCATGTTTTAGTGAATTCTCCAGATACAAACTAAATAGGAACAAAACAATGGTTTATTCACTATCCCCTTACCTTCAGAAAAGCTGGTGTTTTTCTTTAGGTTTGCAATGGCAGACAAAATCCTTAACTTATCTAGGTATTCAGGTCTCGAGAGATCTTGAGAAAATGGCTAACCTAAACCTAAAGCCCTTATTTAAGTCTATCAGGTAAGACTTGGAGAGGTGGTCGAAGATTCCCTTGACCTTTTCAGGTAGGGTTAATACAATCAAAATGATGGTTTTACCCAGGATTTTCTATCCTCTCTTCAATTTAAATGTCTACCTCCCCAGGTCTTTCTTTAGCCCGCTTTATAAATATTGCTCAGATTTCTTGTGGAAGGGTAAACCCCCCCGCAGGGTTTATGCTAAATTAATTTTCCACCGAAAAATAGGGGGCCTTCAGATCCCAGACTTCTATACTTACTATCTAGCCATTCATGCAGCCAGATCAGCTCTATGGCTCCGAGAGGTAGATGCCTTCTCTTATGGACTTGCTATCGATCATGCGATTTCCCAACGAGCTAATCTTGATTTGGAATCCCTCTTATACATACCATGGTCTAAGGTCCCTACTCAAATTAGAAATACCCCTCTGGGTTGGGATATAAGGGCACTACACCAACTATATTTAAGATTGCACATTCCTTATTTAAATGACTTATCTCAACCCCTCTTGAGAAATCCTAATCTCCTTGTGGGTAACAAGCCTATCAAAAGATTGTGTTCGACTCCCCTTAAACTTAAGTATTTGGACTTTCTCTCGGATAACGCAATCTCTTCTTTCCCCGCTTTGTTTGAAAAGTTTGGGGTGGAACCTCGAGACTTTTTACGACTTTTTCAGATACGAAGAAGCATTCTCTCTTTTTTACGAAAAGGTAAAGTCTCTGAAGAAGCCGGAAAATTATTGAGGAAACTGTGTGAGATTGCGTTATCTGGAAAATCAGTTTCCAAAATTTACAAGTATATTTTATCAAGATTAGAACTGAAGATATCTCCTGTTCCCCCCTACTGGGAGACCAATCTGTCTATGGGGTGGTCAGAAGAGATTTGGGAGAGGGTCTGGGTAAACATTTATTCATGTATTAAGCAGGACAGACTGAGAGATATTCAGTTTAACCTATTGCATAATCTGTATTTCTCACCTGCCAAACTGTCCCGGCTGAATAAATTGTCTTCTCCGGCCTGTAGTGAGTGTGGAGACCCTATAGCTACCACTTTTCATAAAATTTGGTCCTGCCCTAAAATTGCAAAGTTTTGGCAATCAGTTAAGTGTTGGTTGGACCCGTACTGTGATTTATCAGTTTTTTTTAATGCGGATGTTTGAGTTTTCGGGATGTACGCCCAAATCACATCGAGAATTCAAAAATGCCAAATGGCTCTGGTAGCTTCGGTTACCAAACTATTGATTCTTCGTCATTGGCGAGATATTTGGACCCCATCTTTTAAAGAATGGTGGGACGAATTTCTGAATGCATTAAATGCAGAGAGATCAGTGTTAAATTTTTTTAAGGCTTCGGATAAATTTCAAAAGTGCTGGGGTAGTTTTTTCCAATCCCTGAAAGACAGATATGGCTATTAGACAGGGAGATTATTCTCTCTACTCTTTTCCCTCTTAATTTCAGTATTATTACCCATATCTTTTATTCATCTTTTTCACCCCTTTATCTTTCTTGTCTTTTACCTTTTCATCTGTAACCTTGAGTATTATACTTGTGTCCCCCTTCTCTTTCAATTTTAATTAGAGACAGGTAGATTATTGAATTTCTCTTCTCCCATATATTCCAAGTTGCTAGCTAATGTTTTAATCCTAGTTGAGACCTTGTACTTTTAGTTTCGCTGTATTAAATACCTTGGATAGCTGTCAGGGGGGGTTGCGGGTAAGGTTTTTCTTTTTTGGGGTATTTATTTTGGATTTATTCTACTGTTATGTTTTTGTCTAGTTGTATATGTTCTTTTTAATAAAATAAAGTTATTTGCCATATTTGACAAACAGTTATATTTGTTTTATAGTTTATAAAAAAGCTTCTTTTTTTTATGCCCCAAAATGGTGTTGCAATAGTGTTTTGCATTTTTCCTTAGTGTTCCCTCGCAGTAGCACAGAAGAATTTGCAGTAGCTTGCTATGCTGAGCATTGAGCAGAAAGGTTGCAAAGCAGGAAATACTGAAATAAAACTCATGGGGAACTGCTAGACAAAGTGTACACAATTTTGGAATTTCTACCAGTTCCATACAGTGTTTAATTTCCTCTTGGTATTCCTGTGTCTTAATTACAATAGAAAGCCAGGAATGTTGTAAAGGCCAAAGGTTTACCGTAACTGTTCCCTATTCTGGAAAGTTCTTTGTGGTGCTCAGTGTTCCTGCTGCTCCAGCTATGTCCTTAGGAGGCAGCCGGCCCACTGTTCACCCTAGAAATACTATAGACAGGTAAGGGAAGGGGCTAACTCAGGCAATAAGCTGTTTTTGTGTTAATATTGGGAATTATTGCATTTCAAGGATATGTATGTACTTGAATAAAGATATATGTATTTTCTTTCCCTTATGTAAAATTAAATAAATGTGTGTTGTAAAGGTTTTGCTTATGCAAGGTGTTTAGGGGCGGAGCTAAAGGTGGTCACCTGATGATTCCCTGGTATAAAAGGGAACTCACTGTGGTAACCCCTTCAGATTCATTGTAGGATCAGCTAGGAACTGACCCAAAGTAAGAAGGTCTGCACCTTTTCAAACCTGGACTCTGTTTGGTTCCAGGGTGGCTTCTCCTTGTATTGCCTTTGGAAACAAGAGTGCTTAGTGTATTTTGTTTATACATTTTTGACTTCTTTCTCATTTAAAGTCTGCTGTAAAGCTACTTATTTTGTTTTGATCTGATGAATAAGCTTCTTGGCTTGGCAGTCTAAAGCCTTGCCTCCTCATCACTGTGTCCGTGTCTATCAATACACCCACAGCCTATGACAGACACCCTCTCAGCATGCTAAAGGGCAAAACACCACTATGATAGGTGCTGCAGAGAGGTAAAAAGCACTCCTCAGGAGCTATGGAGGAACTCAGAAATTAGCAGACCCAGTTATCCCTTTCAGACCCACACATTGCTTTCTAAGTATCATGTACGCCAGCAGCCAAGCATGCCAGAGGCATAAATCAACTTTCTCAGTGCAGTAAGCCACTGCAAGGCAGATCATGAAGAAAATGTGAAAGGAAAATGGGATGACTGGTTCTGCTCATTTTTGAGTTCCTCTATAGCTGAGGGGTTAGAGTATAGCATGGCATGCTGGGGCCCTAGGTTCAAATCCCAGTGGAGGGCACACATTCTCCTTTCACATTTCCTCCATCATTAAGAGAATAATTGTTGCCCTAACAAATCAAATGGATATGGCCGCTGGAAGAGAAAACTGAATTAGTACACAATTAGCAAAATTAAAGACACTATATTGTCTGGAATATTAATTTGAAATTCCTCCTAATGTAACAAAATCTAGCCAGAGCCGATAAGGCTGTGAAGAGCTACCAAGTGACGAAAGTTACACATGTACATAGAAATTATTCAATGTCCAGGTGTAACTTGGCCATATTTTGGAGGTGTTGCACCAAATTTTCAACATGGCCTTCTCTTTGTTCAATTGTCCCAAAAGGTGATTGCACAGACTAAATGCGCTATTTTGCACCACAGGTGCGAAAACACATTTTGGGCAAGTTGTGGAAAATGACATCTGTAGTGTTTTGACGGAGGTGTGCAAAAATGGCAATGTTAAAAATGTGAAGTGAAAATATAAAAAATTGGTGATGTTAGGAGTGTGCATAGAAACTGTACAATGCACACTCCTAATGAAGTCATTTTTTCCATTTTTTTCACCAAATTTTCAACATGGTCTTTTTGGACCCCTCTTCATGAACAGTGCCAGTGTTGTTTTGTTCAATTGTCCGAAAAGGTGATTGCACAGACTAAACGCGCTATTCTGCACCACAGGTGCGAAAACACACTGTGGGCAGGTTGTGGTAAATGACAGCTGTACTGTTTTGAGGGAGGTGTGCAAAAATGGCAATGTTAAAAATGTGGAGTGAAAATATAAAAAATTGGCGACATTAGGAGCTTAGTAGAAACTGTGCAATGCATGCTTGTAACGCAGCCATTTTTTGGAAATTTTTCGCCAGATTTGCAACATGGGCTTTTTGGGACTCACCTCTTGAACAGTGGCACTGTCATTTCATGAATCAGTCCCAAAAGGTGATTCCACACAGTGACTGTGAAATCACTTTTCGGGACTGAGTAACAAAATGACAGTGACAGTTTTCACTAGGTGGGGTCCCAATAACCCCACCTTGAAAATGTGGGGCAAAAATTCCAAAATATGGCTGAGATATGAGCATAAGTTGAAAATCCCACTGAATGGCTGTATAGCACACTTAACCTTTAATTCTTTAGTTCGCAGCTGGGCTTTGAAGAGTGCAGCGTGTCCCGGTTCACAGAAGATGACATGCCGACCTCCAGAGGTAAGTAAGGGGTAAGGGGAGGTGTGGGGAAGTGGGTGCTCAGTGGGAGGGTGGGAGGGGAAGAGGGGCTGCAGTGAGGATGAGGGACTGTTTTCTGTTTCACAGGAGTAAAAAAAATGACAACAAGGGACTGTTTTCTAATTTACAGCAAATGCAAAAAAAAAAAAAATTTCGGCACACTGGGGTGGGCTCCCAGTGTACCACATAAATGCTGACATGGGGATTGGGCACCTCGATGTCAGGCATAACTTGGGCAGGGGGCACCAGGAAAAAATGTGACAAGGGACCGTTTTCTAATTTACAGGAAAAAAACAAATTCCACACACTGGAGTGGGCTCCCAGTGTACGACATTAGATGTCAGGCATGACTTTGGAGGGCACAAAATACTGAATGGCATGTTGCCATTCACAACATGGCAGCACTGTAGAACTGGGCTTGTGCACGTGTCATGCGCTTGTGCAGTTCATGCATCGGAATATGGAAGTAACAGCCAAAATAGTGTGGCTGTTATTCGGTAGGCCGATCATGGTGGAGGGGTTTAAGCTCCACTGGGTTTTCGGAAGGCTACTTCTAAATGTCCAACGGAAGCTATTTGTGAGATCAGCCATTTTCAGAGCTCTTGCGAACATTGCAGGCTCTGCCCACAGCCCTAAAAATCAGGAAAGCAATAACCCACTTTAAATTCAATACCTATCCAGGCAACTTCTTGTATATTAGTGATGGTAAACTGGATAACTTTACAGAAAATGAAGTGTATCTGTACAAATGGGGAGATAAACCAACCCTTGGAACAGGACATCATCATTTGCTCATGGTACAACAAAGTCAGGACTAAGTGACTAGCATCCAATTGAGTAAATTACAAGCAAACAAGGAAGCACATTGATAGCATTTTTAAGCTCAACAGATTACAATGTTTTATTCAGAATGGAATCATCCTTCAGCAATACTAAAAACATAAGGATTACTAAAATGTGATGACTGAAAAAGAGGAATAACCAGATTAAGAAACTCTGAAAGTTATTTTAGATATTATCTTGATTGCAATTTTACAAACTGATATTTGTAAGGGACAAAAGTGGAGAAGGTGTATTGTGTTCATATTTGCACGTGTTTTACCAATCGCAAACAAAATGTATGAATTACCTTTGATGTCCATTTTCACATCTAGTTTCAATTGCTTTGTATTTATCTTTACTTGGATGTTTCTTAAAGATAAAAATGTCTTAAAACAAAATAGTACAAGCTTCCACCTACCAACCTACCTACCTACCTACTGTAGCAGTGGGCATGAAGACGGTACAGGCCTTCATGGTAAGACTGGACAATTCTATGTTTAGCAGGTGAATCACAGGATTACCAGGTAGTACAAAGAGTAAGGAAATCATTATAAATTAGTACATGTTTTCAGAGCATATCTATTCATCTCTGCTTATGAAGCAAAGGCAGATGTACTAGACCTAGATCCAGCTTAGAAGAGGGAGGGAGAGCTACGAGAGGGCGTCAGCTGAGATTGGAGTGGGGAAGATTCAGGAGGGACGTCAGGAGACATTTTTCCACAGAAAGGGTGGTGGACAGGTGGATTACCCTGCCCGAGGAGGTGGTATCCTGTAGAATGGTGGGCAACTTTAAGAAGGGGTTGGGACAGGGTGAGGGGGGTTATGATGATGACGGGTGGGGAGGGTGAGGCAGCTACAACTTGAGGGGCTAGCTGCACATTCGAGCAGACTCAACAGACCATAAGGCCTGCTTCTGCTGGCATTTTGGTATGTCCGTATGTCCTTCTGACCTTATATCACTATGTTACTATGTTTATAGGTCACCCTAACATAGAAGTCTGTACCTGTGTCCTGGGCGCCTGTTGTTAGTACCAAAAATGAAATCTATAAATGAGTGTGTACCATAGTTTAAAGGTTTTCTTTTGTGTTATCTATGTGGTATGCAGCACATGCCGTATGTAATGTGCTGCATTGGGGTAACCATACTTATCTCCACAAGTGAGGATAAGAGATTCACACTATGCACACTGCTGACCTCCCCATTCATGAGGTATGGGTCTTTTCCTCATCGTTGGTAATAAATATGGTTTATGCACTGCAGACATTACATGTTCATCATACATACAGCACTTAAAATGCATTTTTGAAAGTCCAGGCAGATGAACAAATTCTGCGTTCAACATTAGTTGGGTTAGAATTTCCATTCTGCCTAACTGGAGTGCATTTCATGCTATTGCGTTAACCTTCTGCCTCTTACTTTTTGTGAGACTTCACAGTCAATAAGTAATTGATAAGCTTTCTGTCAGCCAGAGCAATTAATAGGAGTCTCGCAAGCAGTAGTACCATCAGTTTTCAGCAGTGTGAAGAAGCAAAATTGATTTTGCAAACTTGCTGGTGCATATTGATTGGATGTCTATCCCCCAAGCTATTCATAGGTAGTGCTTTTGTGCAGTCATTGAAAATGAAACCAAGCCTGTCAAGTGAGATTTGACTCTACCCAGTTTCATCTGTCACCAGCAACATGTTGTCCAGTACTACATATGGGCTGGTGCTCTATCATTGCTTTTAAAAGGGGACAGGAAGATTTGCAGCATTTCAAGTTGACACTTGCTAGCTCCCTGTTCTCTTTCTCTATGTGTTTCTCCTGTTTTTTTTTCCATCTCCCTGGTCTTTAATGCCAGCTCTGTATGTTGCCCACCTGTTGCACCATTGTAGTTGCTCCTACCAGTGACATCATCAATTACGATATGTCAGTGACTCATGCTGATACAGCAACTGGCATGGGCTGTTCCAATCAGTGATATCATTGGTTCAATCTGTCAGTGGCTCTCAATGCCAATACCGCTACTGGCATCGGCTGTGTCAACCAGTGACATTACTGACCGCAATCAGTTAGTGGTTCCTGACGCTGATACTGCTCTTGGCATAGGCTGTCCAACCAGTGACATCATCAGTTATAATCCACCTGTGGCTCCCAATGCCGATACTGTTACAGGCATGGGCTATTTCAACCAGTGCCATCATCAGCTGTCACCTGTCAGGAGCTCCTGATGCTGATACCACTACTGGCGTGGCCTGTTCCAACCAGTTACAGTATCCACAGCAACCTGTCAGTGGTTCCTGATGCTGATACCGCTTCTGGCATGGGTTGTTCCAACCACTGATGTCATCAACTGCGATCAGTCAGTGGCTCCTGGTGCATTAATTGCAATCAGTCAGTGGCTCCTGGCGCATCAACAGCGATCACTCAGTGGCTCCTGGTGTATTAATTGCAATCAGTCAGTGGCTCCTGGTGCATCAATTGCGATCAGTCAGTGGCTCCTGGCGCATCAACAACGATCAGTCAGTGGCTCCTGGTGCATTAATTGCAATCAGTCAGTGGCTCCTGGTGCATTAATTGCGATCAGTCAGTGGCTCCTGTGGCTGACACCGCTGCTAGCACTGGCTGTTCCAACCTGAGGGCAGGAGGAGCAGAGTGGGTTGGGGGTGTCTGAGTGGGTTGGGGGTCCACTGGACCACCAGGGATACTTTGGACATTCATATGACAATGTGATCGAGTTGGGGCAGGGTAAGGGGATCCACTAGACTACCAGGGTTTATAGACAGATTATTTACATTACGGGGATATGGGCAGGGATGGGGGATTCCACTAGATTATTAGGGATTTGTTGAACTTTTTTTCTTTACGGGGATATGGGCGGCGGTGGGGGGGACCAATGGACTGCCAGGGTAGACAGGCTGCCGTGCTGCTGTCTGCAGTATGGCAGGCTGCCTGTGGGTGGACACCCACTTAAATCTACTGTTTGTAGACTTACCTTTTGGAGGCGCATTTTTGGACTTGCTCCAAAGATGCACCTCCGAGGTGGGTTGTGAATAGGGATGCGCTGCATGTGTATGGGCACGCCCCCTCCAGATGCGCTGAATACCATTATAGGTGGTGTTCGGTGCATGACTGCCCTTTCAGAATCACGATTGGGTGCAAGTTCAAGATACATCGGTACATCTGAGATGCACTGGGTGCATCTCTTTTGTGAATCCCCCCAATATCTGCAAAATTTGACGGTATTTATAATAGGAACAGTGTATATGACGGGATCATCGAGAATAGAAAAAAAATACATAGTACACAACAACAGAGCCAAAATACAGATACATAAAAGCCCCAATGTAACTCAAGGGTTGGCGGACATTCAGTTAACCCAACATAACCAGGTAAGCTTGTGCAATAACAGTTTATATCCTGGTACTTACACTAAATCGAAAATATATTATTATACAAACTACAGATGAAATGCTGTCTGAATGCTGGTGTCAGTATGGTACTTGAACGTGCCAGATATGGAATGGGGCATGCCAGCAGCTGTGAACACCTTGCATCAAGCACTACTAGATATGCTTTAGAACTGACTACTGGTACAGCTGGTCAAGGATCCCACATCACTGAATAGAAGAGGAACAACTGGGAGGAAGCCTGACAGGAGTATCAGGTTAAACTCAAAGATTCAAAGGTGGAGGTCAGAAGGGCAAAGCACACATGGAGTTACGGATTGCCAAGAAATTAAAAGGTGGAGAAAAATAATTTTCAGGTACATAAGGGAAAAAAGAAAACAAGAAGGGTGATTGGTAGGCTAGTCAAGCGGGCCGGGGGTAGTAGAGGTTCATCAGCAGAAGACAAATGTACTAAACAAGTACTTCTGCTCAGTATTCATGGTGCAGGACAATGTTCCTCTGCAGGACAGTGGTATCAAGACTGCCACAAGAGGTGTCCAGGAAATGGACAGAGTACAGATCTTAGAGGACAGGATACAAATGGAAATAGAAGCTCTCAGTGGAGACGAGGCACCAGGCTTGGATGGCCTGCACCAACGGGTGCTAAGGGAATTGGACACATTATTGGCAGCACCTTTAAGCTATCTATTTAATGATTCACTGCAGTCTGGAGTGATGCCAGCAGATTGGAGACCCACCAATGTAGTACCGCTCCACAAGGGAGGATAGGGAGGATCCAGACAACTACAGGCCTGTCAGCCTTACCCACGTCATAGGTAAGCTGATGAAGACTATAGTGAAGGAGAGTTTAGTGGGCTCTAGAGGACAATGGACTACAGGATGGAAAGCAACATGGGTTTGTGTCAGGGAGGTCTTGCCAGACCAATACTATTTTTTGAGTGGGTCACCAAAGTGATAGATGGGAGAGGCAGTACATCTGCTCTACTTTGACTTCAGCAGAGACCTCAATTTGCTAGCATGCAGGAGGTCACTGAAGATGTTGGGGGACTTGGGAGTGAAGCTAAATTTAGTTAGGTGGGTAGGAAATTGCTAAGTGGGAGCCAATGAAGGCTAATAGTTAATGGAGCTATCAGGTGACAGAGAGTTCACAAATGGAGTGCCTCTGGGATCAGTCCTGGGGCCTGTATTATTTAATATGTTCATAAGTGACATTGGGAAGGGTATCCTGGGAAAGATTTATCTCACTGCTGATGACAAAAAGCTATGCAGCAGGGTGGATCAAGAGGAAGGGGTGTGGGAGATCCAGAAGGACCTGGAGAAACTAGGGAAATGGTTTAAAGCCTGGCAGTTGAGGTTCAATGCCAAGAAGTGCAAAATAATGCACTTAGATAGACAGAATTCACACACAGAATGCTAAATATGAGGAGTTAGGCTGGCCACTTCAACAGATGAGAAAGATCTGGGGTCATAATCTGTGATTCCTCAAACAAACAAGTAAACAAAACAACAAAGTGTAAGCCCCCTCTCTTTGAGAGGGGCTCATGCTTACCTTGAGGGACCCCACTCATGGTTCCTTCTCCCCTGGTTTAAGGGTTTTGTAGGTATTTGGGGGAAGGCACAATTCGGGCTGTGTTATTAGACTGCCACTAGGGGCAGTCCCATAGTACTTAAAAGGAGTCAGCTCAGTGGTTCTGGGGGAGAGAGGAGGCTGGCAGGGAGATGGCAGAACAGGCAAGCAGGGAGGAGCTTGTCGGTCCGGGTTGGGCCTGGATCAGTAGAGCCGTATTCCAGCGACATGGCGCCAGTAATGGGTGCTTCACGGGGAGGGCCTCAGACAGTCTCCAACATCGTGTGGGGAACTGGGACTCCAGTAGGAGATGGGGTAAGGAAAGTGGCCATAGTAGGTAGGTTGGTGGGGTCTCAGGCCCATAAAAAATAGACTTGGACTGCCAGGGCTGGGGGTTTTGTGGCAGGAATCCTCCAGGGAAGGGGTGGTGGTGGTAGCTCCCTCTCATGTCCTGGTGTGGCAGGGTGGTACAGGGCTGATAAGGGGGTGCCGAAGGTTTTCCACCCACTTAAGGGGCCTGCTTGGAGGGGGAGGTCCTGGGGCACCAGGCACAGGTTTCTTGTGCGGGCCTCAGGTCAAAGGACTGGCCTTTGAAAGAGCTCTAGACTCAGTAAGCTTAAATCAAACACAGGAGTGATGGCTGAAAGGGATGCGGGCTAGAGGTAATCATAAGGTCCCCCCCCCGAAGCTGGAAAAAGGAGACCAGTGGCTAGTGGCTATGCCTAGGAGAAAATGCAGTTAAGAAAAAAAAACACAATCAATGGACTGGTCGGGGAGGGAAATTCCTGCGATCCTGTGGCAATGGCCCAGGTGGGAGAAGCATCTCACTCCTCCATAAGATTTAGAGGCTGACCAGGGTTAAAGAAAGGAAAAGGACAAGATTCAGAGGCCAACTAATCAGTGCCAGAGGGTAGGTTTGGCTCTGAGGTTCCAGTGCTGGTTCCAGAGAGGGTTCGGGTATATCATCAGAGGTTTCATCAGCTGCCTGAGATATCCTGTCTCCCAGTTCAAGTACCCCCAGTTGTGAATAGTTGTGCTCTGTGGAGCTGGACGTTTGTACATGTTTTTACACAAGACATGGGAACCCCTGGGTCCTGGAAAATCATTGGGATGCCAGGAGCAATAGATTGGTTTGGTAGTTTAACTTAGCATGCCTGATGGTGTTTTTAAAGTTTCATTGATTAATGAAATTCTGAGTCTTTAATGAATTTTTAATCAGACTTCTTTGGGGGGGATTTAAAGTTTCAGCACTTCTGAAAACGGTGCTTCCTGGGCCAGGGTGCTGGTTCAGAACTTCTGGAGAAGAGAGAGAAGAAGAGGTTTCCTGTTTTCTACCTGAGTTTTCGAAGAAGTCGCGAAGAGTAGCAGTTTCCATTTTATCTGCAGTATAACCTGGGCCATAGTAAGAGAAAGCCATTTTATTCCTTCATGGTTGTTGATGTTCTTGTCTGGGTTCCTTCGGGGTAGGCCCCTTCCCCTTTTGTAACATCAGGAGCTCCTAGACATATGGGTAGGTGGGGTGGCTACAAAAGCATACAGCAAGGCATCGAGGATTCTGAGTTGTATTGGGAGCGGTTAGCAGAAACCAGGTGATTATGCCACTGTGCAGATCACAGGTGAGGCCTCATCTACAGTACTATGCTCATTTCTCATCTGCCTTGATTGAAGGACATTGATAGACTAAAATCGGTACAGCAAAGGGTTGCCAAAATGATCAAGGGCTAGCTGAGCAGATACTACAGTATGAGGAACAGCTGGAGGCCCTAAACATGTATTCACAGGAGGCCAGGCAGGAGCGGGGGGACATTAATTAAGCAATAAGGCATGACAGGGTTTGTGTTACGGTGGGATAACGGCCCACCTCAGTTGGGTTGAAGCGCGAGGCATAGCCGAGTGCTTCCACCACCTGAGAAGGGCCGTTAGCCCACCATAACACACACCCTGGAGTGCCTTATTGCGATTATGAAAAGGGTCATTTTTAGTAAATTTTATGCCTTTTTTAAACATTTTACTTTTAGCTGGGCCTTTGTGCTGGGATAATGGCTCGGCTGAAAGCTGCTCTTGGCCAATCAGGAGCCAGCATTCTTTCTACCCATTTCATAATGAAACTTACAAGTTTCTCAGGTGAATAAATAAGGTGAACAGTGAAGACATATTGGTAAGAAATAGTGACACAGTCACTAGGGGGCATGACTGGAGGCTGGTGGAAGACAAGTTCAGGAAAAATTTGAGGAAGTTCTGCTTCAGCGATAGCATGGTGGAACCATGGAACAGACTCTCTGCGAAAGTGGTGGGGGTAGCTTCCCTTAACAGGTTCAAACATGACTGGGACAGGGCAAGAGGATTCATACTCTCCAAGGGGGGCAGCAAAGGTTTTAGGGGTGGGGTTACAGAGACAGGGATGCAGCCCACCAGGACAGTAGGTTGGTGGGGTGAGGTGGTATAGTAAGAACAGATTCTATGGATCTTTGGTCTCCATCTACCAACAAATTCTATAACTTTTTCCTTCCTTCCTTCCTTTCTCTTTCATCTATCTCTAACTTCTGTGTGTCTGTCTGTCTGTCTGCCTGTCTGTCTGTCTGTCTCAGATGACAAACTACTACAGGCCGGCATAGAGCATAATCTGCTAATTGTGTCCATGTTTTATCTTATTTATCCATATC
The DNA here is from genome assembly GCA_016271365.2 of Neoceratodus forsteri. Lineage (NCBI taxonomy): Eukaryota > Metazoa > Chordata > Ceratodontiformes > Ceratodontidae > Neoceratodus > Neoceratodus forsteri. The sequence goes on along the minus strand of CM028130.1, from coordinate 171,828,709 downwards.
CATTTGTCCATGTCATGTTTAGTAGTAAAACCAGCACATTTCCTTCACTAATCAAACTGATCCTATATGCAAAATGATGAAAAGAAAGACTGAAAAAAGTGCTGCAGTCAAGATGTTAGATGAAAGGCTTGGTGAGTAAGAACACTCAGGTTCAGATCCCAGTAGAACAAGTTCTTTATCTAACTATGAGCAAGTCACTTGGAAACCCATGCAAATGACAAATTCTCAGTTTGGATATCCTCAGAAAACAAATTTCAAGCAATATGACTAAAAGTAACAGCGGGTAATAACTAGTGCCTCATGCTTTCTTTATCTTTCTGTCACTCTGTCCATTTTTTTGGCTGTGAATGCAAAGTGTTGATTTAGCAGTTTTTGCTTCTCGTTTATTCAGTCGTAGTGCTCAGGAAAGGTGCTGGATTTTAAGCACTGGAGTCTGAAGTCCTCTGTGTGCCCCATGTCAGATACAGTATGGGTGACTGCGGTTCATCTGTGTACCCCATGTCAGATACAGTATAGGTGACTGCGGTTCATCTGTGTACCCCATGTCAGATACAATATAGGTGACTGAGGTTCATCTGTGTACCCCATGTCAGGTACAGTATAGGTGACTGCAGTTCATCTGTGTACCCCATGTCAGATACAATATAGGAGACTGCGGTTCATCTGTGTACCCCATGTCAGATACAGTATAGGTGACTGCGGTTCATCTGTGTACCTCATGTCAGATACAGTATAGGTGACTGCTGTTCATCTGTGCACCCCATGTCAGATACAGTATGGGTGACTGCAGTTCATCTGTGTACCCCACGTCAGATACAGTATAGTTGACTGCAGTTCATCTGTGTACCCCACGTCAGATAAAGTATGGGTGACTGCGGTTCATCTGTGTACCCCATGACAGATACAGTATAGGTGACTGCGGTTCATCTGTGTACCCCATGACAGATACAGTATAGGTGACTGCAGTTCATCTGTGTACCCCATGTCAGATACAGTATGGGTGACTGCGGCTCATGTGTGCACCCAATGAGAGATACAGTATAGGTGACTGCAGTTCATCTGTGTACCCCATGACAGATACAGTATGGGTGACTGCGGTTCATCTGTGTGCCCCATGTCAGATACAGTATAGGTGACTGCAGTTCATCTGTGTACCTCATGACAGATACAGTATGGGTGACTGTGATTCATCTGTGTACCCCATGACAGATACAGTATGAGTGACATCTGTGTACCCCATGACAGATACTGTTTGGGTGACTGCGGTTCATCTGTGTATCCCATGACAGATACAGTATGGGTGACTGCAGTTCATCTGTGTACCTCATGACAGATACAGTATGGGTGACTGCGGTTCATCTGTGTACCCCATGTCAGATACAGTATAGGTGACTGCAGTTCATCTGTGTACCTCATGACAGATACAGTATGGGTGACTGCGATTCATCTGTGTACCCCATGACAGATACAGTATGGGCGACATCTGTGTACCCCATGTCAGATACAGTATGGGTGACTGCGGTTCATCTGTGTACCCCATGACAGATACAGAATGGGAGACTGTGGTTTAAGCTTCCCTACACACTGCCTCTCCACTGTGATGCAGTACTGCCGTGGAATGACTCCCTATAAGAGAGGGTGTAGTTCGGACTCTATGCAGATTCAATACTTTATCTCTTATGTGAGACCGTAGCCAACAAGGGTGCCAGTTAGTGCCAGTCGTGTTGGTGGTTTTGTGTGATGTAGACACCAGCCTACTGGGAACTGGACAGAGACCCACGGCCTCTCATTCTATATAGACCATTAAACAGCCATTGGGTGATACCAGCTTTCAACCACTGCTTACTTTGGTTGGATTTGAACCAGTGACCCAGAGATAAAAGGCTGCTTTATCGTCTACCAAGCCACTAAGCCATCCAGTTCCACCTCTTTCATTGTACTTGCCAAGACTACAGTACTGAGTGTTGGTTCCTTGTCTGCACAGTCTGGTAAACAAAATGGAAGAATTCAAATACCTGCTGGAACATGGGAATATACAAATAGCCATAATAATAGAAACCTGGTGGGAGGATAGTGACACAGATGGGAAAAACAACTCAAGCTTTAACTTATATTCTAAATCTAGGAAATACAGAAAAAGGGGCGGACTTGGGACGCCGGGGGTTGGCAGGGGAGGAGAGGATTGAGCGTCTGTAGGACTGCTCTCCTCTCCTGGGGTGGGGAGCGGGTTCACTTCGCTCTGCAGCGGCCCCCGGTGGAGACCGAGAGCACTGCAGGTGCGTCGTTGCAGAAGGGAAGAACCAAGAAAACGGAAAAAGCCCAGGATTGGCCAGATGACGGCAGCCGGCCTATCGGCACTTCCGAAGAACCTCCCCTGGATGTTCCTCCCATCTCAGCAGTGCCCTGAGGCCGACCAAGTGAAGAGTGTGCTGGGTTTCCCCCACCGGTGTCTTCCCCCTCGGAGGAGGGGGACCCGTCCGGTGAAGGGTTATGCCGGACTACCCCAGGGACCTGGCTGCAATATGAGGAGAGGTGGGGTCCGGGAGAGGGACTAGTAGGAGGGCGTCAGAGACCATGGCAGCCCAAAGAAGTGGTGGATCCTGGGAACGTAGCGGTGGCAAAAAGAAATAATGCAAAAAAAAAAAAAAAAGGGCGGTATAGCTATATGCATAAAGGATACAATCCAAAGTGAAGAAATGGTCCACAAATGTAATAACGTGGAGATACTAAGGGTCAAATTACTACCACCTAAATATGCTAAGATAAACTTAGGGATTGTATACAGACCTCCCTCAAGCACACTAGAAACAGATAATATAATAAACAGATTCTCAGTTTAGATCCCTCAGAAAATAATATCATTATGGGGGACTTGAACCTACCAGGAATAAACTGGGTGAACCTGGAAGGTGGCTCCAGCATTGAAAAAAAAATACCTAGAGGTCATGCATCATGCTGGATTGGAGCAAAAGGTACTCCAAAGAACCAGAGCAAACAGCAGCCTTGATCTCCTACTTACAAATATGGGGGATCAGGTGGGCGATATAGAAGTAAGCACCCCCCTAGGTACCAGCGACCACTGCTCAGTGCTTTTGCACATCAAGGAGATCCCAAATAAACATACTATTACAGGCTCCAGACAGACATTAAACTTCAGAAAGGCAGATTTTGCACCCCTGAAGAGAAACATGAATAATTGGGACTGGGAGACCGAGTTGAGGGACAGTAATGTTGAAGAAGCTTGGGGGATCCTATCAAATAAAATATCAAAGGAAGCGTCCATTCACATACCATGTAGAATGGAATATGGAAATAAAAAGGGCACAACATAACAACATCAAAAATGGATAAAGCAAAAGGACAATGTTTTTAAACTAGTACAACAAACAAAAGACACTCAGGGCATGCAGATGTATGGGGAACTGTCCACATCAGTAAAAAGAGCTATCAAAAAAGCAAATGCTGCATATGAACTTACATTGGCAAATAAAGTTAAACACAATTATAAACTGTTCTTTGCACACATAAACAAAAACAAGCAAGGCCATAATAACATCGGACCACACATAAACAATGAAGGCAACACTGCAGATAACAAGGAAGCTGCAAACATCTAGAATGAATACTTCTGTTCGGTATTCAATCCCACCAAATCCGGCAAACCAGAATCCATAGCCAAATCTGCACTAGGGGGAATACAAATTGATGTTGAAGAGGTCAGGGAGAGACTGCATAAAATTAACATAAATAAATCCCCAGGACCAGACAACATGCATCCTAGAGTCGTGAGAGAGATCTCTGATTATATAGCAGCCCCACTGACCTATATTTTCCAGCTATCCTTAGACAGGGGGGGAGGTGGTACAGGATTGGAGGGAGGCACTGGTAGTACCAATCCTGAACAAGCATTTGTCAATGCCGAATGTTTGCTTGCTGGCATTGGCATTGGTAGTGTAGGAGTTACAGAGCTGCATAATGGGAATGGCAGTGAAGTATTGAACTGAAGCCAACCCCATCACCACCCTGCAGATAGTGACAGGCATTGGGGTGTGCCTTTGGGTTGTCAGGCATAATGACCACGCCATTTCACCACACCCTACCCTACAGACACCGACAAGTGTCACAGTGTGCTCTGGGGTCTTTGGCCCTTATGCGCACCCCATTCCATCAGGAAATATGGCGAAATGGATGCAGTATAGGAGAATGGGGTGAACTTTGGGGCTGAAGAGTCCAAGGCACACCTCGATGCCTCTCAGTGGCTGTAGGGTGTGGGTGGGGGTGGAATGGTATGAGCATTGCAAGCGACAATCCCAAGTCATGGCCTTGAAGCCTGTCATTCTCTACAGGGTGGGGCGTTATGGTCGGAAATCCTAACGCCTCAGGCATTCGTTGGTATTTTCACTCCAAATTTTCAACATGTTTTCTTGTGACCCCCACCTCATGAACAGTGGCAATATCATTGCTTTTGCACAGTGACCACAGCATTTGTCACCACAGGTGCAAAAACACATTCTGAACAGGATGTAAAAAATGACAGCTGTACTGTTCATGGGGAGATGTAAAAAATGGCAATGTTGAAAATCTGCAGTGAAAATATTAAAAACAAGAAATTGGCCTGATGCCTTGCACATTCTGAACAACAGGCCTAGAGTAAATGCACTTCAAGGCCAATCTCCAACTCCCCCACCAAAATTCAAAAAATGTAAAGCTTCTAATTTAGAACCCCATGCACGTTCATGAGTTCCACAGACCTCACAGCGAAGCACTAATGCCACTCCTTCTAACGGTACAATCTTGGTAACTCGAGCAGAAGGAAACAAGCAAACTCACATCCCAGTACTGAGACACAACTCTAGACAACCTAATACCAAGGCATCGTTGTTGAAATCGGCAGCTTGGCCCCCCAAGATAACAAGAAAATTGCAGCCCTTTTTTAAAAATAAAAGTGCAATCGTGGCTACAAAATCTCCTAAACCCTCTGCTCCCCTAGAATGTTCATTACCACCTTCACACTCTCCTTTGATGTCACCCTTGAATGGATCTGCCCAAAGACTCAAGTGGCTGTCTGAAAAGTTCTTCCCACCCAGTAATGGACATGTTTGAAGAGCCGTCTTTTCCAAGCTTTTCTCCCTCAGAGATTTAGGTGTTGGTGTCCTATAGATTTCTGCATTCCCATAATCCTTGCCTGGAAATAAAGGGGTGATCCTTCCTCAACTCCTTAGTATGCCATTGGTTTATGCAGTTGTCAATGGCCTTGGACTAGGACTTCCATTTTAATATTTAAAATTAAAAGTGTTCAACAAGTTTTTTCTATAGACAGCTCCACTGTTGAGTACTATTATTCGACTGGCAGACAAATAGCTTAAAGTGTTCAGCCAATATTATGATATCATTTCATACCTCTTTGCATTGCAGAAAGTGGGGGTCAGAGATAACTTCCTGTAGATTGTATAATATAGAGCTGTGTGGTCTGCCCGTTATTTGGTCCTTACTCTACACTGCAGTCCTCTGATGTAAGTTGTCTTAGTTTTCCTCTGACTCTTTCTGCCTTGCAGACAGAAAGCATAATGTGTGGGGAGAGGGGGTATTGAAGATCCTGCTAATATCATTTAAATGTAAAATTCAGGCAACAGAAAAACCTAAGTAGTCTCTTGTGTGGAAGCAGGAGGTTATATCGTTGCTGCAATGTTATGTTCAGATATAGTGCACTGGTCTATGGCATCTAGACAGCATGGCTCTGAGCTTGCTAGGGTCAAGTTTAGGTATTTCTGTAGAAACATTGCTTCAGATACTTACTGCATGAGTAACATTTAAGCAAAAATACTATGGTGATTACCAGAGGCTGGGGTCCTGAACCTACAGGTCCATTGCAGGCTTACCTCATAGCGGATTTTCTAAGATAGTTTAAAGAAATAGATAATTTTTAATGTGAATATTTTAAAAGGATCCCCAAACCCTTTACTTAGCTGTTTGGCTATGCAACTTGTACACTGTTTGTATATTAAGGCACCTCACAGGGGGAGGTGCTTAATCTCGGACTGAGGGTTGTGGATTGGAGGCAGTATTATTAGGGCAGTTTGTTCAAACATATTTTCTCAAATATGATCTGAGTTTCTGCCCTGCACCATGTCTTATAGTCCTAATATGCTGTATTTACTGCCCTTGCGTGGAATGGATTGCTTTGCTCCAATATTAACAGGATTGACAGGCTTCTCATTCAGTGATGGTTTTGAGTAATTGCATGCCTGTTACATAAGTTATTCTATATGATATAATCTTCAAGATTTACCACTCTTACAGGTTGGGTTCTGAGCATATATGTGAGCCATGAGCACATGTCTGCCCTAATGTTCCCTCGTCGGGTGACCAGGTAAGCAAGGTTGGTACAGGATCAGAAAACTTTAGGTACAGCCCTGTTTCCTTATGTCTAAGTTTGCTTGGAAAATGTAGTGGTCAGGGTTATTTAAGCACTCTTTGAGCTCTTATACTGCCTCAGTTTCAACAGTCAGGAACAAGTTTAATTAAGGGATTTACTGTACCTCCTGGTATATGGGTGTGTATGGTTCACATTGCCTAGCCATTCATCTCATGCAGGTTTTGTTTGACAGATGCTGCAATGTTATGCTAATAAGGGTATTAAATACCACTGATCTTTTTTTTAAATTAGTAAGTTGGACTATAAGTGTTATACTAAGCTTATTAAAAATATGCGTGGGTTCTCGATGTTGTGTTCCCAAGAGTTGTGTGACAACACTTTGAGAGCTCTTCTCAGTGTATAGTCACACTTCTTTCTGCTGTGTCTGTTTTGTGTTGTGTTATTTGACTGTGGGTGAGTGGACTATGCGACTGAGTGTGTGAAAGGTGTCTGGTTCTGTTTCAGGTGTTGTTTTTTGTTTTACAGTACAAAGAATTCTGGTAAGTTATACTAACTGTTTTAATAGTATTCTGTGTTTATTTGAACTTCCTTATTTCAAGGTACCTTGCTATCTTCTAGTTAGATATCTTCCTTAGTGTTATAAATAATTAAGGTTATTATGAGTTTAGTTTGTAATGCTTCATGGAATGTACAGGGGTTAGGAGCACCAATAAAAAGATATAGGGTACTAAATCACCTAAATAAGCATAAAGTAGGCATAGCTTTTCTCCAGGAAATTCATTTAATTCCTGAGGAGGTGAAAAAACCTGCTCCTATCTGGGTATCCACTGTAAATCACTCATGCTTTTCTTCAAAGAAATGAGGTGTGGCAGTCTTAATCAGGAAGGGTTTATATTTTGTGAAACATAATCACTTTAGTGACCCAGAAGGCAGGTACCAGATCTTGTTGGGTTATATTTTGGGGGAAAACATAGCATTGTGTAATGTTTATGCCCCAAATTCGCAGCAAAAATATTTTTTCCAAAAACTTGCTTCTGCTCTGGCCAATGTTGGAAATTATGAGATCATTTTAGGAGGTGACTTGAATGTGATCGTGTACCTTATTTTGGATAAATTCCACTGCCCTAACCCTGGAAGTTTAAGTTCAGCACAAAAATAGGCTCCACTTGGCACTTAGAGATTTCGGTCTAATGAACACTTGGAGGCTAGTACACCCACGAGGGAGAGACTATTCTTGTCTTTCGGCATGGCATGGTGCACTAAGCAGGCTAGATTACTTATTTATGCCATTAAGTTTATGCAGTGAACTTAGTCATACAGGTTTCATGATACTTACTTTACAAAATTACAGGATTAAAGTATGACATTAATAAAATCTACACCACCAAGATTGAGTATGCTCTTTTTAGTGTTAAACAAAAGTATTGGGAACCGGGAAAAGGCCAGTAAACTTTTAGCCTATAGATTGCAGAAAATGCAGATCCAGAGTAATATTAATGGCATCAGACTTAAAACAGGGGAAGTTACGCATAATGTGGGGAAAATTCATGAATGCTTCAAGGACTTCTACGAAAAATTATACAACTCTCAAGGCTCAGTGCAGATAGGCCACAAAGAGGATTTTTTAACAAAGCTAAACTCCCCTCATTGTCCCTGTATGATAAGCAGCATTCAGATAGAGCAGTAACTCTGCAGGAGATTTCAGAAGTAACTGCAAGTGTTCCCAAAGGCAAAACACCAGGTCTGGGTGGGTTATCTGGTGAATTTTACAAATACCTAAATAACTTAATAGCTCCCCACCTTTTAAAGGCCTTTCAAAATTCCTTTAAGGATAGACCTCGCCCAGATTCTATGAATGAGACCTATATATGTTTATTGGCTAAGAAAGGGAAGGACTCACTCAAATGCGAGAGTTACAGGCCTATATCCCTCCTGAACTATGATTACATAGAATGGGTTTACTCACTGAATGTTCTTAAAATGAATGATTTGGGGCTTAACTTGATTTCCTGGGTGCAAACTTTCTATTTTATTTTATTTATTTTGCTTTTGTTAACCGGGTGAGTGCACTAGCCATAAAATGACTATTTTCAGGCACGACCCGAGAGAGTACAGACATGCAGAAACTTAACAGGATAACAATTTATAAGTGCTTGACATACAATGAGTTAAAGAGGATACAATATATCAGTATATACAAAGTAAAGCGCTCTACATACAATGAGTTAAAGTGGATACAATATATCAGAGACATACAGAGTAGACCATTCATAAGTTCATAGGTGCCTACCTATGCAATGAATAGAGAGGACCTTGGACAATAAATTATCAGGTGACATATCATATAAACAGAACAAGGTACACAAAAACAAAAACAGATACAGTAATACAAAAGGAAGAAATAACCATTGAGAGCAGGGGTGTCATTAAGGAAAAGGTCGGTAAGTGAAGAAAAGGGGAGCAAGCCATGAAATTAGATCATATGAGTATATGTAAGTGTGAGGGAGATGCCTGCAGTGCAAGATTGTATATGGGCAGGGAAAAGGAGTAAGAGGGTTATATAGAGGTGAGGAAATACTATTGTATGTCAAGAGACATCAGTCATTAGGTAGGGTGAAAGCAGGAACAGGTATCAGCAATCAGCAGATTTGAGCGCAGTTTTCTCTTAAAGCATGTGTGGGAGCTAGAAAGTCTAATATGGCGGGGAAAGGAATTCCACAGCTGTGGAGCCGCATGCTCAAATGCAACAGTTCCTTTCCTAGTGCGGCATCTTGGAAAATTCAGAAAGGATTTATCAGCTGATCATAGACCAGCAAGTGTGTCCTGAGGGACAAGCATAGCTGCAAGACTCCTAGGGGTTTGATTTTGAATTATAGAATCAATATGACAGCCAAGGTAGTATTTCCTACTAGCTAACGGAGAGAGCCAACCAAGATCATTGTAAAGTTGACAGTGGTGTTTAAGCCGAGGAGCAGAAGAGGCATAGCAACATATGTTGTTATACGTAATATCCCATCTGAGTAGGTCAGTTTTATGAGCAGCCCCAAATAAGGGGGCCCCATAGGTTAGAGTGGGGAGCAGAATCCCCCTCGCAATAGCCATTTTAGCCGATGGCATGAGCATATAACTAGTCTTATATGCAACACCCAGTTTGGAGTTGACAGCTCTGCAAACAGACTGTACGTGAAGATTAAGATCAAGAGATTGATCTAGCAGGATGCCCAGGTACAGTGGCGTGAAAAAGTATTTGCCCCCTTCCTGATTTTCTCTATTATTGCATATTTGTCACACTGGATGTTTTCAGGTCTTTAGAGAAAATGTAATATTAGATAAAGGGAACCTGAGTGAACAAATAACACTTGTTTTTTTTTTTAATTTCACTTATTTAATGAAAAAGTTAACCAACACCAACTGGCACTGTGTGAAAAAGTAATTGCCCCCTTACACTTAATAACTGGTTATGCCACATTTAGCTGCAATGACTGCAACCAAACACTTCCTATAATTCAATATCAGTCTTTCACATCGCTGTGGAGGAATTTTAACCCACTCTTCCTCACAGAACTGCTTTAATTCAGTAACATTTGGTAGGTTTTTGAGCATGAACTGCTCATTTCAGGTCCTGCCACAGCATCTCTATTGGGTTTAAGTCTGGACTTTAACTAGGCCACTCCGAACTTTAATTTTACTTCTTTTAGCCATTCTGATGTGGACTTGCTTTTGTGTTTTGGATCATTGTCTTGTTGCATGACCTAACTATGCTTCAGCTTCAGCTGACGGAAGGATGACAGACATTCTCCTTAAGAATTTTCTGGTACAGAGCAGAATTCATAGTTCCTTTAATTATGGCAAGTCATCCAGGTCATGGGCAGCAAAGCACCCCCACACCATCACACTACCACCACCATGTTTGACTGTTGGTATGGTGTTCTTACTGTGGAATGCTGTGTTTGCTTTACGCGAGACATTATGGGATCCATGTCATCCAAAAGTTCCACTTTGGACTCATCTGTCCATAGAACATTTTCCCAAAAGGCTTGTGGATCATCCAGGTGCTTCTGGCAAATGAGAGACGAGCGTTTATTCTTCTTGGTTAGCAGTGGTTTCTGCCTTGCTACTCTCACATGAAGCCCATTTTGCCCAGTCTCTTTCTGATTGTGGAGTCATGAACACTGATCTTAGCTGAGGCAAGAGAAGCCTGCAGTTCTTTGGATGTTGTTTTAGGATCCTTTGAGACTTCCTGATGATTTTACGCTGCGCCCTTGGAGTAATTTTGGCAGGCTGCCCACTCCTGGGAAGATTCACTACTGTTCCAAGTGTTCTTCATTTGGAGATTATGGCTCTCACTGTGGTTCGATGGAGTCCCAGAGCCTCAGAAATAGCTTTTTAATCCTTTCCAGACTGATAGAGGGTAACAAATTTTTTCTGATCTTTTCAGGAACTTCCTTTGATCATGGCATAATGTGCTTGTTGAATCTTTGTGCTGGCAACGTGACTCTGATGGTAAGGGTCAAAATAAGTGAGGTTTATATTGAGCAGGGCTGGCTGTAATCAAGCCTGGCTGTGTTCAATCAGCTGACTCTAATTATCCCTTTAATTGGGTTGATTTAACTAGGGGCAATTACTTTTCACACAGTGCCAGTTGGTGTTGGTTAACTTTTTTCATTAAATAAATGAAATAAGTAAAAAAAAGTAGTTATTTGTTCACTCAGGTTCCTTTATCTAATATTATATTTTGTCTAAAGACCTGAAACATCCAGTGTGACAAATATGCAATAATAGAGAAAATCAGGAAGGGGGCAAATACTTTTTCACGCCACTGTACGTGAAAGAGGTCTCACATTCCAGCAATTGACCTTCTAAGTCCTGCACCATCAGTGCTGTTGTGCAAGCCCAGAGCTTTGGGGCCGATCCAAGCAGCATAGCTTTAGTTTTGCTAGTGTTGACAGCCAGTTTGTGGTCATATAGCCAGTTTTGGATATTGTTAAAGTCATAGGAAAGGGTTGTATTGATAGTGTCTATATTAGTAGAACGTGTATAGATGACAAGATCGGCCGGCCCGCCGGCGCAGCGGTTGGATTTCCGCTTGCGACGCCGGCGACCCGGGTTCAGAAATGGACCCGGGTCATCGGAGGGCCGGCCAGGGGGAGTAGGATTGAGCGTCCTATGGGCAGCTCTCCTACTCCGGGAGGAGGGTGTGGGTAGTGTTCGGCGTGGTGGGGACCCCTGGTGGAGACCAGGAGTTCCACGCAGCCGACACTCAGTGTGATTGGAGGCGGGCCGGACGCTGGCATCATTGCATGACCCCACCTCCCCAAGGGGAGAAAACCGGAAAATGAGGAGGAGCTGCCCGCCGTCACGGATGAAGCTCGCCGCGGCTTCAATGTGCTTCCAGGCCGGGTCCCTGACCTAATTACAGTGCCCACGGCATATATAGGGGCCATGTGTCGCGGGCCTCACAGTGGGGGTGAGCCACGGGTATCAGGGCAGCGCCGATTTGAAGCAGAAGTCGAGGCCCAAGACCGCAGATGGATAAGGCATGGGCGGCTCCAGGAAGGAGGAAAAAATGTAAATGGAAAAAAAAAATAGATGACAAGATCATCAGCACATAGAATAGCAGAGCAGGATTTTAGAGCAGCTCCAATGTTATTTATATAAAGAGAGAATAGGAGGGGCCCTAGGATGGAGCCCTGAGGTACACCAATGTTAATGGTGGTACTGTTCGATAGAGAGGAATTCAATTTCACCACTTGGGTTCTATTTGTCAGGTAGCTTTTGTACCAGTCAACAACAGAGGAGGAGAAATGCAGGTGTCGAAGTGAGGAGAGAAGCAAAGAGTGATCAACAAGGTCAAAAGCCTTTGTGATGTCAATAAAGACAGCCCCAGTCAGATTGCCAGTATCCATTTTTGAAAGTGTGTCTGTGGTGAATTTAAGGAGTGCAGTCATTGTGCTATGTCCTTTCCTGAAGCCATGTTGGGTATCCGAGAGCAGACTGTGCTTAAGTAGATAGTTGTCTGAGTTGCGTCAATTTTCTCCAGGATTTTGCTCAGTACTGAGAGTATGGCAATTGGTCTGTAGTTCATGACAACCTTAGGATCCCCTTTTTTAAGTACAGTTGTGATCCGAGCAGCTTTCCAGAGGTCAGGGACCATTCCACCTGAAAGTGATAATGTATAAATCTTGGCCAGCGGTAATGCAATAAGGTGAGCTGCAAGTTTCAAGAGGCGGGGTTCAAGGGAGTCTGAGCCAGAGTTGGTATGATCAGAGATGGACCTCAGAAGCTTCAAGACTTCCTTTCTAGACACAACCTTAAAATAGAATGGATGAGTATAAGGAGGCACAGGGGACTACACTTCCAGCTTATCCAGACAGGTTCTTGATGAGGAGTGGGAGGACACTGCAGTGGGACTGAAGGAAGAGGTATATTGGGAGAGATCAGAGAAATGCAGGTTGAAACAATTAGCAATGGTTTGTGAGTCATTGCAATGCACATCATTTATCAGCATATCACCAGGGGTAGTTGACTGTGAGGATCCTAGGAAGGATTTGATGTGTGACCAGAATTTTCTGGGATCATTGGCCGAGTTAATCAGTAGGTCTTTACAGTACTTGCTCTTAGCAGCTCTGACTTGTCTTTTACATGAATTCCATAGCGTACGGTAAGTGTTGAAATCTGTTTGCTGGCCTGATGTTTTGTAGCGCTTCCAGAGTTTATCTCTAAGGTGCAAACTTTTGAGCAAGTCTTTGCTATACCTGGTTAAAAAAAATAAAAAAATGGCCTCAGGTCCTCTCCCTTTTACCTGCACAGGATTTAGGCAGGGTTGCCCTCTATCCACTTCTTTTTATTCTTGCCATAGAGCCTCTTATCAGAAAGATAATGTACGTGAATAGAATTCATGGGATACAAACAGGAAAATATGTTAACAAAGTTCTTGCCATTGCAGACGACATTCTTTTAACTCTGACCCAACCGGCCTTTTGTTTGTTGTTTGTTTGTTTATTCGCTTAACAGGTAAGCACACTGGAAACAAGTTCCTTTTACAGGTGCGACCCACATATATTGCATACAGACAATACATAATCAAACATACATATACAATGCAGCAAATTGCAGACAAAAATGTCTTTGTTACGTATAAAATTCATAAAAAAAAATTCATAAAAACAGTTACAATTAAATTGAGATTCGAAATACATCCTTAATGCATCGGCAAACTTTTTGACAGAACACAACCACCTAATATCTTGAGGAATTTCATTCCAAATAAATGGAGCAATATAAGCAAAGGATCTTTGTCCACTTTTAGATTTCATTTACTGATTGTCAAAGAAATGCTACAGAGGTTTGGAGGCATATCAGGCCTTTATGTTACTTGATATGCCCCCTGAACAGCGACATTTCTACAGCGACATGCATTAATATCGACAATGGTGCCATGTCGCTGTAGAAGTGCTACTGGGACCGGGCAACCCATTCATCCACCTGCACCCCTCCTGAACTAACTCCAACCTGGAGTTAGAATTCTAAAAAGGGGTCACGGGAAAAGCTCCTGAAGAAAAAACACACATCGATGGTGGCTCCATGCCGACTGCAACTCCGCTGTCGACATGGAGCCTGATGCCGGTTGACATTTTTCTTGTCAAACTGGCATCGTAGAGCCATGTTAATTTTATTTATTTATTTAAAAGTTTTACCAGGAAAGGCATACTGAGCAGACTACTGCTCAATTCCAGATGCGTCCTGGGGGTTGTTGGGGACGGGATGATACATACAAATGAAATACAAAGATACAGAAATACAGAATATAGAAATGTTACAGATTATATACAAAAGATATATATATATATATACAGGAATATAAACAGTATGTACACAGCAAGTACAGGCAGTAATTAGTAGAAATCGTGCAGTGACAATTAACTGGGATACAGTTAAACATTTCGAGTGAACCATAGTTGTTAGCAAGCTAGAGAGCTGGCCCATTCTAGTGTGAGTCTAAGCAGCAGAGCAGTTGGTGGAGACTTGCCCTTTAAGGAGGGAAATTTGTTGACTAGAGGAGGGGGCGTGCCGGAAGTCCGCAGGCAGGGATTGATCTAAAACAGAGTGTTTGATGCTCTCTGACTCAAATTCAGAAAGAATCAAAGTAGATACCATGCTAGACGTTAACTGGCCAACTGATGGTTTAACTTATTTGGGATTAATTTCTTTAATTCTGTAGGAAGATCTTAGATTTTAATATGTCTAGAATAATTGATGAGCTCAAGCCAGATGTAGACAGATGGTTTAAACTACATCTGTCATTATGGGGTAAGAAAAACTCATTAAAAATTATTTCTGCTCATATGTTGTTTTATTTTATGAACAATTTTGCAGCAAACATACCTAAGATGTGGTTCAATAAATTTAAAGATGTATCTCCTCTTTCCTATGGGATGGAAAGCCTCCTAGATTGTCCAAGGCTAAACTTAAAGCCCCAGTGGGTAAAGAGAGTTTAGCATTGCCTTAGTGGCAAGGGTATTTCTGGGCATACAAGCTTAAGCAAGCATCTGCTTGGTTTCTCTGGAATGACAAAGAGGATATGCCCCTGTGGGTTAGGGTAGAAAAAGTGCTAGTGGCCCCCCTAGACCAAACTGACTTGTTTTTTGTCACCACCCCTTCTTATCTCACAAACCACCCAGTGCTTCAGATTTCAATTCTACTATGTAAAAAGTTCAATCGCCTCAAAAGGATTGAATTTGTGCTCCTAAAACTTATGCCTTCATGGGGAAACCCCTTGATTACTCCTAATAATAAAAGTAGTTGATATTAGGTGGAATAAAACCACATATTTCTCACTACCACTGAACAAATCAGCAGCGACACATGCACAGTGATAAAATCTTACATTTTTACATACACTCCGTATGTCACTAGCTGATATTGACACTGTGCATACGTCAGAGATCCATAGTAACAGAAACCTTACACACCTGCACTACATTCACCCTAAATAAAACATAATTACACACAGCTGTGTGAAGCAAGAGAAACATACTTTTTCTCTGAACATCTCGTGCAGTGCATTCCAACACAGAAGTCATTTGCAGCATGTAGAGCACAACAAAACTGCAAACGAAAACATGAAAGAAATCAAAATGAAGAATAGTATGGCATTCTTTAACAAAAATCTTGCTTTATTAAAAGTTGGACAATATCACATTTGCTACAATCTAAAGCTGAAATGACTGCAAAAGGTACTAAATGAAGAAGAAGAAATATTTCTGAGCTGGAGCCAATTCGAGCAGGACGAGGAGCCCCTGTTAGACCCAACATCTGAACTGCAAGGATCAAACGTTCCTGGAGTACAAATTCCAAAGGAGATATGCATAAAAAAGCAAACTGTGGACAACAAAGAAATAGATGACTTCATTAACAGCAGCAAAAATGAAAATACAAAACATAAAACCATAGCAGACGTTAACAGTTTACATAAATATTTTTAGGAGAACATGGGACTGAATAAACCTATCCATGAAAGTACAGCCAAAGAACTGAACCCATTACTTTGTCATTATTTTATACGTTGCCAACGTCTGGACGGCACTGAATATGAACCCCTGAATCTCTGGTTCCAATTCCAAAGTACGGAATAGTACTTAAAGGATTATTCATACCCTGAATCTCTCAGCACTTCCACAAAATTTCAAAAAACACGCCAAGTGCTTCTGTCAAAGCGGAAGCGACTTAAATAGACTGGCAAATGAAACCATCCTCAAGCAGCCGACGAACTGACTGACAGAATTATACAAGAACTGTATAATGAAAGCCAACTAGGACCCGAAATTCCACAAGCTCTCATCAACACTATGTGGGTAACTGTAACCTTCTATTTTGGATTCAGAGGGGATACAGAAACCCGCAAGCTAAAGTGGGGAGATGTGACCTTGAAAAGAGACGAAGGAAACAACCACTCCTTAGAGTACTGCACAGAAAGGCAAACAAAAAAAAGGCGGGTTACAGCGAAGGATAGGTTAGAAGTGTGTGGCTCTTGTCAGCTTGTGGGAAGCTAAAAGAAAACAGAATGCAAGGATGACCGCAGAACACTGTACCCTTAATATGCTACGTAGACGCAGCGTACCACTCCTGAGTGCAGCGGGCTTTTCCTTTGAGGTGAAAGCCGCTGCAGCCAAAGTGCTGTCATCCACAGCTCACCCATCCATTGGTGCAACCGGGATGTGCCCTCAACAGCAAACAGTACATTGGGCAGGGCACGCGCACACCTCCAAGAGTCGCACTCTCGCAAGATGTTTCTTGCGCATGCGCGCAAGCAAACATAAAAAGGGATCCAGAACCAAACTGGAGATTGTTAGACCAGTGGGCCTCACTTCAGTGCTGGGTAAGATTCTGGAAGGTATACTCAATGACCTCATAATTAGACATCTAGAGGAGGAGAATCTACTGGACTTGTCACAGCATGGATTCACTAAATCAAAATCATGCCAGACAAACATGCTCTTCTTCTATGAAAAAGCCAGTAGGGCAATAGACTCAGTGGATGTGGCTTATTTAGACTTTTCAAAAGCCTTCGACAAACTCCCTCATGAAGAACTAATAGATGTCCTGGAGTCGAGCAAACTGAACTTGAATATAATTAACTGGGAGAAAGCATGGCTGTCCAATAGACGACAAAGGGTAACAGTCAATGGAGTCTTGTCGGATTGGGCAGGGGTGAAGAGTGCAGTCCCACAGGGCTCCATCTTGGGTCCCTGTCTATTTAATATCTGTCCATTTACTATATATGTTGCATCCTTAAACTACTCACACCCTAACATCTGGATCACAAAATTTGCAGACGATTGCAGCATAGGGGTAATTGTAAACGATACCGGAGATGGAGAGTCTCTGCAAACGGCATTTAATGTAATCTGCAGCTGGACAGTTAAATATAAACTGGTCCTGAATGTAGACAAATGTGCATGGGGGAATAGGAATCTGCCAGTTACCGTGGAAGAAAGGGACCTAGCAATAAAAATAACACCTAACCTCTAATTCAGTGCCCATTGCAGTCCAGTGGCAAGTAAGACAAGTCAGAACTTGAACTGCATCTTGCGACACATTAGCAGCAGGGATAGAGAGGTGATGCTCCCCTTATATTGATCACTGGTCAGGCCACATCTAGAATATGGGGCCCAGGTGTGGTCACTCTACAAAAAAAGAGACGTCATTAAACTGGAAAAAATCCAAAAGAAGGCTACTAAAGCTATATCTGGCTGTAAAGAGCCTACATATCCAGGAAGATTAACAAAACTAAACCTGTTTACACTCCAGTACAGAAGAACACAAGGTGATATGTGTATGGTCTATAAAGCATTGCAGAATGAACCAACAGCAAACAGCTATGGATTGACACTCAGGAAGGGAACATACCAGACCAGAGGCCATGCATTACAGTTAGCACTCGAGAAATGGAACTTACTGAAGAGGAGACATTGGTTTGGCCTCAGGGTAGCACCCTTATGGAACAACCTACCAACAGGGGTGGTCACTAGCAAAACTATAGATCTGTTCAATAGTAGGCTGGATATGTGTCCTATGAATAAATATGAAATTACATAAAATACTATGGCAAGCAAACTATGGATGCAAGTCTAATAAAGCTTGAATAACCTACGAAACCTATGAAACAGTGGTTACATTCATGTCAAAGGGGTCAACATTTAGAACTGCAGTACTGTGAAAATTCACAAGGCTCTCAATCACGTTACAGAAGTAGGTTGGCAGCACAGATCTGATTGGATAGTGATTCAGTACACTCATATTTAAGGCACAAGCCGATAAGGAATTAGAACTGCATCAAGGAACACAAAAGTGAAATAAAGGGATTTGGTCCCAAAGGTGCACATGGTTTCTGCTCCAATAACTTCTTAATTTCTTTTATCAGAAAATCACTACTCAGTATTCTCCAAACTTTCTTTTCAAGTAGAAGTGGAGCATTCTGTTCCATCACATCACAGCTATGTCAAAACAAGGTGTTCAGTAACTGCATGTGCCTTGTGAGTCAGGGATTCAGTCATTTTCTGAGTCCCGTGAGCCAGGGATTCAGTCATTTTCTGAGTCCCATGAGCAGGGATTCAGTAACTGCATGTGTCCTGTGTGCCTTTCATCACCCCCACATGCTGAATGCATAAGCATTATAAAATGGGTAGGGCTGAGGCATCATGCCCTACCTCCTACCATGCCGGCGACCTGTGTTCGCGGTATGAGTGGGTTACAGGGGGTCAGCCAGGGAGGGAGAGGACTGAGCATCCAGGGGACAGCTCTCCTCTCCCAGGGAGGGTGAGGAACATGGACCGGCACTTGCCTGACACCTAGTGGAGGCTGGGTGTTGGCATGATGAGTCCCATACATTGGGGGGGGGGCAGAAGAGGAGCAGCCAACCAGAGTGTAGTGTGTGGATGCGTGTGCTGCATGCCGCTGTCAGCATGGCACACTCCCCCTCCACTGGTCTTGGTCATGCAGCATGAATACTGTCCCCCACAGGCGCCATCCCCAAGATGGCACCTCCATGGTGCTGGATCCATTCCTGGTGGGTTAAGTCACTCCCCACCACCCTGCCACGAAAGGTAAGTAGTGGAGGCATAAAGGAAGGGGGTCTGATCCTTGGGGGAACAGTGCTGGGGGGCGAGAAGAAGGAATGAGCCATCCAGGACTATGGGGAGAAAAAGCATAACAAAAATAAACAAGCATTAGTCAATGCTGAATGTTTGCTTGCTGATATTAGCATTGGATGTGCAGGAGTTAGACAGATGCAGAAGAGGAATGGCAGTGAAGTATTAAACTCACACCAACCCCACCTCCACCCTGCAGAGATGGACAGGCATTAGGGTGTGCCTTTGGGTCATCGCCCATAACGCTCACAGCATTTCACCTCACCCTATCCTGCAGACACCGACAAGTGTTGAGGTGTGCCTTGGGGTGTTCATCTTTACAGTCACCCCATTTCATAAGGACATATGCTGAAATGGGTGCAGTATAGGAGAATAGGGTGAACTCTGGGGCTGAAGAGTCCAAGGCACACCTCGATGCCTGTCAATAGCTTCAGGGTGGGGGTGGAGGTGGAATGGCATGAGCATTACAGCCGGCAATCCAAAGGCACACCCCTGACACCTGCCAGTCTGTACAGGGTGGGTCGCTATGGATAGAAACCCTAATGCCCCGGCTGTTTGTTGGTATTTGCACTACAAATTTTCAACATGGTCTTTTTTGTGACCTCCACCTCATGAAAGCAATTGGGACCTCTGCTCATGAACATTGGCACTGTGATTTTGTTAATCTGTCCGTAACGTTGATTTCCCCATAATGACCACACCATTCTGCAACAGATGTGCGAAAAAACAGTTTGGGCAGGATGTGAAAAATGACAGCTGTACCATTCATAGGGAGGTGTGAAGAGATGGCAATGTTAAAAATCTGGAGTGAAAATATTAAAAATGTTCGAACTTACAAGTGTACGTGGAAACTGTGCAACACATGCTCGTAACTCAGTCATTTAGTGGAATTATTTCACCAAATTTTCAACATAGGCATTTTGTGACCTCTGCTCATGAACAGTGTCACTATGATTTTCTTAATCTGTCCTGAACATTGATTTCCTACAGCGACCGCGCCATTGTGCACCAGATGTGCAAAAACATTTTTTGGGCAGGATATAACAAATGACGGCTGTACTGTTCATAAGGAGGTGTACAAAACTGACAATGCTGAAGCGCTAGTGAAAATATTACAAATTCTCAAAATTACGATTGTGCATGGAGACAGCGCAATGCACACTCGTAACACAGTTATTTTATGGACTTTTGTCATCAAATTTTCAATGTAGGCATTTTGGGACCTCCACTTTTCCCCCCATTTACGCCATTATACAGCTTACCGGCATTTCTTCAGTTCGCGGTCGGCTTTGGAGAGTGCAGACGTGCTCCTGCTCCACCGAAGATCATCGCACCAGGCTCTGGAGGTAAGTATGGGGTGAGGGGGGTGTGGAAGTCGGGCGTGCAAAGGGTGGGTGCGGGTTGGAGGAGGGGGCACCAGAGATAACGAAGGACAGTTTTCTGTTTTTACAGGGTTTTAAAAAAAAACAAGTCCTCGCAGGACTTTTTTTTTATTACAGGGACAATGCGTGCCACCTGGGTGTTTGTTGGGGGGGACTGTAGCCCACAGGGATTGGGCACCCCGTCGGCACATACAGAGTGTTTGGGGGTGCATGAGCTGAGGGGGATTGGGCACCCCCCTCAGCATACAACAAATGCGGGGGGAACATTATACTGATGGGGATTGGGCTCCCCCATCGGCAAATGAACTCTGGAGGGGGAATGCCGACAGGGGGACTGGACACCCCCCCCCTCGACTTTCATGGGGACTGTGAGAGGTGGACGGCGACAGCCGCCTCCATGTTGATTTAAAACAAAAGAGGGGAACATTATGCCGATGGGGATTGAACTACTCCGTAGGCAAATGAACTGGGGTGGGAGCATACCAACAGGGGGATTGGACACCCCTGTTGGCTTTCATGGGGAAAGTGAGAGGCGACCAGCAACAGCCACCACCATGTTTCTTGAAATGGGACACCAGACAAGGCAAGCTGTGATTTGCCACTGGAATCAGGGACCGCCCCAGCAGCAAAAACAGCTGATTGTTAAATGGCGGGGCACTCCCTGATTGCAGGGGTGAGTTTCTTTCAAGTTGGTGGCATGCTGTAATTCTGTTGTCATCAACAGCGTGCTCCTCTATTGGTGCCACAGAGACCAGCCCCAAAATGGACAGCGGCATTGGCTACAACACTGCCGCACCTCCACAACTTGCTACTACAGCAAGCTGTCACAATATGTTTCTTGTGCATGCACACAAGCAAACATAAAAATAAAATGGGTAGGGAATTTTCTGCATCCTGATGGGATGAGAGGGTTTGGAACCCAGTGCCTCATGGTGGTTAGGTCAGAAACCCTTCTAGCAAATAGGACACAGCAGACTCAGATAAAGTATTCATACCTCCCAAATTTGTTTTGAAAAATGACTTCTGGAAGTCAGGTTTGTAAAGTTGAAGAAACCATAACAACCCTGACTTTCCATAATAATAAACATTCCATAATACAACATTTTAAAAATTCCTCATGACCAGACCCTATGTTGCAAACATCTAGAGTTAAAAAAAACACATTTTCTTACGTTTTTCATCTTTTCTCACCCCACCTGTCTGCTCGCACAGTCAGTAGAACAGTACAGATACCACCCAACGTTCCAAGTGCCTGCCGGGCCCACCTATCTGGCCATCCACCACCCTAAACATTTGCTTGCACAGTCGGTAGAACAGGACAAAACCAAAAAGAAGTGATACCATATTTTAAATGTACATCACGCTGCTCATGCTCAGTGCTACTAAATGACCTGCATGCTGTCTCGTGCTGTTACCTTGACAGCATGCAGCACCGAGCTCCACTACTCAGTTGCTCACTCTGTCTGTCTGTAGGCGCTTTTACACACAGGGTTTAGAAACGGGGCGAGCGTTAGCTGTGCAGTGCCGTTGTACTCTGTTGCATTCAGTGTTCTCTTTACACTTTGCGAGTATTCCGGCAACCCCTGCCTGCATTTGTTTTGGCTCCCCCACAGAGTTTGTCTCTCTATAGGCTGTTTCTGCAGTGCTACCGGAATGGCTATTTTACACAGCCAGTCGAAACGGAACACATCGGTGCAAACCGCAAAAAGCAGAGATTGCAGTTTGCACGAATGTTCATGAAGGGAATGGAACAGATGCACTTTATACACAAGGGATGTAACAGAATAGTGTTTACGTAACAGTCATTCCATTACAGAAACCTGTGTGTAAAAGTGCCTTATGACTCTCCCTCACTTGGTGTCAAACAGCATTTCAGCACATCACTATAACTGCATCTCTGCAGGAGAGAGAGAGAGAGAGAGAGTTGCATAAGCATGGGATATGACACGGGTGAGAGTGAGATAGCAGAAAAATCTCCATGAGCTGTCACTGAGCACTTGGTATCCCATGAGTGGCGAAGCCACGAATGGGATATCTGGATCTCAATGACAGCGAGTGGAGATATTTCTATTATTTCACTGCCACCCATGTCATATTTGATTTATACGACAATTGTGGGTCTCTCTTTTTTCAGTGTAAAAGTTATTTGCATTTGTTTGTTGCAAAATGTGAAAACAAATGGATGTTGTGCTGTTTTTTTGCTACTTATAAAAAACTAAAAGGTAGCTATAAATGAAACACCACTCATTTTGTAAATGTTCTTGTGGTGAACAAATTTCGTGCTCACAGTACCATGCTATCATTTTTCGTTTTTAAAGTTATTAGAAACATAGACTTTGACAGCACATAAGGACCACTTGGCCCATCTAGTCTGCCCATTTCCCTACCTACAGGATAGGCCGCAGATCCTAGTTAACTAACAGCCTATTTCTTCCTACCCCGCTCAAGAATTGCCTTATGTCTGTCCCATGCATTCTTGAATTCTCCCACAGTTTTAGACCCCACAACCTCCTCAGGAAGGCTGTTCCATGCAACCACTACCCTCTCTGTGAAAAAATACTTCCTCACATTGCCCGGCACCGCCCCCCTCTATCTTTAAATTGTGTCCCCTTGTTCTTGCATGTCTCTTTTTCTGAAAGATGCTACCCTCTTGGACTTTGTTGATTCCACTGAGGTACTTAAAAGTTTCTATCATGTCCCCTCTCTCCCTTCTTTCCTCAAAGGTATACATATTAAGCTCCTTTAGTCTCTCCTCATATGGCTTCTCTTGCAGACCCTGCACCATTTTAGTTGCCCTCCTCTGGACTGCCTCTATCCTGTCTATGTCCTTGCGGAGATGGGGTCTCCAGAGCAGGACGCAGTACTCCAGATGGGGTCTCACCAACTGTCTGTACAGAGGGATAACAACTTCCTGTTTTCTTCTGGTGATGCCTCTCCTTATGCATCCCAGTATACCCCAAGCCCTCCCTACTGCCTTCTCACATTGCTTGCTAACCTTAAGGTCATCTGATATGATTACCCCCAGGTCCCTTTCCTTTTGTTGTTGTTACTACCTCCCCCATTGTGTAATCTTCCCTGGGTTCTTGTTTCCCAGGTGCATTATTGCACTTCTTTGCACTGAATCCTAGCTGCCATACTTCTGATGATTCCTCCAACCTTGCCAAGTCCCTTCTCATCCTTTCCATGCCTCCTTGTGTATCAACCCTGTTGCAGATCTTTGTATCATCTGCAAGAGGCATA
This sequence comes from Neoceratodus forsteri, assembly GCA_016271365.2. Lineage (NCBI taxonomy): Eukaryota > Metazoa > Chordata > Ceratodontiformes > Ceratodontidae > Neoceratodus > Neoceratodus forsteri. The sequence continues at coordinate 171,805,061 of CM028130.1, read as the reverse complement.
CTTTTCCTTCAGTCCCTCTGCAATGTCCTTATAAAGACATTAAAGGACTGGACAGTGCTGAGCCCTGCGGTGCCACTATGTAACCACTCTTTCTTCAGAGTGGACTCCATTTCTAATTACCTTCTGTGTCCTGTTGTCCAGCCAATGTTTTACCCAGGCTACCACCCTGGGACCCACTCCCAGGCTGGTTAATTGACTATTTATCTTTTGTGTGGGACTGTGTCAAATGCCTTGCTAAAGTCTAGGTGAGGCCATGTCACAGCCCTCCCTGGTCTACTACTTTGGTCACTCAGTGAAATCTATTAGATTAGGTCTGGCGTGACCTTCCGCTAATGAAACCATGCTGCCTTGGGTCCTGTGCCCCACTGGCCTCTAGGTACTCAACAGTTCTTTCCTTCAGAAGTTACTCCATCACTTTCCCTACCACAGAGGTCAAACTGACAGGTCTGTAGTTTCCTGCCTCTGTCTTGGTCCCACTTTTGTGAAGGGGAATCACATCCGCCTTCCTCCAGTCCTCGGGTACCACACCATCCTCCCATGATTTATTAAAAAGAGTAGTCAGTGGTTTCACTAGTTTCTCCCTTAATTCTTTTAGAATTCTGGGGTGAATTTCATCAGGCCCCATTGCTTTGTCCACCTTCAGTTTTAGGAGTTTTTGCAGAACCCTTTCTTCTGTGTAAGGGCTGGGATCGACCCCCCTATCAAGAGTGCTTCTGTTAATTGGATTAGGCACTTCCCCCTCCCCTTTTGTGAATACTGAGCAGAAATATTCGTTCAGTATCCCTGCTTTTTCACTGTCCCCCTCTGCCCACCCACCATTCATTCTATTCATCCTCACTATCCTCCTTTGTCTTTCTCGCTCTCTGAGTGTACCTATAAAGGTTTTATCCCCTTCTTAACCGAGGTTGGCTATCTTTTCCTCAGTTTGGGCCTTTGCTATTCTGACTTCCCTCCCTGTGTCCTTCTGCCTTAACTGGTACAGCTCTCTGTCCTGCTCCTTCTGTGTTTCCTTATACTTCCGGAATGCTATCTTTTTCTTCCTGCTTTCACAGCCACCTCTCTTGAGAACCATAGTGGCTTTTTCTTTCGTTTTGATTTGTTTATTTGCTTCACACAAAGGCTTGTTGCCTCTGTGATGGCAGTTCTGATAATTCCCCATTGTTGCTCCATCCCTCCTTCTAGCCTGTTTGCTAGTGCTTTTCTGAGGCACTCTCCCATCTTGCCAAAGTCAGCCCTCCTGAAGTCCAGTACCCTCACTTTTGTATGGCTTGACTCTGTAGCTGAGTTTAATGTGAACCACATTGTTTGGTGGTCACTTGTTCCCAAATGGCAACCCACTTCTAGATCTGAGATCCTCTCACTGCCCCCATTTGAGAGTATGTGGTACTCACATTTGTTTGTCGAAAAAGTGAAAATAAAATACATTTTCTGTTGTTTTTTTGTTAATTATAAAAAAATTAAAAGGTAGCTATAAATGAAACACCACTCATTTTGTATATCTTTTTGTGCTGAACAACATTCATGCTCATAGTATAATGCTATCATTTTTCTTTTCTTTTTTTTTGCATTATTTCTTTGCACCCTGACGTGCCCTGGATCCGCCACTCCTTCGGGAAGCCACAGTCCCCCAACATCCTCTTACTACTCCTCCCCCTGGGGCCCCCTAACCTCACCTCATATTGCAGCCTGACCCCCATGGTAGCCCGGTGTAACCTTTTGCTAGGTGGGTCCCCCTCCTCCAAGGGGGAAGACACTGGTGAGGACACCTAGCACACCGTTCTCTCGATCCCGGGGCACTGCTGAGATAGGTGGAAGTTCCATGGGAGGCCTTTTGGAGGCATCGATAGGCCAGCTGCCATCATCTGGCCAATCCTGGGCTGTTTTTCCATTTTCTGGTTCCTCCCACTGTTGCGATGTTCGTGCAGTGCTCCAGGTTTCCACCGTGGGCCACTGCAGAGCGAAGCGATCCCTACCACCCCAGGAGAGAGAGAATCCTCACGGATGCTCAATCCTCTCCTCCTCTCGCCCCCCTGGTGCCCCAAGTCCATTTCCGAACCCGGGTCACCGGCGTGGTTCAAGGTAAGGCACCAGCGCCTCAGCCTTGTACGCCACCGGGCCAGGCTCATTTTTCATTTTAAGTTATTTGCATTTGAATACAGTTAGTACTGCTACTGAGACAGAACACTGTAAATGAATTCTGAATCTCTTGTGACATACCCAACTGGCCAAGATAACCATTGTGACATACCCAACTGCGAAGATATAAATGATATCTTACATGTGGCCAATGAGATATGTCTTTTATCTTCTTGAAAAGAGACCCACACATGTTGTATAAATAAATACATCAATGAAGGCATGATGATGCCCAATGAATCTAAAACAAATGAAATCATTTGAATAAAAAAACTGCTTACAACAGTATCACGTAGTGGCAAAAAATCAATAGTAGAACCTATTTAAGAAAAAACTTGAAAAACACTATAAATAACTTCCTTTGTGTGTGTTTTATTTTTAATTTTTTTGGAATCAACTTTTATAGCATGGGGTCCATTTTATAAGCACAATAAGATGCTCCAGGTCATTGGCTGTCTCGGGTTAATGCACTTTCAGGTGCTGAAGGCCCTCAGTGCAAGTGCCTCATGCCTCACTATGCACCTGGGCATGCACTGAGTAAGCAATAAAACATGATGGGGTGTGTCCTAGACACTTCTAGCACACAGCCAGGGAAATAGAAAGATATGAGGCCAGAGGCTGAGTGCCTTCAGCTCCTGGCTGTGCATTAGAAGTGTCTAGTGTCTAGAGTGTCTTATTGCACTTATGAAATGGGCATCTCTATTGTGGATACATGTCAGAATGATTAATAAAAAAGTTACCTTTTGGTCTGCATTTTAAATACAATTCCTCCACCTGAGTATGTTGTGTGCTATCTTTTTTTTTTACTTGAAGACTTTTGTCCAGTTATGGCCTCCGTAGTTGCAGGGGTTTTTTTTTGGTTGTGGTTCTCATAGCTCCTGCGCCTCTCCCACCCACACACACACACATATCTGTTTTATTTTCTGATAATTGGTGGCCAGCATTTGTTTCATCCCTTCTATGTGCTCTTTCTTTTTTTTCCTGTGTTGGATTGCCACAGTAATAAGTGAGCGAGTGTGGGGACTGGTGGAGCATAAACTGCAAGGGAGTCGGCATTCATGCTAAGAGAGTGGCAGCTACAAACCGCAGATGTAACTCTGCAGATACTGATACCTTCATATATATATATATATATATATATACTTATATATATATTTTGATATATATATATATATATATATATATATATATATATATATATATACAGTCGTGGCCAAAATATCGGCACCTTGCACTTTTCAAATAACTCACAATTCCTCTAAACATAAGTTGAAATTAACAACAGTACAGTATTTGGTCTCCACAATTCTTTATTTCTCTGTTAATATTACAGAACCTTTGTTTTTGATTCAGAATTTAATATATCCTTTTAAATCAGAAAATGAAAAGAAATGGCATGGACAAAATTATTGACACCTAGACTTAATATTTGGTAGCACAGCCTTTGGTCAAAATAACTGCAATCAACCACTTCCTATAGCCATGGATGAGCTTTCTACCTCTCTACTGGCAGTTTGGCCCTCTTCTTGTCCAAACTGCTCCAGTTCTCCCAGATTTGAAGGGTGCCTTCTCCAACTGCTGTTTTCAGATCTCTCCACAGGTTTTCAATGGATTTAGATCTGGACTCATTGCAGCCACTTCAGAACAGTCCAGCGTCTTGTCTTGAACCATTCCTGGGTGCTTTTTGAAGTGTGTTTGGGGTCATTGTCCTGCTGGAAGACCCATGACCTTTGACAGAGACCCAGCTTTCTTACACTGGATTCAACATTGTGCTCCAAAATGACCTGGTAATCTCCAGATTTCATGATGCCATGCACATGTTCAAGGCACCCAGTGCCAGAGGCAGCACAGCAACCCCAAAACATCACTGAACCTCCTCCATGTTTGACTGTAGGGAAGGTGTTCTTTTCTTTGAAGGCTTCATTTTGTTTTCTGTAAACATAGAGATGATGTGCTTTACCAAAAAGCTCTAATTTGGTCTCATCTGTCCACAGGACATTCTCCCAGAAGGATTTTGGCTTGTTCAGGTGTGTTTTGGCAAACCTAAATCGGGCTTTCTTATGTCTCTCTCTCAGCAGTGGGGTCCTCCTGGGCCTCCTACCACATAACCCCCTTTCATTGAGTTGGCGATGGATGGTGTGAGTTGAAACTGTCGTACCTTGTGTCTGAAGGTCAGCTTGAATCTGTTTGGCAGTTGATCGAGGTGCTTTCTCCACCATTCGAACAATCCTGCACTGCAATCTTTGATCAAGTTTTCTCTTGCGGCCACGTCCAGGGAGGTTGGCTACAGTGCCATGGGCCTTAAACATCCTGATAACATTACGTATGGTAGAAACAGGAACATCAAGGTCTCTGGAGATTGATTTGTAGCCTTGAGATTGTCCATGCTTGGCTACAATCTTCTGTCTGACCTCCTCAGACAATTCTCTGGCTGTCTTTTCTCCATGCTAATTGCGGTACACACAGTGACACAAAACAGGAGAATGAGTCTTTCTCTATTCAAACTGGTTGAATGAGTGATTTTTATATTGTAGGCACCTGCAACTCACCACAGGTAAGTTCAATTCCAAAGTGAAGGAGAATCACCTGCTTGAAATCTAATTATTTCTAACTACTTCTAAAAGGTGCCAATAATTTTGTCTGGGCCATTTAAGGATTTATGTGTAGAATAAGCTAAGATTTAGTAAATTTTTCTGCTTTTTGTGTTTTATTCCACTGCAAACCAAAGAAATACATATGTGGATATCGAAATATGTTTTCATTTCAACAGTTTTCTGGAAGGAATGGTGCATTATTAGAAAAACTGCAAGGGCGCCAGTATTTTTGGCCACGACTGTTTATGTATATATATATTAAATGAGAGGTGTATGTGGGGGGGAGTTAAGCAGAATGTGTGAGCAATCGAGCATGTGGTGGGAAAGCAGCTGACAACAATGGCGGCTCTAGAAAATGCCAACATTTTGGGGGGCAGTGATTCAAAGTGCCAGTGTAGGTGAGGCTACCTGGACTAGTTGTAAGCCATGCGCTAGACACTTTCAGTGCATGACTAGTAACCAGGTAGCTCAAAATATGGTGCCCATTTAGTAACCCACGATATGACCACCACATTGTGTCTGTTTACACAACACCGAAAGAGGTGTCTAGTCACATTGAAATTTACAGACATGCCGGTCCGGTGGTGCTGAGGCAGAGACACTGGGCCTACCTCACACTGCACCGGAGACCTGGGTTTGGGAATGACCTTGTGTCACGGGGTGCCGACATGGGGGAGGGTGGGAGCAGGATTGAGTGAAGGCTCTCCTCTTCCATGAAGGGGTCTCAACCCATAATCCTGCTGTCACCAGATGGAGGTCTGGTGATAGGCATAGGTGTAGCAGTGCGACTGGTAGGGTGGGGGTGTCCCACAAAGCATACGTGCGCATGCCTCCACACGCATGCATCACATCGGGGACACACGGGAGTGGGACTAAAAGGGAAAAAGCTAAAAATGTGTATGGAAAAAAAAAGAAATTTACAGACATCTTATCTTAGATGTGTTTCCACCTTGTGCCTTCCACCACCTAAGAAGTCCTTGTATTTCTGCACATCTGGATATCTTTGAAGGTGTTAATGCATTTAAACCTGATGTACATGTGATGACTGAACTGTTTCTCTTGATTTCCACTACTGGTTTTTGTAATATACAGGGTCATTTTGGAGTCATTGTGAATGCTGCCCTCTGTCTGGAGCAATATTGTATTGTAATATACCTAAATGTCACGATATTAATCATGACAACACATTGATATTTTAGAGCTAGATAGATACATATACAGTAAATAGATAGATAGATAGATAGACAGACAGGCAGATATACAGTAGATAGATAGAGAGCCAGATACAGTAGAGAGAGAGAGAGAGAGACACAGAGAGAGAGATAGACAGACTGATATATAGACATGGATAGATAGATAGATAGATAGATAGATAGATAGATAGATAGATAGATAGATAGATAGATAGATGAGCACAGATAGATAGCTAGATAGGCAGATATACAGTAGATAGAGCGATAGAGAGAGAGAGAGAGAGAGACAGGCAGACAGACAGAGAGAGAGACAGACAGACAGATAGATTAGATAGACAGACACATGGATGAAAATCAGTTTGCCATATAACTTCTTTCATCACAGTGGACTACTGAATTGTAGAGCAGTGTTCACAATGCTAATGACATCAAAATAGCTCTCTGAAGCAGTGAAACCAACAGTTCATATCAAATAAAAACAATTAAATCTTCACACAATTAACTGATTTAAATGTTGTTACTGGTAACCTAATGGTTTATTAACCAAATACTCAATTGCCCCGTCTCAAAATTTGCATTTTATCTTCACTTTTGAGTGGGAAGGACTTTCATAACTCATGCATGGCTGTCCCACTTGCAAGTATGGTCTTGCCACCTTACAGAAGAAAATAAAGAAAATACAGTATAGATAGAGGGAGCACTCCTGACCAATTGGAACACTCCTTTCCCCTGTGCATGAGACAGTCTTATTCTGTGAAGAGCATCTCACACGCAGATGCCCTGGAAACGGGCATGTTCTGGGAAGTTTTTAAAATATATCATTGATTGCTCTCAATCAATAATATATTAACACGTACCCCATCACCACGTGTTGCTGTATCAGAGTGGTTTCACTTGCCTTCAGCTTGAGCCAGAATAGCTCAGCTTCACTTCACTGTTCTTGCTACAGCCAAAGGTGCATTAAACCACTCTTATACAGCAACGAGTGGCTCTGGGAGGACATATTAACATGTATTACATATTTTGACTCAAGCCATTTCATGCATATTTTTATTAATTCTTGCACCAAAATCCTGCCATGTTATTGATCCATTGACCATCACACGACATTCAAAAGTTAGGTATTAGTGACTGTTGCCTTCCCATGCAATGGTGAATACTACCTAGCAAAGACAATAGTTCAAAAACTATTGCCTGCTACACTGACGCATGCACTCCATCAAGACAGAGGTTCGTAGTGGAGGTGATTAGAGGGGACATACGTACTGCTGTCTAGAGGTGGGCAAAGTCACTCAACTTCACTATGTGGAGTATTTCACATAGAACTCGAATTTCATGGCCTTTTCTGCAGTGCAAAGTGAATAACTTCGCCTTTTGGGGAACACAAAGTTGTCATAGGATCATATGGACTTTGCATTGCTTCCCCTTTTTTTGCTCCTGAAGGTGAATTTTGCAATGATTCATGGGATGGCAGGTCGCATACGCCCTTTATTGGCTTACATAGCCTCAGAACAGCGTAGTGTGTGTGTAGTGGAAAGATGGAGTTGGCTTTCAGAGTTGTGAGATTCAAACCTTCAAAAATGTTCAAAACAGCAATTTACTTCTGGACCTTTGAGTCCAGATTTAGTACATCAAGTGTAGCAAACCCTTGTGTGTTTGTATCATCGATCATTTATTGATTCGGTGTGAATTTTGCATCTTAAGTTAGTAGTTTCAGTGTCTGTACTGACAGTGCAGATGTGTGCTTCGAGGGAAGGGTGGATCATGCAGAAGGGAGAGTCACAGAGCACAGTGTGAAAGGCAGTCTTGCCAACTGTTGCTGGCTATTGTTTGGTATTGGTGTGTTCAGTTCTGTACACAGCAAAACTTCTAGTAATTTTTGATAATTTTTTGCTTTTCGATGTGCATTTTTTCTATCCATTTAGAAGACTGTGTTTTATTTTATTGAACTGTTTAACTTTCTGCACGTTATCTTTACTCTGTGTGTGTGCCATCAACTCATATGCATTTTATTGCACCATCGTACTAGCAGTACTGGTAATTTCTGAGTCCATCAGTAGTATTTTTCCTGCTTCTATCTAGCTACTGCTATAAATATCCCCCTCCCCCAAAAGAAGGTATTGTCGTTCCACTTTTGGATTTGTGAAAAGTGTGGTTAAGGCATTGTTGTACCTGTGTGGGTATATCTTTTTGTTGCAACATTTCCATCTGTAAGTCACTATCGTTGTTTTTTGGCTTCCCATCCACCCAAAACCAAAAAAATATAACCTTGCTGTTAATTGTCTCTGTTACGTCTGTTGAAATTGTTGTCACTGTACCACTATTGTGTGTTTCCCCATAGTACCATGAACACTCTCTCTCCAGTGCATATTATTGCATTTAAATGAACAGAAACAGACATACTAAAAAAAATATACCTATTGCTGTATTTTTGGCATTGTACTGTCTTGTGAGGTCTCTTGAATTTGTTACAGCAATCCACAAAACTGGAAAAATCACTTTCTGCAATAAACATGTTTCTTTTCTTGGTGACTGTCTGTGTAATCTAAAAAAATGCCCACAAAGACATGGTCAGGAAAAGCTGTTTCTGGCTGTGTTGCTGCTGCCAATAAGACTATTGCTTGTGTGCCTCCAAACGCTCGCTGTGGAAGTTGTTGTGATGATGAGGCAGGTTCATCAGGTGCTAGCAATGTTAAGTATGGTCGTGGACGTGGTAGTACTAACCAGTGGAAGGGAATGGTAGTAGTTGCTGCAAGTAGAGGGATTTCTGTGACTCCGTTTTTCTCGGCCAAATCAGTGGCATCAATGCTGGTTGGAGATGCTGGTGGCACTGGTAGTAAAGCGAATGACAGCACTGTGGATAACAGCACGAGTATTGCTACAACCCAGGAAAAGTTATCAGGTGGGAAAAATATTGTGGAGTCAGAAGACTTGAGGGTAGTTGATGTCCCACTCCCCACAGCAGCTGAACATGAGTCTGGTCATCATGAGTCACAGTGTCATGTTTCCACAGATCTTCATGTTCGGCCATCCAAAGAATCAGATGGTAAGAAAAAAGTATGGATTATCATAGTGAGGTTGAGGTTGTAGTATCTCCACAGGATAGCATCCAAAGTGAATTTGTGGATGATGATGATGATGAAGCTAGCAACCCTATATGGGAACTGGACAAAAACAAACTCAAGGTGGCTGTAGGTAAACAATCTGTTGGTAAATCCCCAACCCCTTCAAAGTTCTTCTGATGGAGCTGTGTCTGTGGATGACCCTGAAGTCGTACTAATAGATCGTTAAGATGTTCAGTCAAAGTCTGCATACAACCAGAAGGAATGCAATAACCCACCAACCCCATTTCACCTGCCAAAAAATTGCAGTCCCATATACAGCAGAAGCAGCAGTGCCATCTGAAAATAAATAAAGGGCAGTCAAATCCCTAGGTTAGGCCACAATTAATTAAGGGTGCGACGCATGTTATTCTTGTAGTACCCATTGAGAGGTTTGTGCCCATATATAGATTGTCTCTTAACTCCAAATATTGGCAGTGTTATGGTCTGTTATCTTATGAGATTAATTATGCTTTTTAAGTTGCTTTTCTTAATGGTCACAATTAGTTATGGGTGCAGAATATGTTATTCTTGTAGTACCCATTGAGAGAAATCTTTGACCATATATAGTAACTTAACTCCAAATATTGGGATATGGGCTGTTGAAGTTGCAGTATTATCCTATGAACTTAATTACGTTTTATTAATTGCTTTTCTTAATGACCACAACTAGTTAAGGGTGCAGCATGTGTTATTCTTATAGTACCAATTGAGAGGTTAGTGACCATATATAGATTGTCACATAACTCCAAATATTGACAGAGTTATGGCCTGTTGAAGTTACAGTGTTATCCTAGGGGCTTAATTATATATTATTAGTTGCTTTTCTTAAGGCCATAATTAGTTACAGGTGCTGCATACGTTATTCTTGTAGTACCCATTGAGACCTTTGTGACCATAGGTAGATTGTCACTTTAAGTACAAATATTGACAGAGTTATGGCCTCTTATGCTTCCAGTGTTATCCTATGGGAAACTGCATGCCAATGATGAACTCTTTTCGTTGTCATCCTGCTCCTAAAGCAACAGCAGCACAAGACAGCCTCTGACACCAGTGTACAAGACAAAGTACCGTGACCTCTTCGTCCTCCTCCTGAAGCACCGGCAGCACAAGACAGCCTCTAGCACCAGTGTATTAAACTGGTTTAAAATACACTTAGGAATCTGAAAAAAAAAGGATTAAAAGCAGTAAACTCTTTCTTATACTAGTTTTGACTTGCACACTAAGCTACACAGCTCCTGCTCTAGCAAAGCGAAAGTCAAAGTGAAACTAGCTCACTGACTTCCTGCCTGATTCCCTTCCTGTCTGCCTCATGTGAACTGCAAAAAGTCAGATGTGATCTGTGGCCTGTTTCTCACAAACGTTGCCTTCTCACAATGTAACCCGAAGTTTAGAAAGCGAAGTTCATTAAGGGTGAATTTTGACCGTTGAATGGAAACTTTGCATAAGGCTACACGGAAGCGAAGTTGATCACTTTGCATTATATACGCTGGTGTGGGAAACTTCACTGCATCTCTACTGCTGTCTTAGTGCCACCTGGGTTTGGGACAACATGGAGGTTACATGGATCCAGGAGGGAGCAGAACACTAGACTACCAGGGAATATTTTTTTTTTCTTTTTCTTACATTTTGCAATGATAAGAGGGGTACTAAATGGAGCCCAAGGAACGATTACTGACACTAAAGAACATTTGTTTTTTTTAATCTACAGTACACAACAAAGATAAGTTTGTTTTTTAATTAATGTGGAGGGGTGTAGTGCAATATCAACAAGGTTTAATCAAATAGATATTGACTGGATTGTTTCAGTCAATAGTGTAAAACCAGAACCCCTCAATGATGACTGCCGAAGCCGCCTGTGCAGACCTACAGAAGAATTTGACCTGCTCCAGACTCAGCTACTCCACAAAAAGCTTCTCTTAAATGAGAAAAAGACGAAGGCAATGCTGTTCGTACCGCATAGCCGTATGACTAATCCTGCCAGCTCCGGGACATTGCCTCTGATCACTACACTTCTAGGAGAGAAATTGAATTTTATCCCTAAGTTTAAATACTTAGGAGAGTGGCTAGACTGGAACCTTACATTTGCAGAGCAAATTGAAGATCTGGCAAAGAAGCTAAGGCAGAGACTGGGCCTATTCTACAGAATTAGCCAGTTCCTCACTTGTGATGCCAAACGGAGACTAGTCCAATCTACCTTCCTCTCCCTAATCGACTATGGTGATTTTTATGTTTGCTCGCGTGCAGTGCAAGAAACATATTGTGGCAGTTTGGTGCTGAAGCAGGTTCTGGAGGTATGGTACTGTTGAGGCCAATAGTAGCACGGCATTTTGGGGCATGTGTGATGTCCACCAATAGTGGGGAACCCAGCCGGTGACAGTAGTTTGGAACGTTGCCACCAACTTGTGACAATTTAGCCGCTGCAATCAGGGGCCGCCTCGTCATTGCAGCATCAGCCATCCGCTGCAATGAGGGAGTGACCCCTCATTGCAGGGCGGGATCTAGGAACCCTGATATTGTTTGTGAACATGGCAGCGGCTTGCCACTGTGTTCCCAAACAATATAACCCCCCCACCATGTTTATCTGCCGATGGGGAGCTCACCCCCGTCGGCATAATACTAACCCCTTTTGTTGTTTGCCGATGGGGTCCCCAATCCCCATCGGCAGAAAAATCCCCTTTTGTTGTTTGCCAGAAGGGTGCCCAATCCCCATTGACAGAAGAATTTCCCCCCTTTTGTTGTTTGCCGATGGGGTGCCCAATCCCTGTCGGCCGAAGAATCCCCTTTTGTTGTTTGCTGATGGGGTGCCCATTCCCTATTGGCTACAGCTGCCCCCAAAGCAAGAGTCCAGTGGCACGCTGGGGCCCACCCAGTGTGCCACATGCCTCTATAAATAGAAAACGGTCCCGCAAAGTCTTTTTTTGTTTTACCCTGTAAAAGAAACTGTCCCTCAGCAGTCTCCTGGCCCCCACCCAGCAACCTGCACCCACCACTGCTCACCTGCCTCCCCACACCCCCACACCCCATACTTACCTCTGGAGTCCGGCGCGACGATCTTCGGTGGACCGGGAACACGTCTGCTCTCTTCAAAGCTGATCGCGAACTGAGGAAATGCTCTATAATGTAATAAATAGGGTTTTTTTAACTTTAATGCATATCTCAGGCATTGTTTGGAATTTTGCCACCAAATTTTCAACATGGGGTTTTTGGGACCCCTACTCATGAATTATTTCACTGTCATGCCGTTAATAGGCCCCAAAAGGTGATTTTGAGGTCACTGCATAGAATCACCTTTCAGGACTGATTAACGAAATGACAGTGCCAGTGTTCATGGTGGGCTCTCAAAAACCTATGTTACAAATTGTGGGAAGCATCAGAAATGACTATTTTACCAGCGTCGCGTTGTGCAGCTGCTACGCACGCTCTTAACATTGCGAATTTGCAATATTTTCACCCCAGATTTTCAACATTGGCATTTTTTCAGACCTCCTTGTGAACAGTACAGCTGTCATTTTTCACACCCTGGATGAAATGTGTTTTTGCACTTGTGGCGCGGAATAGCGTGGTTGGTGTGGGAAATCAGTGTTCTGCACAGATTAAGAAACTGACAGTGGCACTGTTCATGAGCAGAGGTCCTAAATTGCCTGTGTTGAAATTTGGTGACGATACTCCATAAAATGACTGTGTTACTAGCATGTGTTACGCTGTTCCTACGCACGCGGCTAAATACGTTCATGCATTTTCAATATTTCCTCCAGATTTTCAACATTGCCATTTTACCACACCTCCTTATGAGCTGTACAGCTGTCATTTTTTACATTTCATCAAAAATGTGTTTCCCTGCATGTAGCGCACAATGGCGCAGTCAGTGTGCGAAATCAACGTTCGGGACACATTAAGAAAATCACAGTGACATTGTTCATGAGCAGAAGTGTTAAAATGGCTATGTTAATAGTTTGGTGAAAAAATTCCCCAAAATGACTGTTTTACGAGCATGCGTTGCGCTGTTCCTACTCACGCTTGTCCGTTCGTGAATGTTCACTATTTTCACTCCAGATTTTCAACATTGCCATTTTACCACACCTCCTTATGAGCAGCACAGCTGTCATTTTTCACATCTCTCCCAAAACGTGTTTCCGCGCATGTAACGCACAATGGCGCAGTCAGTGTGCGAAATCAATGTTCGGAACAGATTAAGAAAACTCATTAACAAAAGTGACACTGGTCATGAGCAGAGGTGTTACAATGGCTATGTTAAACATTTGGTGAAAAAAGTCCACAAAATGACTGTGTTACAACAGACCATTGCACAGTTTCCACACACTCTTGTACGTTCATGGATTTCTAATATTTTCAGTCCAGATTTTCACCACTGGCATTTTTCCACACTTCCTCATGAACAGTACAGCTGTCATTTTTCACACCATGGCTGAAATGTGTTTTCACACTTCCAGTGCAGAAATGCATGGTCGCTGTGGGGAATCACTGTTTGGGACAGATTAAGAAAATCACAGTGACACTGTTCATGAGTGGAGGTTCCAAAATGCCTGTGTTGACAATCTGCTGTAAAACATCCCTCAACTAATTGCATTATGGGTGTACGTTGCCCAGTTTCTACACACGCTCGTGACTTCACCAGTTTTTCTAATATTTTCACTGCACATTTTCAACATTGCCATTTTTTACACCTCCCCATGAACAGTACAGCTGTCATTTTTCACATCCTGTTTGAAATGTGTTTTTGCACCTGTGGTGCCAAATGGCGTAGTCACTGTGCAAAATCAGCTTTCGGCTAATGAACTGATATTGCCACTGTTCATAAGGTGGGGGTCACAAAAAACCCATGTTGAAAATTTGGAGTGAAAATGCCAACAAAGCCTGAGACGTTAGGGTTTCCGACCATAACGCCCCACCCTGTAGAGATTGACAGGCATCAGGGGGTGTGACTTGGGATTCTCGCCTGTAATGCTCATACCATTCTGCACCCTGCAGCCAGTGAGAGGTATCAAGGTGTGCCTTGGACTCTTCGGCCCCAAAGTTCACCCCATTCTCCTGTACAGAACCCATCTCACTGTATTTCCTGATGGAATAGGGTGAGCATAAGAGCCAAAGACCCCAAGGCACACCATGACACTTGTCAGTGTCTGCAGGGTAGGGTGTGGTGAAATGGCATGGCCATTATGCCTGATGACCCAAAGACACACCCCAATGCCTGTCAGTCTCTGCAGGGTGGTGGCGGGGTTGGCTTCAGTTCAATACTTCACTGCCATTCCTATTATGCAGCTCTCTGACTCCTACACTGCCAATGCCAATGCCAGCAAGCAAACATTCGGCATTGACAAATGCTTGTTTATACAGCCACTGTCCTAAAGCCTCGCTTATCAAGCTGGACACGCTGTTTCACAGAGCCATCAGATACATTACCGGTCTTCCCCTCTCTACCCATCACTGTCTATTGTACAAAGCCGTAGGATGGCCATCACTTACGTTCAGGCGTGAAAGAAATGCAGTCCTCTGGACTTACAGAGCTGTCCTAAAAATGCTCCCTCAATACATTACTGAATGTCTCCCTATGAGTGAGCTGGAACCGTATGGCCTAAGGAGTTCATAGTTTATCTCTCTATGCATCCCTAAAGCCTCCACCCACTTTGGTAGAATGGCCTTTAGCTTCTTGTTGACGACCCTATGGAACAAAATCCAACAAATACTAAAACTAAGTTACCTCCGCAGTGTTTACGCCTTCAAGGCGCTATATGCCCAAAGCGTGTGTGAATGCTGCAATTGTCAGTCGGCTCCTAATTACTAATTACCGTTAGATTGCCCCCAGAGCTTGGTCCTAAATATGTCCAGCCATTCCCTAAGTCATCTTTGTGCATGCGTTATTAATCTGCACATATTCGTTACTTCCAGTCCCTGTACCCTTTGCATATTATAGGTTAGTCTTTCTGAATCTTTCTGAGTTATCTGAACCCAAAGTCATATGTTATACCACCGTGGTGGTTGCACCTTCGCAAGCCGCCTTCCGAATTCTCCTGCCTGGTCTCTTCTCCAACAAATTACCGCTAATGCCACCAACCAATCAGATAGCGAGTGCCTTCTGGCAACTGCTCCCGATTGGTTCCTGCAGTTCTCTCTGGCGATCCTCTGATGCCAGTGAAAAATATCGAATAGTCTGCCGCACTCTGCTTATACAGCTGTCACCTCTTCATCCCTGTCTGATGTAATCCCTCCCCATGGCTAAAGTGCTCTCATTGGAAGTATAAGTGCTTAAGCCCTCCTTTGAATCATTGACCGTGACTGGCCACAGGAGCCACAGCGTACATATCTTATCCCTGTCCTGTGAATTTTCCCATGGTCTGATGTATGTTGGACCTGGCAAATAGTGATAGCATCTAGTACTGGACTAAATATGTGGTAGATGTTATTCCAGCCGTGCCTAGTACCTCGCTCACACCCCTCTCCAGCATGTCGCGGTTCAGCCGGCCACAGCCCCAATGTAAGCACTCCATGGGATTGCGGTATTAGCACCTAGCAATCTGCCTGCACCCTTGCTCCCTCCAAGTATACACTCACCCGCCCTACTCATTTGTGAACTGGTCAAGAAAAAGCTGTATCACCTACATCTGCCTGGCCTGATAGCATTACCTGGGGCTGGCCTATCTTTTCCTATGAAAATCACTGCAACACGATCCATTTCTGTATATCTCAGGTTTGCCTATTCCAACTGCTCACTGGTTAATGGCTATTGTACCGCCGGGATTGCTATGTATGTGTGTTTTTGATTTGCGCTGCCATTATGCTATCATTCCCATTGTATGTGCGCTTCTTGTTTTGCACTTCCACTATGTTTTTATTTCCACTGTAAATATTGATGTTTGTTTTGTAATACATTCTGGACTTAACCAGGTCCATCTTGCAAATGAGCTTGCTCAACGATGTGTCGCCTGTATAAATAAAGATTTTGATTGATTGATTGATTGATGTTCTAATGGCAGCCGGCCCAGTGGCATGGAGGGCTGAGGCACTAGAGCCTTACCTCCTGCCACACCAGTGACCCATGTTCGGTGATAAGCACGGGTTGCTGGGGGTCGGCCAGGGGGGCTGGGTGAGGATTAAGCGGCATCTTGGCAGCTCTCCTCTCCCAGATAGGGGAGGATGGTTCTCCCAACCTTTGATCACCACCATGTGGAGATGTGGTGGTGGTGTGGGTATCAGAAGGGAGCCAGGCGATAGGCCAGTGGGAGCACCAGAGTCACGCAGGCCAAGGCGTGAGTGCACGCCTCCATGCACACGCTTGACCTTGTCTGGGGCACCAGGATAAACGGGGAGAAAATAGGTGGAACAACTAGGGGTTGGGGCATGAGAAGCCCCATCCCAGCTAGCACCAACAGTCTGCCCAAGATTGGAGGTGGTGTGACACGGGACTGCAGTGGAGCCAGAATGGCATGGACTGATAATGTCAGCTCGCCTGCCGGGGAGAATAAAGCAAAATATGGAAAACAAAATACTGCTTTAATGACTGATAATAGTTGTATTGTCCTTAGCCTTTGGTTGCAGGCAATATAACAATTGTCAGTTAACAGAACATCCCTCGGGGGTTCTGGATTTACACTACTGTCCTCAGCTCTGGTCAAAACCTAAAGGGCAAGTGACCTTTATGAGCTTATTTGACCCCAAGTTTGTATTATTTCATGAGTATGCCTGACTTTACCATCATTTACATACAAACATACAAACATAAACTTTGACAGCAGATAAGGACCGTTTGGCCCACCCAGCCTGCCCATTTCCCTACCTATTGGATAAACTGCAGATTCTAGTTAACCAACAGCCAACATCCTACTTCCTCCTACCCCCCACTATAATTGCCTTATGTCTATCCCATGCAGTCTTGAATTCTCCCACTGTTTTTGACCTAACAACCTCCTCAGGAAGGCCATTCCATGAGTCCACCACCCTCTCCGTTAAAAAATACTTCCTCACGTTGCCCCTGAGCCATCCCCCCTCTATCTTCAAATTGTGCCCCCTTGTTCTTGCACATGTCTTTTTCTGAAAGATGCTCTGTTCTTGGACTTTGTTAATTCACCTGAGGTACTTGAAAGTTTCTATCATGTCCCCCCTCTCCCTCCGTTCCCAAGGGTATACATATTAAGCTCTTTTAGTCTCTCTTCGTATGGCTTCTGTTGCAGACCCTGCACCATTTTAGTTGCCCTCCTCTGGACTGCCTTCATCCTGTATATGGCCTTGTGGAGATGGGGTCTCCAGAACTGCATGCAGTACTTCAGATGGGGTCTCACCAACTGTCTGTACAGAGGGATAACAACTTCCTGTTTTCTACTGGTGATGCCTCTCCCAATGCATCCGATTATCCCCCAGCCCTCCTTACTGCCTTCTCACATTGCTTGCCTACCTTAAGGTCATCTTACAGGACTACCCCCAGGTCCCTTTCCAATTTTGTTGTTGTTAGTACCCCCCCCCCCCCACCAATGTGTACTCTTCCACTGGATTTTTGTTTCCCTGGTGCATTACTTTGCACTTTTTTGCATTGAATCTAAGTTGCCATACATTTGACCATTCCTCCAACCTTACCAAGTCCTTTCTCATCCTTTCCACCCCTCCTGTGTATCAACCCTATTGCAGATTTTTGTGTTGTCTGCAAAGAGGCATACGTTTCCTTCCAGCCCCTCTGCAATGTCTCCTATAAAGACATGAAAGAGGACCGGTCCCAGTACTGAAACGTGCGGTACCCCACTAGTAGCCCCCCTTTCTTCAGAGTGTACTCCGTTAACTATTACCCTGTGTATCCTGTTGTCCAGCCAATTTGTTACCCAGGCTACCACCCTAGGACCCACTCCCAGGCTGGCTAACTTGTTTATTAATCTTTTGTGTGGGACTATGTCAAATGCCTTGCGGGACTGTGTCAAATGCCTTGCTAAAGTCTAGGTAGGCCATATCCACAGCTCCTGCCTGGTCTACTACTTTGGTCACCCAGTCAAAGAAATCTATTAGATTCACCTGACATGACCTTCCCACTGTGGATCCATGCTGCCTTGGGTCCTGTGCCCTGCTGGCCCTTAGGTACTCAACAGTTCTTTCTTTCAGAAGTGATTCCATCATTTTCCCTGCCACTGAGGTCAAACTAACAGGTCTGTAGTTTTCTGCCTCTGTCTTGCTCCCACTTTTGGTAGGGGAATGACGCCCACCCTCCTCCAGTCCTCAGGTACCACAACACCCTCTCGTGATTTGTTAAAAAGGGTAGTCAGTGGTGTCACTAGGTCTCCCCTTAGTTCTTTCAGAATTCTGGGATGAATCCGATCAGGCCCAATTGCTTTGTCCACCTTGAGTTTTAATAGTTCTATCAGGACCCTTTTTTTCTGTCAATGGACTGGTGTTTATCCCCCTGCACAGAGTGCTTCTATTGTTTGGTTTAGGCACCCCTCCTTCTTCTTTTGTGAATACCCAGCAAAAGTACTCATTCTGCCTTTTTACTGTCACCCTCCGCACACCTCCCCTCCCCTTTATTAAACCTCACTATCCCTCCCTTGGACTTTATTTTATATATTGATTAAACTGAATATAATGCATTCGGTTCGACACTGTTTTTTTGGTCCAATGTTTTTCCATAGTGTAGGGATTTTCCTTAGAGTAGTGGTATGTAGGTAGTGTTTTTCCATAGTGTACTGCTTTCCCTTAGTGTAGTGCTAGTGTTTTTCTGTAGAGTAGTATGTTTTCATAGGAACTTCCTGTTTTGTCCCTTTAGTGTTTCCATAGTACAAGGTTCTCCTGTAAAGTGACGTGTGGCTCTAGTGGTCTTTCCTTTAGAATGTGACAGCAGGTGCAGTGCTTGGGGGGGTCGGTCAGGAGCAGCATGGAGTCAGGATCAGTATTCAGTCTGCCAGGGACGGTGTGGTTTGCAGTCAAAAATAACTTTTTATATAGCCAGAGTGGCTTTTAGTACTGGGGCACACACTCGGCAGCATTAGCTGCATTAGGAGACTGAGAGCATCATGTGACCAGCACCAGGTGAACAGCAGCAGCAGTATAGGGGGTTCTACATCAGAGTTGCAGATTCGAGGGGCAGAATTGATTGGTGAGTGAGACTGGACGTAGGGTGTTGTGTGAACTTTTAGAGTAGTCTTGGTTAGTTTTCTACCGGTAGAGGTTTAGGGTAAGCGTTTGTTACATGTGTTATTAAGGAGCTTGTTACATGTGTTATTAAACAGCTTGTTACATGTGTTAATGGAATGGTTTGTAGTGTGTTAGTATTAATGTGTTATTAAGATGTTAACAGCACATTACTATAGTGTTAGTGTATATGATTAGTGATGTGTGACGTTGGAAAACTTTGCTTCAAGAATTAATTATAGAATTTGCCTTATTTTGCAAAGTTAATTTACCTTGAGAAGTTCCAAGTCACAGTTTGGTGATAACTTCGCAAAATACAAAGTTGGAACTTCGGCAGCGAAGTTTGGTACAAAGGTGAAGTTTGCAATGTACTGTGGGATTTTAAGGTCACATGTTGCTGAAACAATCTGTATGCCATGAGACGGCTGTCTTCAATGTAGTCTTCTGAAGACTAAGTAGGAGAGAAGTCTTGTGTGCTTATCTGAAAGAAAAAAGTTTGAAAACCATTTAAACATAGCTTTTTGAGTGCAAATTGCTCACAAATGTTTCTAGAGGGCCTTGTGCTGCTAGATTTCTGTTTTTTACTTTTTTGCTGATTATTTACTTTGAAGTAATGGTTTCTGTTTTGTCTGTTTGTGCAGTTGTGTGGGGGATGGTTGGTGTGAAGCAAGGCAGGCAGCCCAAAAAGATCTGGAGCTTTTTTGACTAAGCAAGAGATTTGTGTTATATTTTGGTTTTCTCACTCTTGTTCATTATTTTTGATCTGTAATCAGTAATTTCTCATTTTTACGTTTGATGCACCTGCACACCAAATGTTTTGCTACAGTGAAAGGGGAGTAGGCGGGTGTGTCAATGCTGAGCCTATTGCAGTTGAAAATAGCAGGGGCTTGGCAGTCTAGGCCAATGACTATGCACTGTGATCTTGACATCACTAGCTGCTTGCTGGGTGGAAACTCTGTGTATTTCAAAGAGCTCGAAGCCGCTCCAGTCAGAGGGCTTCAGCCCTCTGATTTGCATGAAGCTGGCCAATCAGCAAGTAGCCGATCGGCTATCAACACCAGCAACCTGTCTTTGTTACTGCGGAGTTGGACCATTGTACCCGAGTTCAGATAAACACCTGTTTTTGGTGCTAGAAAGAAAGCTGAACTTGGGAACCTAGTTAGTTTTTTGGAATAAGGGCTAAAGTGTACTTTAATTGTGCTACGAAAGTGGAGCCGTGATACTGGAAGGTATTCAACGTCACGCATATGCATCTAAGCATATAGCATACATGCTCAGTGGCACAGCCACTTTTGGATCGTGATTACAGTACATTTTAGCCCTCATTTAAAACAGTAACTTAGTTTCTCAGTTCAGCTCTTTCTGTACTCTAAAAACATATTTAGCTGAACCCAGGTATATAATATATATATATATATATATATATATATATATATTTTTTATGTAAGTGGAGCAAAGCCCCCTACTGCTTCTTTCTCCCCATCCCTTTCAGGTTGCTCATCCACCCAACCATTCCCATCTTTAGATATGTATATATATATATATATATATATATATATATATATAGTAAGAGTGAGGTGCTCACCCCCTTCCCTTCCAAACGCCCTTCCCATCTGTATACATATATATTTTAATTTAAGTGGAGTGGGTCACCCACCCCTGCTTCTCTTGACAACCCCCCTCCACTCCAGGTGGCCCACCACTGTTCTCTAACATGCCCGATACTGGGGTGCCCAATCCCAGTGTCAGAATGCAGTCAGTCCCTCAATGTTTTTTTCTTTTTAATCCTGTGAAAAAGAAAACCATTCATCGATGTCTGGTGCACCATTAGTTGTCCCCCCACCCAACACCAACCACCCCACTCCCACAAGCCATTAATTACCCACCAGGGGTCCAATGCCATAATCCTATCTGGACCACAGAGACATCTTCACTCTTCAAAGCAGGACTGCGAACTGAGGAAATCAGATATGCGGTTCAATATATTCCAGTGGGGTTTTGAACTTAGTGGCATAAAATGTGACATTTTTGTATATTTTTGCCCCAAATTTTCAGCATGCCTTTTTTGGAACCCCACCTCATGAACAATGGCAGTCAATTAGGCAAATCTGTCCTGAGAGGTGATTTCGCGGTTGCTGCGCAAAATCATCTTTCAGGCAGGAGTTGAACCTTTTCTCTGCCCTTGTTCATGAGGTAGGGTCATGAGAAGGCTATGCTGAAAATCTGGCATAAAAATATAAAACAAACAACAAAGTTATGAGCCTACATTGAAATTTGCGAACGCAGGCTCGTAACTTTGGTAATTTTCAATATTTTGACCCCAAATTCTCAACATAGACATTTTTTCATAGCACCTCATCAATGTGACAACCGTCTTTTTTTCAAATTTTGGCCAAAATGTGTTTTGATGCCTGTGGTGCAGAATGACATTTTTTATATTTTTTTATTCATTTATTTCAATCTAGGATTACAATACCTTTTTGGTGATGAGGAATGATGTTTTGGTGGGAATTTTAAACTTTTCACTACCAGGTTCATGTGGTGGGAATAATAATAAGTCTGTGCTGAAAATGTGGTGTGCAAATATTGTACAATGCCCAGGTTATGACCGAACATTACACTATTTCAGCATTCACTTATAACTTCACTAATTTTCAATATTTTCACTCCAAATTTTCAACATAGCATTTTTTCCACACCACCTCATAAATGTAATGTGTCATTTTCACAGTCCTGCACAAGATGACATTTTGGTCAATATATAGTACTGTAAATGGTACACGTCATGTCTATAAGGTGAATCCTAAAACACGTATCTTCAACTGTGGTCGCAATTGAAAAAACAAAACAAATTGTTTAACACACATTAAACATCCAGCTTGACAAATGCTTGTTATTTCTGTGGAACGTACTTTGACAATGTCTTTCTGTAGCAGTTTTAGTTCTTTTCAGTTATATTGTTCTTAGAGTAACAGTGTTCTGTCACTTTTTGTCATACTTAATATTAAAATACCCCATTACCTCTGTCATTCTAATCACTGTGGTGTTTAAAAAAGAGAAAAAAACAAAAAACAAAAACTTTTTGGGTTGGTTTTAGTAGTATTTTTTCGCTATGGGGAGGTGTTATCTGCTGCTGCTGCAGATAGTAAATAATTTGTTTACCCGCTACTGTTGTTGTTTGTGATGTGTTGTTTCATTAATCTCTGTGATGTTTTAAAAAAAGAAATAATGAAACAAAAATAATATTTTGATTGGTTTTGCTAGATACTGTTACCTCAGTAGAGTACTTTTTCAGATTACACTGCTGATCACTGATTCTCTGGGAAGAATGTAGTAACAAATTGTTCTGGTATTGTTATATATGTAAACTTATTCTGAATGTATGGATTGTGAGTGTCCTGAGGGATGACATGGGAAGAATGGAGTGATAAACTGCTGGTATTTGGTATTGTCTTATATGTAAAACCATCTTTTAATTGTATGTATGTTTCTTAATGTATAGGCAACAAGTTAGAAACAGGACTGTCTTGTAAACTAGGCCTTCTGGCCTAAAGATTTGTTTTTCCTGTATAAAAATAACATTTTTACTACTACTATTTTAGGGGAAGGCGTTGTCTGCTGCTGCTGATAGTTAATAATTAATTTACCCATTTCCCCTGTCATGAGTGTTATGTTAATCCCTGTGGTGTTTTATTATTTCAGGTCAAACTGCTGATCCTTGATTCCTTAGGGGGAGGTGTAGTCTGCTTCTGGTACTTATTTGTTCTGCAGGCTTTACTTACATGCTATAATTTTCAACCCAAACTAAGTTACAAGGCGTATAACAATGACGGGTCTATGTGATAACGGTGAACATCTAAAGGCGATCGCCATTATCGCTCAGTCAGAGTGCCAAACACATTTTCGGCACTCTGACAACCCTGGCGCACCAGCACAGTGGTGCCAGGACATATTTTTCTACTTTTTGTGGGTGGGCTGCTCCCCCCACACACACCCCACTTAAGGATTCTCAACTCCAGGGGGGTGCATGTCAGGGGATGAAAGTAGTAAAATAATAAGGTTCGAGCTGGGCACAATAAAAAATGGCACAAGCGCCCGGACCCGAACCCAGTACCTCAGCCACCTCAGCCATTGCCCAATCCCCGACGCCACACTGCAGCTCGACCGATGACTGCAGCGCCACCCCTTACAGCCTCTCCACCCCTCCAGGCCACGCTCACCATGCTCACTCCCACCCCCCCGTGCATACGTATAGTGACATTCTGTCGCCTAGTTCGCCCATCCCCTCATCCGGTCGCCCTACCTGTTGGTCGCCATGAGTGGATTGCACGAGGAAGGTGTCACCATAATGGATATCGCCCTTCGTCATGCACCCACGTCACGGGTTACCAAGAATGACCAGAAAGAGATGCTCTAGTAAAGGGAGAGGTGCCAGGGAGGCAGCAAAGAAGTGCTCAAGTTCTGTGTGGCAAACTAGTGCTGCAGTTAAAAAAAACTTTGTCTGCGGCAGCGTATTCTATGGGCTTTAGTAGCAAAGGAGTAGCTGGTGGAGGTGGCATTAGTGTAGCCAAATATTTTCTGCCACATTTTTGGCATCCATGCTGGTGGGGGATGTGGGAGGTGACAAGAGGAGCAGCAGTAAACAAGGCGCAGTGGTCGAGGAGGAGGTTGTTGATTACCCCATGGCTGCTGGTTGTGAGGGGGGCTGAGCTTGATTGTCTGGAATTTGACTCAGTACTTGAGGAAGGAAATCTGAAACATGTGCATCACACTCAGACTCCTGATGATGAAAGAGTCAGATAGCCTGGAGACGGTGATGATGAGGAGGACAGAGCTGTGGAGGAGGAGGAGGAAGACATCAGCAGCTGTGATTTGTTTGATCCCCTATGGAGGCCAAAAGAGAAAAAGAGGAAGGGTGGTGCTGCAAATGATGCAAGGGACGGGGTTTGCAGTCATCCAACTACCAAAATCCCCTCCTCCAGTAGTATCGAACTTAATAAATCATCCCAAAAAACCCCCCACAAATTTCCACTTCTTCCTCTCACCTATCCCACTCCCAATGCAATGGTAAATCAAGGGGCATGAAATCCCTAGTTTGAAATTTTTATATACTTGACCTAGCTGATGAAACAGTTGCTATCTGTCAACTGTGTAAGGCTCGAGTTAGTAGGGGAAAAGGGCATCCACCTAGGCACCGGTGGGCAACTCACACAAACACCTAAAGACCAGGCACCTGTTATGCTGGCATCAACACCAGAAGGAAGCCAGCACAGGGAATCCCTGTCCCTTGTCATCTTTATCATTAGCCAAGTCATGCAGAAGTGGCAGGGCAGTAGCCCAGGTGGAGGGAGGGCCAAGTGAGAAGAACTACAGAGAGGAGGAGGAGGAGAAGGATTCCTTGGGTCTGCCTAACAGTAGGCATAACAGCAGTGGTGAGTTGAGTCATACAATCCTGAGACAGAAAAGCACAGGAACGCCACTTCAGAAAACCCCCAAAATCACTGGTTTTGTTTGAGCAGCAGGACATGTGAATCTCCAAGAATCAAATAGGATCCCAGTAGGAATGTTGTCATGACAAGTCCAGCTGTTTCGTAGCCCAACCCCAAGAAAAGTCCAGCCTACGCTGCACAGAATGTTTCAGCATCAGTCCAGATTCCCTCCCAATCATGCTACTGCACATGAGCTAAATGTAGCAACTGCTGAAATGCTGGAAATTGATCTATTACCATTCTCTTTTGTTGAGAATGTTGGATTTTAAAGGTTGATGGCCCATGCCTGTCCTATGTGGCAGATTCCATCAAGAACATACTTTTCTAAATGTGCCATTCCTGAACAGTATTGGACAGTGTCACAGATGGTAAACCATGCCCTGAAGCATTCAGCATCACCATACTTACATCTGAGCATGGATAAGTGGACCAGTGGCCAAATAGCTGATAACTCCTATTTGTGCATTACAGCACACTGGGCACGGATACCTGAGTAGTATTTGACTCTTGGGCATGGGAAAAATTGCACTAAGCCCAATTGTGATGGTAGCGATACTCTGGATATTTGTCAACATGCCACATTGACAATGAAGAGTATAAGTGGATCACACACAGGTCAGAAAATGCTGGAACTGCTCCTCACTGAGACTGATGAGTGGCTTCACCCCCATTCACTAAAAGCAGGTTTCATTACAAGCGATAATGGCTCAAATGTGAGATGCATCGGTGATGAGAGGGTTATCAGGGTTCCATGCCTGGCACATTGTCTTAATCCCATTGTGCAGGAGTTTCTAACACATCCTGATATCAAATCCATATTTACTGTGGCTCGTTGCACCTGTGTCCACTTTGCCTGTTCCAGACAGGCCCATGACCAGCTCTGGAATCTGCAGATAAAAAAAAAAAAAAAACTGTCTCAGCACCATATGACGCTGGATGTCATCGGATGGAACTCGATACTGTACATGATCAAGCGGTACGAGCAATATAAAGCCATCTTTGAATATATGCTGCTATATACAAGCTGTGACAGTGCCAGAATATCCATGTCTCTGACTTCAGATCAGCGGTGACAAGTGGATGGCCTGATTATCATTCTCAGGCCATTCAAACATGTAACACAGGCAGTGAGTGGGGACACTGCCTGTATCTGTCAGGCCATCCCTCTACTATGTGTGCTGAGGCAGACACTGGTAAATGTGCAGCAAGTGCTGGAGGCAGGTGGTGATAGTAGAAGTTGTGCCTTGAGGGACACATGCTTCACGTCTTAGACTGCAATACACATATTTCCGGCATTCTGCAGTCAGAAGATTTTTAGACTGCCACCATGCTGGACCCATGTTATAAATGTGGGCTGGTATCAATAATTGAAGGTGGGTGTGAGCAGGTCCAGAAATTGATCGATCTAATAGGAAGGGTACGCGGGGGCACAGATGCTAAAGTCCCAATAATCTAAGGCACAAAATAAAACCCGACACAGACCAAGTGTTGCTATCACCACCTCAAATGGGAAACAGGCTGAGAAAACATGCAAGGTAAAAGAGAAAATCCCAACAAATCCCATTTGAGACATTTAGTACCAGGTGGGAGTTGAAGACATGGAAGAAAAGAAGGAGGAGGAGGCTGATGAGGCAGCAGGACCTTGGGCAGCACAACATATGGTAGATGCATATTTGGCAGACTCAAGGCAACTTACCATCGTAGATGACCCCTTGCTATACTGGAGTAACAAGGTCACTGAGTGGCCGGCACTGACCTCAGTTGCAATGAAATAACTCAGCTGCCCACCCTCGAGTGTCAGTGAGGAGCAGGTATTCAGTTTGGCTGGTGCCATTGTGCAGGACAGCTGCACCAGTCTGTCACCTAAAAATGTTGACTTGCTAATATTTATTAAAATGAATAAGGGGCACATTCAGCATAACGCAATCATGACTATATTCCTACCACACGAAGGTGGTGGTGGTGAAGATGAAGAGCAAGGTGTTGTCCACATTAGCAAATTGCCTTCTACCAAGGTGGATGCATCGGTAATGGAGAAAGAATTCCCGTGTGGTGACAACTCTAGTCTGAAAGACTGTAATGGATGTTTCCTTGATGAGGTTGAAGCATAAAAAGCTGTGTTCTTTCCCTCCTTTACTCCTCTTCAGTACAATCCTTTACTTTATGAGTCACATTTATTTTATTTTTATTCGTTTTACTGTTCCCCAATTGTTGTGCAGCCTCCACCACTTGAATATGATTCCTAGAGACAATGCCTGCTTCAGCTGGCAAGACACAGCACCACCATCTCAGCCTCTTCTGGCCTGCTTGGGTCCCCCAGAGCCACAAATAACATGGGCCACTGCCTCCACACTGATGCAACAAAAATGTCATTACAGCTAGGCAAGGCATGTCTGCTCCAGCCAGCAAGACACAGCACTGCCTCCTCTTTCTCCTCCGCCTCCAGAGACACAAACAGCATTGGCCACTGCCTCCACACTGATGCAGCATAAATGCCATTACCAGTTAGGCCTCCTACCACCCAGCCCAGTAGCCAGCCCTCCAGCCAGCCAGCCCATCAAGGCAGCAAGACCTCAGCTCCAGCAAGGACTGTCTTTGTCTGCCATGATGGTATGTCACTTTCACTATTGTTCACAGTCCTTATGTCATTGGTGGTGACTCCTTGACCTCACACAGGATGAAGGGCCTTCCACCTTACTCAGAAAGACATTAAAATGTTTTTCTTTCTTTCTTTCCTTTTGTCTCCCTGCAGGTTTTGCCATTCACAGGTACAACTGGCAAGTCAGTCAGAAAGTCAGACAACCTGCTTAAGAAACATAGAAGGAGTTACCTCTTCCTCCACCATCTCAGTGGAATGCAGCATGACCAGCAGCAGTAATATTATGGTAAGTAGTATTATGAGTTTTTTTTCTCCTTTCAAAGGAACATACTGTGCAACGGTGGTCAAAGGAAGGCTAAATAATTTCTCATTTTTATTCACAGTTGACAGGTACAGTAAGAATTGCCTTACATCCCACCCGTGTCTTGTTCAAATTTTATAGCACTGCAGTTGACTGACATCAGGAACTTCTTGTTCAGGTGTAGGAAGGGTGAGAACACCCGGGCACACAGACATGTTTCACTTGAGGAATTGGAATAGCCCTTTCTCCTGACCATTCCATTAGGCGCTGCAGCTGTTGGAGGACCAACTTGTAGCAGGAGGGAGAGCACTACCAGGGTGCAGAAACACTGAAGAAGAGGCCTCTCACTCAAGCATCAAGGTAGGGACCTCTGATCGAAGGACAGCAGAGTGGGGGCGATACAGAGGAGTCTGTCTGAGGGAGTTACGCACTCTTTAGGCATTACCTATCATAAGGTAAGCTGCAATACCCAAAAATTATAATGGATGTAGTAAGTTACATAAGTACATGCATACGAACATACATAAGAAGAAGCCAGCAGAAGAAGGCCATTTGGTCTATCAAGTCTGCTCATATTGCAGGGTCCACAGCTTGAGCTAATGTCCCTGCCCTTCCTCCCCACTCCTCCCATCTTCCCTACCCATGATTCTTACTTTCCCACATGCCTAACCCAGCCTCTCTTAAAGCTGCCCACTATCTTCAATGAGATGATCTCTTCCAGCAGTGCATTCCAAGTGTCCTCCACCCTCTCTGTGAAGAAGTGCTTCCTGATCTCCCTCCTAAACCTCCCACCCTCCAGCTTAAGACTGTGTCCCTTAGTATTATGGTTGTCAGTCAGCTTAAAGAGACTCTCCTTATCAACCTTATTTATCCCTTTCAAGTACTCAAAGGTCCCAATCATGTCCCCCTCTCCTGTCTTCCAGGGAGTACATGTTCAGTGCCCTCAACCTCTCCTCATATGCCTTACCCTGCTGACTCACTATCATCATATCAGTCAAGGGGCCCAGGCCGAACACAGGGCTAGCATCCAATCATGGCAAGGAAAAACTCCACAGAAAAAATGGTAAAAGAATACTTGTCATGGGGGACTCCATGGTAAGTGAGGTAGAATCTCACCTGAGTAAAATGCACAAACAGACATGACAGTCAGATGCCTCCCCAGAGCCTTAGCTAAGTGTGACACAAAGCACATTGAGAGAATTATGGACAGAGCAGGGGAGGGCCTTGGAGTTCAGATTCAGCTGGGAACAAATGACCTGGCAAACCAGTCGGTGGAGGAGGCCAAGCAGACATTGAAAAACTGGGTGAACGGTTGGCCACTTGATCAACCTCCCTGGCCTTTTCTGAGGTTCTTCCAGTATGGGGCAGAGCTGGGAGTACTGACAGGATTAGAATTAAGGAGATTGAGGAATTTAACACATGGTTACAAAAGAGGTGCCTGGAAAAAGGGTACCAATTTATAGGTGCCGGGGGAGACTTCTGAGAGAGAACATTTTTCAAGTTTGATGGACTGCACCTAACCAAGAAAGGGGTGAGAGCTCTTAGGCAGAAGTTTGACATCTTTGGACATTTAAATTAGGTAGGGGGGGAGCGTGAGGCTAGGAAATCCATCAAAAGTAGCACAAGTGATGGGAACTTAGTTGGCACTCTCCCACTAACAAGGATCAAAAACATATACATGGAACACAGGGGGATTCACAGAAACCGCAGTTGGAGCAAAGAAGCTGTCAATCGGCAAATGAATCCGAAAGCAAGGAAGGGAAGTAAGTTTACTGAGTCATGGAAGGAACTGTGCATAAACACCAGAAGCCTAGGAAATAATATAAGCGACCTGCAGGAGCTGATAGCTGACACCAATGTGTACCTTGTGGCTGTTACAGAAAAGTGGGCCATGGAGTACAATGATTGGGACCTCTCGGTCCCAGGCAACTCACTCTACAGGAAAGATAGAAAGGGAGTCGGGGGGGGGAGGGGTTTATGTTTGGAAAGGAATAAAAGCCACTTCATATGACATTAACAAAAAGTTAATTGTTGAATCCCTGTGAGTGCATCTCAGCCTGTCATCCGGAAAGAAGATCCACATTGGGGTGATCTACAGGCCACCAGAGCAAGGGGAGGAGAGAGATGTGAAACTATTGGAAGAAATCACTAGCGTTACACAGAAGGGGAAAACCATGGTCACTGATGACCTAAATCTGCTGACGTTGACTGGGGTATCCCAGTGACAAGAACTTCAAGAAACCAAGCTGTATTGGAAGCCTTGCAGGACTGCCTGCTTGCTCAATGGGTTAATGAGCCAACCATGCAGGAAGCCATCCTGGTTGTGGTCCTCACAAACTTGGAGGTGGTTGGGGCTGTCAGCGTAGGGGAACCACTAGACAACAGTGACCATAACTCCGTCAGGTTTGAGTTATCCATAGGAGACATAAAATCACAATCTAGGGCCGAGGTCCAGAACTTGAAAGGGTCTAACTTTGAAGAGACAAAATGATTAGTCAGGCACAAACTGTCTAAAAGCCCCTAGCCCCTAGCCTCTACCTCTATCCTTTACTTACCCCCCTCCATCCTCTCTTACCAACTCTCCCTAGCATAGTACTGCCCTCTCACAGGGTTCCCAGCATCCTGGTGTGGTCTAATCTAGGCTAGTCTCTCCCCGCCCTCCCCTTCCCCCTTTGTTTCTCTCTTACCTACTTGCCCTTAAGTAGTACTTCCCCTTTGCAGGGATCTCAGCATCCTGGAGGGGGCCCTAGTCTTGGCAAGCCACTTCCTTCTCTCCCCCCCCATTTCATCTCATACCTACCTGTCCTTTCTTAGTTCTGCCCCCTGGCAGGGTTCTCGGCATCCTGGAGAGGGCTAGTTCCATTTAAAAGTCTTCCTCCCCCCCACCACTCCCATCTGCGTCAGCCAAATCAGGGGGTTGTGGTCAGTCTGCACCACAAAATGCTGCCCATACAAGTATGAACCCAACTTCTTTAGGGCCCACACTATGGCAAGACATTCTTTTTCCACAGTAGAGTGTGCCTGCACCCTGGGAAGTAACGTTTTACTCAGGAATGCTATTGGGTGATCTTTCCCTTGGCTGGATGTCTAGCTCAGTACTGCCCCAATGCCTACGTCTGAGGCGTGAGTCTGAACTATAAAGGGTCTGCAGCAGTCATGACTTGTCAAAACAGGAGCACTTCACAGTGCCTCCTTTAGTTTGGAAAAGGCTTCCTCACAGGCTGGGCCCCAGGCAATTTTCTTGGGCATCCTTTTCTTTGTCAGGTCAGACAGGGGGAGCAGCCAGGGCACTGTAATTGGGTACAAATTTTCTATAGTACCCTGCTGTCCCGAGGAAACACCTGACCTGCTTCTGCATTTCTGGTCTGGGCCATGCCTGGATTACCTCTATTTTTATTTGGTTAGGACGGAGCTGTCCCCGGCCTACCACATGCTCAAGGTATGCCACTTTTCCCATGGCCACCTGGCACTTCCTGGCTTTGACAGTGAGCCTGGCCCTCTGTATCCTGCCCAGTACTTCCCTAAGGTGGGATAGGTGTTCCTCCCAGCAAGTACTAAAGATGGCAATGCCATCCAGGTACACCATGGCATACTCCTCAACACCATTTAACACCTGGTTCACCAACCTTTGGAAAGTGGCTGTGGCGTTCTTCATTCGGAAAGGCATTACTTTAAATTCAAATAAGCCTATCGGAGTGATGAAGGCCGACCTATCCCTAGTTCTGTCTGTCAACTCTACCTGCCAATACCCCTTTGTCAGGTTAATGGTAATACGGTAAGTTGCCCCTCCCAACTTGTCCAGGAGTTCGTCCGTCCAGGGCAGCGGGTGGGTATCTGACTTTGTGACTGCATTCAGTCCACGATAGTCTACACAGAAATGAGTAGAGCCATCTGGCTTAGGCACAAGGACTACGGGTGAGGCCCAGGGACTGTGGGATCTCTGAATTACCCCTAAATCCAACATCTTCTCCACTTCCCTCCTAATGTCCTTTTGGACAGCCTCTGACACCCGGTATGCTGTCCGCCATATGGGCGTCTGTGTCCTTGTCTCCACATCATGCGTCGCTAAGGGGGTTAGTCCAGGCTTGGTGCTAAACAATGGGGCAAAGTCTGCTAAAACCTCCCTTACTTTCTGGATCTGGTCCGGGGCCAGCTGGGGAGACAACTTTACTGCCTCCACAGAGGACTCCCGCTTACTTTCCTCCAGCAAGTCCAGAAGGGGGTCTCCTTCGTCCGTCCCCTCCCCATGACTACACACTGCAAACACCATGTCAGCCCTATTTGCATATGGCTTCATCATGTTGACATGGTACATCCTTTGTGTCTGTCTTCTGTCAGGTAACTTTATAATGTAGTTCACATCATTTACCTTCCTAATCACTTTGTATGATCCTGCCCACTCAGCCTGCAGCTTGTCTTTCCAGACCAGAATAAGGACCATGACTTCCTGACCCACCATGTATGAGCGAGCTCTGACTCTGTGGTCATACCATACTTTTTGTTTCTGTTGGGCAGCTACCAATTTGCTCTGGGGTGTCCCCATAAGCTCCTTCAGCCTTTTCCTAACCCTAGGGACATAATCCACAATGGGAGTTCCCTGGGTGGCATGCTTGCTTTCCCAGTCCTCCCAGATGAAGTCTAGGGACCCACATACCCGGCGTCCATATCAGAGTTTGAAGGGGGAAAATTCTGTTGACTCTTGGGGCACCTCCCTGTATGCAAACAACAGGTGGGAAAGGTATTTCTCCCAGTCCGGCCCATGCTGTTCAGCAAACGCCTGGAGCATTGACTTTAGGGTACCATTGAATCTTTCCACAAGGCCATTGGCTTGTGGGTGATATGGTGTTGTGCACTTCTGCACCACCCCACACTTCTCCCATAAACATTTCATTAGGTCCGACATGAAGGAAACCCCTCAATCTATCTTGGCAGTTAGGTATCTTCTAGCCTGTCATTATCTCATGGCTTTCATCTTTTAGCTGAGGCCTGGGGAAGGGTGAGTGAGGTCATTCTAAGAGCACCAGATTTCTCAGCAGAGACAATCAGTAATATATTTTTATATTTCAAAATCATAGTGTACTCAGAACTGTCTGTCCATGTGTCACACCCATCACAGACTTATTCACCAGGATCACCAGCTCAACTACTTGGCAGACGAAAGGAAGCTGTGTGGAGGGAGCCTTAAGAGGAAGATACGGAAGCATTTCTTTACCAAGAGAGTCATGGATCCATGGAACAGTCTGCCAACCAAGGTGGTGGGAGCAAAGACCATGACAGCATTCAAGTTGGGGTGGCAAAGAGCAAGGGTTCAATTGGGGGGTAGTAGAAAAGAGAAGGACAAAACCCTTGAGGAGAGTTAGGACCTGGGACCAGAAATAGGTCTTAGGAACTCATGGGCAGACTCGATGGATCCTTGATCTCCTTCTGAAGTCATTTTCTATATTTCTACATATAGGGATTCAAGGACGATGGCCTGGGGACAGAGGGTGCACTGCTGCTATGGAGTTCTGCCAAACCTTCAAGAATGTTTTGCTGACTTCTCAGCAACTCCTGCAGCATCTCCTTCATCCCCACACCTTGCTGAGAGAGCTCCCTTATCTCCCTGCAGATTTGTGCCACTTCACCATGGATTGATGTGGTAGTAGGCTCTGAGGCCTGTCTCTCAGGTGCCCGCCACAGCCTTGAGTCCTCCTGCAGGTCCCACTCCCAGTCTCTTCCACTTCTTCCTCCTGGACCAGTGCATCTGATTCACCACATTGCTTTTTCTTGCCCGTCACACCCTGCAATA
This sequence comes from Neoceratodus forsteri, assembly GCA_016271365.2. Taxonomy (NCBI): domain Eukaryota; kingdom Metazoa; phylum Chordata; order Ceratodontiformes; family Ceratodontidae; genus Neoceratodus; species Neoceratodus forsteri. The sequence continues at coordinate 171,771,735 of CM028130.1, read as the reverse complement.
CAAAAGAACCAGTATGGGTGACACCACCTCCACTCCTCTCAGCAACTTTTATCTGATTACAGACATGCTCCTCCCACTCCTGGTGGTGCCTCACTCTAAGGTAGGTGTGCTGCCCACCTGTTACCAAATGAGTCTCCTGTTTCCCTTTTTGAAGAGCAGTTTTGCATAATTTACATGTGGCCACACTGTTGTCGATGGGGTCACTATCAAAGATGTCCCACACTAGGGACTTCTGCTGCTAACGAGGGGAGGAGCAAGATAGTCCAGGGTGCATCTCCTCCTCCTCCTCCTCCTCATGGTGCACAGGTGGTAGCGGAACAATGACTGATGTTTCCTTTAGTGTTGGTGGTGTTGCCATTGCACGCTGCTGCTACTGGTGTGCCACAGTTGGGGGGGTTGGTGCTGCTGTCTCATACTGCCATGGGTCTCCTAATATGGAAGGGATGGCAACTCACATCTGTTGGCTGCATCCCCCTCTCCTCCTGACCAGTCCCACTAATTTTAATTAAAAAAAAAGGAGAGTAAAAAAACAGACTAAAAGTGCTGAAAAATAGCACAAATGAAAGTGGTGACTATAAAGAAAATTACAGATAAACAACAACTAAACAGACTCCCAAACTGTACAATAAAAATAAGATGAATGATAAGCAAAAGAAAGCTGAAAAAATTGTTTTTTCTGGTACATCTCAAAACAGCAGATCTGTCCTCTTCCACTAACTCAGACTGCATAGTGAGACTACGGATGAGTCAGTACACTAAGTAGAGCAGTAGCATGTGACCTGCAGGAGTTGTTTCCCTGTGACCTGGCTAGCACCAGTATCCTCGCTGTGAACAAATTTTGCCTAACTGTCTTAATGGTAAAGTTACAAGTGAAGTTACCATTGAAGTCACTAGGCAAATTTCCAAGCTTGTGGAAAAAATTAACGAATTGCTCCGCAAAGGTAAAGCTGGTAACCTTGCCGGAACTTCACCAGCGAAGTAAACTTTGTAACATCTCTATATATGATACATGTAGTAGGTAGTCTGGCTATATAATGTTTGTTAGATATTAATGTGTTATTGAAGTGCTAATAACACAGTAATATAGTCTAAGTAGCCAACTGGTTTCATATACCATAATTGGCTACTATAACACATGGGGAAAATATGGTGGCTTCTTCTATGGGGACAAGGATCAAACCATGCAATATTTCTGTATATATTCATTGCAAAAAAAAAAAGCTACATTAATGCAGATTAGGATTGCTACCATATCAAACTCAAACCCTCAAAGTTTGGGCTCCTGTGGTTTTCGTACAATGCACACAAGGTCTGTAAAAGTGCTAATAGGGTTGTCAAGCCCAACTCCCACCTCTTCCCCTACCCCTACACTTTTTACCCAAGATCAAACTACAGGTATGGGGCCAAGCATCAATGGCAAGGTACCTCATACAGGGCCAGCATATTCAAACTGTGAAAAAAGAAACCCTAATCTTTGGCCAGTCCTCCGGCTCAGCAGCAAGGCGTCCACTTGCGGTATCGACATCCCGAATTCGAAGACGGACTCGGGAGTTGGAGGTCCTGCCAGGGGGAGAAGGATTGAGCATCCTGGGGACTGCTCTCCTTCTCCAGGGGGATGAGGGCAGAGCATCTGGTGCTTTAGGGACCTCTGGCAGAGGCTGGGGCTACTGCTGCAGCTGGCGCTGTCACCTAAGGGGGGGCGGGGCAGACGCTGGATGTCATTGCACGTCCCCATCCCCAGGGATCTCTGCTTATAAAAACTACTGCTGCCACCCTCTCTGAAGCCCCTTGCTCCAGTCTGACCATTCTCCTCGGCTCTGCTTAGCGATGGGGTAGACGTGTGTCCACCAGCCGCCAGGTGCTGTGGGGGTAAGATGGGGGGGTTCTTTATGTGGGAATGCCCGCTGGAAATCCCAACTTCAAGTCTGTGGGTCCCAAGTGACCTCTCCCAGTGGGGGTAAGCCTGGGATCATTGTCAACCATAACAGGTAAGTCTGGGGGGGGGGGATTGGTCAGAGCTAGGGGTGGTGGGTGCCGAGATCTGGATTTGTGCAGCCAAGAAAAGCATACTAAATTGCAGAAAAAAAACAGAAACCCTAATCTCCAACCCCTCCCCTACTCTCATGACCAGAGGCAAGCTACAGATCCAGCTCTATGCTATAAGGCCATACTGGTTCATGTGAGCACATTTACAAACATTGAAGGTTTGAGTTTAATGTAGTTTTTTTGCAATGAATTTCCTTAGTTTTTGAGATCTCAGAGTGGTAACTTGCTTTGTGCAGGGCCCCTGGGGCTCTGTGCAAGAAGGAGGTGACTCCTGACTTTCTTTGTGCCTCCTAGCTTTCTTTGAGAAGGGCAAGATGTGCAGGGCACATGGGCTCCTGTGCACGAGTCCTTTCTTTGTACAGGGCCCTGCATTGTGGGAGAACTGCAGGGCTCATTATCTAGTCATCTGGAATTCTCCAAGGACAGACACTGAGACAGCAGTGATGACTCTGGGAACCTGGAGTCTGAAGGCCATTTAATCTAGATCATCATTAATTCTGGTAGGAATGTTAAGAGATCACAGGGAGGGAGTGAAGATCCTAAGGAACTACCCTCAAGGGAACGCTCCGGTGATCTTATGATGAACAGAGGATTCTAACAAAGCAAGTGTTTTCACTTTGAGGGTACATTTTGGTCCTATCTGTAACCACAAAATGCTACTGGCTGTGCTGAAGGTGGTGAGATATCTGTTGCCAAAGACTGAACTGCTACAACAGGTAGGGGATGGGAAGTTCTCAGCTGGTATAGGTATCAGAGACATTACCTCTGGCAGAGGGCATGGTGAGATTGCCTGCTACTGACAGAGGGCAGGTGGAGGTAGATGCTGGCACACTGATGCCCAGCACACTGTCTGATGAGAGTAAGGACCTGTTTGATTCAGCCAGGGTGGGAGAGGATTGAGTGTCCAGAGGACAGCTCTCCTCTCCTGGGGAGGGAGGGAAATGGAAACCGGTGTACATCTGACACCTAGCGGTGCCTGGGTGTTGGAGTGCCATATCCCTTACGCAGAGCATGAAGGCGGAGCAGTCGGACAGTGTGCTGTGGGCAGAAGGGTGCACAGCTCGGCCATTGCCGACACTGCATGCTCCTTCTCCTCCTCCTCCTCCTCCTCCTCAAGTGGAGGGGGAGACTAGCGGAGAAAAAGGTCCTGAGTGAGTCAGATGACTGCTGACCCCCACAAGTGCCACCCCTGACATCAGCAGGCACCTCCCCGAACTGGATCCAGTATCGGTGGGTTGAGGGATCCAGGCCACCCTGCCACAGAGGGTAAGCCATGGGGAAGAAGGAAGGTAGTCTTGCATGGTTGGGGGATGGGGCTGTGGGGTCATCATGAACATGGGCCAACCAGGACGGGGGATAAACAAAGTATTAAAAAAAAAAGACCTGTTTGATGTGAGCTGCCTAGAGCCAGGGTGGATTATCAGCCAGGAGTGTCAGTGTGAACACCCCTACTGCCTCCTGCACACCAGCTAAACTGATGCTGCAGTGTCATGGCCGTAAATGAAAAATGAGTGAACCCAAAGTGTATAGCAAGGTGGGAGCTCAGGTAAATTCAGAAGGAAATATATGAAAGGCTCTATCCTGAGGCAGTATAGCACAGTGGTCTAAGGTTCTGAGCTGCAAATCTGGTGACATCCAGCAGACCAGACCTGGGTTTGAATCCCACAGCTTCCACTTGCATACTGTATGACCCTGAGCAAGTCACTTAACCTCCTTGTGCTCCCAGGTCGCTCCTGTAAAAAAGCTTTCAGCTTAGTGTGCTATTCCTGGTTAAACAACTAAAATAAAAAAAAATAAATAAAACCTCGCCCACTGATAAATTGCAGAGGAATAACAGGCGTCAATGGGCTCCTATAAGAAACGTGTAAAGGGTGCAGTCTTTTCTAAGGCATCATAAGGGTTTGACACGCCCAGAGTCAGAACTCAGCCTGTCGTGAAATGTTGGCAAATCGTGATTTTTGGGGCCATCTTCCCATGTGTGTAACTATTAAAATGCAAGTAAACATGACAACAACCCATCGTGTAGCAGAGTGATTTATTTCTGACATGAAAGAAGCATCACCCCAAATCATCAAGGAGTAACTAGAATGGAGAGATGCTGTAAATAGCTAGAGACTGAGAGTATTTGAAACTGGTGAGCAGTTACCACCTACCTTAGACATGGAGGGTACACCGGAGCTATGCACACCCCTAATCTCTGCCTGATGCCAAGAGTTGGTTATCATGTGGTATCAGCCCCCAACTGAAAGAACAGAGACAACAGCCACAGCTGAAGAGATTCTTGGACTGTATGCCGTCTAGTAAGCAAAGTGATGGGACCAGAGGGAGAGTTAGATTAAACAAGTTCTGGTCATAGAAAAAATGGCTACAAATGCATTAACCTGCTAAAAGCTATAAAATTAAAGTTTGATTTAAAGATTGTAATTTTGCTTCTTTATTTTTATTTTATTTATTTACTTTGATGACCGGGTAAGTGTACTGGCACCAAAATGCCTTTTTCAGGCATGACCCAGGTACAAAAGAGTACACAAAAAGGCAGTGGAATGGGTACAGGCACCTAAGTATCATAATACAAAATGAAGTGACATGGTGCAGAAGTAAGGAATTCAGATGGCACATTAAGACAGCAGTGTTTTGTAAGTAATGCAAAGCAGGTACAGACATTAGTCTCTTGGAGATTTAATTCCAGCTTGGCAGCAAACATTTTAGGGGAAGGGACAGCTCTGATGGTGAAAGGGATGGTGTTACAGAATGATGCTGCTTTGTATCTGAAAGAGTTCTGCCCCATGCCCATGTGCATGAAGGGTACTTTCAATAGATTGTTTGCAGAGGATCATGAGAAGGGATTGTCCACATTTGTGAATATTTTGGAAAGGCATTGGGGAGCTCTTCCATGTAAAACTTAGTGCATGAAATTTGTTGGGGTTAACTGGGCTGTGGTAGCTGGTTGCAATCAACCAAACCATTCAAAGTTGATGCAGTGATGGTACCATGGGCCCTGCAAGGATGCAAATTTAGCAACCTTGGTGGTTAAGACTCTTTTCTTTGCCCAGATTGTGGGGGGAGTGGCATCCGTAACGATGGAGCCATAATAAATCTGGAGGAGTATGCAGCTTTGGGTAATTCTGACTTTAATGTTGAGTGCCAGGTACTTTGCAATGTAACAGAGTAGAACCAGTTTTTGATGAACAGTTCTTTTGGTGTTGGTCATATGAGCGTCAAATGTGAGGTGGGGACTGAGGGTGACACCAAGGTATTTGACTTCATTAACTAGTTTCAGTTTCACTCCATCTAAGGTTAAGAAAGTGAAGTCTTGGAAAAATCTTCCAACCTTTGGGGATGAGCCGGGTAACATGACTTTTGTTTTAGGGACATTTAGGACCAATTTCTCATTTGCAAACCACTGTTGAAGGGAATGGAAGTTGTGCCCAAGGACTTCACTGATAGGAGGTGCAGTAAAAATTTGAGTAAGGCCATAGTCATTGTAGTCACTGAGAATGTCTCTATATGATGCTGTGTTGCTGAGCCAGTTTAAAGTCACCCATAATAATTAACTCAGATCAGCCTAGGGTAGAAACCAACTGGATCAAGTCTTTGAGGCCCTCAACTCCAACCTTTGGAATGCTGTATACCCAGCAGCAATTTAGTTTTTTTGATGCCCAAACTCAACTGAATTAATAGTCATTCACAATTAGTAGAAAATGAATAATAAGGGAGAGACACTTGGCATACAGATCAGACCTAACATAGAGTAGTGTGCCCCACCTTTTTTGGGGGGGAGGGGTCTATCTTTATGGTGGATCATATAATTGGAAAGCAATATTTCTGGGTCATTGATGAAAGGCTTTAACCAGCTGCCAGTGATGACTAGGATACAGGAATTGTGCACAGAGACCAAGACCTCAGCTTCAGCCAATTTAGAGACTATACTATGAACACTTAGGTACATTAACCTTAGACTCTTAAGGCCAGACCAAAGCTTGCTGCCAGCTAAATCTGGGTCACACAGGCCTAGGTTTCTCTCACTGTCACCAGCATTTCCACACAAAAGATACATAATATTGTATAAATGGAGACTCATAAAGGAAGCAAGTCCAAGATGCATCTTATGCTCAAGCAGGTAAATATGTTTTTTTTAAATATTAAGCCTGGCAGAGGATAAGAGGCTTGATGGAGGACAATCACAAAGTTATGGCTGGGAGCACATATGTGGCGTTTATGGCCTGAGCCTGACAAGAGTCAAATGCACAAATTGTCAAGCAGTAGGAATTAGGTAAAGTAGATAATGCTAATATAAAAACTTTGAGTGCCATAGTATGGACCCATACAAGATCTATGAGAAATCACCCTATACACTATATGTAACAAACTAGACAATGTGATCAAATGAAGAAAAAAAGGAAAAGTCTCTAGGTAGGAGTACCCAGATCAGAAGTAATAACCAAACGTGTCATAGAAGTTGCTTACACAGGTATAGCAGGCCTCCTATGCATAGTTCAGGCAAAAGCAACAACAAAAGCCAATGCAATGATCACCCAGATAGGGAGAAGTACCTGAAAGTATTGTTACATCCATCTGTACATGGTATAGCAGTCTACACCAGGTGTAGCAAACATTCTATGCATAGAATAATCATAAGCAATAATATGCAGACAAACACTCAGATAGGTGACATACCAGAATTTACTGAGCACACAGTTAATTACCACTCAAGGTAGCTGCTATACCACACTAGACTGCATGAGGTACAGGTACAGTACCAATGGCAGTGTGTGTGTGTGTGTGTATGTATATGTGTGTATATATATATATATATATATATATATATAATGAGAAGTTTGTAGAGCAACTTATCAAGCACATTGGGTCACTAGCCAACAGGAGACATGCCCCAGCCCCTGCTGCCAAGGCTGACTCAGTAGACTTGACTTCTTGTATTATTGTGTAAAAAAATCCAGCTTTACATCACGTATGCAAAATTGCATTCCCATACTATTAATTTTGCTTGTGTATTGTATATTTTGTATCTGTAATGTCTGTATTTATTGTGGGTTGTACCTGTAAAGGGAATTTATCTTCCAGTGTGCTTATCCGTTAAAGAAAGAAAGAAACAAACAAACAGAGACCAGTGGTGGGGCATAGTTAAGAACCAGCAAAGCTGGTGATTAGGCTGGAGGAGAGACAGAGTGGGGGTGCGTGGGAGAGAGATTACTGGCTGTGACGGTGAAGAACTGAAATGAAGCAGCATGTTGGCTTATATGCTCAGAGAAGAAAGAAACCAGCAACAGGACTGCTCCTTAAGTGCTCCGGGGAAAAAGGGAGAGAGTAACAGGGAGAGATAAAGGACTGGTTCATGCGCACTATATGTTCTTCAACTCAAATGGGCAGAGTGCAGAACAAATATTTGTGATGCTTTCGGTATCCAGTCAAGCCCCCTGGCCCCCATGTTTCTCCCCTACTCCTCCTGTTTACAATATGTCAGCACAGTTCTATAATTGCAGCTGTAAAAATGAACAAACATCAGTGTAATCTGGTTAACAGCAGCCCATAATTCTGCAAGCAGATGGTTATGAATTTGGCTCCTGAATAAGCTTCAACTGTAATCAGTCACATGGGACAAAGCTCCAATTTTTATGTAGATATCCTTAGTAATAAAGAATGGAATGCTGCAAAATTCAGATTTTTCTTTGGAATGCTATATTAAAGAACTCTACTTTTGCAAAATATGATTTCTTTCAATGTGCTTACACAACTTGGTATGATGTATGCTGGAGTGACTTAGATACATTTTGGCTGTTCGCCTCTCTGTCCGTGGGATATACCACCCTGTAGGAGTGTGATGGCATGGAACCCTAGAGGAGGGTTCCACCTCATAGGTGCTGTGGGAATGATTCCCTTGGCTAAAGGTAGCTTAGGAGGAAGCCCACAGAAAGAGAGATGAGCTGCTGGAGGAGGAGGGGAGGGTGGTGGGGCAACAAAAAAATGACCCTGGACTAACCAAGAGGAGTAGCCTTTTAAGACCTGATTGGGGGAGTGGTTTGTTGTTCCGCCATTGAACTACAGGCATAGCCTTGCAATTGAATGTGCTGACACAACTTGGTATGATGTATGCTTGTGCGACTTAAATACATTGTGGCTGTTTGCCTCTCTATCCGTGGGATATACCACCCTGTAGGGGTACGACAGCACGGAAACCTAGAGGAGGGTTCCACTCCTATAGGTGAAATGGGAATGACTCCCTTGGCTAAAGGTAGCTTAGGAAGAAGCCCAAAAGGAGTACCCAAAAAGGTATCAAGCATCGAACGAGGCAATGCGTCACAATGATATTGAGGGCAGGAATGGCAGTCGAGAGGTATAGATGGATAGGACAGGAGAGGAACAGAGACAATGAGGAATAATTAGTGAATTGGAAGCTGACACGAGGTAGGAGGGCTGGACATCCTAAGAAGAGAGGGAACAGCCAGGGCCACCATCCAACTCCATCCAACAGTGGAACCAAACCACGGAACCTATGAAAGTACTAGCCCTATCTAAATATTATGACCATCAGCACAGAGAAGAAGAAAATCCACTCTGAGGAGGAAACCTCAGGGGATCCAAGGCCAAGGTTGCCTTCCCTCCAGGCTGAAGGACGTTTTTGTTAGTACTTATATTGGGTACATATACTGGGTTTAGAACGGAAGGAGGCTACAATAGCCCATTATAACCATTTCCCACATTAGTGTGGCCATTTTTTGCCTATTTTGTGTTAACCAGATATCAACACCTTTTTTAAAACATAATGATGTACTGCACACTAGTTTGCTTGGCAATGTATTCCATATTCTGCTTATTCTACTTATAAATCTGTAATGCCTGCTATTATTTATTGCTGTCTCTGTTTTAATCTGTTTATTATGCTCTCTCAAGTATGATGGTTTCTCTTGCATAGTTATTCCTATTTCCTCCATCAGTTTGGAGTCTCCCATTATTGTATACATGGTCAAAAGGTTTCCTCTCACTTTTCTTTGCTGCAGTGGGAATAGTCCCAATTTAGATATTCTCGCCCCATAATTATATTGTTTCAATGATCCAATCCTTCTTGTAAACTTCCTCTGGGTTCTTTCCACTCGGTTAGTTTCACATGACGTATACGGACTCCATAATGATGATCTGTAATCTAAATGTGGCCTCACATATGTTCTATAAAGTGGAACCATACAGCCTATGGATTTATTTATAAACCTCCTATTTATGTTTCTTAGTGTGTAATTCATCTTTCTTATTAGGTTTGTTTTATGTTGTTTAAAGTTTAACTTATTGTAGATTGCAATGCCACAATTTTTTTTATATGTGGATAGTTTCAGTTTGTTTTCATTCAGCGTATATGATTATGATGAACCATACCTACCAAGATGCATCACTGTGCATTTCTCCACACTGAAGGGCATTCTATTCCTGGCAGATTATCTTTGATTTTGGTCAAATCACCTCTAATCCTTTGTTTTTGTTCATCAGTTTCTACTGGTCCCCCTAGCTTGATGTCTACAGCGAACTTTACCAGCATGCTGTTTATATTAAACTGAAGATCACTCATGTATTGTGCAAACAAAACTGGTCCCAGCACAGAGCCCTGTAGCATTCTGCTGGTCACCTCAACTGGCTCCGAGCACTCCCCTCTAATACACACTGTTTGTTTTCTACCGTTCAACCAATTCTTGACCAACCTTACTATTCTGTTATCTATCTTTATTTTGTTATGTTTCTTTACTAAGTTGTCATGTGGGACCTTGGCAAAGGCTTTAGAGAAGTCCAGAAACAAGATATCCATTGTTACACCATTGTTTAAATTTTTATTTATATATTCATAAAAACTAAGTTGATTTGTGGTACAACCCCTGCTTGTTTTTTTTTGAAACCATGTTGTCTTTTCTCTTCATATCCTAAATAGGTAAGGTTTTCTTCTAATTTTTCTTTAAATACAGTATGGCCATCTGGCTAATAGGTCTATAATTTGAGGTCTCAGCTCTGTTGCCCTTTTTATACAAGGATATAACCGTTGCTAACCTTCAGTCATCTGGTATTTCCCCAGTATTAAAGGATGCATTAAAGATATTTACCAATGTTTTGACTATATAATCTTTTGTTTCTTTCAGTAGTCTAGAATTTAATGCACCCGGCCCTGCTGACTTATGATGTTTTAACTTGTTTAACTTGTCCAATACTTTGTTTATATCAATGGTCAAACTAATTGCAGGTTACGTCTCTGAGTCTATCTCATTGCTTTGTTGGATCCCACATTCATACACACAGAACAAAAATATCTGTTGAATTTCTCTGTGATCTCTCTTGGATCTGTTATTTCCCCTTCATTAACCTTGATTGGGCCTAATTGATTATTACTCCAGCTCTGTTTGTTCATATATGCATAAAAGCATTTTCTGTTGTGTTTCTATGCAGGAGGTTAAATTCCAGTTTGCTTCTTTCAGTCTGTATTGTGGTTTTTAATTTTTTTAACTCATTTTTATACTTATTTATATCCTCTACTGTTTTATATTTTTCATCTATATATATATATATATATATATATATATATATATCTCTTTTTTGTTTGCTATCTTGAGCACTCTATTAGTGTACCACTCTGTTTTTTTCCCCTCTTTGTAAACAACTTTTTGTTGGGGACATAGTTGTCCTCTAACTACCCCAATTTTGTTTTTAATATGACCCATTTCTCACCTACACTCGTTCTTTCAAATTCTTGTTCCCACTTACATTCACTCAGTTTTTGTTTATTTTTTTTTAAAGTCAGCTTTATTGTAATTTTTTGCTTTAGTGGAACCCTTTGTCTGTAACAAATATTTTTTTACCATCAACTCAATAATGTTATGGTCACTATTGCTTAGCGTTTCCCTTATTTTAATTTTACTAACCATTTCCTCTCTGTTTGTTATAATAAAATCTAGGATATTGTCTCCCCGAGTAGCTTTATAAATTAGTTGGGATAGGTTAGCCATGTGTAGCATTTCCTCAAAGTGATGTTTACTAGTATTATGTGCAGTCTGGTCTTTTCAGTCAATTTCTGGGTGGTTAAAGTCTCTTGTTACTATTATATCTCCTTTTTCTGCCATATATTCAATTTTGTGTTTGATGTTCTTATCTAGTTCCCTGGTTGCATTTGGTGCCCTGTAATAAATTCCTAAGTATAATTTTTTATCAGTTGTTCCCTTCACTGTCAACCATCGAGATTCTGTAATAGATTCCTCTAGATGGTTGCATACAGTGCAGTCGATTGTGTTCGTAATATAAACTGCTACTCCAGCTCCCTTCTTGAGCAGCCTATCTTTTGAGTATAACTTATAGCCCTCAATCTTTCTGTTCCATTCCACATTCTTTTCCTACCATGTTTCTGATACCATATAAATATCCACATTTTCATTCACTAGCAGTACCTCAAGTTTTGATTTCTTATGAATGTTTAAACTTCTTACGTTTAATGACCATATTTTTATTTCAGATTGTTTTTTTTTCCTTCCAGCTATATTGTTATTTATAATGGTGTTTATAGCTCCTCCCATACTTTTACCCAGTGGATTTACCCCTCTCGCCCTGCTTTTTAGTTTAAAGATATATCCACGTATCTGTTTAATATTAGTCCCAATTTTCTGCTTCCCTTTTTGCTGAGGTGTAATCCATCCTGGCAGAAATATGTCTGGTCATTTATGAACTCCTCCCAGTGTTTAATGCAGCTGATTCTCTCCTGTGACATCCATCTCCTTAGCCAATTGTTTATGTCTTTAATTTTACTTATGTTAAATTCATTTTCTCTTGGAACTGGTAATATTTCTGAGAAGTACATTTTACAGTTGAGCTGCCTTGCCTCATCCAGGATGTTTTCATATTCTTTCTTAATTTCTGTTAGACCTTGTGTTGTGATGTTGTTCACTCCTAAATGAATAATTATCGTGGTATTACTGTCCCTTTTCTTCACTATATTCTGTAACATTTTCTGCATGTCATTTGTTTTAGCCCCCAATAAGTAGCTAGTGGTTACATTCTCCTTACTGCCCATGAGGTGTATCTGTCTTTATATTTTACAATTAAATCTCCTAATACATATGCCTTTTTTTGTATTGGATTTTTGACAGGAGTTTCTGTATTTGGTTGGACAGTTGGCATGGATTTGTCCATCTCATTTTTTATTTGTGGAATCGCAAGGTGTTTGTATAATTTCCTTCATATGAGAAGTTGACACTTTCTTTGCATGTTCAGAACTGGCTAACTCAGCCTGCTCTTGTTCTTTGTGTATATCTAAGTTTATGGTAGTCTTACTTACTTAAAAGACTCTCTTTTTGATGGTTACATTCCTCTGTCTGGGAGGTGCTTTCTTCCCCTATATTTCATTCTAATAAAGTGTTGCCTGCTACCCCAATTTTTGTTTCCTCACTGTTTTCATCTGACAGTAGTAGCGGTTCTAAACTATTGTGCAGTTATGTGCTAAAACTCATCACCCTTTTTCTGACTTTTTTCAATTTTAGTTGTTCTTCTGTCCATTCCCTTTCATCGTCTGAGTCTCGTCCTCTTTTTATTTTACTTCTTTCCCTATTTTGACCCTGCTTACTGAGTTCTGGGAACTATCCTCAGTTTGTTTAAGCAATATTTTTTGCTGCGTTGAAACTAAATGCATTTCTGTTTCTAGCAGCTTTTGTTTAAGTTCTTTTATTAAGCAACATTCCTCACAGGTAAATACTAGAACCTCATTTGCAACCTCAGTACTTATTTTTGTGCATAGAATACATCTTAGACCAAGCTGTCCACCTTCCAGATGAACTACATTGGTGTCCATTTTGTAATACCAGACCTTTAGGAGACACTTCTTAATACAGTTCTAGCATTTACTTACAGCTTCAGTGCTGGTGCTGTTTTCTAGTGAACCTTTTCCCCTTCCTCCCCTTCTGACACGTGCAGATGTGCTGCATGTGTCTTTGCAAATGTCTTCATGCAAGCTCACCCAGCACACGCTTGCCCTGCTTGCACGGGGCTGAGCTTTATGCCAGTGGGACCCAGAAGTAGTGTAGGTCATGTGACACCACCTTCTGACCTTGCAGCACGCTAAAGTGCCTAAATGGTTGTTTAAAACATGCAGTACTGTTCCACAGACTGTCACTGAGCTAGGAAACAGCTACATAGCCCAGCCAATACTGTTAATAACTTCAGGCAAATGTTTTAAAAATGAGGCACACAGACAGGAAATATAGTAGTTCCTGGTGAGCTCTCAGACTACAGCTCCAAGGTTCCTTCCTGTCACAGCCCCAATGCAAAATACACAAAAGACATTCTATAGCTCCAAAAACTTCCAGTCGCTTCTTGTCCATACTGTCTCACCTCTGGATGAGGTCTCTCAGCATAGGCACAAGAAATCAAGTGATTAGATGTCTCGGGGCCAAGTTTTATGCCAGTGTGACCTGGAAGTAGTGTAGATCACGTGTCACCACCTCCTGACCTTGCAACATGCTAAAGTGCATAAATAGCTGTTTAAAACACACAGTTCTGTTCCCCAGATGGTCCCTGAGCTAGGAAACGGCTACAGATCCCAGCCAATACTGTTAATAACTTCAAGCAAATGTTTTGAAAATGAGACACACAGACAGGAAGTATAATAGTTCCTGTTGAGCTCTCAGACTACAGCTCACAGGTTCCTTCCTGTCACAGCCCCAATGTAAAATACACAAAGGTCTTTCTCCAGCTCCAAGGACTTCCAATCACTTCTTGTCCATACTGTCTCACCTCAGGATGAGATCTTGCATAGGCACAAGAAATCAGTGATGGCTCAGCTACTGCAATTTAGAGACAAAATCGAGGGAAGAGGAAAAGATTCCAATCTGTAGGAAGCTCTAGCTCTGTCCTTCTAACAGGAATGCTTTTGAGGGTTGTGAGTGACATCTCTGCAACTAGGCACCCAAAAGCAAAGGAGGAGGGAAATGACTGCTGAAACACTCAGCTGGCCTACATGAGCCTATGAAACAGACCAGGTGAACCAGAGGTGGTCAGAGGGAGAACAGCGGAAAGGGTGCCTCCAAACCTGCTCAAGCAGCTAAAGGGGCCCTGCTGATGAGAGCCCCACCCCTCGCAGCTTGAAGTCATAAATTCTACATCCAGAGGTGTCACCAAAATGAGGGACAACTGAAGGTCCACCCGGAGTGAAGAAATTCTCACTATGGGCCAGGGAGGAGGACCCCGCTCCAAGCTTCGCATGCTTTAGATGTGGATGTCATGGGTGCAGAGCGAGACTGTTGGCTACAGGCTATCCCTGAGCCATGGAGTAATGGACACAGAAGGCACATCTACGAGTGGAGAGCAACTTGAGTTGAGGTAGCATGAGACCCATATGAGAGGTATGCTTGGATAGTCAATGGAACAAGTAGACCTAAGGAGAGAATGGACAGAGTGGAGGAGACCCCAATATGAATCAGGAGAAAGCAGAATGCAAGTAGTTACCACAGGAGTGCATGCCAACTGGGTCAGTTAATAGCCAAATTAGGGGTGGATAGAACTGCATGAGCGGGAGAGACGAGAACAGCTGGGCAAAGCCCACAGCCAATGGTTGGGGTACAAAGTACCAAGAGTAAGGTTATGCAAAATGGTGGTTATGAGAAGCTGAAGATGGAGTGAATGCCTAGAAAGCCAGTATGGAGCAGCAGTAGAAGGCAGGGTGAGGCAACGCAGATTAATAGGATGTAAAGAGAAAGCTGCTCCTGCTGCCTGGGGCCATGTTGCCCGCTGCAATAGCAGAGTCCCACCGCCATGAGAAAAAAATGTGCAGCCATGAACTAGGCAGGCTGACACCTAGCAGCTATTTAACAAGGGAGAAAATTTAAATGAGGAAAACTGGCAGCTGTAGTCGGGCTGACAGGATGGCTGACAAAAACAGTAGTCAATTAACTGGAAGCAAGCCATAGCCAAAGCTAGGCTGATGAGTAGGGGAGTAAAATACACAGTAGGGAATAGTGGGTGGAAACCTGAAAAGAGAACTGAGACACCGAGAGACAAACTCGAGCTACAAGTAAATTGTCATAGGAGGCAGTGACTGCATAGTTAGGATTGATAGGGAGACAGCATGAAGAGGTAGTTGAGGTAAGAGTATACAAAGGAAAATGTAAGGAGAAAGTAACATAGGAGCACTGCATCTGAAAAGCTGGAACAAGGAAAGGGAGCTAGAAGTGCAGCTCAGGAACAGGAGACCAACGGACCATCCGGAGAAGCCCGATGAGGAACCGAAAAATAGCCATTGCCGCTGAGAAAAGAGGTGGGATGAAGAAGAGATGAAAGTGTAGGAACAATCCTAGGAGGCTGAGGGTGAAGACAATCCAGTGAATTGGAGGCAATCAGGTGCTGCGTGGCACCTGGAGGGATTGGTACCAGCACAGGTGTGCAATGGAAGGGCAGGAAGAAACACTCCACAATGAGAAGGAGCTGCAGACAAGTGAACTGGATGGGAGACAGGCAGTGAGGAGAACGGAGGGTAGGAAGGTGAACAGAAAAGTCGGGCACTCATGACAGCACACCCTGGAGCACTGGCGGTTACAAGGAGCCATGCACAGAGCGGAGGCAGTGGCTCTAAGGAGACATGAGAGAGAATAGGGAGCTGTCAGATGCTGGAGCTGGAGAGAAACAAAATAAGGGGCAAGGGGAACAGGAAGAGGTGGGTGGAAAGGAGGAAGAAACAAAGCCCAACCACACCAACGAGAACCAGGGAAAAGGGGGTGGATGATGAGGGGTGAGTGACCAACAAAGGAAGGGGGGAGTGAAGGGAAGCAAAAGCAGTGGCCAGAGGCAACAGAAAGAGTAGGCAGAAGAAAATGAAGTGAACGACAAGCAGGATAGCCTTCAGTCCCAATGAAAAAACGATCCTGGACTAACCAAGAGAAGTGGCCTTTTAAAGCTTGATTGGGGGAGTGGTTTGTTGCTCCATCCATTGAACTACAGGCATAGCCTTGCAATTGTGCTGGTGATTTGCACCCCCTCATAAGATAAGGCAGGGCGATTTTATTTACGTCGTACCTCTTCTCAAAATGCTTTCCATTATATACAGCTTGCAAATGTAACATGGCATCCGAGAGGCTGTAAGCTTGATGACCAGGGAGGAAGAGAGATGTGCTCTTGTTAGTAATACACTGATGATAATGCACAACATGCTTTTATAACAACCATGCTGTCTTTGTCTATGGCAGATGCAAGATAAAAAAAATGCTCATTATTACTAATTTTTATTGTACCTAGAGACACGTTGTGTTCTATTTTTTATCCAGTTTAGAACAAATAACTCAAAGATCTATAACCATACATGCAGAGACAACAGAGGGCATACAGTAAAGACTACAGGGGGAGGAGGAGGAGGAGGCCGAATGAGGCTGAGGAACCCAGAGAAACTGGAGAGGCAGGGGCCATGATTGAGGTAGGAGACCAGAGAGAGGCTGAGTAAAAAGACAGAAAGATCAAAGGAGAGCCTGCAGAAATTGAAGGCATGCCAGGAGCTTCGAGATTTAAAATTCTGGCCAAAGACAAACAGAAACAGGGAAGTTACTTGGAGAAGTTACTTAAAGGGGAACTGTCAGCAATATGAGCCTCACACCTGAGTGTGAGGCTGATCCCAATTAACCCTTTGTGTGCAAAAACACTTTTTTACTTACTGCTCACTGCGGTGCAGAAGATTGTATCAGGCTAATTTCATTGACTTGTAAGATGACATTTCCTGTAACCAGAAATGCCAGACTCCCTTGCAGCTGACATCAGAGGAGGGCTGCAACAGTGGGAGATTCAATTGCATACAGTAAATGTCAGAGTATTTTTTATAAGCTGTAACCTTCTGTTTGCTGGCCTGCTGTTCTCATTGGGCTAGATATTGTCACAGAGGACTGTACTATGCCCCGTGACCACAGCAGGACCAGCAAACATCTGATTTTAGTTTACAAAATCTTTAACATGTATATTGCAGGCTATTTAATCTCCCAGCTCTGCAGTCCTCCTCTGATGTTAGTTACGGGGGATTCTGGGATTTCAGGTTACAGGAACTCGAATCTTAGAGGTCAGCAAAATTAGCCTAATACCTTTTACTATACTGCAGAAAACAGTGAGTAAAACAAATGTTTTTTACCCAATGTGCAAATAGGAATTAGCCTAATTATTGCTGACAGTTCCCCTTTAATACATGCAGGACTGTTTATTAGGACAGTGACTGCTCTTTCAATTAGATTATCTCTATAGATTCTGCTTAGTTAATTTCTTTAGCCTTATGTCCTGTATATGTAATTAGTTGGGCATAGAATATCAGGTGACAAACTTATATTCACTTTGTTACTTTTTGTGTCAAGCGTATCAAGCGAATAATCATACTTTTACATTTCAATATTATAGTTCGCCAGAAATTCAGCAGCAGCATCTAAGTATGGTGCTAGCTTTCACAGTTTATTTCCTTTAAATATCATCTGTCTGATCACAAGATTAATGTTTTCCACTTTATATATTTTTTGTAAAGGCTATTTCTGTGAATTTCACAGGCTTGCGACATAAGTAGGTCAAGTGACCACACTAGTTCAAAATGATGTGAGCTTTGGCAGCTCACAGAGTTTTTCCTAAGTCAGGCTGCAAGCATTGGGCATGGATGAGACAGCCAGCACAAAAGAAAGCTTTTTAAAAGAGAACTGCACTGAACATGCAAGTCATTTTTCCCAGAAAAAACTGCTTTTTTAAATACTGGTTCAAATTCTGTTATTGCTCTAACTATATAGGCTATTTTGTTCCCTAGTGGGTATTTCTGATTTAAAGGCTACTTGTCCGAGGTATTTTGAAACTGTATGATGTAGTTTATGTCCTTGTTCTGCTCTTGTATTGTTATCACAATGCATCCATATTCTACTACAGAACTCTGTGGTTATTCAGGACATAAACTACATCATACAGTTCCAAAATGGTGCCACCAGATTGCAAAGCAGAAACACCCACTGAGGGTACTAAAAGGCCTGTGTAGACAGAACAGTAAAGTAGTTTGAAGCACTACTTACAAAACAACTTCTACTGAGAAAAATCACTTACAAGTTCAGCACAGTTCTCCTTTAACAAGAGAGCTTTAGAAAAAGAAATCCAAGAGACTCTGCAGAACAGTGTTTATGTACACAGAGCACTGAAGCGGTTCAGGAGGAGAGGGATTAGTGGTTGGGACAGGGTTGGGGGGGAGTGTAATGCCACACAGCAGCTTACATGCTCAGAGGAGAAATCAGCAACAGGGCTGCTCTTTGAGGTCCTGTCCACACTACGCCTCTGTAACGTTACAGAGTGCCCAAACCGTTACGCATAGCGGTTTGCGTTTACACCTGTAATGTTACAGAAGGCGTTTTCGTAACCGTTATTGAAACCACATATGAGGTGGTTTCCACAACAGTTATGAAACTGGTCCCACCTTGGTAACGTTACTGGCGGTAGTGTGGACGGGCGGTAACGGTCCCCTGCAGGGCCCGTAGCACAGCGCGAGCTGCATTGTGGGATTGGGCGCCGCAGTAACGGTCACCCGGTTCCCGAGGTGTGGACTGGCGGTACTGGTCTCGTACCGGTCACCGCTGCAGTGTGGACACACTGTACCACTCCCTGGCTGTAACGGTTTCTGTCCATTACGGGGTCTGAGCAGTGTAGTGTGGATGGGGCCTAAGTGTGCATGTGTGTGAAAGGGGTGAGGAGGGGGCAGGAGAAGATAGAGGAGAGAGAGAGAGAGGGAGGGAGGGAGGAAGGTAGTGGACTGATTCCTGCATACTGTATATGCTTCAGTTCCACTGGGTGGAAAGTGAATCAAACATTTGTGATGCCTTTGGTTTCCGGTCATGCCTCCAGACGCCTTTTTTACTCTTCTCCTCCCATTCACGATACGTCAGCATAACTTTTGCTATGCAATTGTGAAAAGGGCTGCACATACATTTTGAGCTGTCTAGCAGCAGATAGATTTGGGAAATTGTTGTACAGTGTGTAAATGTTCTAAACTTTTGTGAAAATGTTCTGTGAGGACATTTTGTGAAACTCCTCATGCAATGCATTGATTTTGAAAAATATTGGCAAAGTGTAGATTTTGAAAACCACTGTGCAGCATGCAGATTTTAAAAACTGTCATACAAAATGAAAACTATAATACAGATCTTAAATATTCATACAGCATGTAGATTTGTATAGAATTTGTGCAGGATTGTTGTGCAAATGTTTGATTTTTAATTAAAGCTAACTAATTAGTAATTAATTAAAAAACACACACTCATTGGCCCTCATATTCGGTAATGGTTATTTGTGCAGCACCAACTCAATGCTGTTCAAAAAAGAATACTTGGCTCCCAGGGAGTGATATTCAGATAGGGAGCATGCCCTGTCCATCCTGCTAGGCCTATCTGAATACTGGGCTTTTATAGCAAACAAGCAAATTTTATTTCATGTAGCTACTTATATCTAAGGCTTGAAGCTCTGCACATGTAATTTCATTTAATCAACTAAAAAATTAAAAAAAATTATAAAATCAAATAACAAGCACAGCAGAATCCCGCTCATTCATAGCTTATTCAAAATGAGTCCTCAAATGCCAAAAAAAAGATGGGTGTTAAGAGGCCTTTTAAGAACTTCAACAGAGGAGATCTAATGAAGCTGAGTTGGTAAGACATTCCACATGTCTGTTGTGGTGGTACCACAGAAAAGGCTCTTCCACTGAGGATTTCCAAAGTACATCGGAAACCACCTACAGATTCTCCTCTGTTGAGCGGAGCAGCCAAACTAGAGTATATGGCAGCAGGAGGCTTTTTTATGTTGTTGGGACCCAACAGTATCCCATGATATGGGCAAATCAAATTGAGTGACTCAGTTTGAGCACCTGTGATAACAGCAAGTGTGAAAGTATAGCAAGGGGCACTAACAGCGAGTGGGAAAGTACAGCGAGGGGAAGAATACAGTGACTCTGACTGGGAACTACAGAAGTGAATGAGGATACAGCAGATTGTTTGGCCAGGCAGTTCCCAGCTGGCCATTTGGTGTTGTGGTAGCAGTCACTGCCTCTTGTGTGGGAGAACCCGGGTTCAGTCCTAGCTAGGTGGGTGGGAATAGTTTTTTTGTGTTGTTTGTGTAGTTAAGTTTTTTTTGTCATGTTCCCCTGACCTCCCGAAATTGTACTCCATGCTCCCCCACCCTCCTGATTGTGGTCCACTCATCTGCAGTTTGCCCCCCAGTGTTCTCCCCTTACAGCTTGATTCCCCCCTTTGAACATCCCTGTCCAGAATTTTCCCCTGTACCCCAGTGCCCCCGGAGTTGATTGTAATAGTATTGGGGGGTGCAGAGGCATAACACCCCACATAAAAATTTAAGTAGATATTGCCCCGGCAGAGAATATTGAGGACCGTCGCTGTTTTTGGTCCTCGCTGTAGTGACTTCTGGGTTTTGGAATTCACCGATGTGTACTTGCTGATGTTGATGTCGCTAATATTCCATCGCTGAAATCACATGGGACCAGACCCAACCACTACAAGAGCCAAGCATGTTACACGTATGCATCATTATCCTAGCCCCGAACGGCAACAGGCTCTAAGAAGCAAAGGGAGATAGCCTGCCAAGAATGGAAAAATGCTATCCCTTCTGAGAGCCATATTCAGTGGCTGGCATGCTAACGACTACATGCTTATGGCATGCCTGGTTCTAAGGGACCATTTGCATGTCATTATTTATTTATTTATTTATGACTTTGATAACCAGGCAAGCGCATTGATCCCAGAGACAGTTTTCAGGCATCACCCGGGCTATGGCATTGGCACAGGTGGTACAGAAGAACAAAATACAATATACAATAACAAATACAGTAAACAAATAAACAAAAAATAGAATACAAAAGCAAAACAGAATACACTCTTGCATAGAGGACAAGTCAAATACCATGGTGCCTAGCAAATGTGAGCGAATACTGATGGTAGACCTTTATAACACTGGTACAGAGTATTGAGTTCAGGGGCAGATAGGAAATACAGTGTCTGGTAGATGATTACTGCTGTCTGGGGAGGGAGAAAGAGGCTAGTCAGAGAAACACTGACAGCAAGACTAGGCTAGGAGCCAGTCTTTGAGGTGGAATTTGAAGGGGCAGTGGGTATCCAGGGAGCGAAGCCCATCTGACAACTTGTTCCATAGTGAGGGCCATTAGCAGCTCCACACACTGCGTCAATGTACAGATGTAGGAGGCACTGTACAGAGCCTCGGCCATCCCCCACACAGAAGACCTATGTACCTATGCCATCCCTGGCAGTGTAGCAGAACCCCCTTCTTCAGCTGATTCCTGTGTGCATTGTCAAACTGTACTGAAGCCCTTCTCTGGCAGCCTAATATGCTTCCTACCTCACCCACAGTCCCTGTCAGTATTGCTAAACTGTACTAAATCCTTTTCCTGGCAGTCTGGTGGACCCACTCCCTCACCTGATTTGTTGTTGAAGAAAGGTGCTGAAGCCTGTCCCTGGCAGTTCTGTGTTACCCCCAACCAATCCTTGTCAAAGCCCTCCTCCCTAGCCCACACACTGAGTAATTCGTACACCCTGTCAGTCACTAACGCACCCATCAATCCATAGATAAGCTGCCATTAGGTCTTCAGACACTGACCGGCACAGAACTACCACTCACCACCTCGGCCATCCACCGTCCGACTGATAGGTAGTGAGCATGTGCATACTGTAGAACCAGCTGTTTCTACAGTACACGTGCATTCACTCCTCATCAGTCAGATAGCAGCATTCCAAGGTGGTGAGAGGACGGGTCTGTGCCAGTTGCCATCTGAGGACCATATTATGGCTCACCAATGGGTGGGTGGGTGAGTAGGGAGCCAACCAAGGGTTTGAGTGGTGGGTGCTCTGTGGGAGAGCCAGGGATGGAGCTTTGACAGCTGTCTGGTGAGGAATAACACCAGACAGCTAGGGATTGGCTTCAGTACATTTACACAATACCAGATTCGGGCGAGGACGTGGGGCTCTCTGGACTGCCAGGAAAGACTTGTCCACTTCCAAAATATAGACAGGGATTAGCTAAGGAAATGGTGTTCACTAGGCTACAAAGGAAGGTGTTTAATACAGTTCTGCAACACTGACAGGGTTCAGTTAAAGGAGGGAGATCCACTTTACTGTTAGTCAAGGACTTTAATACAGTTCCACAGCACTGTCAAGAATTGAGTGAGGAGTGTCCATTAGACTGCTAGGGTTCAGATCTTTAGGACTGCAGAGCACCAACAGCAAGTAGGGGTGGGGGAATCACTAGACAGCCAGTTGGGATCTGAAACATAGCTCTGTACTAACAGGGATGTGGCAAGTGGAAGCAGGGGTCACCAGCACCAGTGTTGCTAGAAGGACAGAGGTCATACACCACTGTACAGATTGATAAGTGCAGGATTTCATAAGTATTATTTAGGCCTGCCTCAGCAGCCTGTCACCACCTACAAAACCCTTTCACTATACCATTGTATCCTATATACAAGAGGGCACCCCCATTTGCAAGGCTTCAGTGGTGTAGTTGTGTATCAGCGTGATCTACTGTGTGCAGTGCTATGTAACTCTTTGGATATGGTCCCCCACCCTGTCCACATGTGCTAAGTCCAGTTAACGTGGCAGTATGCTTGTTAGCATTGTGCTAACCTTCATAATATGAGGGGGTCATTGTTTGTCATTTCTACCTCTCCCCTCACAAGCACCAAGATTTAAGTATTTAATAAATTATCTTACCTTAACATTTTTAGTTAAGTTGAACTAACTAAAATCATTCACCCAGCAGGTAGATTTTGAAAACCACTGTGCAACTTAAAAAGATCAGGTGTGGTACTTTATGTAAGGGAAAGCACAGAAGGGATGGAGATACAGGGAATACAGGGGGAAGATGTACTGTTTGTCACCCTGGAGACAGGGAACAGAGCTACTATTCACACTGGTATAATCAGCAGACCTCCAGCACAGTGGGAACAATTAGTTAAGGTACTGGCGGAAGCTACTGACAAGATAGCAGAAAAGGGAAGGTGCTGTTGGGGGGGGGGGGGACTTCAGTCTGCAGGATATAGATTTGAGCCTCCCAGCTGTGACTTCATCTAGAAGAAGTGACATCTTGGACTCCCTGCAGGGGCATTCCTCAGGCAACTAGTCAGTGAATCTTCTACTCATGATGGGGAAATACTGGACCTGGTACTGACTATCAGGAAAGTGTTGCAGACGTCAAGGTGGGAGGCCACCTGGGGACCAACAATCACTGTACAGTGTGGTTCAATATAAGGATGGCTGTGGAATCAAATCACACTAGGGTGAGGGCCCATGGACTTCAGGAGGGTAGATATTATAAAGATGGGTGAATGCCTCAGGGATGACCTGGCGAGGGGATGACCTGGGTGGGGTGGAGGAACAGTGGATGAAGCTAAAAGGAGGCATATTGAAGGCAACAAACCTGTGTGTCATACAAGTGAGCAAAAGCAGAAGGAAAAAGAGACTGCTATTGTTCTTGAAAGAGGTGACGGAAAAGGTAAAAGCTAAAAGGGTAGTATTCAGAAAGTATAAGGAGATGCAGTGGGAGGAGGATAGGGAGGTTATCAGGGAAGCAGAGAAAGCAGTAAGGAGTGCAAAGATACAAACTGAAGGGAGAATAACCCACGTGGTAATGAAAGAGGACAAGATATTTTAAAAGTATGTAAGTGAAAAGCCAGCCCAGTGGTGTTGGAGGTTGAGGCTCTGGTCGCTACACCTCACGCCACACAGGTGACTCAGGTTCAGGAATAAGCCCGGCTGTTGGGAGTCGGTTGGGGGACAGAGGATTGAGTGTCCGGAGGACTGTTCTCCTCTCTTGGGGGAAGGACACGCGCTGCCCCACTCGCTGATTGCCCTGTGGTGGCGACCGGAGGGCAGTACAGGTGTGGAGGCGCGCTCCGACGTCTTTATGTCAGTGGAGAGGGGGAGTGGGGAGAAAACAGGAGGACGAAGAGCCTGGCAGGACTCCATGATGGTCTGCTGCGCCGTGGGCCGAACCTGGGGTTCTAGATTGGGTCTCTGGGGAGGGGGCGCCACCTCCCTGGCCCCGCCACGGGAGGCACTCCACAGGGAAAACACTGGGGGGCAGCTGATTGTGGTGCAGCGGGACCTGAGAGAGAGTTCCTCCCTCGAGGAGGACCGAAGCACCTGCCAGAGCTCAAGGTGGACAAAAAATTCATATGGAAAATGTATGTAAGTGAAAAGAGGAAGACCAGAGGTGGGATTGTAAGGTTAAAAAGGGAAGAAAAGGACTGCGCAGAGGGGGCCAGGAAAAGGAAGATATCCTGAACAAATACTTTTGTTCAATGTTTGCAGAGAAAGAGGAAGGGGAGGGTCCACAAAAAAGTAAAGTGAGCTTCGAAGGGAAGGAGGTGGATCCTAGTCCTTTTTCGGAGGAGAAAGTCCTGAAGGGACCCGTTAATCTGAAAGTGGGCAAAGCAATGGGGCCAGACGGGATGCATCCAAGGGTAATAAGAAAGCTCAGGGAGGTACTGGCTGCACCTCTGACATTTCTAGTTAACAGTGCACTGGAAACGAGTGGCTCTTGAGGACTAGAGGAGGGCAGATGAAGTCCCACTTCACAAAAGTGGTAGCACCCCACCCACCTGCCGCCCCGCCGCCCACCAACTGATAGCTCGGTAGGGCTGCATGCCTATTGGTTCACAGCATGAGACAGGCATGTAGCCCATATCAAGTATGGTCACAGTCCAGATATGTAACTGAATTCATTCACATATCTGACTGTGTTGTACTGGCATGGTTGCATGCCCATTGGCTCACACTGTGAACCAATGGGCGGTAGCCCTACCGAGCTGTCAGTTGCGGGGCGCAGCGGCAGGTGGGTGGGGTGCTGCCGCTGACGGGGGAGCGAAGCGGGCCCAGTGGCAGGTGGGGAGGTGGTACACCAGACCACCAGGTAGTAGGGGTATATATGAGTTACAGATGCCCGCGATCGTTCCACTGGACCACCAGGGATATTGGACGTGGGAGAGGGGTACTATACCGATGCCCGCGATCGGGTACATAGAGGTCCACTGGACCACCAGGGATATAGGAGGGGGGGCTTATTCTTCTACACAAATGCCTGCAATCGGGCACATAGAGGTCCACTGGACCACCAGGGATATAGGAGGGGGGGCTTATTCCTCTACACAAATGCCCACAATCGGGCACATAGAGGTCCACTGGACCACCAGGGATATAGGAGGGGGGGCTTATTCTTCTACATAAATGGCGCGATCGAGCACATAGAGGTCCACTGGACCACCAGAGATATAGGATAGGGGGACTTATTCTTCTACACAAATGCCCGCGATCGAGCTGCAGGGGGCGTCGGTCCCCAACTGCTGCTGTCTGGCAGGGTGCCAGGCGCAAGTCTTCAGGGATCAGCGCACCTGCATGCTAATGGCATGCAAATGGGGCCATAATGACATGCAAATGGCCCCCTGTGTGCCTTGCATAAATTATGCCCCCATTTGCATGTCCCCTTTTGAATATTGCAGGTGCTGTGCATGGCGCAATGGCACTTGCGCTGGCGCATCTCCATGCTCCACTCTGGCCACTTGCGCTGGTGCAGTGCCACTGCGCCATCCAAAGTGGGGGTGGTCAGGGTGCGATATTCAAAGCTGCTGCACCATAGCGCAGCTCCGTTAAATATCGCCCAGACCACACCCCTGTGCAACAAAGTTGAGCTGCGCCCAGGCTTGCACCACAGCCTGGCTCAGTTTGAGTATCCGGGCCCCTGTGTTTAATCAAATTAATTGTTATTGATCTTCTTCATATCAAAATAGGTGGAACAAACATCAACAAAGATAATAAGTTAAAAAAAAAACTATACTAAAAATATACAAAGATAAAAATCACAGAGAATCCAACCCACAGTGTTTCATCTGACATGACTACAAGCCTGAATAGAAGCTGAGGCTTGTTTTTGAGGGCAGCTTTTATTAAAAGTATTCATTTCATTCATGCAGGTGAAAATGAGTTGGTGGTGTAGTGTTTCTTGGGGTTCTCAACCCTAATACCCCCTTCCCCAGCCCATAACCTGCTGTGTGTAGCACAAAGTACAGCTCAAAGACAATGCCTCATAGGCATGTAGTCTTCAGAAGTAGAGAAGTATGTCTTGCCACATGTGGCCAACGGAATCAGTTGAAACTTCCTTCATGCAGTGCCCTGAAGGCCCTGTGTGAAACAAGATGTCTTGATTTTTTGCTCAGGGAAGGGGGAAGGCATTAGGGTTGGCAACCCTAAAGAACATCACACCACCAATTCGCCAAGAAGTCATCAACTCCAAACTCTAATGTTTTTCATTTCCTGACTTTGTCTGCTTTGCATGCTTCCACCCTTTTGTCTGCATTATCGTAGTTTTTGCAATTACTTTCCTTTCTTTTTGTGATAGTGGAATCACATCCTCCCTACGCTGGTCCCTCCAGGACAGATTCAGATGCTCAGAGCCTTGAACCGAGGGAAAAGCCTATTTGCCCGTACAAACATAGGGCCCTCCAGACCCTACTCTTCCATATGGCTACAGATGAAAAGAATCCATGGGGCCATTTGGGAGGCTTTGAAATCACAGGGCTCTCTGGGGAATGCTCTTCCATGTGGCTACAGATGCAGATGCACAGGGGCAATGAGATCATCAGTATGTGGAAGCACAGCGCCTTCTGGGCCCCATACTTCTGTGCAGCTATGGGTGCAAAGATGCAGGGCCCTTGGACCCTATGCCAAAAGAAGAGTTCTCTTCACTATATAGTCACTTGTTGCACGTGTGGGTGACTCTGCACCATTCATTCCCAGACTGGGAGTTGTACTGCATGACAAAGTTGTCTCTTCAGCCTTGGCCCACTAGCTTGCCCCCAAACTCAGCTAACAGGCATTGGATTGTAACGCACTACCTGCTGGACCAATGGCCAGCACTGCACGCAGTGTTTATTCATACTTATTTTTTGTTGACATTTTGGCCTCAAATTTTCAGCATAATTAATTTTATGACCCAGTCTTGTGAACAAGACAGGTATCATATATAAAATACTGGCTGAAGCTTCATTTTGCACCACCAGCATGAAATCATGCTTTGAGAAGGATTCAAAAAATGGCACCCATCATGTTCATGAGGTGGTGCTAATAAATGGCTACTGTGTGTTGAAATTTTGGGGTTGAAGTATTGAAAATTATCAAAGTTAAGAGTGAATGTTAAAAAATGTCAAAGTTCCCTCATAACGTGGTCATTTTAACATATGTTTCATCAAATTTTCAACATAGTCTTCATATGACCCCACATTATGAACCTGGTAATTGACAGTTTTCAAATCATGCCAGAGACGGGCCCACCAGCACAGCAGTATGGCGTCCACTTGTGATGCTGACACCCCAGGTTCGGGAAAGGACCTGAGGAGTCAGAGGGCTGACTGGGGGGAGGAGGATTGAGCGGTCCATGCACTGCTCTCCTCCTCTGGGAGGATGGGTGAGCATTTGAGGCTAGATTGACCCCTGGCGGAGGCCGGGGCAGCACCTACCGAAGCTAAGATGCAGTGGAGGTGTGCTGGACATCAGTGCTTTGGTGCATTACGTCATTGCACACCATGCCTCCTGGGGGAAACATTCAACAAAAATACCAGGCCCATTGATGACGCCTCACTTCTCCGGTCCCTCAGCACCCACCTACAACAATTGGCTGGTGACCAAGTACAGTCCTCCATCAGGAATGGCCCAATTCCATGGCCTTGCCCTGGAGGGTAAGCCAGGGAGGACCACCGGTAGTTAGAGGATCTGCCAGGAACCTAGTTCAGGCTCCACCAGGGCAAGCCTGGGAGGACAACCACCGAGATAAGTCCTGGGGGGTGTGTGGGCTGAGCTACTGGTATCTAGTGGTGGGCGAAGTGGCTCCAATTCGCTCCACAGTGATCAGTGGAGTGAAGGCAGGTGTGAGTGCTCCACTTGTGGCAGTGGAGTATGGCGTTAATAGGTAACAAAGTCCATTGAAAACAATAACTTTGCGTTACTCTGCCTTCCCAAACCACTACTCCACCAATTCTTAAGGTGAAGTACATTGAAACAATGTATTCTGCCTCACTCCGCTTTGTTTTTAAGCTCCAAAGGCAAATTTTGCAGTGATTTATGGGATTTCAGGTCACATGGGCTCTAGATTGTTCTGCACAGCCTCAGTATGGGGTAGTGTGTGTATGAAGCTATAGGAGACAATCTGCTCTGAGAGCGTGATTCAAACCTTCTAAAAGCTGTTAAAAAAGCCTTTTGGGGTCATTTGTGTTGCTGAAACTTTAGTTCATCAATTATAGGAAACCCTTCTGTGCTCATATCATCAAGCGTTTATTGTTTGTGTGTGGATTTTGAATGTTAATGTACAATACTCAGTCTGTGTACTAAGAGACAGTGGAAGTGTGCTTTGGGGAAGGGGTGTATGTGTGGTGTAGGTAGATTAACTTGGAGAAAAAGACAGTGCTTTCTGTTTTGGTGATATTTTTCTTGTATTTATTTATTTATTTAAGAGATTTACCAGGAAGGCATGCTGAGCAGAGTACCGCTCGATTCCAGATGCGCCCTGGGGTAGGGAGTTTACAATGGTACAGTAGAACAGAACAAAACACAAAACAACAACAACAATAACAGCAAGTTATACATAATGCGTTTGGTGCAACAATGGATGAGGCAGTCATAATATAAGTAGAGTAGTGCATTTTCAATAGCATTTAGCAATATTAGGTGCAGACTGAAACGGAAAACCAGGCTGGTGATAACATCTGGGAGGTAGGAATTGAGATGGGGGTCAGCGGGGGGGAACAGGAGCAGATGGAAGAGAAGTGCATTTTAAGAAGGGAATTCCATTGTGGAGTGCTTGTGGAGTGTCTAATATCGGCTGCCAGGGAGTTCCATAATTTGGGCAGCCTGTAGCTGAAAGCAGCCTGGCCAGACCGGGTGGATCTGTATGGAATGTGCAGGAGCCTAGAGTCTATGTTTCTGAGAGCGTAGGCCGGTGGAGAGAGGGCGGTTAGGGAGGATGACAGGTAGGACGGGAGCGTCTGTGACCAGAACTTGGCAGAGGTTCTAGCACAGTGAAGCATTCATCGGTTATGTAGTGAGGGGAGGCCCAAGGACTGGTAGAGGTCACAGTGATGGGTATTGGGAGGCTGGTCCAGAGAGAATCGGCAGAAGGAGTTGTAAAGGGGATCAAGCCTAGCTAAGGAAGTTTGGGAGGCGGCACAGTAGACAACATCACCGTAATCCATAATCGGGAGGATCATTTTTTGGACTATTGCTTGCCTGGTTGGTAGAGGAATGCAATTCTTGTTCCAGTAGAGGGCTCCCAGCATGGGGTGCAATTTTTTGTGTAGACCGTCTATATGCACCGAGAAGTCAAGGTACTGATCTAGCCAGACGCCAAGATAACGATATGAAGTGCAGGTCTCGAGTGGAGATCTGTCCAGAGTATAAAATGTGGGTGGCGCAGTAAGCCGGGTTAGCTTGGCCCGAGCTCCGAAGGTGGGGAGACTGTTTTTTTTTAGTTCAAGAATAGTTGGTTTGAAAGGAACCAACAGTGGATGGAGTCGAAGTCCTTCTGTAGACAGGCTGTCACGGCGGTTACGAATGGGCCAGAGGCAAACAGCACCGTATCGTCTGCGTACACATGAAAAGCCGATTGAGGGCAGGCAGCAGGCAGGTCATTGAGAAAGATAGAGAACAGCAGTGGGCCGAGTACAGACCCTTGGGGGACTCCACTGGTGACAGGAAGTGAGGTGGATCTAGCCGAGCCTATACGGACTGATTGGGACCTACCTGACAGGTATGAATGGAACCAGTTATTTGCTTTCACCGACAGACCAGCTTGGGCAAGTTTTGCCAGCAACAGTGGATGAGAGACCGCGTCGAAGGCTTTCGCTAGGTCTATAAATATGGCTGCTGTAACTGTGTATAACTGTGTTAATGTACACCCAGTAATATTTTCAATAATTCTTGCCATTTTTTTGCTGATTGTTGTGGTGCAGTAGTGCATAATTTTAGTTTCTTTAAAATATGTGGTTATATTACTGAAGTTTTCAATTTGTTACGCATTACTTAGTGTGTGTGAGTATGTGTGTGATGCGTGTCATCAAATCAGACACCTTTTATTGTGCCACATAATAATTTCAGCAATGTGAACCTGCTATCCACTGCAGCTGTGCAATTTTCATACTTCTTTGTGGTATCTTTACTAGTACTAGTGACTGTTACTGCAGCAGTGCAGTACACTGCCCCCCCTTCCCGTGGCCGACCCCAACCGGCAAAGGAATTGTTTTCCAGATTTGAATTTCTGATGGTGAGCACTGGTTAGGTGTTGTGCTTTTGCATCTGCATCTCTTCAGTGCGCAGTGCAATCTTAATCTGTCTGTGCATTTGCATCTCTTTAGGGCCCAATCTCCATCTCTAACTTAAGTCACAGTTGTTTCTTTGGCTTCCCTTCAGAGTTCTGGACAGGTGTGGTGCTTAATTCTTCATGAACATTGTACTCATTAATATGCGTTTTTAAGTTAGGACCATCATCACGAGTCACTCATGATACAAATCACGTTCTTCATCATCACAGTCACAAATGCAGTCACAAATCACGATTTATGATCATGTTACGAATCACAACATTAATCTTTTTTAATAGTTACTTGGATGTATTTTAAGCCTGTTTTGTAGTATCTCTCCATGCTTCTCCACCCAACCATTGTACTCATTAATGAGTGTTTTTAAGTTGGGGTGTTTTGTACCACTCCTCATTGGGGCCCGGGGAAGTATAGCTGTAGGCATTTGGGTTTCATCATCATTACAGTCACAAATGCAGTCACAAATCACGATTTACAATTACGTCACAAATAACAACATTAATTTTTTTACTAGTTACTTGATGTATTGTAAGCCTGTTTTGTAGTATCTCTCAAGGCTTCACTATCCCACCATTGTACTCATTAATAAGTGTTTTTAAGTCAGGGATTTGGACAGTGTCTGCAGTACATACACAGACTGGAAAGAAGACTGACTGCACACGTGCAGTTTAGCACAGTATACTTGCACTGCTCAGAATACAAAGTGTCACACATACAGAAGACAACAAAAAAGGGCATAATTACATACAAGGGTCAGGGATGGTGGAGGAATACATTTTATAACACAGCAAGGAAGGTGTAGGGGGCACATGGTGTGAGGATAAAAAACTAATGTGGGATCCCATGGTGATCCAGCAGCAGTTCCAGCACTGACATAATTTGCAACTGATGTCCCTCTATGCGATCCTGGTGGAGCAGCAGGTACTTCTGTGGCCCTCCTCTTCTTAGGGATGCCGCCATGCACAGCTGCATCCTCTGCCACAGAATGGCCAGCAGGTGCAGGCATGGTCCGTTCTGTGGCAGCCTGCCACTCCAACTGGTGGTGATTGAGCATATGGGAGTACTGGCCCCCAGTCCCCAGATGAGTCCCCCGGGGGCCATGGTGCACCTCCACCTCACATAGGCAGCACTTGACCACACTGCTGTCCCCCCAACACAGTCAAAAAACTGCCAAACAATGGAGGTGCTGGGAGAACCAGGCACAGGCAGGGGAGGGCCAGATGAACTGGCAGCCGACTGGTCACGGTGCTGAACAGGGATGGGATCCACACCTGGGCCTGGGGAAACAGGCACATCCTGCTCCAGAGAACATGGTGCTGGATTTGGTGGTGGTGGTGGTGGTGGTTCAACTGCCTCAGAGTCAGGACAGGAAGTGGTGCTGGTCCTGCTTCCAAGGGGGAGGACAAACAACTAACTACTTATAAAGGTAATAAAAATTAAATTTACAGAAAGAACAAATTAAGTAAAAAAGAGTACAGAAAAGACAAAAAAACCTAGCTTTTAAAAAAGCCATTGGGTCTAAATCAAAGTTTAAATCTCCTCCTCGCTCTGACCTCAAAGTATCAGCAGTTACAAAACGCACTCCTCTCTCTCAGTCTGCACAGTAGAAAGTAAAATGTCTGCCTGTATGACTCACTTCCTTCCTGCCTAGCTAAAGAGCATGTGACTTACAGTACTGTAAGCCATGTGATGTGTGGGGGGACTGCCAAATCTGAAACACCAAGTGGATCACTTAGAATCATAATGAGGAATGCGAAGTCCATTAAAACAATGACTTAGCCTTACTTCACATTGCTATTCATATGCTTGTAGAAATTAGTGACAAAGGCAGAGTGAGCACTTTGCATTGCCCACTCCAAATAGTGGAATGGCAACGCAAAGTGCCCACTTCGCGTTCACTTCCCCGGCGGAATTTAAATTCGCTACATCTATACCGGTGTCCTGACACCAAAAAGAAAAGGAAAATCCTGCAAGAAACACAATTTGTGGTACAACTGCAAAATCAACTTTTGGACCTGATTTGAAAACTTTCACCTACCTTGTTCATGAGTTGGGGTTCAAAACAGCTCATGTTAAAATCTGGTGAAAAAATATTAAAAAATAACAAAGTTGTGAGTAAAAGTTCAAAACGCATTAAAATACATTGACCACACTTACCTTGTTTATTTCACTTTCCGGTCATGGTTGTAGGAGGAGGGTGTCTTTCTTGGCAGAGCCAAGGTAGACAATTTCTAGGTTAGTGAAGGATGTGGGGGTGTTGTGGTGGGTGCTTTGTGTGTGGGGGGAGTTCAGGATTTGGGTAGGTGAACATCGGGGAGTTTGGGGGTCAAACATCAGGGAGGGACCATTTTCTTCTTTTTAGGTTATTAATGTAAAACAAAAAAGAAACTTTGAAAGGCAGTTTCCTTTTTTTACAGGAAAACTGACACTGGGGTTTGGGCACCTCAGTGTCAGTGAACTGTTTAGTGGCACAGGGGCTGGGCACCTCGGTGTCTGCTGGAATGATGAGGTAAACATCATGGAGGTGGCAGGGGGGATCCAACATGTACAGTGGCAACAGGGATGGGCACCCCAGTGTACTCATTAACATTCGGGGGGATGTTAGCCAGCATCAGTGCTTGGGCACCCCAGTGTTGAGAAATGAAAACAAAAATCTGATCAGACAATGACAGTGGAATTGGGCACCCGCTATCTAAATCAAGACTTGGGTTGGCAGGGAGGGGGGTTGCTGGTGTCGGAAATGGGTACTCACAATCTGGTTACAGTATATTTATTTATTTGAAAATGTTTCACCAGGAAAAACAACAGAGCTGCAATAGATCATTTCCAGATGCATCCTGGGGGAAAGGGGGGAAATGGTATACATTCAGAATATGAATAGCAACATGGGGAGGCAGGGGATGGTGGTGGTGGGACTGGGAACCCACTAACCATTTCAATGTAAAGGTGGATCAGAAGTAGGAAGGACAGGGTTTGAAAGATAGCCAAGAACAGTAGCAGTGTGACTGAAAGTGGTTTCTTTCACACACAGCATGAAGGATATCCCTTTCAATCAAACTGCCAACAAAAAAATCTAAGAACACAAAACAGCTCAGTCGTGATTGAGTGTGCTGGATATAATGAAAGTGCAAATGTAGAAAACAAGTATCCAGACCACTCGCGTAACAATAAATACAGCTTTATTTGTTTAAAGTCAATCACATACCAACACAGAAAATCACAGCATCAGGTCAAGTTGCAAAACTCCTACCTTGACCAGTTGCACATGTAGTGCATCATCAGGAGGCTGAGCCAATAGTAATGGGTCTTAAATATAGATTTTGTGGTTGTGGATGCTAATCCCCTCAGGAGGTGGGATATGCAATGACATCAGTGGGATGAACCTGCCATCCATCCCACCTCCTCATGTATCAGGTGCTGGTCACATTGGATCCCCCAGCCTCTGTCAGGGATCTGCACTTTTGCACTGGACACTCAATCACACCCCCTGCCTTGATGAAGAAGAGCAGTCTATGGGACACTCAATATCCCCCTCCAGCCGATCCTCCAATGGTCTGCATCGAACCCAGGTCACCAGCATCACAGACTGAAATCCTACCCCTGCACCAATGGGCTAGCCCTTAAATACAGATTTTGTTAAAGTGACAGTGCTCCCAAGTGCAATTCAAATGCTTAAAGTGCCACAGTATAAACATACTGTGTAAAAAAACCAGGGTTCGACAAATCCCATAGCTCAACGTCAGGGGCTACCAGATTTCAGGCAAGGACAAGTAGTTGGTGACAGGAGTACTTGTCCACGGACAAGTACTGCTTTAAAAAGCAAAAAAGCAGATTTTCTGCTTCAGTGCCAGGTTCCTCTACTAACGTGCTCACTGGCAATGTGGAAGTCTGGCCGTCATATGATGCGGGATCCGTACTCTTTCCCGACTGACACTCTCCCGACAAACACTTGACCATCACCGCTCATCCCAACGTGTTCACTGTACCACTAAATAATATCCCGAATGTTAACTTACCCGGCATTATGCAGTCCCGACACACAGTATCCAGAATGCATGCATTTGCCACTAATGCTCGAACTGCCATGATTGACTGGTCTGCACCTCTGCTGCTCGTACTAACACCATTCACTTAAGCGAGCCCTGGATCCCTCCTGACAGTTCAGTATTTCAGCTATTTGCCCCAATGTGCATAAGTAAAGCACACTTCCAATCTGAGTGAGGGCATGTACATTGAAATGCTAGTGGGTCCTTTGCACTACTTTAAACAAAACATAAAAAATAATACATTTGGTGGGTGAGCCTCCATTACAGTAGCTCAATAGTTTGTGACTAGGGACAACTAACAGACCAACGCTAAAGGAATGCAACGATCTAGAAGGGGTATGCCAGAATTAAAAACAAGTGGTTCAAGGCAAGCTCGTTACCATGGACCCTTAGTTTAAAAAAAAATAAAACACCCTGTCAAAATGACACGAACACTAGCGTGTAAATGTATATGGTTAAATTGCACAAATACGATCTCCACACAATCTGCATAAACAAGCCCTACTAGCTCACTTGGTTAGTAGATGTACATTTGTGCCTAAACTTGATGGGATTACAACTTTTGGCATTAAGTACCAGTCGGGAATTACATAAACGGGAAAATGGTGTCAGTCCAATGGCTGACGGGACAACATCAGTCTGGAGATTGTACCTAACCCTATGATGCACACAGCTACATGATCTTCAGTGGGTCGGGGGAGAGTGAGCAGCGTTGACAGAGTTCCTGCGGGGAATGAGCCGTGGCCGATGGGAGACTTGGGGTGGAGAGTAGACAGTCATCATACTGGCAGGTGTCACATCCAATCAATGAAGATCGGGCTGTCCTGGTAAGGGACCCATTCTCTAGCTTTGGTATCACTGACGTGACTTGGCTGGTGTAATCGGAGGCATGCTCTCACTTCATTTAGAGTAGAAATGCCTTGCGTGCATCTGAAATGGTCGTGCGAGGGGCTGGGTGTTTCATTTTTGTTAGGAGCTTGTTTGGAATCGGGGACTATGGAATTCACTGCCAGACACACCTGCTGTTGCTTTTGCCTGGGCTGTCAATAATAAAATATAAATTTTGGAGCTGCTGATGCAAAAAGGGGAGATCGGGGAATTGACACAATGAGGGAGGGCGAGCGGTGTTGGTGAACCGGGAAGGGGATTGGCAGGAAGTACTGCAGCCAGGACCCACAACCATGAGTTGTTCTGAACTGATACAGACTGTAAGACAAGGGTGAATGTTGGATCAGGAGGGAGTGGGACCGAGTGTGTGTCATGTGTGAAATAAGTAATTTGATGAATCGCGATTGTTCCACTAAGGGGAGAAGAACAACTCTGAGGCTGAGAATACATAAGGAGATGGGTACTTGTTACAAGCTAGGGAGGAGAGTGATGAACAAAAACAGCATAACTAGGCTGTAGCAGTAAAAGTAAAGGGGGAGAAAGAAAGAGTTTAAGTGAAAGTTACCCCTTGAACAAAATCGTAACTCAGAATAAACAAAAGCAGACTAAAGGAAGGGGTAAGAAAGTGAGAAGGGCTGGCCTTTTTGTAAAAGTTTTGATGCCCTTAAGACTTGTTGCAACAAAAACAGCCTATGTGCAATGCAGTATTGGGGTGGGGCTGAGGAGTGAAAGAGGAGAGAGGTGGAAACTGTTCAAAGAAAAGAAAATAAGAAGCCTGACTGTTTGTGACGGCGGCTGTTGGGAGTCTGGGAAATCATGGGGAGAAGTGAAGGAGCAACCCTAAGAAAATAAAAAAAGAGAAGCCTCACTGTGTGCTGTGTGGGCTACTGGGATAGGAGATTGTGGGCAGTGGCATGAAGGGGTGACCTACACAAAGAAAAGAAAATAAGAGAGCCAACTGCTGTGTGTGGGCTTTTGGGAGAGAAGATCATGGGCAAAGAAGTGAAGGAGGGTTGACCTGCTTAAAGAAGGGAAGGGGGGAGGTGAGGGAAAGGAGTATCACACTAAGCCAAAGCTTGTTTCCAGGTGCGACCTGTGAGCACAAGGAAGTTAAGTGACTTACTCGGCATCACACAGTATGCACTTAGGTGGCTGTGGGATTCAAATTAGGTCTCCAGATCTGCAGCTCAGAGCCTTAACCCACTGTGCTATATTGCCTCCTATCAACTATGAGAAGCCTAACTGTGTGTGGGCTGTTGTTATGACAGGAGATCCTGGGAAAGGGCTCAGAGTGAAGAGGGTGGGGTGGTGGGGTGACCTGCACAGTGTAACTGTCCTACAGCTGGCTTGTGAAAGACTAAAAAAATAAAATTCAAATAAAAAAAAAGGATGCAATAAAAAAAACAAGTCAGATTTGAAAATCCAAATTACTTTATTTGCAGTGAGTGCACAAGTAACAGAAAAATAATGTTAACCAGATCTATTACTTACTTCATATTCAGACTCTGTATTGTATACAAATTTACTATGCAGATAAATGAGCAAACAAAGCAAAAAAGGTTCTTCTACTACTTTTTTGGTTTCACTAACTCATCATAAGGAGAACCGGTTCCATCTAACCTGCCTAGAACAAGAAAATACACATTTTCATGCTGTTAACTTTTTAGTATTTAGCTATTCCCCCATAAAGTACATACAACCTGTTTTTTCTTTACTTTTAATAATTTTATTTAAAAATATGCATATTTTTAACCGGACTACCAACTCGAGCACGAGGACTACTACTTTTAGTCAAGCCACTTGTCCTGGACAAGCACTGAATTTTAAAATTTGTCGAACCCTGTAAAAAACGAATGCAAAAAACATTAATTGCCCCATACAAATAATGAATTAAAAACAAGCACAATTCAAATATTCAAGCCATGAGATACAGACACAGACTGCTAGTTACAACTTGTCATCGTAAGGGCATATTATTATTAGCACATATACTGTAAGTGGATTGCAATGTTGTTGCTTTATTTATTCTCTCCTGGCATTGCTGGAAATGCATTTATGCCTATAAAAGTCCAGTGCACCCTAGGGGAAAACAAACAATATTATAGTATATGGTTAGCCTTTTGTTCTGCAAAAAAATTAGCCTGCTGCTCAAAATCCTTATTGTGAACATTTTAAACTGTTGCATGCATTCCAAAGTGTTGTGCACATTCTGAGCAGTTGAGCAAAGAAGTGCAAGATCATGCACATAGCGAAGAGAAACCCTGAAGCCACCTATAGGTTGGGAGGGGAGTTGCTGGCAATCACAAGGGAAAAAAGAGACTTGGGCATCATCATCATCACTGATGACCTGAAATCATCCAAGCAGACCACAAAAGCAGTAGGTAAGGCTAGGGGAATATTGGGGTGTATCAGTAGGGGTATCACAAGCTGGAAGAGGGAGGTAATGATCCCTCTTTACAAGACACTGGTTAGGCCCCATCTGCAGTACTGCATGCAGTACTGGAGGCCGCACCTTAACAAGAACATTAACTAAATTGAGGCAGTCCAGAGAAGGGCAACCAAAATGGTGCAGGGACTGCATCAGAAGACATATGAGGACAGATTAACGGAGCTCAACATGTATACCCTAGAGCAACGGAGAGAGAGAGAGAGGTGATATATTTTATTTATTTATTTATTTAGTTTTTGTTGACCGGGGTAAGTGCACTAGACAAATCCTGCCTATTTTCAGGCATGACCCAGGGGAGGGGGGATACAGATGAATGCCAACTGACCTTGAACCAGATTAAGCTGTTGATCGAAACATTCAAACACCTTAAGGGCATTAACAAGGTGAAAGAGTCTAACATGTTTAAATATAAGAAAAATAGCAGGACAAGAGGACACAGCATGAGATTAGAGGGAGGCCGATTAAGGGGTAATGGGAGGAAGTTCTTTTCGCAGAAAGGGTGGTGGATGCATGGAACGGCCTATCTCAGGAAGTGTTGGATATGAATTCAGTGCAGGGCTTCAAACAGGCATGGGATAGGCATAAGGGAGCAATACAGATGAGTATGAATAGATAGGCCATTGACAGAGCAAAGGCCGATGGCACATTCATAAGGTAGAAAAAGAAATGGGCAGACTGGATGGGCCTTGCAGTCCTTATCTGCCATCAACTTCTATGTTTCTATGTTCAGCACAGTTCAAAGGTCCAAAAATGTTAAATTCCTCCAATTAAATTAAATTCACCCAACAGCTAGTTGATTACTAACCACCCAGTGCCCAAATTTGTACCTTTTAATTTGTAAAATTTAATTTCAGTCATAGAAAAGAACAAAGAAATTGAATTGTTTTTGTTTTCTTTAGTTTTTACATTGGGAAGGGAACACTTCTGTGACTAGGGTGTACAAAACCATATACTATATAAAACAAAAATGGTCGACCACACACAACTCGACATGTATTTCCATCTCGGGGTTAAGATGGCGGCATCGGGCTCTTGAGCTTCGCTCTCGAGGTCCGTATGTTGTCATCTCAACCCCTCGATGGAAACAAAGCCTTGTTGTATATGGTTGCCCATACATTACTCCATATGGGTTCCATGTGATGATAGCGATCGAAAAACAGCAATCGTTATCATCGCAAATGTATATTGCCGAAAAGCATTTCGGATACAATTGTCAGTGACCCGACTTCCGATAAAATAAAGAGTTTTTGTGGGTGTAGGGGGGCTGTGCCACCCCGCACCCCACTTACTTAAGATTCTCAACTCCAGGGGGGTGCATGTCGAGGAGGGGGAAAAATTCTGTGGCGGAAAAAAAAATACACAGCTGCAAGCAATGGCAAAACACAATCTCCAAGCAGGTCCCGAACCCAGTGCCTACTGTACCATAGCCAGCCACCATCACCACCACACAATAGAGCTGCCTCAGTTGCAGCATGCTCATCTCCTCTTCTAAACCCTCCCTCCTACCCCTCCCCTACAGCTCCCATCCCTCTCCTTCCGGTCGCTCTAGGCACTATACCATCACTACCCAGCTCCCCATCCCTCTCTTTCCGGTCGCTCTAGGCACTATACCATCACTACCGTTGCAGGGTTGCTGATGATCATAGCGCTAAAAATGACTCGCTGTTTCTACAGTTGCTCATTTATATTCGCTATCATCATGGGCTACCCTCTACATGTAATTCCAATCTATCATAGAAACATAGAATTTGATGGCAGATAAGGACCGCTTGGCCCACCCAGTCTGCCCATTTCCCTACCTAATGGATAAGCTGCAGATCCTAGTTAACCAGCAGCCTACTTCTTCTTAACCCCCTCTAGAATTGCCTTATGTCTGTCCCATGCATGCTTGAATTCCACCACTGTTTTTGATTCCACAACCTCCTCCAGAAGGCCGCTCCATGCATCCACAACCCTCTCTGTGAAAAAATACTTCCTTAAATTACCTCTGAGCCGCCTCCCCTCTATCTTCAAATTGTGCACCCTTGTTCTTGCACACCTCTTTTTTTGAAAGGTGCTACCCTCTTGGACTTTGTTGATTCCCTTGTAGTACTTGAAAGTTTCTATCATGTCCCCCCACTCCCTCCTTTCCTCGAGGCTATACATATTAAGCTCCTTAAGTCTCTCTTCATATGTCTTCCGGTGCAGACCCTGCACCATTTTAGTTGCCCTCCTCTGGACAGCTTCCATCCTGTCTATGTCTTTGCGGAGACTGGGTCTCCAGAACTACACGCAGTCTTCAGATGGGGTCTGACCAGCTGTCTGTAAAGAGGGATAATAACTTCCTGTTTTCTACTGGTGATGCCTCTCCCTATGCATCCCAGTATCCCCCCAGCCCTCCTTGCTGCCCTCTCATATTGCTTGCCCACCTTTAGGTCATCTGATATGACTATCCCGAGGTCGCTTTCCATTTTTGTTGTTGTTAGTATCTAACCCCCTATTGTGTACTCTTCCCCTGGGTTTTTGTTTCCCAGGTGCATTACCTTGCACTTCTTAGCATTGAATCTAAGCTGCCATACTACATTTGACCATTTCTCTAACCTTGCCAAGTCCCTTCTCATCCTTTCCGCCCCACCTTGTGCATCAACTCTGTTGCAGATCTTTGTGTCATCTGCAAATAGGCATACTTTTCCTTCCAGTCCCTCTGCAATGTCGCTTACAAAGACATTGAAGAGGACCAGTCCTAATACTGAACCCTGCGGTACCCCGCTAGTAACCCCCCTTTCTTCAGAGTAGACTTCATTTACTGTTACTCTCTGTGTCCTATTCTCCAGCCAATTCTTTACCCAGACTGTCATCTTGGGACCCACTCCCAGGCTGGCTAACTTGTATATTAATCTTTTGTGTGGGACTGTGTTAAATACCTTGCTAAAGTCTAGGTAGGCCATGTCCACAGCCCCTCCCTGATCTACTACTTTGGTCACTCAGTCAAAGAAATCTATCAGATTTGTCTGGCATGACTTTCCCACTGTGAATCCATGCTGCCTTGGGTCCTGTGCCCTCTGGCCTCTAGATACTCGACAATTCTTTCCTTCGAAGTGATTCCATCATTTTCCTATCACTGAGGTTAAACTAACAGGTCTGTAGTTTCCTGCTTCTGCCTTGCTCCCACTTTTGTGAAGGGGAATCAC
This sequence comes from Neoceratodus forsteri, assembly GCA_016271365.2. Taxonomy (NCBI): domain Eukaryota; kingdom Metazoa; phylum Chordata; order Ceratodontiformes; family Ceratodontidae; genus Neoceratodus; species Neoceratodus forsteri. Next base: position 171,730,743 of record CM028130.1, on the reverse strand, counting down.
ATCTGCCCTCCTCCAGTACTCGGGTACCACCCCATCCTCCCATGATTTGTTAAACAGGGTAGTCAGTGGTGTCACTAGTTCTACACTTAGTTCTTTTAGAATTCTGGGATGAATCCCTTCAGGCCCCATTGCTTTGTCCACCTTCAGTTTTAAGAGTTCTTTCAGAACCCTTTCTTCTGTAAATGGGCTGGTATCAACTTTTGTATCCAGAGTTTTTCTACTGTTCGTTTTAGGTATCTCCCCCTCTTCATTTGTAAATACTGAGCAAAAATATTTGTTTAGTATCTCTGCCTTTTCACAGTCACCCTCTGCCCAGCCTCCCTCCCCTTTATTAAGCCTCACTATCCCTCCTTGGTCTTCCTTGCTCCTGATGTACCTATAAAGGTTTTATCCCCTTCTTAACTGAGTTGGCTATCTTTTCTCGGTTTGGGCCTTTGCTGTTCTGACTGCCTTCCCAGCTTCCTTTTGCTTTACTGATACAGTTCTGTCCTGCTCCTTCTGGGATTCCTTGTACTTCCTGAATGCTTTTTTTCTCTTGAACCTTCACTGCCACTTCCTTTGAGAACCATAGTGGTTTCTTACATCGTTTCATTTTGTTTATTTGCTTCACACAAAGGCTTGTTACCTCTGTGATGGCAGTTTTTATTATTCCCCATTGTTCTTCCACCCCTCCTTCCTGCCCATTTGCTAGTGCATTCCTTAGGCACTCACCCATTTTAGCAAAGTCAGCCCTCCTAAAGTCCAGTACTATCAGTATCAGTATTGTTGTTTTGTTGCATCTCTCCTGACAGTGCTGGAAAAGTATTTATGCCTATAAAAAACCCAATGCACCCTTGGAGAAAACATATAAAACAGAAATTCCAATCTATCATTGTTACTTGGTGGCACAATAAAGGCTTCTAATAAATACATAAATCTTAACATAATAACATAGTAACACACCATAACCGGGGGAAAAAAATTATTTCTTGTGCAGTGAAGTAATTCTAAATGTTCATTCAAATCCAGGGGTACATTGCTCCAAGCATAAAGATCCAAAACGACTCCCTTTGGAGCAGTCTGACCTCCAGATCTCCCCCTCTGATTGGAATTTCTGTGTTATATGTTTTCTCCAAGGGTGCATTGGATTTTTATAACAGTAGAGACAGTATAGTGCAGTGGTCTAAGGCTCTGAGCTGCAAATCTGGTGATATCCAACAGACCAGACCTGGGGTTGAATCCCACAGCTTCCACTTACATACTGTATGATCCTTAGAAGTCACTTAACTTCCTTGTGCTCCCAGGTCACCCCTGGAAACAAGCACTCAGCTTAGTGTGTCTCCTGGTTTAACAATTTCCCCTTTCTCTTTCCAGGCACACATGTATTTCTAGCACTATCAGAAGAATTGCAACAAAAAAATAGTATTGATAGACTGGAATAACAATATTGTTTGTTTTCTCCTAGGGTTCGCTGAACTTTTATAGGTATAAATGCATTTCCAACACTGCCAGGAGAGATGAAATTAAACAACAATACTGCAATCCACTTACAATAGATGGACTGACTGATAACAATATACCCTAATGCTGACAAGTTGTAACTAGCAGTCTACTGTACGTCTGTATCCCACGGCTTGAATATTTAAATTGGGCGGTTTTAATTAATTATTTATATGTTGCAATTGGTGTTTTTTGCATTAGTTTTTTTACACAGTATGTTTATACTGTGGCACTTTAAGCATTTGAATTACACCTGGGAGCACTGTCACTTTAACAAAATATGTATTTAAGATTCATTGGCTTACCATTGGCTCAGCCTCCTGATGACGCACTATGTGCGAAACCAGTCGAAATAGAAGTTTTGCTACTTGACCTGATACTGTGATTTTCGGTGTCGGTACGCAATTGACTTTTAAACAAATAAAGCTGTATTTATTGCTGCTCGAGTGGTATGGATACTTGTTTTCTACAACATAAAACTCTAGCTACAGTAGTCTTAGAATGTTCATTTTTTGAACTGAGCATGCCCAGAAAACAGCACAGTTTTTAACTTATACATTATAAAAACTGTTTACGAAAAAAGCTTGACTTGTGAAGGTGTGTACCTTGGATCAGAGTGTGCAAAACCTGTAAGTTTCAGTTCAAAAGGAAAAAAAAGAGTTTTTAAGTTACAAAGAAGCAAAAAAAGTCTTTGTATGTGTGCATTTTAGCATATTTTGCACCTCTGTAACTTTGCTTTCCTGAGTTGATTGACATGAAAGTGTCAGGATCGAGAGACCCTGGCAAAGACTTCATGCCTGCTAAACACTGGGAAAATCAATTAAACAGAGGCAGGGTTATTATGGTGAAAATATCTGGGTTTAGCATAAGAACATAAGAAAAATGTCGGCAGATGGGGACCATGCGATCCATCTTGTCTGCCCTAGAAACTACCCACCTCCCTATGCAGCCTTCATCCTAACTTGTCCTATATGTCTGTCCCATGCAAGTTTGAACTCCCTGATTGTCTTTGATGCTACCACCTCCTGGGGCAGGCTGTTCTACAGGTCTATCACTCTCTCTCTGTGAAGAAGTACTTCCTGAGGTTGCTTTTCCACTTTCCTCCTACCAGTCTCATATCATGCCCTTTTGTGCATGCTGTCGTGTTCTGTTGAAATAGATTGCCTGTCTGAGCTGCATTAAATCCCCTCACGTACTTAAATGTTTCAATCATGTCTCCTCTGTTTCTTCTCTGCTCAAGGGAGTATAGGTTCAGCTCCTCGAATCTTGCTTCATATGACCTGTAATGCAGTCCATGCACCATCTTAGTAGCACTTCTCTGCACTGTTTCCAAATGGTCAATGTCCTTCTTGAGGTGAGGTCTCCAGAACTGAATGCAGTACTCCTAGTGTGGCCTCACCAAGGACCTGTAGAGGGCATAATAACCTTCCTCATTCTACTAGAAATGCCTCTACTTATACATCCGAGGATGCCACCCACTTTCTGTGCTGTTTTCTCACACTGCTTTCCTACCTTTAATTTGTCAGTGATGATTGTGCCAAGATCTCGCTCTGTTTGTGTCTTCTCAAGTTGATGTCCTCCCAGTGTGTACTTTTTTCCAGGGTTCCTCTTTCCCAAATGCATTTTCTTACACTTTTTGGCATTAAATTGTAACTGCCAGTCCCTGGACAAATCCTCTAGCCTTCTAAGGTCGGCTTCCCTGATGTCTGCTCCTTCCATTGTGTCCACTCTGTTGTAGAGTTTTGTATCATCTGTGAACAGGCAAACCTTCCCTGTTAGTCCATTGACTATGTCTGATATAAATATGTTAAATAGGATTGTCCCAGTACCAACCCCTGCGGGACGCCACTGGTCACCCTACCCTCCCTTGACAATGATCCATTGACTAGCACTCTAGGTCCTATCGTTCAGCCAGTTACTGATCCAGCTGACCATCCTCTGGCCAACTCCTGTATGTTCCAGCTTGTTGGTTAGCCTTCTGTGAGGGATGGTGTCAAAGGCCTTGCTGAAATCTAGATATACAACATTCACCGCCCTTCCCTGATCCAATGCTCTGGTGACCCAGTCGAAGAAGTAGATCAAGCTGATTTGACAAGCACATCCTGCTATGAAGACATGTTGCTTTGGGTCCATTTTTCCAGTATCTGTTAGGTACGCCACTATCCTCTCGTTTAGTAGTGACTCCATCATTTTCCCCACAACTGAGGACAAACTGACAGGGTTGTAATTTCCTGCCTCTTCCTTGTTTCTGCTCTTGTGTAACGGCACAATGGTTGCCTGTTTCCAGTCCTGAGATATTTTCCCACTGTCTAGTGACTTGTTGAAGAGCTCAGTAAGCGGTGTGGCTGGTTCCTCTCGGAGCTTTTTTAATATCTTAGGGTGTATTCCATCTGGTGCCGTGGTTTTTTCCACTTTCAGTTTATTAAGCTCTTTTAGGACCCTCTCCTTTGTGAAGGTGCTAGTATCTGCTACCTGGGTATCTTCCTTTGTTCTGCTCAGTGTGGGACCTTTGTCACGGGCTTCTATGGTGAAGACAGAGCAAAAGAACTCATTTAGCACTTTTGCCTCATCCTCGTCATTCTCTGCCATCTTACCTTCCTTGATTGCTAGTCAGACTGTTCCTACCTTAGTTTTTCTTTTTTCTCTTATGTATCTATAGAAGGTTTCATCTCCCTCTTTAACACCCTGTGCTAGTTTCTCTTCTGTGATTTTGCCCTTGTAACAGCTTTTCCTGCCTCCTTTAATTTATTCTTGTATTCTTCCATATCTGCTTTATGTTTTGTTTGCTTGAATTGTGTAAAAGCCTTTTTTTCTCTTTGATTTTGGATGCTACTTCATGAGAGAACCTGAGAAGTCTCTTCCATCTTTTGGACTTGCTGATCTGCTTAGTGCATACAGTTGTTATTGTATGCAGAGCAGCCTTCAGAGTATTTCAGCAGTCCTCAACATCTCCTGTGATTCCTCCCACTAGTATGGATGCGATCATAGTTCTCATTTTGGGGAAGTTGTCTTTTCTGAAATTTAGTACCTTGATTTTGGTGTGACTATTTTCCCCCATATTGTGCACAGTAAACCAGATTGAACTGTGATCACTGGTCCCTAGATTGGTTCCCACCTCTGCTTCTGGGATCCTTGGGCTGTTTGTCAGCACTAGATCCAATATTGCTTAAATGGAGGGCAATGAGTACCAATGTCTGTAGTCTGGGTAACAAGCTTCCTGAGCTAGTGGCCCTGATGGAAGAGGAATACCTGGATATTGTGACAGTCACAGAAACATGGTACACAGAGAACCATGAGTGGGATGTCAACATACCAGGTACACAATCTACAGGAGGGACAGGGAGGGTAAGAGATGAGGAGGAGGAGGAGTTCTCTACATGAGGGAAGGGATCAAAGCTACAGAACTAAAGGGTAAATGGGGAGGACAAGAGGCACTGTGGGTCACCTTGGAAACAGGGAGTGACACCACAATCTGCACAGGGGTTGTATACAGACCCCCATCTCAGGGGGAGGAAATGGGCAAGGAAATGATAGAAGGCATTCTCAAAATGGCTGAAAAAGGGAGATATCATTGATGGGGGACCTGAATATGCTAGATGTTAACTGAAGCACATTTACTGCAGCCACATCCAAGAGCAGGGTCATTCTCGATGCCCTACAGGGGGTATGCCTTAGACAGCTAGTGTTGGAACCCACTCGGAGGCAGCAATCTTAGACCTGGTACTCTCAAATGGAGATAGGATAGCAGATTTAGAAGTGGGTAGCCATCTGGGAGCAAATGACCACCTCACATTGTGGTTCATGATAAACACAACCGTGGAGACATGCCATACAAAAAACGAGGATATTGGACTTTAGAAGGGCTGACTTTGGCAAAATGGATGAATACTTATGGAATGCACTAGCAAATGACCAAAAAGGAGGGGTGGAAGAACAACGGAGAAAAATCAAAACTGCCATCATAGAGGCAACAAGCCTTTGTGTGAAACAAATAAAGAAAACAAAATGGAGTAAAAAAAACACTATGGTTCTCAAAGGAAGTGGCGGGGAAGGTTAGGGAGAAAAAGATAGCGTTCAGGAAGTATAAGGAATCTCAGATGGAGCAGGACAGGGAACTGTAATAACAAAGGTCCAAACCAAGGAAAAGATAGCCAGCTCAGTTAAGAAGGGGGATAACAGCTTCTATAGGCACATTAGGGAGCAAAGAAATGTCAAGGGAGGGATAGTGAAGCTTAATAAAGGGAAGGGGAGGTGGGAAGAGGGTGACAGTGAAAGGGCAGAGATACTGAATAAATACTTTTGCTCAGTATTCACAAAAGAAGAAGAAGAGGAGTTACCTAAACCAAACAATAGAAGCACTCTGGGCAGTGGGTTACGACACCAGTCCATTCACAGAAGAAAGGGTCCTGAAAGAACTCCTAAAACTCAAGGTGGACAAAGCAATGGGGCCTGACGGGATTCACCCAAGAATTCTAAAAGAACTAAGGAAGACCTAGTGACACTACTGACTACCTTTTTTAGCAAATCATGGGAGGGTGGAGTGGTACCTGAGGACTGAAGGAGGGCAGATGTGATTCCCCTTCACAAAAGTGGGAGCAAGGCAGAGGCAGGAAACTACAGACTAGTTAGTTTGACCTCAGTGGTAGGGAAAATGATGGAATCACTTCTGAAAGAAAGAACTGTTGAGTAATTAGAGGCCAGCAGGGCACAGGACCCAAGGCAGCATGGATTCAAGGCAGGAAGGTCATGTCAGATGAATCTAATTGATTTCTTTGACTTGGCTGACCAAAGTAGTAGACCCGGGAGGGGCTGTGGATATGGCCTACCTAGACTTTAGCAAGGCATTTGACACAGTCCCACACAAAAGATAGATTAATAAACAAGTTAGCCAGCCTTGGAGTGGGTCCCAGGGTGGTAGCCTGGGTAAAACACTGCCTGGACAACAGGAGACAGAGGGTAATAGTAAATGGAACTCACTCTGAAGAAAGGGGGGTACTATTGGGGTACCACAGGGTTCAGTACTGGGACCAATCCTCTTTAATGTCTTTATAGGAGACATTGCAGAGGGTCTGGAAGGAAAAGTATGCCTCTTTGCAGACTTGTTTTATTTATTTATTTAAAATTTGGTGACCAGTTAGACCCACTGAGCCCCGAAGGTCCCTTTTTCAGGGGCGGCCCAGGATAACAATACATATTTTCATACAGAGAAAGACTTGGATTACAGAGTAGTTTCAGGTGTGTAGTTGACACAAAGATCTGCAACTGAGTTGATACACAAGGAGGCGTGGAAAGGATGAGAAGGGACTTGGCAAGGTTGGAGGAATGGTCAAAAGTATGGGAGCTTAGATTCAACGCAAAGAAGTGCAAAATAATGCACCTGGGAAACAAAAATGCAGGTGAAGAGTACACAATGGGGGGTACTAACAAAAACAAAAATGGAAAGGGACCTGAGGGTAGTAATATCAGATGACCTTAAGGTTGGCAAGCAATGTGAGAAGGCAGTAAGGAAGGCTGGGGGGATACTGTGATGCATAGGGACAGGCATCACCAGTAGAAAACAGGAAGATGTTATCCCTCTGTTCAGACAGTTGGTGAGACACCACCTGGAGTAATGTGTGCAGTTCTGGAGACCCCATCTCCGCAAAGACATAGACAGGATGGAAGCAGTCCAGAGGAGGGCAACTAAAATGGTACAGGGTCTGCATCAGAAGCCATATTATTTATTTATTTATTTATTTATTTGAACTTTGGTAACTGGGTAAGTCCACTAAGACAATTATAGTCCTTTTTTCAGGGTCCACATGGTAGAGTAGCAGCATACAGTACAGTGCAGTGAAAACACAGGAAATTCAATTACAATGGCAATCAGAATTTTTATAGAAGAAAGAAGATAAAAAATTATAAAGCATAAAGAAATGTAAGAGTAACAGTGTATAAGCAGCTTGCAAAAATATATATATATATACATCAGCAAATACATATTGCAGTTCATTTATGATAGAGCATGAGCTGTGATAGTATAAATATAACATGTAATGAAAAATAGATATTTACACCTAGGTAATTACAGGTTACAGAACAGTATCAGGATGACCAGAATCATGGGAAATCAATAGCTTCATCAGTGACATTGGAGATGGACTGGAGGGTAAGGTTTGTCTGTTTGCAGATGACACCAAGATCTGCAGCACAGTAGATGATCCAGATGGGCTGAGCAGAATGAGAAGAGATCTGGATAAACTAGCAAAAGGGTCGGAAGAGTGGCAACTGGGGTTTAATGCCAAGAAGTGCAAAATCATGCACATAGGGAAGAGAAACCCTGAAGCCACCTATAGGCTGGGAGGGAAGTTGCTGGCAGTCACAAGGGAAGAAAGAGACTTGGGCATCTTCATCACTGATGAACTGAAATCATCCAAGCAGACCACTAAAGCAGTAGGTAAGGCTAGGGGGATGTTAGGGTGTATTAGTAGGGGTATCACGAGTTGGAAGAGGGAGGTAATTATCCCTCTTTACAAGACACTGGTTAGGCCCCATCTGGAGTACTGCGTGCAGTACTGGAGGCCACACTTTCACAAGAACATTAACCAAATTGAGGCAGTCCAGAGAAGAGCAATGAAAATGGTGCAGGGACTGCATCAGGAAACATATGAGGACAGATTAACGGAGCTCAATATGTATACCTTAGAGCAAAGGAGGGAGAGAGGTGATATGATTGAACATTCAAACACCTTAAGGGCATTAACAAGGTGAAAGAGTCTAACATGTTTCAATATAAGAAAAATAGCAGGACAAGAGAACACAGCATGAAATTAGAGGGAGGCCGATTAAGGGGTAATGTGAGGAAGTTCTTTTTTACAAAAAGGGTGGTGGATGCATGGAATGGCCTACCTCAGGAAGTGGTGGATATGAATACAGTGAAGGGCTTCAAACAGGCATGGGATAGGCATAAGGGAGCAATACAGATGAGTATGAACAGATAGGTCATTGACAGAGCAAAGGCCGATGGCACATTTATAAGGCAGAAAAAGAAATGGGCAGACTGGAAGGACCTTGCAGTCCTTATCTGCCATCAACGTCTATGTTTCTATGTTTCTAAAGGCAGGGCAAAAAAATGTCAACAGAAGCAGAAGCATGACACAGGTACTGAGAGAAAGGCAAACAGGTTAGATTGGAATAGAGAGAGTGAGGAACGAGACAGGACAGAAGGAGCTATGAAGAGAGACTGAGAGCTTACTATGTATATCCTTGAGGAAAGGAGGGAGAAGTGGGACATGATAGAAATTTTCAAGTACCTCAAAGGAATCAACAAAGTCCAAGAAGGTAGCATCTTTCAGAAGAAGAAATGTGCAAGAACAAGGGGACACAATTTAAAGATAGAGCAACGCGAGGAAATATTTTTTCACGGAGAGTTGTGGACACATGGAACTGCCTTCCTGAGGAGGTTGTGGGATCAAAAATAGTGGGGATTTCAAGAATGCATGGGACAGCCATAAGGCAATTAGTGTCTGTGTGTGTGTGTGTGTGTGTGTGTGTGTGTGTGTGTGTGTGTGTGTGTGTGTGTGTGTGTGTGTGTGTGTGTGTGTGTGTGTGTGTGTAAGTAAGTAAGTAAGTAAGTAAGTGAGGGACAGGATAGGAGGAAGTATCAGTGGCTCAGTAGGTAGCACACTCACCTCTGAGACTAGGAGATAAGAGGGCTGTGGGTTCAGTTCCTACATCTGGCACTTAGATTAATATCCCAGTACTGACACTGTAGTGCAGCATGAGAGGGGTGCTGTACTGCTGAGGTGCTGTCTTTCAGATGAGATGTTAAACCAAGGTCCCATTTGGTGGTAGTTCAGGTGGATGTTAAAGATCCCATGACACTTATCGAAAAGAATAGGGGAACTTCCCTGGTGTCCTGGCCAAATTTCCCTCATTCACTAAAAATACCACCAACAGCTTAATCTGGTTCAAGGTCAGTTGGCATTTATCTATATTCCCCCCTCCCCTGGGTTGTGCCTGAAAATAGGCAGGATTTGTCTAGTGCATTTACCCGGTCAACAAAAACAAAAAAGTAGGCTGTGGGTAAACTTGAATCTGCAGCTTATCCAATAGGTAGGGAAATAGGCAGACTAGGTGGGCCAAGCGGTCCTTATCTGCTGTCAAAATCTATGTTTCTATGTTTCTGTGCTTTGTCTCTGGTGGGTGAGTTCACCAGTTGATGCAAACCTGCTCCTCTTAGTGGAAAAAGGAACTATTTGCTCTGGTCTGGGGATGCTGTGTATGAGGACTAATCCACATCTGGTAGATTGAAGTCCCCCACAAGCAACAGCTTGCCCCTGTCCGCCATCATCAAGATGGTTTCCAACAGCTCCTTGTCTAAGCTGGCCTCCTGGCCTCCTGGGATGGGGGTCTGTATATGACTCCTACCCGGACAGGGGCTTTGTCTCTAACCCCTAGTGTAACCCAAAGGGCCTCTGCTTTACTGCATTTTCCATGGATTTCTGTTGCGCATAGGTTTTTATTTTATTTATTCATATATGTATATATATATATATATATATATATATGTCATCTCTGATAAACAATGCCACCTCCCTCCTTTCTTTCCCTCGCATTCTTTCCAGAATAACGCATACCCTGGGATGGTGACATCCCAGGAGTGGTTCCCAGTGAACCATGTTTTCTTAACAGTGACCCAGTCTAACTGTGTGTCTGCCATTAAGGCTGTGAGATCAGGGATTTTGTTTGGCAGACTACGAGCAATGACACACATTGCCTTCTATCCCCTTCTGTTTTGGTCATTTGCATTTTTAATATGTTTTGGTTGTGTAATTTTGTTGAATTGCTTGGTCTGAGTCTGTTAGGTGCGATATTTGGTCCGAGTATGATTGGCGTATCTTTGTGCTGAACTAGTTGGTGATAAGCATTTGGCAACCCTGTTTGCTCTAGGGGTGCCTGTTCCTCCCCGCCATCCACTAGTTTAACTGACCGGTATGAATGTTGAATTTTTGCCCTAGCGCTCGGGCCCCCTCCTTTGAGAGATGTAGGCAGTCAAATTTAAAGAACTCTCATTCCCAAAAGTCCTGCCATTTTCCAATAAAGTGGTGCCCTTTTTCCTGGCACCAGTCTTTTAGCCAGGTATTTAGCTCAGAGATGTCCCCTTCTCTTGTCTTCTGCCTGCTATCTCCTTTTTTTCCAGACTTGCAGAATTTCAGAGAAGGTGATAGTGGACAAAAGGGAAGCAAGTTTATCACCCAGCCTGATAAGGTTTTGTTTAATTTCCTCTACTGACTTACTGGCTAGGTCATCCATACCTATGTGGAGAATGACATGTGTGTCTTCATCAATGCCTTGAATGATTTCCTCTACGCAATTGGTGCCCCTCTGTGCCGATGTTCCAGGGAGGCACCTTACCATAGTTGAAGCATGGTCCGGCTGGAGGTGAGTCTTTACAGCCCTAATCATTAAGTCATCAATCATTAGTACTGTTTGTTTTTTTTTTTGTCCTTTTTAGTGGGTTTAGTTGTGTGCTGTACCTCCATGCACCACTCTAGGTACACAGAATATTTGATACTTGTTTCACTATTTGTCACGGTAGATAGTGCAGTGTACCTATTCGATGTTTGAATAAGTTTGGTACCTTCCTGTATTGAGGATTTTGTGCCACTTGTATGATACCTGACCTGTTGCCAGCCCTCTGACCTGTTTGTCCTTTGGGGTAAGGGTACTGGTGTAGTGCACCTTGAAACTAAAAGTTTTACGCTGTCACCCAGTGGGGGCTGATTCAGTATATCGTGGAGGTATTTTATCTCAGCCCATGCTGCATGAAGCTGTGATCACAGGTCTCTGATTGTGGAGCATGTTGGACAGTGCCCCACTCGGTAAATGAAGTCCTTGGTAAAAAGTGTGCCACAATTATTGCAGTTCAAGAGGTTCATATTAGCCTTTAAGTTACTGGTGAGAGAAGTAGATTGCCTAAAGGCACTCTTTGGATGAAAGAAAAGGGATACCTGCTATTTCGCAGGGATGTGTATCTGCTCAGAGGAGGGGAGGGGTAGGAGGTGGCTGTTGTCCTAAGCTGTTAAGGACAAAGGAATATATTGACAGCCAGAGATAGAGGCTGTGAATGGGCAAAAAAATGTATAGATCAGTGACCAGTGATAGAACAGTGAAGCTCCACAGACAGGAAGGCTAGGGGCTGAACTGCACTTGGCGTAAGCCTCCTAGGGTTGTCCTTTGTGTCTGAGCTGTTACTTCTGGTTGTTTCTGGCTGAGAGCTTTCTATTAGTGGACCGCTATTACAGTCATGGGTACAGCAGTCAGTGAAGATCAGTGAAGCTCAGCAGACAGTAAGGTTAGGGGCTGGACTGCTCTTGGTATAAGCCCCCTGGCACCATTTCCCCTCCTCCCTTCTTGACTTGCCAGACCACCTGGGGTCTGGCCCAGTTTGTAATTGCCTCCGCCTGATGTTCTGGGTATGCTCTGACTAGGAACCCACTTCTATGGGATCCTGTAGTGTGCAGAACTTTTTATATTTGCACTTCAGTCTGTATATATTGCACTGTTCATATTCTCTTTGCATCTTGTACCACTGTATATACCCTATCTGGGCTTCTAATGTTTTCCCTGACTCTGTTAATCTGATTCTATCTGTACCATGTTGTCCTATGTAATATGAATCATACTGTCCTGTACTCTCCCGGGTCATTCCTGAATATAGGCAAATGTCTTGTCTAGTGTACTTACCCGGTTAACAAAACCTAAATAAATAAATAAACAATAAATGGTATGTGCCTCCTAGGGATGCTCTTTGTGTCTGAGTCCTTCACGTTTGTGCTGTATGTATGTATGCCCTGCCTTTGCAATTAATAATTAGGAGAGGCGGGAAGGGGGAAGAGCAATGTAGACCCTATAAAAGAGGATAACCCGGGGATGGGTGGGATTAGGGGGTAGGGTGAGTGGGCAAAACCTTTGTTTCTGCTACCTGTAAAAAAAATCAGTCATGTTCTGCCTTTTAGATGTACCAAACCCTTGTTACATCAACTGCACATAAAATCAAAGTACACACAGAACTGACAGGATGGAAAGGAAGTTTGTTTGTATATCAAGGGGGTGTGGCGTTAGTGTTCCAACAGCTCCTTATGCTAAGGCAGCAGCCGCTGGCTGGGTCTGAGCAGAGTGAGCGAGGAGAGAAACTGCCTCAGCGAACATTAAAGTGCTTACTGAACCCTAACATACAGGCATGACCCGAATGACGCCCTTTTATATGCCACACATGTTGACAACATTGCAAATCTGGCCAACAGAAAACTAGGCACACTATTCTGACAATGACTAAACCTTACCGCTGAGACTAGATGACTGGCAGTCTCAAGTACTGTCTTCCCACTCATTGACTATGGTCTGCCGATCTATGGAGCTGCCTATAAATCAGTCCTAGGCAGGGTAAAAATGCTTCTCAATAAAGCTTGTCATTTTGCAAGTGGGGCTGATAGACTCACCCATACTTGCTCCTTGTATGTGCTCACCAACTGGCTCCCTTGCAGGACTGGCAATTATACAATGGTGTGTGAAAATCTTGTAACCTCATTGGTCAAAACATAACACATGACCGTGGGTAAATCCTGCATTACCCACAACTGAGGAATTGCATTTATAAAAGACATAATTAAACACATTTTTATGTTGCTTGCACGCATGTGCAAGAAACATAGTGCCATCATCGGAGATTTCGGAGGTGTGTCACCTCCTCCTCCAATTCAGTCAGTGAGCTGGCAGGCGCGGCCCCTGTAAGCAATGCATTTTGGAGCTGTCTATGACACGCTCAAAATGCAGTGGCTACTGATTGAAAGGGAGCTACACTTCAGTGAGCACCGATAAGAGCGTAGCTCCCCCCACACATAGGCATTCTGGCCCCACGTACTACAATGTAGCCAGCGGGTGCCCAATCTCCGCCCGGCTAAGCGCAGCCGTCGTTCCCCCGTAGTTGGTGCCATGCTGGGAGCCCACCCCAGCGTGGCAATCAGTCCTGGCCGACGGGGTGCCTAATCCGGGCCGGCTGAACAGCCCCCGCCCTTGTGCCATGCTGGGAGCACACCCCAGTGTGGCAATGTCCCACGACGCTTTTTTTAAACCTATAAAACAAAAAACGGTCCTGCGGCGCGCTCCCAACCCCTCCCACAACCCGCACCACCCACTGCGACTCAGCCTCCCCACCCCCTCACCAATACTTACCTCCGACTCGCGCGATGATCTTCGGTGGACTCGAACACGCCTGCACTCTTCAAAGCCGACCGCGAACTGAGGAAATGCCGTAAGCTGTATAATGGGCTAGATGGGGGGTTCAACTTTGTTGCATATCTCAGGCATTTTGGGAATTTTGCACAATTTTCAACATGGGTTTAGGACCTTTCTCATGAATGATGTCACTGTCATGGTGTTGGTCGAAGGTGATTTCGCAGTGATCATGTAAATCACTTCTTCGGGCCTGAATACCGCCATTACAGTGACATCATTCATGAGAAGGGGTCCCAAAACTCCATGTTGAAAATGTGGTCCAAAATTCCAAAATGACTGTTTACGAGCCTGCGTTGCGCAGTTCCCACGCAGGCTCGTAAGTTCGCGAAATTTCAATATTTTCACTCCAGATTTTCAACATTGCCATTTTACCACACCTTCTTATGAGTAGTACAGCTGTCATTTTTCACATCCTGCCCAAAATGTGTTTCCGCCCATGTAGCGCACAATGGCGCAGTCGGTGTGCAAACTCAATGTATGGGACACATTAACAAAATCACACCGACACTGTTCATGAGCAGAGGTCTTAAAATGGCTATGTTGAACATTTCATGAAAAATTTCCTAACAATGACTGTTTTACGAGCGTGCGTTGCGCAGTTCCTACGCACGCTCGTAAGTTCACAAATTTTCAATATTTGCACTCCAATGACTTCCAAATACCTAAACAGCACATAGAAGCAAGCATCATTCTGCATTGACAAATGCTTGTTATATTTATTTTACACATGGGTCTATTATATAATCTCAATAAGACACTACAGGGTGTGAGTTACTGGGAATTTACCCACTTCTTGTATGGTTAAGTCACTCAGCTGCGCCTCGTGACACACCACACAAGGCGTGGGTAAATCCCCAATAACCCACACCCTGTTGTGCCTTATTGCTTAAATATACCAGACCTGTCTGTTGGTTAAAAAAGAGCCCTTCTGGGCCTGACCCCTACAGCAAATGGTGACTTCTTCTGCATGGTCAATAACAACTAGTCCACTAGGAGAATGTCCAGACATACCCTGCTAGTTCCCTTTTGCAAAACAAGTCAGGGTCATCATTCATTTGCTAGCCAAGCTGCACTGTGGTTCAATGATCTCCCTGAATCCTTAGCGAGTATCCCCAAAGTTGCACCTTTTAAGAATCCCCTAAGAAATGAAAAAAATATGAAATCTGCATGCCGTTGTTTTAATTTATCTCTTATCTCTCTTAATCACGGTGTAAACTGACTGTCATCTGCTTGATTTGTACACTGCAGTTCTTCTGCTTGCAACCCTACTGTCTGCACTAGACCCGTCTCTTCTGGAGCCGGTGAAATTATAATGTGTATACCTGTTTGCTTATTCCTGTATTCTTCTGATATGGTACCTGTGTTCCTATGTTGTGTATATCTGTTTTGTTACTGTTGTGGAACTTTTGAAAAAGAGCACTTGTGCTCAATGGTGTAATCCGAATATCCCAAACTATATATTCATTGCAAAAAAATTATGTTAATGCAGACATTAGGATTGGAGAACGGAAAGTGCACAAAGTAGGGAGATGAAAAAACATTAGTGTTTTGGGTATCTGGAGTCTTGGCAAATCAGTGGTCAGGTGTTCCTTGGGGATTGTCAACCCTAACGCCCACCCCTTCCCTTGCATTCCATAGCCTCCTGTCTGAAGCATGAGATACAGCTCCAAGCCAGTGCCTCATAGTGATACTCTTTGGAGTTAGAGAAGCATGCCTCATCACCACATGTTGCCAACAAAAAACAGTTGTAGCTTTCTTCATGTAGGCTTGCATGAAAAAAGATCACATTTTACCTTGTTTGCTCAGGGAAGGGGGTGGGTATTAGGATTAACAACCCCAAGGAACACCCTGTCCCCACCACCGATTCATCAAGACTCTGGAGATCCAAACCCCTAATATTTTTTTTTTCATTTCCTCACTTTGTGCACTTTGTGTTCTTCAACCCTAATGTCTACATTAACATAGTTTTTTTTACAAAGAATTCTTTTTGTGATAGTGGAACTGTATCCTCTATCACCCAGGTCCTTTTGGGACATGCACGAAATGAAGTAAATTGTATAGTGAAGATATGTCAAGCCCTGCTTCACCAATCAACTGACATGTGAAGGACAACAGTGTCTTAATACTTGTAGCTTACCTTTACACCATACCATCCTAGCTGAGATACAGTACTAATAATACAGATTTCTTACTGATTTCTTGCCTGCAACCTGGGGACTATGCAATGGGGGGTTGGCAGCTTGAGGGATCATTAAGTCATACCTGTAAAATAAGAAGAGCAATGTGGTGACAAAGGATCTGCAGCTCTTTACTAACCACTTGGGACAGACAACGTTTTCCAGACATAAAACAATACTTATCTGGTACACATAGTCAGTGTCCTCCAATGCCAGGGTTAGCATCTAGTCTTCGTTATTCCATTGGACCTGTAGACAGAGTGGAAATGGGTTAGTATGATTAATAAATATACTGATCAGCAGGGTTGAGTGGAAAGGAATTGTAGTTATTTTTTGGGGGGGGAGGTTTAAAGTGGGTTGGTCGGGATGGTACATATTGGTACCACAGCATCAACCTGGGATCAAGATGGGACTTGAATCACTCATGGAGGCCAGTGTGAGGGATGTGGAAAGAATTTTGGAACTGCTGATTTCTATTGGTTTAAACGACTACATTTTTTTTTTCTATTTTAAAAAAAGCTACATCAACTTGGTTTGTTGTCACCTGCTTGTTGTTGCTAAGTAGCAGATGTTTTTGCATTGTGCTCTGATTCTGTGATAGAATCTGTATTAGTAGAAGGTAGATAATTGTGATTGTAGTTACCTTTTGATGGTAAGGATAAAGAGGTGAGATAGAAGTGTATGTATTTTCAAATATTATAGAAGAACAGTGGCAGGATTTTTAGGACAGTAAATTAATAAAAAGGGAACTAGGAGAGCTTCAGTAGCAGACAAGTAGTGGAATAGCAGTATAATTGCAGTATAATGTGGGGAGTGGTGCAATGCAGTGGCTGTGGGGCAGCCATATTCAGGCAGACCTTCTGGACACTGAGGTGCTGCCCTATCTGCATGCATCTTTCTGGACTGCGGGATGAGGTAGCCAGACTCAGAGTGGAAGTAAACTGGGTCAGGAGTACCATCACCCCTATCCAGAGACCACTCAGTCCAATGCAGCTGCCTCAAAGGATGCAGAGAACGAGGAGTACTTGGATGACAGTGGGCTCAGGGAGGGTTAGACCAGTCAGGCAGAGGCACATCCCAGATCCTATTCCACTCAAGAACTCATATGCCACACTGCCAAACAGGGACAACCAAATAGAGGTACCCAGAGAAATGGAAGGAAAGGATGTGGAGGTTAGCCAAGTGCAAAAGATGGAGATTAGCACCCAGGAGGTGGATAGGCAGAATAGGGGCAAAATTCAGCAGAAGGGCAGACAGCAAGGTGAACCAGGGATAAAGGAACTTTAGAGTAGAAGAGTCCAAGGCACACCTTGATGCCTGTCAGTGGCTGCAGGCTGGGGGGTGGAGGTGGAATGACATGAGCATTACAGACGAAAATCCAAAGTCATACCCCTGACACCTGTCAGTCTCTACAGGGTGGGGCGTTATAGTTGGAAACTCTAACACCCCAGATGTTTGTTGGTATTTTCACTCCAGATTTTCAACATGGGCTTTTTGTGGCCCCACCTCATGAACAGAGGCACTATCAGTTTGTTAGCAGAAAGATGATTTTGCACAGTGACTGCGCCATTTGGCGCCACAGGTGCAAAAACACATTTTGGGCAGGATGTGAAAAATGACAGCTGTACTGTTCATGAGAAGGTGTAAAAAATGGTAATGCTGAAAATTTGGAGTGAAAATATGAAAAATTGGTGAAGCCATGAGAGCGTGTGTAGAAACTGGGCAACGCACGCCCGTAACACAATTATTTTGGGGATTTGTTTAATCAGATTTTCAACATAGGCATTCTGGGACCTCCGCTCATGAACAGTGTCAATGTGATTTTCTTAATCTGTCCTGAACGTTGATTTCCCACAGCGATCGCAGCATTGTGCGCCAGATGTGCGAAAACACATTTTGGGCTGGATGTGAAAAATGGCAGCTATACTGTTCATAAGGAGGTATGAAAAAATGGCAATGTTGAAAATCTGGAGTGAAAATATTAAAAATTCTCAAAGTTACAAGCGTGCATGGAAACTGCGCAATGCACACTCATAACACAGTCATTTTTGGGATTTTCTCCACCAAATTTGCAACATAGGCTTTTTGGGAGCCCACCTCATGAACAGTAGCACTATAATTTCATTACTCAGTCCCAAAAGTTGATTCCGGGCAGTGACCACAAAATCACCTTCGGGGCCCGAATAACAAAATGACAGTGACAGTGACTGAATTCATGAGGTGTGATCCCAAGAACCCCATGTTGAAAATTTGGAGCCAAAAGCAAAAAAAAAATGGCTGAGATATCCACCTAAGTTGAAACCTCTCGCATTGTTGCCATTATACAGCTTATCGGCATTTCTTCAGTTCGTGGTTGGCATTGAAGAGTGCAGACGTGTTCCCGCTACACCGAAGATCGCAGCGCTGACCTCCAGTGGTAAGTATGGGGTGAGGGGGGTGAGGAGGTGGGTGCAGAGGGTGGGTGCGGGTTGAGGGAAGGGGTGTCACTTTATGAGTGAGGACCATTTTTTTTTGTTTCAGGTACTTTAAAAAAAAAAAGGAACACTGAAGATGGTTTTCTTTCTTTACAGGTGTAAGAAAACAACTGCTGTGCACACTGAGGTGGGCTCCCAGTGTGACACACAATCTTGGAGGGGGTATTAAACATGCTGACAGGGGGATTGGGCACTCCTGAAGTCGGCTTTTTAGGGACTGTGAGAGGCGGATGGTGAGAGCCGCCGCCATGTTTATTGAAATGTTTCACCAGGCAAGGCACGTAGGGAGGCATGTCATCTGTGCCGCTGCATGACGAGCTTGTCTTTGATTGCAATGGCAAGTTTGTTTCAAGTTGGTGGCACTGCATAAAACTTGTGTCACCGCTAGCATGCTCGCTAATTGGCAAATGAGGGACACACCTTTTAAAGTGTGCCCTGCATTCGCCAAAACTGACACACCTCTGCATTTCTCCTACTACCATCTCTTACTGCCACAAAATGCTGCTTGCACACATGCAAGACAACATAAAAAATTGTTATGAAGAAATGTGTGCAGGGCCAACCATTGGCCCAGTGGGTATGCATTGCTTTCCCATGCCGGTAAGCTGAGTTCAGATATGAGCTCGGTGAACTGGTAGGAAGGGTTCAGTCTGGGGGGAAGGTGCTGCAGCCTGCAGTACTGGCCCCAACCTGGGAAGGTACAGTGCAGTAATCTGCAGTCCACTTGACACCTTGTGGCAGGTCGGCAAGCCTTCCATCACAAGGGGTTGATGTGTGTGTTGAGGCCTTATGGGCCCATGCACTATCTCTGGAGAAGTGGGCTGGCATGAAAGATGGGGAAATGAGCAGGTGACAGCATGAAGGTCTAGTCACTGCAAGTCTCACACCACCAACAAGCCCCCTACTGCTGCCTGCCACCCAGCCCCATCACTATCCACCCAAGAATTTACCTTGTAGCTTTGGTACCCCCACCCCTCACAGATCCCCCCAATGGTATAGATAGGAGGGGGAGGGACATCTGTCCCTCCATGACTCTCAGCCAGTTTGTCAGTCTGTAACCCTGCTGGTGTTGCAGAGCATGCAAAAGCTGGTGGCTTCTACCTGTCCTGGTGGTGGTTGATCAGCAGATCAACCTGTACCACCCTGGGAGAGGAAAGTGGTCCCAGGGGCACAGAATAATGACTGCCTCACACACACTGGCCTCCTTGAATGACCCAAGTCCATTTTCTAAACTGGGTCGCTGCCATGATACCGGTATCTACCCTCCCAACCAACCCATTATAAACAAAAAATAAACCATCCAGGCTCTTCTCTCCTGACCCAGCTGATCAGTATTTTTATTACTCACACTAAATCATTTTCCATTTTATATCTACAGATCTGATGGAATGATGACCATGCTTTAACAGGATACCAGCCTTGGTGTGGGAACTGGACATTGCCCATGTGTATCTTGTAAGTATTGTTTTATGTTTATATTACCCTGTTTGTCCCAGTTCGTTTCTAAAAAGCTGCAGATCCTTTGTGACCCCATCATTATTGCTACTTTACAGATATGACTGGATGTTCCCTCTGGCCACCCAACCCCCATCCCAGAATTGCCAGGACCCAGGTAAGTGTTCTTTATTATTATCTATGCTAGGATAGTATGGTGTAATGGTGCAACTAAAAGTATTAAATATAGAATAATGTATGCGTGTGTGTGTAACAAGAATTTTACACACATCCGAGTTGTGGGATGCTACAGAAACCCAGATAGTGCAGCTCGAGGGGTGTATACAAGCATCCCACAGCAAGGTGTATGTAAAATTCTGGTTGCAATTATGGGGCCTGTGTAAGTAAGTAGAAGTCAGTGTTTTGGTACTCTGTTTTTGGGGTGGACTTTTCTTAGTGTAATTTTTATTTGCCAGGGAGGAAATCTAACTGGCAGAATATTTGCAGTCATTTGTGACTAGACCTGTTACTTAAGCTCTGTGAAATAGGTGTCTAATAAGGGAAGGAGCCAAAAGGGGCCTGAGGGACTGTGGATTCAAAGTAGGAGTCGTTTGTGTACTCTGTCCAGAGCCGTAAGAAGGTATTTTGGTGCCCTGGGCAAGAGACAAATTTTGCGCCCCCCCCCCAAAAAAAAGAGACAGGGATCTGGGGGCTACAAGCTGGTCCCCAGAAGCTCTGGGGTGTTTACATGATCTGTGGTGAATTCTGGGGCTTTTCTTGAAGAAAACACACATTTTTGCTACATGGTCCCTACCCCTCGTTTAAGAGAAACTTTTGCTGCCATGGAATCTGAGGTGTGGGAAACTCTGGCTGCCTAGCAACAGAGTGTGCAGCTGCAATTGCCATCGACAACTGACTGACCAACAGTGCTATCATCAACCACCCACCTCGTATGCTCTGTTGGCAACAATGAACATGGATGGCATTTTTTATGTCATTTATAAGCGCTGCAGAAACTGGCAGATGTCAATATCCAGAAGCAGCCAACTAACATCCATGATTTGGGTGAGATGCTCGGTCTACGCAGTGTTATAAATTATTAATAGAACTGCCATGTTCATGAATGCAAGCCAGGCAGACCTAGTGAGTTGGGAACACAGATAAAGAGAGGGGAGGGAAGCTTTCCTTGACTGTCAGAAGTTTTACTGTGGGACCCTGTACACCACTGTAGCAGCAGTTCTCTGCTGTGGATCTTCTGTTTCCTGGCCCTCTCCTGACTGGTGAGGGGGCAGCTACAGGTGGTAGCTTGTCTGGGGACGGGGCCTTCTGTGGGTGGGGATGGGATACATTATGTAGTAGTCCCCCCAAGTAACAGTGTCTAGGCAGGGCCCTGCAAAAAAAAATAAAAATTCCCCGACAGGGCATGGTAGGGTGGTTGAGTTTGAGGGCCCCCCCAAGGGACCATTTAGTTAGCCTCGGTAAGACAGGAGAGAGTGTTTGGGCCCTGTGATGCATTGAGAAGTGTCATTAGAGAAAAACATTCTGCCTAGCCTATGCTACTTTTCAGTATGCCTCAGTAGTGCAGCTCCCCCAGTAAATAATAAACCCCTGCATCCAGCACTGCAACCCCACCCCCCGAGCCAGCCCAACTACTCCAGAAGCATCCCTGTGGCCAGGATGAGCCCCACTGCAAATCCCCTGCAGAACAGATTCCCGTCAGTTCCCCTCCACAGCCCAAGCCAATGTAGATACATACATGTAACTGTTAATAAATGTTTGTGATCCAATCTGTCAGTTTGTAGCACAAACATTTATTTACTGTGTATGTTCCCTCACATGGCATCCAAGCCAAGGCAACAAAGCAAGGCTTCATTTGCAAGACACTAGATGCTGGTGGCTGGTGGGGTGAGAACAAGGACTGGGCTGGGCTGGGGAGAATGGAGAATGGGGAGGACACAAATAACCCCCAAAATGGCAATGGAATGGGAGTAGTGTAGGAGGGACGTGGAGCAAGAGGAAAGAAAACAAAACATGATGACGTGGTGGATGGGAGGTGTGGTGTGCCATGGCCCATGGTGCCACAGCAGTCAGGCCAAGGCTGGGGTAACTGCTTTAAAATATTAACTCCCACCCCAGTCCATGCTGCGTGACATGAACTACAGTCACCGCCCGGCGCCACCCACCAGCACTTCAGAGCCGACTCCTAGACAGGCCTGACCGGGTCCAATAATTTAAATTCAAAGCCAAGGCAAGAAAAGCAGATCTCTGGACCTCTTGAGAGATCACCTCTCTCAGATCTCCCGACCTCCTGAGTGACTATCACTCCCCCCCCCCACACTGCCACCACATATGTCCCATCAACTCAGACATCTCACAATAACATCACAAATCAGAAATTGGAGGAAGAATTATTATCATTTATTGCTTCACCATGTGTCTCCTCTTCTGCTTGGCTGCAGTGCCAGTAAATAATTTTTTTTTACTACAGATTACTCTGTCGAGTGACGAGTCTGACGGACTACCAGTCTTGAATGTCTACACAACAACAGAGTACACGGAGTGCTTATGCTTACATTACATGAAACGAAAAGAATATAAGACAAGGATGGATCTCTTCTGTCTTCTCTGTATCTCTCGTGACTCGTCTCTCCTTTCAGACTCTCTCTACACTTGTCAGGTCTATCATTTTTTTTAGTCTCCTACTACTATACGAGTATGCTCAACAAAATTACTCCACTACTCTCTCATATCTCCAACATAAACCACCTCTCACTCAGTGCCACATGCAGGGCTGTGCCCAGGACTTTAAGTTCCCCCCCCCACAACACATGCTGTGGGGCCCTACCTGACAACCAAAAATTCAGTGTATTATATATATGAAACAATTAAACAGCTACATTAAATAATGCAGATATCAATGTTACATGGACTGTACAGTCATAAAGTAAAGAAAAAGGTGAACAGCACTCGTAGCTAGCAGAAACGAACTCAGACTCATCAATATGGAAGTTTTAGGTCCTTTTAATGTACATAATAGAGCACAGGTTACACACGCCCGAGGGTGCCAAGATCAAAATGCAGGTGGACAATACCCCTGAAAGCCACTAACGTTTCTGATCACTCTGAAGAAGCACGGCAGTGACAATGTGAAATGTTACTGGCTTTCAGTGGTATTGACCACCTGCATTTGGATTCTGGTACCCTGGGGTGTGTTTAACTTGTGCAGTACTGCCTATGTGCATTAAAAGGACTTGAAACTCAAACTTTCGTATTGGGGATTGAGTCTGAGTTTGTTCCTGCTAGCTATGGGTGCTGTTCACCTTTTTCCTTACTTCATGACTTGACAGTTTAGCACCGTGTCGCTCTACCTGGTGCTCAATTCACCTGCCTAAGTCATGTACTGTACAGACTACAATAGCAAATCAGAAAGCAAAATACTACATATCTGCTATTTGTTACAGGTCCAAAAAGGCTGGATCAATGTGCATACATGATGAGACAACAGCAACGCAGCAGTGAGCAGTTGTTTGAAGTGCCAGCAGTCAGCAGGACACAGCAGCAGCAGGGTTTCTTGAAGACAGTCCAGCAACAAAAAAACAGTAGTGCGTACAAAGGAATATTCTGATGCTGGTTAATGATAAAGTTGTTTTTACTCCAAGCGCTCAATCACAGCACAATGCAGAATTGCACAAATGTTCAAGTTTACAGGAGAAACTGTAAACTTGAAAGCCTGTGCAGTTCTGCATTGTGCTGTGATTGAGCACTTGGAGTAAAAACAACTTTATCATTAACCAGCGTCGGAGTATTCCTTTGTGTGCACTACTGTTCTGTTGTTGGACTTTAGCTTTTGGGGAGGTATGTCACCTCTCTGGTAGTGCAGTACGGACCTGATTCTGTTTGATTAGTGCTGCACCATTTCGGATTTCCCTTCTTGAAGACAAGCAGTCACTATAACTCAACCAGCCTCTGAATCAGCTGAACCTGAGCTAATTTAACACTGCAACAGGCTTACAAGCAGGCACACAGACCTACAGTGACACACTCTCACACAGATAAAGCAAAAGCACTAAGTTGGGGGGCAGAAAGAGAGAGAGATCTAGTCCTGCCCACTGGCTGAGCAGCATAAGCACTGTAAAGCAAAAAAGCAGCTGTGTGACTGTGATAGAGGGAAATTATTAGTCAGTCAATGCAGTGCCAAAAAAAAGATAAAGCAGGAGAAACAGCCACAGTACAGCTACCCTTCAGTGTGGTATTCACTAGTCACTCAGACTCTCATTTGTCTTAACTCTCCCACCACAACCACCACCACCACCAGAACCAGAACCATGGGCACGACAACGACCAGGCAGAGATGAACTGAAACAGAGTCTGGTCTGTCTGAATGGGGGTTCAGGATATTTTAGGTTTGATTTTCAACTGACAAGAGTTTGGCCCAGTTTTAACAGAAAAGATGCCTCACTATGAGGGACAGGGATACAGTAAACAACTCTTATTTCATAGCAAAAGTCAGTTAAAAAGCAAGCATTTATGAGCCCTAATGGGGTCACCAATGTTTCATGTCCCCCGTTGATCCAGTATACATAAATTGACTGTGATTGTGGAAAAGGGTTCCAGATCCCAGAAACGATGGTAGCAGTTTTGAGCAGCAGTTAGAACCACAGTAAAACCTGTGCTTGAATTTCTGACTGCACACTTCAGTGAGAGTGTTCCAGTTTGTGTACTGGTCGGTCTGATCATGATTGTGATGCCAGCAGTGCAAACAGTAGGAGGAGGCTTACCAGAGAATGAGCCAACAGCCAAGAAGTGGTACAAAAAAATTAAAGGTAAAGTGCTTATAATCCTGTGTTTGCAGGCAGTAACAATGCAATTTTAAATAATGGTGGCACACAGGTACAGAATCAGCAGGACCAGGAGATGAATCACTGAATTATTATTATTGAGAGATGTGTCACTCACCATCCTCAGCTCACGTCACCAACACTAGTAGACAAGTTACAAAAAGTGGCGGTGAGCGGTGAGAGGCAGTGCAGCTCAGCACACAGGCAGTTAGACCACCAATCTCCGTGAATAGACAGAGTCAGACAACGCTCGCCCCAACGGACCACCTGTGTGACCTAATGTGACCTCTTACTCTGTCTGTCTGCAGTTCTGTCCCCATGGCACCATTTCCACTTCCCTTTCCCCAAAACACACAGGTCCACTATGTTGTTACTTCCACCAGGGTTGACAGGCTGCAGCGAGCCAGGCTGGTTCTGTTAACTTGTGCATGCATAGCGGGGGTGGGGACGGGAACTCATGCTCACTAGTGGGATGGGTCAGGTCAGGACCAAGGACAAGGCGACTGCAGCATTTAGTCTTTGACGCGGGGGGGGCCAGCGGCTCACAAACGGCAGGGCAGGCAGGATCGGATGGTGCAGTGTGCTAGCCTCGCTGCCACCCTGGCACCCTCAGCATACATATTTTGAGGACATTTAAAGTGTCTGCCAGCTGCAGTCCCCCTGCTAATTTGGGCCCTATTGTGACCCTCCCTTGCTGGTCCTTGGACCACAGATCTGTGCCCCTGCTGACAGACAGTTGTAATTACAGTCAGTAAACCGAACCAAAATGGAAAAAAAAAAAAAAATTGAAGCAACAGCACAAGTGAAATAGAACATGAGCTGGTGGAAAAATGTGCGCCCCTTGGAGGCTTGCGCCTGGGGTGGGAGCACCACCCACCCCACCCTTCCTACGGTTCTGACTCTGTCTGCTGTAGTTGAGACAGAGAGCAGCCACCAGCTTCCTTATGGAAAGGAGGTGACTTAATAGAATACCCTGAATTGAACTCCTAATTTTGGGGCCTGTGTAAGTAAGTAAAAGTCAGTGTTTTGGTTCTCTGTTTTTGGGGTTGACTTTTCTTAGTGTAACTTATATTTGCCAGAGAGGAAGTCTAGCTGGGAGAATATCTGCAGTCATTTGTGACTAGACCTGTTACTTAAACTCTATGAAATAGGTGTCTGAATGGAAGGAAGGCACTCACCAGGGTGGTGGGTCAGAGTTGTAGTTGATTGTTTCTGGAGGGTACGGGCCTCCTCACAATTCATTCGCCATTCTGGCAGAGCATGGTTCCTCTATGGAGGCACCCACAGTGGAGACAAAGGAGAATGCTGGGAACCTCCACAAAGGAGACCCACAGGAAGGTGGCATGGGACACCACAGGAGAAGGAAACAACTTCTAGTGGGGGACTCAGTCTTTAGGGGAGTTGAACGGGGGAGGGAAGGGAGAGGGAGGTAAGATGCCTGCATGGCGCCATGGCTTGAAGGGACAGGATGCAAATCCTCAGGATCGTGGGAGCAGCTGCACAGGGCAGGGAGCTGGATGTTATTGTCCTAGGGACAAATGACCTGGCTGGGAATGGGATCAGAGCAGTACAGTAAGAGTTTGTGGAGTTGGGAAGGGGTCTTAGACAAGTGGTATGCATGGTAACTTTCTTGGAAGTGCTACCTGTCTATGGCATGGGAGAGGCTAGGGTACTCCGCACCATGGGATTTAATGACTGGTTGAAAAACTGATATGAAGCTCAGGGAGTTGGTTTCATTGGGGAATGGGGTCCACCAGGAGGGATGTAGGCTTATACTGGCGTGATGGTCTGCATCTGTCCAGGAGGGGAACCAGGAACCTAGGTGATAGATTTAAGTGCTTCACTGGCAAGCATTTAAACTAGTCAAGGGGGGAGGCACTGAAGAGAAGCAGAAAATTCCCAGCCCTCCCAAAACAGGGTAGTTAGCGAAGTAGACACAAAGGTAGAGAAGTCGATAGGAAGCAGGACAGGGGTAGGGTAAGGCCATCAAAAAATAGAGGGCGATGAGTACCAATGCCCATAGCCTGCGTAACAAGCTCCCTGAACTAGTGGCCTTGATGGAAGAGGGGTGCCTGAATATCGTGGCAGTCACAGAAACATGGCACACAGAGAACCATGACTGGGATGTCAACATACCAGGGTACACAATCTACAGTAGGGACAGAGAGAGAAAAAGAGGAGGAGGAGGAGTATCTCTCTACATAAGGGAAGGAATCAAAGCAACAGAACTAAAGGGTAAACAGGGAGTGGATGAGGCACTGTGGGTCACCCTGGAGACAGGAAATGGCACCACAATCCACACAGAGTTGTTTACAGACCCCTGTCTCAGGGGGAGGCAATGGACAAGGAAATGATAGATGGAATCCTTAGAATGGCAGAAAAAGGATATTGTTGGTGGGGAACCTGAATATGCCAGATATTAACTGGAGCACCTTTACTGCAGTCACATCCAAGAGCAGGGTCATTCTCAATGCCCTACGGGGGCAGGCCTCAGACAGCTAGTGTTGGAACCCACTTGGAAGGAAGCAATCTTAAACCTGGTACTCTAAAACAGGGATGGAGAGAGGATCTCAGATTTAGAAGTGGGTAGCCATCTGGGAACAAGCGACCACCAAATGATGTGGTTCACAATAAACACAGCTATAGAGTCAAGCCATACAAAAGCAAGGGTGTTGGACTTTAGGAGGGTTGACTTTGTAAAAATGGGAGAGTGCCTCAGAAAAGCACTAGCAAACAGGCAAGAAGGAGGGGTGGAACAACAATGGGGAAATATCAAAACTGCCATCACAGAGGCAACAAGCCTTTGTGTAAAGCAAATCAACAAAACAAAGGAAAAAGCCACTATGGTTCTCAAAAGAGGTGGGAGGGAAGGTTAAGGTGAAAAGGACAGCATTCAGGAAATATAAGGAAACACAGAAAGAGAAGGACAGAGAACTATATCAGTTAAAGCAGAAGGAGGCAGGGAAGGCAGTCAGAATAGCAAAGGCACAAACTGAGGAAAAGATAGCCAACTCTGTTAAGAAGGGGAATAAAACCTTTTATAGGTACATTAGGGAGCGAAAAAAGACCAAGGGAGGGATACTGAGGCTTAATAAAGGGGAGGGAATGTGGGCAGAGGATGGCAGTGAAAAAGTATAGATACTGAACGAATACTTCTGCTCAGTATTCACAAAAGAAGAGGAGGGGTAGGTACCTAAACAAAGCATTAGAAATACTCTGGATAGGGGGGTCGATACCAGACAATTCACATAAGAAAGGATTCTGAAAGAACTCTTAAAACTGAAGGTGGACAAAGCAATGGGTCCTGACAGGATTCACCCAAGAATTCTAAAAGAACTAAGGGTAGAACTAGTGACACCACTGACTACCCTCTTTAACAAATCATGGGAGGATGGGGTGGTACCTGAGAACTGGAGGAGGGTGGATGTGATTCCACTTCACAAAAGTGGGAGCAAGGCTGAGGCAGGAAACTACAGACTTGTTAGTTTGACCTCAGTGGTAGGGAAAATAATGGAATCACTTCTGAAGGAAAGAACTGTTGAGTACCTAGAGGCCAGTGAGGCACAGGACCCAAGACAGCATGGATTCACAGCAGGAAGGTTGTGTCAGATGAATCTAATAGATTTCTTTGACTGGGTGACCAAAGTAGTAGACCAGGAAGGGGCTGTGGACATGGCCTACCTAGACTTTAGTAAGGCATTTGACACAGTCCCACACAAAAGATTAACATACAAGTTAGCCAGCCTTGGAGCAGGTCCCAAGGTGGTGGCCTGGGTAAATAAATTGGTTGGACAACAGGTTGCAGACAGTAATAGTAAATGGAGTCCACTCTGAAGAAAAGAGGGTAACTAGCAGGATACTGCAGGGTTCAGTACTTGGACCAGTCCTCTTTAATGTCTTTATAAGTGACGTTGTGGAGGGACTGGAAGAAAAAGAATGACTTTTTGCAGATCACACAAAGATCTGCAACAGGGCTGATACACAAATTGGGGTGGAAAGGATGAGAAGGGACTTGGCAAGGTTAAAGGAATGGTCAAATGTATAGTATCTTACATAGGAAGAGGGTCTAAAGGAGCTTAATATGTATACCCTCGAGGAAAGGAGGGAGAGTGAAGTCATGATAGAAACTTTCAGGTACCTCAAGGGAATCAACAAAGTCCAAGAGGGTAGCATCTTTCAGAAAAAGGGATGTTGAAGAACAAGGGGACACAATTTGAAGATAGAGGGGGGACAGCTCCGAGGTAATGTGAGGAAGTATTTTTTCATGGAGATGGTTGTGGATACATAGAACAGCCTTTCTGAGGAGGTCATGGAGTCAAAAACAGTGGGGGAATTCAAGAATGCATGGGACAGACAAAAGGCAAATCTAGTGGAGGGTAGGAGGAGGAAGTAGGCTGTTGGTTAACTAGGATCTGCAGCTTATCCATTATGTAGGGAAATGAGCAGACTAGGTAGCCCAAGCAGTCCTTATTTGCCATCAAATTCTGTTTCTATGTTTCTATTGCCCCAACTTGTACTTCAAAAATGATGCATGAGCCAGAATTTTGACGCATGAATTATTGTTATGCCGGAAAGCGGATAAATGGTCGCAAACGCATTGGGATATTTGAAATTATGTGGCAAGCATCCTGATATATTTGACCGGATGCAGCATGCATCCAAAATACGGATGTGAGTGCCTCTTCCCTTGGTTTGAAAATCCCCACCTATATGTCTATGAAGCACATCTTGGACCTGTGGGAAGGAGGCTTGGGGATGAAGAAAGGGGGTGGGCATTAGAGTTGAGAACCCCAAGGAACACCATACCACTGATTCGTCAAGACTCCTAACACTTCAAACCATAATGTTTGCATTGCATTACTTTGTTTTCTTTGCATTCTTCAACCCTAATGTCTGCATTAGCATTTTTTTTTGCAATTGATATGTGTTACAAGAGAATGGTAGTGTCCCTGTATTAGGTTTCAGTCTTCAGTTCTATGTTAAACCACAAATTTTGCACTTAAAAAAATGTGGTACTGTTTGACCAATTTGCATGAAATTTTGCCTGCACCATCAGGGACTAAGGATCTCTTGATGTGGCAAGTTTTGTTATGGTCGGATTCGTGGTTGCGGAGATACGGAATGTCATAAAATGTGAAAAGTATCACTTTTGTGCAAAGTCTTTGTCACACCATTTCTCTGAAATTGCTTGGGGGTTTGGTCTGAAACTTTATGGGTGCATAGGGTTTGGGTAACAGATGTGCCTTTTGAAAGTTTGGTGCTAAAAAATGTTGTCTGTTGAAAAGTTATTAAACTTTAAAGTTTCCAGTTATATCCAGTGGGAAAAATTAAATGTTCCTTGCGAACGCACTTTTTGCTTTTGCAAAAGCAGTACCTGCTTTCGCAAATGGGAAAAGTAGTGTCATGCTTCCACCATCTTGTTTTCAGTTAGTGATGTGGAAAAAATGATATAATTCAAAACATACTGCCCCTTAGTAAACACCAACAGTTGTGGTTACCTCATCGGAGCCCGAGGAACATGATTCTGTCATTAGTTTACAAAAATAGTGGCCAGAAATATGTTTATTTTAATTGGCCGTTGATACTGTCCCAAATTTGCGACACTACTACTGCAAATTGCGGCACTATCTTTGTGAAAATGACACAAATTACGGCACTACATTTGTGAAAATACCACAAAATGCGGCACTATTTCGCAAAACACCCACTATTGCGCAAAACTACGGGGGGTGCGGCATTACTTTAAAAAAAAACTTTTCTGTACATGTTAGGGCCAAACAGACCACAGAATCAGATTCCTCGGCCCCTGTTTAGGTACAGTAAACACCTATTGGTGTTTACCTAATTCCAGTATGTTCCCCTATTTTTGCAGCCTGTACAGGGAAGGGGGCTGAGGCATGCTCATATACATTTTGCCGACATCAGGGTGCCCAAACCCCGTGATGCAGTAGAGGCCCCCCAGCCACTGTGGGACACTGGGGAGCCCACTGTCAGTGTCCCAAGATATGTATCCCCCCATAAGCAGTGTGGGAAACTGGGGAGCCCACTCCCAGTGTCCCGATATACTATTTCTTACATTTATTATATAATATACCTGTAAATAAAGAAAACAGTCTCCCAACGTACTATTCAGTTGCCAACATCGGGGGGCCTGGTCCGCACATCGGCACTGGAAGCCCCCCCACTAGTGTGAGATACTTGGGAGCCCACTCCCAGTGTCTCCAGATATGTACCCCCCAAGCAGTCTGGGACACTGGGGAGACCACTCCCAGTGTCCTGAAATCCGTCTTTGACAAGCTGTAAAAAGAAAACAGTCTCCCAATGCTTTTTTTTTGTCCTGAAAAAAGAAAATGGTCCCTCATCATCTCCCCTGTCCCTCCCCATCCCACGCCTCCCAATGAGCGCCCACCACCCCACAGACCCCCTCCACCCTATACTTACCATTGGAGATCATTGGCTGTCATCTTCTGTGAACCAGGACACATCTGCCTTTTTAAAGCCGAACTGCGAACTGAAGTATCAAGGTAAGTGCCGTATAATGTATTTCAATGGTGTTTTGAGCTTGTGGTGATATCTTTGGCATTTTTTGTATTTTTTTCTCCAAATTTTCAAGATGGGCTTTTTGATCCCCCACCCCATGAACACTGTCACTGTCACTTTGTTAATCGAGCCCTGAAGGTAATTTCCCGGTCGCTACATGAAATCACCTTTTGGGACTGAGTAACAAACTGACAGTGCCAGTGTTCATGAGGTGGGGTCTCAAAAAGCCCATGTTGAAAATTTGGTGAAGAAATTCTTAAAAATGGCTGAGTAATGCACAGTCATTGAAATGTTTCTATGAAGGTGAGTAACTTTGGTAATTTTAAATATTTTGACTCCAAATTTTCAATATAGACATTTTTTCACACTACATCATGAACAGTACAGCTGTAATTTTTCACATCCTGCCCAAACGTGTTTCTGCACCTGAGGCATGGAATGGCATTTTGCCACAGATTTAAAAATGTTCACCTATTGGGGTTATGAGGTGGTGTCATAGGACGACTATGTTGAAAATTTGGAGTCAAAATATGAAAAAATGCCAAAGTTATGACCATTCGTTGCAATTTCCCTATGCCTCCTCATAACTACAGACATTTTAAATATTTTGACATCAGATTTTCAACATAGCTGTCTTATTATCCAACCTCATGTATGTCACAGTTAATCAATCAATCAATCAATCAAAATCTTTATTTATTCAGGCGAACATCATTGAGCAAAGCTCATTTACAAGATGGACCTGAGTGGTCATACAAATGAGGATACAAGTATTATTACATAGACAAGAATAGAATAAATAGCAATACAATGGCATGAAATGATTATATACAACAATTTACATATATACAAGTAACAATAGAACCATTTAGCCTGTAGGAAAAAAAGAGGACAAAGGGTATAGCAGTCCTAAAATATAAGTTATATGGTCTAAACTAGTTTTTAAGTGAATATAATATAATAGTTGTCATTTTTCAAATTCTGTCCAAAATGTGTTTTCGCACCTGTGGCATGGAATGGCGTTGCAGTTGTGCAGAATTGTTTTGGAGGGGATTTGAACGTCTTCTGTACCGACTACATGTCCTGGGGTAATCAGATGGCTATGGTGATAATTTGATCACACATATACAGAGGGATGGGTGTGCAGGGTCCAAAGGACCCTGCTCTCCCAAAGTAAAATATGGAAAATCATAGAGCATGGAAGTGCAGGAATGAAAGGCCTATGTGCTCCCACGGGGGGGTGAAGGTTAATTACAATGTTTCTACACTTATGAATAGATGAGAGCGCAGGGCCTGGGGGGCCCTCCGCTCTCATAAACAACTACGGCTACAGTGATACTTTGACAAAAAGAAAGGAAATTCATGGCAAAAATACTGTGCTAATGCCCCTAAAGGGTCCTAGTGACAAAAGTAGGGAAATTCAGACTTAAGATTTCCAACCCTAATACCCCACACCCACCCTGCACGCAGGAACAGGTGTGAGTGGTGTGTCTTGGAATTTCAAACCTTAATGCTTACCCCATTATTTTATTCTGTACCCATCTTAGCTTACCAAATCTTGCAATGGGGTGAGCATTAGGGTTCAAAACAGAGGCTACTAAATCAGAAGCAACTGCTCTTCCTTACTACATTTGATGCAGCTGTGCTGTTTATGTATGTTTTATTTTAGAGTGCTCAGCTGGTAAAAGCAGACTGAGACAAATCTCATTATCTGGTGTGTCCCAGGAATAGAGATGTGGCAAAGTGAAACTTTGCCTGCAAAGTTTGCATGAAGTGGTGAAAATTCACACTTCACAGTGCTACACGTAACTTCCCCAGACCTGAGAAACTTCAGCTTCATCTGAAACACAAAGTTTTCACCACAAAGTGTGGAATTTTGCCGCAAAGTGCAGAATTTCACCTGTGAAATTCTGCACTTTGTGATAAAACTTTGCACTTCACAGTCTATCCATGTTCTGTGAATTGTGCTTTGTGAATTGCACGAAATTCGCAAATTAATTCGCAGAGCCAATTTTGTCTACTTCGCCCATCTCTACGCAGGAGAACAGAGGTTAAATTACTTACTCAGGGTCACACAATATGCAAGCAGAGGGTGTGGGATCCAAATCCAAGTCTGTTGGGTCTCCAGGGTTACAGCTTGGCTCAGTTGGTAGCAGATCTGCCTCTGGACCAGAAGGTTGTGGGTTCTTGTCCCACACCAGGATTGGACTTGAACCTAAAAATCGCTGGCATCTGAGTGCAGTATTGGGGGGTGCTATACTGCTGGGGTGTGCCGTCCTTCAGATGAGACGTTAAACTGAGGTCCCTTCTGGCCATCCTGGTGTTGTCCAGGTGGAAGTAAAAGAACCCAGGGCACTCTTTGCAAAGAGCAGGGAACATTCCCGGTGTCCTGGCCAACATTCCCCTACCCATAAACTGGTTCATGCAATTATCCAGGCTGTGTGGGTGATGATGTGTGATATGGCTGCCTCCACACATTCAGTCACTTCACTACCAGTCTAGCATTGCTTGTAAAGCGCTTTGGGATACTGTGTATGAAAAGTGCTATATAAATGCTAATTCTTCTTCTTCTTCTCCTCCAACATGTAGACTATACTGCCCCCTAGCATGGCCAGTATGAACTGCTGCCAACCTAGTTAAGCAATAAGGTATGACAGGGTGTAGGTTATTGGGGGAGCCACCCACACATCATGTTGTGTAGCAGAGTGACTTAACCACACAACAAGTGAATAATCCTACTATCATCCTCCTCCTGGAGTGCCTTATAGCAATTATACAATGGACCCATATGCAAAACAAATGTAAAAATGATGTTAAGTATATTTTGTTTTTCTTGTTATAAATGCCCTTTCTTGGCTGTTGGTTACCGCAGGATGTGCCTGTGGGTAAAGACCTTAGGTGACTAATCAGACTGAGGGATTTTTTTTTTATGTCCATTCTATAATTTTCCTTCAGACAATGCAAGTGTTACCAGTTTCCATGATATTGCTATGTTGTTAAGGAGTTTGTTTTGTTTGTAACTTATTTACTCAAGACAGCCCAATTGAAATTCAACACCTCATTTGCAGTGGGATCTGGCTTCTACCCATTTCTGTAATTGAAAGGACTACAGTATTGAGTAATTCCTTAAGGCTACACAGTGAGTGCAAGGAAGCCATCCAGAATGCAACACAGAGTTACCGCATGACAAAAAGGATTAACTGCCATGGAAATTGTCTTGTTTACTGCAATATCTCTACTACGGTATCGCATTGTATCTTGGCTGGCACCACTGTATGTGAATCTGTTGGGTCTGAACCTGTGATCTCCCAGTTCCTCAGCCAGTCCTCTAACCGTTAGGCCATGCAACCACCAAATAAGTCTCCCTAATCTGGTCATTTGTCCCTGACTTTTTTTAATCCCTATACCTGAGTTTTTGTAGACAACAGGTTGAAATGTTTAATTCACATTATCAGGGTACCCTGTCTCTCAAATGTACATGTATTTATATACCTACCCAGTCAACAACTATATTCATAAAATGGCAAGAAAAAAATCTAGAAATTTCATTGGCCGAGAGACATCACCTCAGCTTGCATTAAAACTCTATAAATGCACAGTCAAAAAGTTCAAGAGACTGCGACATGCAGAAGGGGTCAGTGCAGCATCTAACAGGTAGCCCACCTGTACATAAGACATACAAAAAGGTAGACGCTGCACTCACAGATTCAAACTTCAAGCTTTTTAAGCTTACAATGAAGGCATCCAAGGCAAGTAAAGTTTAAAGCTGATTTACTGGTTGCTCCAATACACAATCAAAATACAAACCTTTGCAAGTCTAAAGCTTAAAAAGCTTGAAGTTTGAATCTGTGAGTGCAGTGTCTGCCTTTTTGTGTCTATAAATGCACAGTCAGGAGCTGATCTCTCTCCCCCTCCCCCCAAAAAACTACTTAGAGACATGTTGTAAGTGTAATAAGCCCCTTCAGGGTCAGCATTGTAGGATTTTAATGCACTTCACAGGGGCATAAGGACACTCGGCCTTTGACCTCGTACCTTACTACACCACTGGCGGCGTGCATTAAAATCCTATAATGCACACCCCATTGTGGTTTGTTACTTACTTGTTGACTGGGTAGGTATGCAGTTTCAAGGACTATTTTCAGTCAGGACCTTGGCCCAGAAGGGCAACAGGAAAGCAGGGAAATGTTTTGGGTAGCAACACATAGACATTAGCAGAAATTAGAGCAGTCAGTTTACAGAAGGTAATTAAAATACATAATAGCACACCAAACAAAACAGGTGGAACGTTACTATACATTAACATAATTAATGTACATGCATGTAAGCATTAGTATAACTTAGCATTATTGGGGTACATGGCTATATCATCGAAAACATTTGCAAGGAGGGCTGATCAACAAGTACTTATCTGGAATCCAGACATTTGCCCAGATTTGGATTCCAAAAGAATCTATTGAAAAGGATCTGGATTGGATTATCTCTATTTATAATACTTTTCTAATAATTAGCACTGGGGGAAAAATGGTGGCTCTTCCACATTCGCCTTATCTGGAGGCTTATGTTGCATCCTCCCCCATTCAACACAAAGAAGAAAGGAAAAATAGCTTTCTCACAAGCAACCAGAGAAGATGAATGTCTCGCCTCTGCTTGGATTTATTGTAATCTGAATCCCCAGAGGGGAAGCACACGGCATTACATCAGCGGGCCCCCCTCTGTCCCAACAGCTTATTCCTAACAGCACTGTGAAAAAGAACAGATTCTTCTGATCATGCACTTTAATCTTAAATTTTAATTTGCACCATAAAATGTTAATGACACTCTTACAGGTTTCAAAGCAAATGGATACTAAGTATTTTGTGCACGCTGCACATTACACATGTAAAGATGGATCCTTTTATATGTGAAAGCTTCTGAAAAGCTGCTTATTAAATTAATAATGACCATCAGTCAATGAATGCCAACCCATGGAGTGTACCTTTGGTCCTAAGTACGTGTGCTCGCTGCACAAAAGCAGCCTTCACCACTCACTGCAGGGGAAGTGCTATACACTGTATCACAAATGACTCTATTTGCACGACTCTTACTGAAAGAATGTCTTTTACTAAGGTTACAGCATCATTGTACATTATATTTGGTCCATGTTTTCCGATCAGTATTCTGGGTGTTAGTATCTGAGAGGCAGTTTGGCCTAGCAGTTAGGCAGCAGAGCTGTGAACCCAAAGACTCAGGTTTGAATCCTACAATTACCACATACATGAGCATCAGTAAGACACTTGACTAGCCTGTGCTTAACCTTCTCTGGCATCTGCAGTATTTTTGTGCTGCTCACATTTCCCTGTTCTCCTGAAAATGGCAGGAACATTCTCTCTCCACCCTCTCCTTTGGCAATACAGTTTGCATGACAGGTGCTATACAAAACAAAATTCATTTCTTTCCCAGATTTTCTCCACAAAAAATAATTGTGCTCGATCTGGGTTCAGGAGGAAATACAGGTGCTGGTGTCAGGTGGCAGGGAGCTGGGGGGGGGAGTGCTGCCCAGCACAGTGTGGCCCAGCCAGGGTGGGAGGACACCTAGTTCTGCTGCGACAGTGACCCCTTGTTATTGGTCAGAGGGTCTGTTTCATAATAAGCAAAGGGTGCATTCATGCTAAGCACTATTACGTAGCATGAAGCAGACAGAGGCACACTAGTGTCCTGAAGAGGAAAGCTCAGAAAAATTTGGAAAACCCCAGCCCTTCTATTGAAATGATGGTTCCAGGTACAGTCAAGTCCCACAGCAGGAAGTTTCCCACCTGCCACTGGATTCTGTGCCTTCCAGGAAAGGACAGCCTTTGCATGGAGACTTGCCACGGGAGTGCAGTCATGGGAGAAGGCAGCTGGAGCATGGTCACTGGAGGCAGTATGGAGTAGAGGGTTAACGCACCAAGCTGTGAAACTGGAAACCCAGCAAACCTGGGTCTGAAACCCACAAACCTCACTTGTATACTGTGTACACACTTAGAGATGAGTTTCAGCTCTGTGTGCCTTTTCCAGCCAAATATCCTAAGAAATAAAAATATTATCTGAGAATGGGACTTGGTGGTGGTTTGGTTTAAATCAAGGGACAGTCTGTGTCCAGATAAGGCAGCAGGCCATATGGGAGGAAACAAAATAATGCTGTACTGTATGTGTGACAGCAAAAGCTAAAATGAATTAAACAAAATGCAAGGACTGCCCTGTTCCAAAGTTACCCAAATATATGGTTGGCCATGCACATCCATGGCCTTTCCTGCACTGCACGGATCTTTGTCCATTGCAACTCGATCTATGGTTTGTCCACGAATTCCTGGACAGTAGTATGCTGCTCAACATACACAAATGACTGGGGGAGTCACATGATGTCTAGCCCAGAGTAGCAGCTCTACTGCCAAGCTCCTGCTTCGCCCTTCTAATATGGCAAAAAATAGCAGCCAGTTCAACCTTCTTCTCCTCCTAGAATAATTGTGATCCCTTTTGGACATACTCGCAATATCGATTGCTTAATTTGGGAGTGAAACTCCTTAGAACACTGCAGCCATGGAGGCAGATATGCGGCAGGCCCCTCCTCATCACACGCCACTGCAGACTCCCGAGAAAAGGTCCAAATGGACCAAAGGCCAAACATCATCGGCTGGAAAAACCACCACTGCTACCCCGGTGCCTGCCTTGCTCATGGAGCAAAAATTATTGGAGAAGTTTGCACCATTTAAGACAGCACTTCAGGACCTTGTGACAGAGCTCAAATTTCTATGCGCAGACCTAGGGGAGGCCACAAAAGCAATCAGGGATGTGGCTGCCCGCACCACCTCGCTCGAAAACTGGTGCACCAGATTAGACTCCAAGATTATTTTCCTCCGACAAAAACTCACTAGGATGGAGACCAAATTGGAGGACTTGGAAGGCAGAAGCCACCGGAACAACATTGTTATCTTCGGCCTTCCAGAAGATTCAGAACAAACTACTCCAATCCTTTTCACCCAGAAATTACTGCTTAAAATAGCGGGCCCATTGCCAAATAACCCGGCCTATATTGTGGAAAGAGCTCACCGGTCCCTTAAACCGAAGATGGCCAACGGATCTCCCCCAGACCCTTCATTCTGAAATTACTGAACTACCTCGACAAGCAACATATTTTGATTTAAGTCAGGGTGCTCAAAGAAATACAGTGGGAGGGTAGCAAGCTCTGTGTCACCCAAGATCTACCAGCCCCTTCCAGGCAGAAGCGCACTGCATATCACCCCCTGGTCACTAAATTCATTGCTGCTGGCATACATTTCAGGGTGACTTACCCTGCTAGGCTCTCAGTTCTCCATCATGGATCCTGGGTTAGCTACGACTCAGCAGACCAGGCTTCTTCAGCATTGAAGGCCCTGTTTCCTGAGCTTTTCAAAGAGTGCTGATTCTGACCGTTAGAGGGCGCCCACGGTTGAATCCACCCAGTGTCTAGCCTGCACGAACATGCGAACATTTAGCATCACAACTGTTTATGTGAATCTTCTTAACTGAACTGAAATGATGCCTTACACACAGTTGTAGCCCTGGGACTTGTTACTGCCCTTACTAGTTGACTCCTTATAACTCGTGAGTGCTGATCTGTCTGCAGGCAGTCCTGTTTTTCATTTTTACTATTATCTGTTGGGATGCAGAAAAACACTTTTGTTTTGTCACTGTACCTCATCCATTGCGTCGACAGTTCTCAAATTCCTTTCCAGGGTATCTCCTGTTACACGGTTAATAGTTTATGAGTACACCTCCATATTTAGCATTTCTTTCTGAAGGATAACGTAGTTTATTTCCACTGTTTTTCACTGTGGACATGGTTTACTATGGTGTTCTTTACAAAACTATTTACGCCATTTATAGCTGCCTTAATATTTGTTTACTTGCAGTTGATGGGGGCAGGGGAGGGTATGGGCTATGCTGCTTCAAAGGTTGACCATTGTGAGCTGGATTGGGGGGGGGGATGTTCCTGCAATCATTACTGGGTTTATTTGCACAGTTTGTTTTTTTCAGCATGAAAATTTCATACTGACCAAGGAACCTAGGTTGGGTTTGTTAGTTTGTTCCCTTTCCTTAATTCAATCACTGTATCATTGCAGGAGTGGGGAATTCAAGTTGGAGAGGAGGGTGCTATGGGATGTTGGAGAGGACTGGGGCAGGAGGATACTTCTAATGGTTATGATAATCAAGACATACAAAGTTACTTTTATTGGTATTAAGTTTCAATATCTTGGAGGGAGGGGAGGGTGCTCTAAGGGAATGGATTGGTTCAACTGGGGAAAACAGAGAGCTTTTGGCATTCACTATGTCTATTGTCAGTTTTAGGCTTGGGGGTGGGGACTTTTACTGCAAGGGAGTGGGGGGCCTTTGGGGGTCAACGGTTGGGGAGGGGGAAGGGCACCACCGGAGATGATTTTCCTTTTCTAAGAGATTCCTTCAGTATGTAATATGTAGTACACTACTAACCGGCTCTTTATTATTATATGACAACACACAACATGACGACCTATAATTTTTGTACTTGCAATGTGACAGTTGCCCAATCTTCCTGTAAACGTGCCAAGATTCTCCTACATTTAAATAAATTACAAACTGATATTGCTTTCCTACAAGAGACCCACTTACCCTCCTTCCAGGTCCTCCTTCTTAGGAGGTCCTGGGTGGGGAAAATCTTTGGGGTAGGCCTCGATTCCCACGAGAGAGGAGTGGCCATCTTAATAGCTCAGAGAATTCCATTCTGCCTCATTCAAGAGACAACATTCCCCAATGGGCGGTTTGTACTTATAAGAGCCCTTTTAGATCATTCAGAGGTGGTACTAGGTGTGATATATGGCCCTAACACAGATGACCCTGTTTTTTTTTATCACCCTCATGTCTGTCCTGTCTTCCTGGAGTTTCCTTCCAATAATTCTCAGGGGAGATTGGAATTTCATCCAATGTAATGAATTGGACAGATCTGGTCACACTTGGCAAGCTTTCTCACCTGGTCAGATGGAACTCATGAAGTCTACCGGCCTGGTAGATCCCTGGAGAACCCTTAACCTGTCCAGTCGGAAATATTCCTTTCACTCCTTCCCACATAATTCTTTCTCGAAAATAGATTACTTTTTATTGGGCTCCAACTATATCTTGGGAATAACTCTGTGCCGCTACTCAGCAAAAGTTATTCCCGGCCACCATCCTACCCTTCTTCAATTGAACCTTACCCCTTCCCTGTCCAGGGATAAGGTGTGGATTCTAAACAATCAGCTGCTTAAGATCAAGGACTTACTAACGCACCTCCAATCGTTCATCACAAATTTTATCACACTTAACTCCTCTTCGATGCTCAGACTCGATGTTTTGTGGGGTGCCCTAAAGTGTGCACTTCGCAGGGAGCTTATTCAGATATCAGCAAGATGCAAGAATCAGGCCTTGGCCTCTCTTGCCTCTCTGATTTCTCAAATCAGATCCCTTGAGGAGTGCATATCCTCCTCCTCACCTCAATCTGAATGGGAGTTATTAGAGCACCTCAGATTCCAATACAAAACCCTGTTAGGGGAAAGGGCAGAACACACAATCTTAAGATCGAAAGTAAAGTATTTTGATCAAGGGGAAAGGGCAGGGAAACTTCTGGCCCTTCATCTCAGATCACAGATCATGGATAAAATTGTCCCATCGATCTGCTGTGACTCTGGTCAGCTCTTGACAGCCCCTCGTGATATTATAGATGTCTTTAGAGGTTTTTACCAACAGTTATATGCTCCCCCTTCTCCCCTCTTTAACCAGTTGCAGTTTGACTCCTTCCTCCAGGACATCCCGCTTCCTAAATTGACAGATCCCCAACAAGCAATTCTGAGAGTCCCCTTGACCTTATTAGAGGTTTCCCAAGTGATTAATGCACTTGCCATGGATAAGGCTCCTGGCCTGGATGGTTTTACCACACATTTTTATAAAGCATTAAAAGATCAGATAGCCCCCATTTTATTAAACACTTACAATAACATTTTTAAAAAGGCACATCAGATCTCTCATTAACCTCTGCTTCCATTGTGGTCATCGCTAAGCTGGACTGGGACCAATTGATGCTTACTAACTATAGACCAATATCACTAATTAATGTAGACCTTAAGGTACTCTCAAAGATATTGGCTGGTAGATTAAGTGTCATCTGGGACTCAATGATAAGCTGGGAACAGGTGGGGCTTGTCAAGGGCAGACTCTCAGTTGACCATCTCTGTAAAATTTCATATCTTCTCTCAGCATCCAGAGAACTCTATACATCTGTGGCTTTTTTATCCCTGGATGCCGAGAAAGCCTTCGATAGAGTTTCTTGGGACTATTTGCTTACTCATTTACCAGAATACGGTATCCCAGGAGAATTCATAAAATGGGTCAAGGTGTTATATTCCTCTCCAACTGCAAGGGTATTATGTAATGGTATGTTGTCCCGGCCTTTCTCCCTACATCAGGGGACTAGACATGAATGCCGTCTTTCGCCCTTCGCTTAACTCCTCACCTCAGGTTATTGACATTCCAATTCATAACACTGAGTATAAACTTTCTGTCTGTGCCGATGACATTCTGCTCCATCTCTCTTCACTGGCCAGTTCTCTCCCTCTGGCCTTACATATTATCTCTCAGTTTGGCACTATATCTAACTTCAAACTGAACCTCACTAAGATGGAGATAGTGCCTCTTAATAATAAAATCTTTAAGGCAGAGGTGGAACATCTTGGCGTAGCCTGGAGGAAGGACAAACTGAAATACTTAGGGATCACTCTCAGTACCTCCCTCAATAAATTTAAACAATGTAATTTGGATACCCTTATCTCCCGTATGAAAGCTGATCTGGAACGCTGGTCATTGTTGCACTTTTCCCTATGGGTGAGACTTAATATTATCTAGATAAACATCATGCCTCAACTGTTATACCCCTCACAGATGTAAAAACTTGTCTCTCCCACAATCTTGGTTTACCCAAATACATAGGCTCCTTGCCTCCTTCCTATGGCTGGGTAAGGCAGCTCGTAGGGCAATATCAAAGTTAATGAGAACTAAGCAGGACGGAGGTTTACAAGTCCTCGGTTTCTTTATGTATTATTTAGCCTTACACCTCAATGGGTTATCTTATTGGTTATAACCATTAAGAACCAGAACCTATACTCCACAGTAGGTAGCTATAGAGCATTCTCTCTGCTCACGTCATGGTATAGATCTCAGGGCACTCCCGTTTTTATCCAGAAAGAAGCTACCCCTCCCTTTGTGAGATACTCCCCTTGGGGCATCTCTTCAGACCCATTCACAATTATGTTC
Organism: Neoceratodus forsteri; assembly: GCA_016271365.2. Classification (NCBI taxonomy): domain Eukaryota; kingdom Metazoa; phylum Chordata; order Ceratodontiformes; family Ceratodontidae; genus Neoceratodus; species Neoceratodus forsteri. The sequence goes on along the minus strand of CM028130.1, from coordinate 171,688,209 downwards.
CTTCCTGAAACTTTGCCCAGATAGAGATACTTTACAGCCCTTAATTGGAAACTCCAACCTGCATATAGCGGGTCAGATTATTTCCAGGTGTTTTTTGCCAGACATGGGGATAGATAAAGTGGCAGATTTAACGTTGAATGGCAAATTGTTTTCTTTTCAGGAGGCCTGGGAAATATATCATGGGCCTACCATATCATGTTTCAAATATTTCCAGATAACCCATATGCTCTCGCAGTTTTTTGGTGTGGGTCCATGGCAAAGCCCCCTAGGCTCCATAGTAGTACCTTTAGCTCCCTCCTCCCATCTGGTATCATACTATTATCATTCATTATAAACACTTCTGGTTCTTGGTAAGGGCTCCAGGGTATATAGCTGGGATCAGACTCTCCCCCCACTGCATCCGCCAGGAACTGGCCTCTCATCTGAAAGCCATTGTATCAGTTAATGAAATGAAATCGATATCACCTTATGCAATTCCAGAGTATTCACAACCTCTACTACACCCACGTGCAGTTGCATAGGATGGGTCGCCTTCCTAATGACCTTTGCTCCAGGTGTGGACAGGAACCTGGTTCCCTATATCATATTCTTTGGACTTGCTGGAAGATTATCCCCTATTGGGATTCAATCCGTTCCCATCTGGATCCAATGTTGGGACTATCAGATGCCTTTCTCGCTGAAATTTGCATAGTGGGAGACTTCTCAGGCTCCCTCATTGGCAACCAGAAAGCTCATATGGCCCTGATCTTGGCATGTGCAAAGAAGGTCATCCGTCATCACTGGTTAGATCAAGATCAGGGGCAGCTGCAGAATAAGAGGTGCTAGCTGCACATTTGAGCAGACTTGATAGACCTCTAAGCCTTTTTCTGCTGGCAAATTTTGTATGTTCGGAAGATAACCCCCACATTTTAGAATGGTGCAAGGAAATTCTATTTGCTCTGCAAGCTGAACGCCTAGTGGCAAACCTTTCAGGCAACTCATCCAGATACAACCATATCTGGGAACCATTGCAAACATTGCTGACTATATAACAGCTGGAGACTATCCTTGGCCCTCCTCCTCCTTTTTCTCCCCTCTGGTCCTGTTGGGCCTTATCCTCTCCTCTCTCTCTCTTTTTGCTTTTATCCATATAGTCTCCTTACTACCTTTTTGAACCTAACTAGTGTGAGTACAAACAAGACAGTTTAAACCCTTTGGAACTAGGTACAATGTCAGGTGGTTGGGGGAAGGGACTGGGAGGGGGTGGTGAGGGTGGGTATTGTATTATAGTTGAATTATGGTTAATAATTACTTTAAATGCGGAGGCCTTTTTCATTGTTCTGTATGCTTGGTCCTCCTAGTACCTCTAGTATGCAACCTATTAATATTTGGTGTTGGTTATAGTCATAACTGTTCTAACTACAATGGTTGTAACTCTGCAATACTACCTTTCTTGAATAAAGCATTTTAAATACGAAAAAAAAAAAAAATGACTGGAAATCCGCACAATGTATGAAGACAGGCCAGTCGAGCTAAATCTGTACAGCTACGTGAAAAGAATCAGGGGCACCTTGATGCAGGGTTACAAGGTGGTTTGGGATCCTGAGCTGCGATGTATGCCTGACTTTAAATTTGATGACAATAAAAAAAGACTAGGGACATAGTAAGCAGTTGATGGACTAAGAGTTTCAATTATTTAAGGAGGTATTTCTTTACTAATCTTGAACTCTGATGCTCGTAAGAAAAAATGTAATAGCTTTTTTTTCAGATTTAATGCATATCTATGATGTTTCACATATTAGTATTCTGAGTTGAAGGTTTTATCAGCAAACCTTCCATAGTTTAGTGGTGAAAGAACTGGGCTTAGAAATAGAAGGTTAAGAATTCAATTCCCACAATTGGCAGCATTACAATAGACATTTTTATTATTAAAATACCATTATAGGTTTCAAGCAAGTTCAAGGCTGAATAAGTGAACATTCTTTAGTGTATCAGTGAAGGAGCTGGGTTTTGAAATAGCATGTTAAGAGTTCAGTTCTCACAAAAGGTACAATTTTCATGAACATTTATCAAAATATATGTGTCTTACTTTAGAATATTCACATCTAAATTCTAGGGTTATATTTTGTGGACTAAAACAAGAGTTTGCTGTGTCAAGTAATGTCTGTGACTGCTGCTACAATTTTCATTCTGTTTTACATGCATTAAATGGGTACTGAACTAAAATGCATTCTTGTTCTGATATATTTGCTCAATGAAATGAACTGCCCTTGATATGAACATAGGTACAATAACTTTGGTTGTCAATTCCCTAGGTGTAAGAAGTCATTTCTGTGCCTTAAAAGCTTACAGAGACCTCAGTGCAGTTTGTTGTCCCAACACCTGTGTCAGTGGGTTGGCAAAGAAAAAAGCAGGGGTTTGAAAATTGATAGGAAACTTACAATTAGACATAGACATAGACATAGACTTTGACAGCAGATAAGGACCACTTGGTCCATCTAGTCTGCCCATTTCCCTACCTACAGGATAGGCCGCAGACCCTAGTTAACCAACAGCCTATTTCTTCCTAGCCCCCACAAGAATTGCCTTATGTCTGTCCCATGCATTCTTGAATTCTCCCACAGTTTTAGACCCCACAACCTCCTCAGGAAGGCTGTTCCATGCATCCACTACCCTCTCTGTGAAATAATACTTCCCCACATTGCTCCTGAACCGCCCCCCCCATCTTTAAATTGTGTCCCCTTGTTCTTGCACGTCTCTTTTTCTGAAAGATGCTACCCTCTTGGACTTTGTTGATTCCACTGAGGTACTTAAAAGTTTCTATCATGTCTGGTTAACTAGGATCTGCAGCTTATCCATTAGGTAGGGAAATGGGCAGACTGGGTGGGCCAAGCAGTCCTTATCTGCCATCAAAATCTGTGTTTCTATGTCCCCCCTCTCCCTTCTTTCCTCAAGGGTATACATATTAAGCTCCTTTAGTCTCTTACCACAAGAAAGTGTGGGTAATGCCAGGATTTACCCACACCTGGTGTGTTGTTCGGTCACGAAGCGCAGCCGAGTTACCAACAACACTCCAGAAGTGGGAAAATCCTTGCATCACCCACACTCTCAAGTGGGATATTGCGATTACACGTCTCACTCAATTTTTGTGGAACAAAAATAAAGAGAAACTTTTAATTTTTTTATTTTAAATGATTGTTTAATTTATTACTGTGGTGAAAAAAATAGTCCTCTTGAGTTGCAGGCTGCAGGAACTGCAGATAGACGCACAGTAAAGTGTGACAGGAACATGTTCACAGCTTGCAGAACGGGTCCGAGTGGTTTTAGAAAACTGGAAGCAGTTTATTTAGTCACTTAGAGGAATGGTTTGTTTTCTGCAGAAAACTCTCAATTCATCGATTGGTTAGGGAATTGTAATGTACTGAAATGGAACCAGATGGGGAAAAAAGTTTTCACGTGAGCCGGGTGGAAGCAGATGTAGGGTAAGATTTGTAATGTTTTGTTTGGGCTGGGCAGCTTGTATGTGGCTTTCCAGATGGAGTTGTCCTGTGGACTTGTGGCTGTCTCCTGGTGTACAGTTAAATGGAAGGAGCAGATGATTTTAGTTTTTGAATTTGCCAGTTAGCGAGTGGGTGAACATGGTGGCTGCTAGTTTCCACAGTCATCGTTAGCGGGCAGTAGGGGAACAGTGTATGGGCAAGGAATTTTTAATGTTGCAGTGTCGGAGCGATACTTGGTGGGCAACAGATGAGGCTGGCTGGTATTGGCACTTCTTCCAGTGGGGTCATACCATGATTTACATGTTGTAAATCATGGTAGGCAGCCAATCAGCAGCCAGTACTTTTTATGCCGTTGTATAATTAGTATTAACACTGTTGCTAAGCTTCAGAAGACCAGGGTTCAAATCTTAGCAGACACTGAATCTTTTTTTTATTATTATTTTAAGTGAAAGACAAGGGTTTCCTAATAGATACTTCAACATTTTGTTTTTCAATTTTTTTTATTAGTTGCAGTTATACCTGAATGGTGAATCATAGAAACATGGAAATCGTTAGCAGAAAAGGACTGCTTGGCCCACTCAGACTGCCTAGATGGTCCCTGCCTAGTCTGTCTCTCTACCCTAACTGGTCTCCAGCGACCCTCCCTGCCCCCAGCCTATTTACTAATACAGTATTCCCATATGCAGATCCCATGCATGCTTGAAGCCCCTTACTGTTTTCATCTCCAACACTTCTGCTGGCAGTTTGTCTCAGACATCCACCACCATAGTCTTTCTTCACTTCCCTCGTAAACGTCCCTCCTTTCAGCTTTATTGCATACCCTCTAGTCCTGGTGCCTTTTCTTATCTGAGATACTCCCCTCCTGTGCCTTGTTCACCCCGTGAGATAGTTGTAGGTCTCTATCATGTCCCCTCTTGCTCTCCTCTCTTTTAGGGTGTATCCGTTGAGATCCCTCAGTGTCTTCTTATAGGACTGTTGGTACAATCCCTGCAACATTTTAGGTACCCTTCTCTGTACTGCCTCTACCTTGTCTATGTCCTGTCTGAGGTGCAGCCTCTAGAACTGGACACAGTCCTCCAGGTGGGGTCTTACTAACAAGTGCTACATTGGTAACATCACATCCCTCCTCCTGCTGGTGATACCTCTCCCTATGCATCCCAGCATCCCACTGGCCATACCAACTGCTTTGTCACACTGTCCTGCCACTTTGAGATCATCAGATATGATAATCCCAAGGTCCCTTTCCTGCTTAATGACTGTCAGTACCTCTCCCCATCCTATACTCAGCTCTTGGGTTTCTTCTCTATACCCAGCATGCATGAATTTGAACTTTTTGGCATTGAACTCCAGCTGCCATACCCTTGACCACTTCTCAAGTTTCCCAAGGTCCCTACGGATTCTCTCCACCCTGCCAAGAAGAGCAATTCATGTATGTAGGCAGAAGAAACCCTGGGGCTGAATGCAGGCTGGGCGGGGTAGTAATTATTAAGATTGATGAGGAACGTGAAAAAAGCAGCTTGGAAGTGGTACTATCTAGGAACCTCAAATCATTGCCACAATGAAACATAGTTATAGGGAAGACAAACAGAATGTTTGGATGCATTGGGAGGGGTTCAGCAGCATAGAAAATAGATCATTTTGACCCTGTACAGAATCATGATACACTCACACCTACAGCACTGTGTGCAGTTTTAGAGCCCCACTTAAGGAATTACATAAACAGCCTGGAGGCAGTGGCAGTGCAGAGAAGGATGGCCAAGATGATACACTGTTGGAAAGGGAGAACAAATGATCAAAGAGTGAAGAGTCTTAACATGTACTTATTGGAGACCAGACGGGAGAAGGGGACATGATCAAAAGGTTTAAATACCTGCAATGTATAAACAAAGTGTACACAAACAAGCTGTTCACAGAGTGTGGCAACAGTAATACAAGAGGGGAAAAAAAGTTTAGTTGCTTATCATGGCAGTAGATCTTCAACAGACTCTTCTCCATAGAGCCACACCTTTGGAACTGTAAGCCATTGATGTCAAGTCCACTCATGAAAGTTTTATTAGTTGTGGCTGCCCACACTGGCATATGTTGAAGACACCTGTATAATGTGGGTGGCCCCTTCTGTCTTTGGTTTCATCGTCATAAGCTCAGAGGATATCACGCTAGCAAGAACCACTGAACATTGAGATGACCTACCAGGACATTTAGGGAGCCAGGCAGAAACACTGCGATCAGGACACATTGTGACTGCTCCTCCAATTCCATACTTTCATTATTTCTCTGCATAGTAGATAAAAGTGGATGCTGCCTTGTTATTTGAGATAGTGCATCACACAAATGTCCATGGGTAGATGGGGTTCACCTTGAACATGTACAGTGAATGCCTATAGGTCAAGAAGAATAACCCTCATCTCTGAATGTTGATGTGGAGACAGCATTTGAATGGATACTAGAGACTCTGTGTCTGAAAGTGAGCCACAGTGTGCTCCGAAACCAGACCCTAATGCATCCATTGTAAGAACAGTCAGAGGCAGGAGATGAAACAATGAAGATCCCATGAGTAGATTGGAGTGAGCCATCCTACAGAGGAGGGCTCAGCAAAGTGGGACATGACCAGAACTAAATGTTCCAGGTCATCCCATTCCTGAGCATACTGCGTGTGGAGCTGCCACTGAGGGATGTGTTTGTACAGAAGATCTAAGGGCATAGTCATGATGGCAGCCACAATCAGGCTGAGTAGTCGAAGTGCGCATCTGGTTAAAACATAGGCACTGGAAGTGATCAGACTCACTTGTGCCACAAGACTATTGCAAGGCTCATTGGATGAAAAGCCTGAGTTTCAGTCATGTCTAGGACAGCACCTATGTATTGCAGGTGCTTGCAAAGGATCAGAAATGACCTGGGTTTGTACACCAGCAGGCTGAGCTGGTCAAGCAACTACCAAGTGCAAAAAAAGGTCTGAAAAATTGCATCCCAGGATGGGGCTTTGAGAAGCCAGTTGACTAGCTACAGGAATAAAAGTAAGCCTTCCCTCTGAACTGCCAAGCATTTGGTGAAGCCCCATAGTCAATCAATCAATCAATCAATCAATCAATAAATCTTTATGTAACCAGGGGAAACATCACTGAATGAGCTCATTTACAAGGAGGCCCTGGGATGTCACACAAATGAATACAACAGAATACAGCAATACAGTAAAAAAAATGTAGTTGCAGAAAGAAGTGATTACAAACAGTCAGAATGAGAATTACAGTAGTACGTAATGCACAACAGGTCAGGCACAGGAATAATATGCCACATAGAATAAGGGGACACAATTCAGGTAGACATGGGAAATGAGGGTGCTAGCATAGGGAGGTCAAGGCAACTGTAAGAATCAGATGGGAGGAAGGGTAGGGAGTGGGGCTGAGGTGAGAAGAAGGTAAAAGGGAGAAACTTGCATAGGCTAGAGGAAGTGCTAATGTGTCAGAAAGAAGTGCATCAGGTAAACAAGGGGCATGAGTTCAGTTGGCCAATGAAAGGTTAAGGGTAGCAACTAAATGACCCTTTTAAAGAGTGACTCAGACAACACTTAAATGAATACAATCCAGCTAGGCTAGAGAGTTTTAAGGAGTTTTGGGTAGTGCAGAGGATGAGCCAAAACACAATGCATGACAGTGGTAACACTTGAATCTGAGATAATGTTGATGGCAGAAGTGTAGTTTGACATAATGGTAGGAATCTTTAATATCCAGAACACACATCTGAACTCCCTGCTGGAACAGAAAGGACAGGGAACTAATGAGACACCATTCAAAATGTTTTACATATAAACATACGAAAATGCCAGCAGAAACAGGCCATTTCTGTCTATCCAGTCTGTTCGAATGTACAGCTCTCAGATGAATTTAATGGAGCTGCCCTCCCTGCTCTTTTCCATATACAGTCCTCCCCCACCTCCTCTCATCCCTCTTACCCACCTTCCCAGCTATTATACCTCTCCCTTTCACTTTGTCCCAATCCCTTTTAAAGCCATCCACTGTTTCGATGATACCACCTCCTCCAGCATTTCATTCTACTGGGACGCCACTCTTTCTGTGAAAAAGTACCTTCTCATTTCCCTTTTTGAATCTTTCCCCCATTAATTTTAGACTGTGCCCCCTAGTGGACCCATTCCTCCCGAGATTGAAGATGCCTTTTAAGGTACTTGAAGGTTTCAACCATGTCCACCCTTTCTCTTCTGTCTTCCAGAGAATACATATTGAGCTACTGAAACCTCTTCTCATAGGATTTGTCCTGCAGGCCCTGGATCCTCTTGGTTGCCCTATGCTTAGTGTATTTAATGCATCCGTACAAGCTCCTGAGGTTCAGGACAGGATACAAGCCCCCATCAATTTGAGAACCAGAAAGTTCTGAGAGTGAAATTCATGTTTTTTATTCTGAAACAGGAACAGGTTGTATGGCCCATTTGTTTAAAAGAGTCTGGACTTCTGTTAGCAAGAAAGACAAGTAACTTGGAGGACCCCTCCAGTCCTTAAGATAAATAACACCCCTGCGGATGATCCAAACACGGTGGCAGCAGCTTTTAACTCCTACTACACCTCATGTACCACTGAACTACTAAAGTCCCTTCCATCCTACCATGCTTCATCTTCCTCCTCCAACACTATAACCTCTCCTTATCCCCCTCCTTCTACTTCTCTACCATCACCATTGATGATGCACTAAAAGCCATGCTCACCATCCACACTTCAAAAGGTTCCACCCCAGATGATCTCATCCCAAGCTCTCTCTCTCTCTCTCTCTCTCTCTCTCAGCCACTGCTATTGCTTACCCCCTCTCCCTCATTCTAAACCTCTCCTTCACTACTGGCTCAGTCCCCTCTACTTGGAAGCATGCTGTGGTCCTCCCCTTACCCAAAGGTGTGGATCCCTCTTCCCCCAGCAACTAATACCCCATCTCTCTACTCCCTACTCTTGCAAAGCTCCAAGAACACCTGGTTCTTACTCAACTTATCACCTATCTGTCTGACTCCTCCTTTTTCACCCCATTTCTATCTGGCTTCAGGAAAAATCACTCTACCACCACCTTCCTTCTCAGGATCACTGACTCCATTCTAACTGGAATGGTTAATGGCCTCATCACCTCAGCTAATTTTGACGACCTAGCCAAGGAGTTCGACACTGTCTCCCACACCCTTCTCCTGCACTCTCTCTCATCAGCAGGCCTATCTTCTTCTGCCACTAAGTGGCTCAGGGCTTACCTCACCGGTAGAACTCAATCAGTTAGGGTCTCTGGAGTCACCTCCCCGATTACGACAGAAGTGCCCCCAGGGCTCAGTACTCAGGCTCTTCCTCTTTTCAATATTCCTAAATGGCCTACCATTGGTTTGCTCTCCCTCCACCTCCATTCACATGTATGCAAATTATACAGTCTTGTATGCTTCTGGCCCGAGTTCTGCTGAGATTACAACCAGTCTGCAGCTTAATTTCAACAACATTCAACTCTGGTTTGCTAACCACCACTTCCTTCTTAATGCCAAGAAGACTGTCTCCATGACCTTTGGCACTAGGCAGAGACTCTCTAGGCTCCCCAATCTCCCCTCCTTCCACACCCTGGATGAGACCATTTTAGAGGGCACATCCTCATTCAGATATCTTGGGGTTTGGCTTAACCAACACCTCAGCTTCACCGGGCATATTGACGCCATCCTGAAGAAACTGCACCCCAAGCTTGGTGCTCTCTACAGGAACCATAGTAGCATCCCTACTGTGGCTAGGCATGAACTTGTCCAGAAGATGATCCTCCCTATTTTTAACTACTGTGACGTAGTCTATGGTGCCAATCCCAAATCTTCCCTGACCAGACTGGACACTCTAGTCCACTCTTTCTGCCACTTTCAATCAATCAATCAAAGTCTTTATTTAACCAGGCGATCACCGTTGAGCAAGCTCATTTTCGAGGTGTACCTGGGTTTCTTAACAAGGAACAAGGGACAATATACATGGGATGCAACACACAAGAAAATAGTAATAATACAAATAAAGTGAGATACAATAATACAGTATATACAAAGTATCAGCAGATAGCATTGACAGTAGTATATGTTTGGAACAGAAGATACAGCTAGTTTTGGGTAGGGCACAGTTTTTCATAAAAATAAAGAAATATACATATTTGCCCCAGCTCACACTCATCATTGCGATCTATACCATGCATTGTCCTTCCCCTCTCTCATGAACAGACAACTTTCCCACTGTGCAAAATTCACTTCTAAACATTGGCTGGGAAAACTCCAGATTTACCTCTCCTCTCTTTCATCACCCTTCCCCCTCCCCCTCCCTCTCACTCCCTTAAATCCACTGACACGAGAGCGTTGTTGATCCCTTGGTACTCCACCCTTGTTGGTCAATCTGACTTCTCCTACCAATTCCCCAAAATTTGGAAATGCCCCCCTCCTCAAGTTCATCACTCCTCCTCTACCCACTCCATCAGCTCAGCCCTTCACAACCACCTTTCACCCAGCTGCTCTTGCCATGACCCACCCTAAGTCATGATCCTGCACATGTCTAGCCACACCACATAACCTTATCTAAGCCTACCTACCTGCCCTCCCCTACAATATCTGTTGCTTCCTATGCCCCCTTGCAGGGTTCTCAGCACCCTGAAGGGTCCTCCTGAGCTCGGCTCTCCTTCCCCTTAACCTTATATGCTCCTTGCTACCTTCCCTCCCCTACAATATCTGCAGCCTCCCATGCCCCCTTGCAGGGTTCTCAGAATCCTGAAGGCCCTCCTGAACATGGCTGTCCCTACCCTGTTTCTTTGTGTTCTCCTCTTCTTCCCATTTTGCACATAAAAAACAGTAACCCCTTGCAAATATGCATATTTTCTCCACCCCCGCTTGTCTCTAAATCCTCCCTACTCCTTCCTGCCTTCTAACCCCCTCGCTGGGTTCTCAGCATCCTGGAGGGACCCTCCCCTTGCAGTGTAAACAATCATCCTGCTGGGTCCCCATTTGCTTTTCCCCCTCCCAAATAGGTTGTTTTCTCACAATACTTTATTTGCCCTTTGGACCTGGCTCTCCCATTTTTCATCGTCTGCCTCTCCTCCCTTTCCCTGCCCCTTTTCTTTTCTTCCCACTCTTGCATTTATTTACCTATCCGTCCCAAAACTCTGGTTCAGTTTGGGAATTACAACCTCCACTGACACACCTGGACCCCTTGCAGGGTTCTCAGCATCCTGGAGGAGCCCGCGGTTTTTGCTTTTCCCTTCCTGCCCCCTCAGTCCTCCTCTCCTGTTCCCAGCCCCCTACCCTGGCACTTTATGATTACACCTAATGTGAATGCACTTACCTTTCCCTAATCATCTCTACTTTTTTATATCGGATTGTTCCCTTACTACTTGTGGTTCTCATCTATTTTAGATTCACACCTGCATTACTCACCATCCCCCCACTTACGCTATATTGCCATCTGTTAATTTGCATACTGTTTTATTCACTGTATGTAACTGTTGCCTCTTATACCTAGAATGTGTATTTATTTTCCTACTGCTTTTCTTACTGTAAGTAATCTGCAGTCTCAAGTGCCTTGAATGTAATTGTTTCTCCACTCTGTACCCTGTCCTCCCAGGTCACACTGGGAGACGAGCAACTTGTTGTTCAGTGTGCTTTCCTGGTGAAACATTTCAATAAACGAAATAAATAAATGCACAGATAATGACAGGAAGGGGGACAATTCAAAAGCATGGCTTCTCTGAACCACTGCCAGGACCCATTTGTCTCCAGTAATTTCCCTCAATTTTTGGTAAGAAAAGGGAGATCTGGTCTCTCATCTGAATCTCCATTGTTGTTGAGGGACGGGGCAATGGGAATAAAGTAAAAAGGCACAGGTGGCAGTTGAGGTGTTGCCAGCTTCTGCACCTTTGAGGCCCTTGGACATGCACCAAGAAACAAAGAAGGGCAGCAGGGGTGCATGTTTGTGCACAACCTAGTGCATGGGATCCAGGGGAAGGGTAGCTGGAGGGCTGCGAGAAAACCCTCCCTGGCCATATCCATGACTTGGCTTTTGGATCAGAGCCTTGAGAGAACAAAGTGTCATTTTGGAAGACTGCGGATGTCTCAAGGGCACCAGAACCAGGGCTCCCTGCTCTATATGGCAGTATAGATGCAACTGCTGTGGTAGGGACTGAGAAGTCACATGGAACCATCAGGCCAAGTTCTGCAGCAAGATTTAAGTTGTCAGTATTGCAGTTTTGGGGGACCCAGCAAGGATGGCCTGTCAGGAGGACCCTTAACTCCCACCACATAACTGTAAGTTGCATAATTTCTCTTGAACCTCCAGTTCTATGCTTTTCAGCATGAGTACTGGCTCTCCGTATTTATCTAAATCTGTTCACGACTTCATATCACTGCATGCAACATTAACAGTTACTAGCAGATCCTCCCCCCAACCTGCTGGTAGTAAAGCAAACACCTGACTAGTTGTTCCCGTAGAGTCTGAAGTAGCTAAGGAGCCACAGAACACCCAAGATTCCCCTTTTTTCAACACCTATCACAGACTTCACACACCTTCACAATTGGGTTTGGTGGGCTTTGGGGGGTACACAGAGGCTCCTCATATGGCCTCCCCTGAAAATTACCATAAACATATAAAATATTACGCATCGGCAGTATCACTGTGATTATTCATATTTTTTCCCTGTTCCACTCTTTCCAAGTTTACTATACTTTTCTCTTTTTGAATAAATATTTTTTAGCTTGGTTATCATCTTTCTTGCCTTGGCTTCATCTTTTTCTTCATTTTCTTTCGTTGGCTTCAACTTTTTCTTCATTTTCTTTCTTGTGCACCTCCTCCCATAAAGCTTTGATGTTTACAGCACCCCATGACCATGGGCTGTACTAGAGATGGTGATCCCAGGATCACAATTGAAGATGGGTTGTCCTAATGCCAGCTTAATGGACTACCACTGGCTTAGCAGATGACGCAGCTAGAGCTTTATTTTTACTTCCACATGCTGTTTTATTACTTTATCATACAGACAGGTTAGCTGGCGACATTTAAACTAAGGGATGCAGAAGCATAGGTCCTTTTACCCATGGTGTCCAGCCTTCTGTATTCCTTATCAGGAGACTGTTAACTCACTTGACAAGGGGCTATTGATCTGTTATGTGCTGCCATAATAGCTTCTGAATCAGATTTATGCTGAGATTTATTTTTGTATATTCTTTTTTCCACCCTCTTCGTACTCGCTGGCCCCTACTCCTTCAGGCTCCACAAGTTCCCCACTAGCCCCACTGTCCTAACCTAGCCCTCCTCTAACTCCACAAATTGCAGCTGATCCCCGGGATATCCCGGCGTATCCCTTTCGTCAGGTGGGTCCCCCTCCTCCGAAGGGGAAGGCATCGGGGAGAGGGGATGACCCCAGCACACTCTCTGCTTAGGGCCTGGGGATGCTGCTGCAGAGAAGGAGGCCCTGGGAAGGCACTGGAGGCATTCAGGGACAGAGGGAACCATCATCCAGTGGCCAGTGAGTGGTATTTCCTGTTTTTTTCCCCTAGGTGCGTGATGTCCGAACGTCAAGGCATTAGCCGACGTCTGTCACACACCACCCAGCAATGAACCCAACGTGTTGCCCTACCCCTGGCCTCCAGCAGCAGTCGCCCAACACCGGGTTGTAGCCCTCCCTCCCTCCCTCCCTGGAGACAACGAGCAGTTGTGGGATGCTCAAGTTGTCTCCCCAGGCCGGCCCTCAGTGACCCATGCTTGTTCCCGAACCTGGGTCGCTGGCGTCGCAAATGGAAATCCAGCCGCTGCACCGGCAGGCCAGCTATTATGCTGAGATTAATAGAAAGTGTTTATAGATTGTGTCCAGGTAATGCTTTCCCACCATATAAGGGACAGTAGGAAGGCTACTTGGTCTATGCCAGGCAGCCATACTAACATCCTCCAAGGCAGGGAACATTAGAGGAATAACAATAGAAGGCAAAACGGGGGCCTTCAGGTATTCATATTGGTTCCTGTTGGAGAATCTTCCTATTTGGCAGTGAATCCTAAGAAAATCTACATATGTTTCAGGAAGGCTTGGAATGAAGTATCCTCTAGAGGGCACCTGGTGGTATGTATCCCAGTGTCTTAACTGCATAAGGAAAGGGTGGACCTGGACCTCATTCCACCAGGCAGTTCAAGGTCCCTTCCTCTATGTCATACATCTCCATATTAAGGAGATCTTTATTATATTCCTCCTCCTCCTCTTTTGAAAGAAGAAGAGGAAGTGTCTGAGGCTCCACACAGGGAGCAGACATGGATGGAAGATGCATGGGGTCAAGGATGGAAGTTGAACCGAAAAGTCCCAAAGCAGACATGGGTAACATCAGTGAGTAGGTCAGTAGGAATGACCAGTGATCAGTGATGGGAGCTTTCATAATATTTCTGAGACTGTAGTCAACATAGCTTGGGTTTTGACCATGTAGCAACAGGGATTGATGTCATCATTGTCATCAGGACAGTGCCCAATTACAATGGTTAAAAACTGCCATGAGTGGGAGAGCCAAAGCTAGACATTGACCCTGTGTCACATTAAAAGTCTGGGGGGCAGCAGTACCCAAGGTCACAGCCATGGCTTGCTATTTTGACTTACCCTCACTGCCAGATCAATGAGGCCACTGGGAATGGGAGAGAGAAGCAGACACCTTGTTCTCCTTGGAGTATCTTCCATTGTACCTGTCCAGTGACTCAAACCATGAGGAGTTATCATCAGATTTCAATGACTGCTGACAGGACAACAATACCACACTTCAAGGAGAGAAGCAGGTCATAAATGCAGAATCCAAGGAACAGGATGGGATGGCAACACAAGTATAGAGGCCAGTGCTAGATGCAAGGTACCTTCCATCTTCTGGAAGAAATCTTGTAAGGCCTTCCAGCAGCATCCCTTCATGGCCCGGTCAAAGCCCTCACAAATAAAGCAGTTCATCACATTATGTGAGAGGTTCAAGTAACAAACACAGACAGTACGAGCATCATCCGTATAAATCTTAACACAGACATGGAAAAAAACAATAATAAAGAATAAAGGTGAGAACTAGGACAGTGGTACAACATTGTTTCTCAGCAGATTTGACAATTGGATAGATAGATAGATAGATAGATAGATAGATAGATAGATAGATAGATAGATAGATAGATAGATATACAGACAGACACAGACAGAAAGACAGATAGATACACAGATATATAGACAGACAGACAGAGAGATGGATGGAGGGAGGGATAGATAGACAGATAGGGTAGAATCTGTCAAGATGCTGTGCAGTTTCACAGATTCCTACATGATAAAAGGGATTAACTGCCATTGAAATTGCCTTGTTTGCTGCAGCAACGCTAAGGCAGAATTTTGCTGTATTGCAGCATTCTGGTGGACACCACAGTAGATAGCTGACAGATTATGGATAGATAGAGAGATAGACAGACAGAGAGCTAAATAGATAGACAGACAGTGACATACAGTGAGAGACAGACAGACAGATAGATACATACATACATACATATATACATAGATACATAGATAGATACATACATACATACATATATACATAGATACATATATAGATAGATAGATACATAGATAGATTCATACATACATACATATATACATAGATACATATATAGATAGATACATAGATAGATACTGTAGATACATACATAGATAGATACATAGAAACATATATAGATAGATAGATAGATAGATAGATAGATAGATAGATAGATAGATAGATAGAGGATAGATATATGGATGGACGGATTTATGCAGTGACAGTGTGAATACATTTGCAAAAGTAAAATATGTTA
The DNA here is from genome assembly GCA_016271365.2 of Neoceratodus forsteri. NCBI lineage: Eukaryota > Metazoa > Chordata > Ceratodontiformes > Ceratodontidae > Neoceratodus > Neoceratodus forsteri. The sequence continues at coordinate 171,672,908 of CM028130.1, read as the reverse complement.
TTTCTGCTTATGAGTGACCAAGCAAATGAGAGAATAAATAGGTTATTTACTCAGTTGTTACTGTATGTCATCAGTATTATTTCTTTTAATTGACCTGTCCTCACTTGCAAAAATATTCAAAATTCCATCTGAACCTTAATTCAAAAACATCTATTCAAGCACTCACAAGGCGACTCTGTTCATTATGTGTCAACATTCTGACAGCACCATGGCAAGCAGGATAAACAACAACAATGGCTCAATGGGCAGAACAAGGTGAAAGTACGCTGGTGAAGCACACATACTGTAGTACAATACAAACCATTATGAAATAAAAATGACACAGATCTTGCTCTGTTAAATCCTACATGCAACATAATACAAACAGTAAAAAAAAAAAGCTGTTGCATGAATCGAATATGTTATGGCTCTGCACTGAAAATATCAGATTTATTTTTATTCATCCTTTCAAAATCTGATGCACTTATTCATGGCAATGCCACTTAAGAGGTCACATGGTTCTGAAAGTACTCATATAAAGAGATCTGATCTTTTGGTGCAGATGTGATGTATCACATACAGATATATAGATAGGAAAACATGTATTGTATTAGACAAACATGTTTTGTTTCCACTCAGTGCTATGAAACCAATGCACCTTGAAACAGGAAAATAGAAGGCACCAGCCTTTGATAATCTAATTTGCCTTATGTTTGGATATTTCAGTGACCCTCACATTATAAAACGTAAAACTGTTTATAAAAGCAGCATTTTCACTGGTTTATTGTATTTTAGAAGGGTTATGGCAATTGCTGAAAACCCTCAAGCACAAAAAATAGTCCGGATTTTTAAGCTACATAAACATGCATTTAACAAAATAATATAACAAATTAGTTTAACATTAGCATTTACACGCTTCAGTATCCCAGCTGATATAGGCTAGTTTCTCTCCAAAAATAAATCTATGAAAGCATATAGCAGATATATCTTGTATTTATTTGAAAATTGGGAGGAAGAAGCAGACTATATTTATTTTATTTAGTTTCTGTTGACTGGGAAAAGAAGACTAGGCAATTCTATCTATTTCACCCTCATCTGGGGGGAGGGGGGGGGAAAGAGATGGAAATCAATGGAATTTAAACCAGATTGAGCTGTTGGAAGTATTTTTAGTGAATGGGGAAATTTGGTCAGGATACTAGGGAAATTCCTGTACTTTTTTCAAGAAGTGCCATGAGATCTTTAACGTTCACCTGAATAACTACTAGAACAGACACAGAGGAACCTTGATTTAACATCTCACCTGAAACACAGATATATCAAAATTGCAAGCTGTTCTTAGGCCAGAAAGGTCTACCTTTGATTAAATCTTTGTACTAAAGCATTCTTTGCAGAAAACTGTGTTAATGCACCACTTAGGGAAACTTAAAGCCACAAAAGTAGAGAAATGTGGCATTAAGGTTTCCAACTCTAACACTCCCCCACTCCCAAGCTGCAAAAGGAAAAAACATTAGAGTTTTGGGTCTCCAGAATCTTGATGAATCAATGCTGGGGTCTTCCTTGGGAGTTGTCAACCTTAATGCCACCCCATTCTGTGAGAAAACAACATCACACATGTACTCCTTTCTTCACACAGGGTCCACAGGGAGAGGGGTGAGCATTAAGGTTGACAGCCTCCTAGGAAGACCCCACCATTCATTCGCCAAGTCTCTGGAGACCCAAAACCCTAATTTTGTTTTTTGCTTTTGCTGCTTGGGGTGTGGGGGGAGTGTTAGAGTTGGAAACCTTAATGCCACATTTCCCTACTTTTGTGGTGTTACATTACCATAACTGCCACATTAACACAGTTTCTTGTAAAGAATGTCCTTACCTTTTGAGATACTATAATTGTATCTTCATTTCCCTGTGGGAGCGCAGGGCCCAGAGGGCCCTGAGCTCTCATCCCTCCATATACGCTTACATGTATGTTGCTGTGGAAGTAAAGGGCCCTTTGGGCCCTGTGCTTGCATTTCACTCAAAACAGCAACTAAATTGTCAGCATAGCCTTGCTATTACACCACCTCATCAGTGCATGCTGAGAATTTTCAAATCCCTGTAGAAATGTCATTGCATACCACCGCAATGCCAAGGTAAGAAAACACATTTTGACCAGGATTTGAAAAAATGACAACTGTCATGTTCATGAAGTGATGTGCAAAAATGGTTGTACTGAAAATTTGGGGTGAAAATATTTAAAATTAACAAAGTTACATGCTAGCATAGTAAAATGTCAACATATGCGCATAACGTTGACGTTTTTGCATGTTGTGAGCCCAAATTTTCAACATAGCCTTCTTATGACCCCACCTCATTAACAAGGGCATTGAAAACTTTCAGATCTCACCCAAAAGGTGATTTTGCCAAGTAACTGCAAAATCACTTTTTCAGGACAGATTTGCAGAATTCCACTGCCATTGTTCATGAGGTGGGGTCCCCAAAAGGCCATGTTAAAAATTTGGTATCAAAATGTGCAAAAAATGACTGAGTTATGAATCAGAGTTGTAAACCTCATTTAAATACATTCAACAGCACTTACTGTACTTTTGTGTCTTATATTACAGTCGGTGGTTCTAACAGCAAGACGTGTTTTAGATCAGAGAGTGGATCTCCACACTGTGACCTGTTCAGGTGAGTGAGGGTGTGTGGGAGTGTACTGAGGGTGTGGGTTGGTGTGTGCTGAGTGGGAAGTGGGGGTGGGGGTCAGATCGGTGAGGGACTTTTTTTTTTGCAGGTTAAAAATAATGCCAAGGGAAGGTTTTCTGTATTTCAGACAGGGATGGCAATCAGAGGGTGGGGGTGCCACTAGACACCAGGGAACGGCAAAAATGATAATCCGTAATAACAGTGAATCCTAAATAGCAAATCAAAAATAGCGAATCAATAGTAACGAAATCCACAAAAGCGAACAATCAAAAATAGTAAGCTACAACAAGCATTTGTCAATGCCGAATGTTTGCTTGCTGGCATTAGGATTGGTAGTGTAGGAGTTAGACAGCTGCATAATAGGAATGGCAGTGAAGTATTGAACTGAAGCCAACCCTGCCACCACCCTGCAGATATGGACAGGCATTGGGGTGTGCCTTTGGGTCATCAGGCATAATGGCCATGCCATTTCACCACACCCCACCCTGCAGACACTGACAAGTGTCATGGTGTGCCTTGGGATCTTTGGCCCTTATGCACACCCCATTCCATTAGGAAGTACGGTGAGATGGGTGCGGTATAGGAGAATGGGGTGAACTTTGGGGCCGAAGAGTCCAAGGCATACCTCGATGCCTCTCAGTGACTGCAGGGTGTGGAATGGTATGAGCATCACAGGCAAGAATCCCAAGTCACACCCCTGATGCCTGTCATTCTCTATAGGGTCGGGCGTTATAGTTGAAAAGCCTAATACCTCAGGCATTCATTGGTATTTTCACTCCAAATTTTCAACATGTTTGTTTTGTGACCCCACCTCATGAACAGGGGGAATATCAGTTTGTTAGCCGAAAGCTGCTTATGCACAGTGACTACGGCATTTAGCACCACAGGTGCAAAAATATTCCTAACAGGATGTAAAAAATGACAGCTGTACTCTTTCATGGGGAGGTGTAAAAAATGGCTATGTTGCAAATGTGTAGTAAAAATATGAAAAAAATGGTGAAGTCACGAGCGTACATAGAAACTGTGCAACGCACACCCGTAATATAATTAGGTTGAGGATTTCTTACAGCAGATTGTAAACTCAGGCATTTTGGTGCCTCCAATCATTAACAGTGTCACTGTGATTTTCTTTATCTGTGCCGAACAATGATTTTCCACAGCGAAAACGCATCTCTGCATTGAAAGTGTGAAAACACACTTTGGCCATGTTGTGAAAAATGGCAGCTATACTGTTCATAAGGAAATGTGGAAAAAATGCCACTGGTGAAAATCTGGACTGAAAATATTACAAAGTCATGAACTAATGAGGGTGCATGGAAACTGTGCAATGCTCACTCGTAACACAGTCATTTTATGGACTTTTGTCACCAAATTTTCAACAAAGCCATTTTAAGACCTCTGCTCATGAACAGTGTAACTGTGATTTTCTTAATCTGTCCTAAACATTGCTTTCACACACCAACAGCACCATTGTGCGCTACATGTGCGAAAACACATTTTGGGCGACATATGAAAAATTGCAGCTGTACTGTTCATAAGGAAGTTTACTGAAATGGACATGTTGAAAATCTGGAGTGAAAATATTAAATTTGCAAACTTACGAGCATGCATAGGAACTGTGCAACGCATACTCGTAAAAGTCATTTTTAGGAACTTTTTCACCAGATTCTCAACATAGCCATTTTAAGACCTCTGCTCATGAACAGTGTCACTGTGATTTTCTTAATTTGTCCTGTACATTGATTTCGCACACCGACTGCGCCATTGTGCGCTACATGGGCGGAAACACGTTTTGGGTGAGATATGAAAATGACAGCTGTACTACTCATAAGAAGGTGTGGTACAATGGCAATGTTGAAAATCTGGAGTAAAAATATTGAAAATTTGCGAACTAACGAGCGTGCGTAGGAACTGTACAACGCACGTTCATAAAACAGTCATTTTTTGAAAATTTTTCACCAAAGTTTCAACATAGCCATTTTAACACCTCACCTCATGAACAGTGTCACTGTGATTTTCTTAATTTGTCCCGTACATTGATCGCGCACACCAACTGCGCCATTGTGCGCTACATGGGCGGAAACACATTTTGGGTGAGATGTGAAAAACGTCAGCTGTATTACTCATAAGAAGGTGTGGTAAAATGTCAATGTTGAAAATCTGGAGTGAAAATATTGAAAATTCACGCCCTTACGAGCGTGCGTAGGAACTGCGCAATGCACGCTCGTAAAACAGTCATTTTTAGGACTTTTTTCACCAAATTTTCAACGTAGCCATTTTAAGACATCTACTCATGAACAGTGTCACTGTGATTTTCTTAATTTGTCCTGTACATTGATTTCGCACACCGACTGCCCCATTGTGCGCTACATGGGCGGAAACACATTTTGGGTGAGATGTGAAAAATGACAGCTGTACTACTCATAAGAAGGTGTGGTAAAATGGCAATGTTGAAAATCTGGAGTGAAAATATTGAAAATTCGCTGAACTTACGAGCCTGCGTAGGAACTGGCAACACATGTTAAAACAGTCATTTTTGGAATTGTACCAAATTTTCAACATGGGGTTTTTGAGACCCCTTCTCATGATTGATGTCACTGTCATGGCATTATTCAGGTCCAAAGGGTGATTTCACAGTCACTGCACGAAATCACCCTTTGGGCCCGAATAATGCCATGACAGTGACATCAATCATGAGAAGGGGTCCCAAAAACACCATGTTGAAAATTTGGTGCAAAAATTCAAAAAAATGCCTGAAATATGCAATAAAGTTTAAACCCCTCTATCTAGCCCATTATACAGCTTACCAGCATTTCCTCAGTTTGTGGTTGCCTTTGAAGAGTGCAGACGTGTTCCTGGTCCACCGAAGATCGTCGCACCGTGGTCCGGAGGTAAGTATGGGGTGAGGGGGGGAGTGGGGAGGCTGGGTGCACAGTGGGTGGGTGCGGGTTGTGGGAGGGTGGCGGTGAGACTCACCGTGGGACCGTTTTTTCTTCACAGGTGAAAAAAAAAAACGGACAACGTGGGACATTTGCCACGCTGGGGTGGGCTCCCAGCGTGGCACAAGGATGTTGGGGGGGCGGCCGCTCAGCCGACGGGGGATTGGGCACTCCTGTCGGCCTACAAATTGCTTGCCATGTTAGTGGGCTCCCAGCTGGCACTCACTACTGGGAGGGAGGACAGTGCAGCCGGCGGGGATTGGGCACCCCGTCGGCTATGATGGTTGCCACGCTGGGGTGGGCACCAGCGTGGCATTTTGCTCAGCGTTTGGGGGAGAGGTGGAAACACAGCATAGCCGATGGGGATTGGGCACCTTGACTATACAGTCTTGCGTCTTGAGAAGCGCACTTGCGCCTGTGGGGAGCTACGCGTGACAGCCTTATCTTCATTACTGCTCACCCAAGCCGTAGCTCCCTTTCAACTGTATGCCACTGCATTTTGGAGCGTGTCATAGACAGCTCCAAAATGCATTGGCTTACAGGGGCCACGCCTGCCAGCACACTGACTGAATTGGAGGAGGAGGTGACACACCTCTGAAATCTCCGATGGTGGCACTATGTTTCTTGCACATGCGTGCAAGCAAACATAAAAATGGCTTCTTATGTAGAGTCATACTAGCTGAACAGCAAAAATAGTGAATAGTAGGGGGAACCTTGTCTTGTGCAGTTTGCCTAGTATGTGATTCATGCTCATGTTTAGTAAGTGGTTCTTCTATGGGGATATCACCACTAGTACCAAGTATGCCATCCCGGAAAGTTTGCTTTGCCTCACTATGGTTTTGTTTAGTAAGAGTAATACACTCACTCACCCCACGTTCAGTATTGTGTGTACTCATTTCAGTCCCATTTTTATCCATAGGAATCATTTTGCCATTGTGCTGCATATCCAGTGCAATGCCTTCACTCTCCTGCATGCAGGTTACTGTCTGGTCCAGGTTGTCTGCCCTTGGAAGCTGTCCTGTAGCATCTCTCCCGCAGTGTTGTACCCTTGGATCTGTAACATCAGCAATCCATTCTCCTACCACAGTCTGCATCCAGCCAGCTTCTGCCAACACCTTCTTGGGAGACCAACAGTCCATCTCCCGAGTCTTCCCTTGCCAGTCAGGAGTTCTGGGGTCCGTATTTATTGGTCCTTTCAATGTTTTACCATCCCTTGGAAATAATCCAGCCATATTGCTATTCATGGAAAGTCCAGCTGCACCATGCGGCTCTCTGTTTCCTCCAGCCTCTATGCTGGAAGATGCACTTGTTCCAGGTAATGCCAAAGTCTTACGCTGAACCACTAGTTCTTTTCCCATTGCCAGCTTCTTCTCCTCCTCTTGTAACAGCGTTAACAGCAGTGTTCGCTGCCATTTGGGTCTCAGAACCTCTCCCGATGCCGATACAGGGACCTCCAAACATCGAAGTTCCCCGGCAACATTTCAGTGACAATTTCCATGCTATCTTCTATTGCAGCCAAGGTGTCAGCCATTGTGGCCAAAAGTGACTCCAAACCATCCTCCTGTGAAATGTCCATCGTGCTCAAAGAACTTGAGTTCAGGCTACCACATCTCTTTTTTCCATTTGCTCCCTTAGATAGTTTTTCTTCTTCTTTTTCATGCCACACAATCCCCTTCAGGTCCAGGTTAGCACTTGTCCCTGCAGCAAAGAGCAAAGAGCCTGCATACATCCACCAGCTGCATGCGGTCTGAGTACAGCACTATATTTACAGGCTCACTATTCTTAAAGAGGTGCTTTTGTGCAGGTGCTGTAATGCGCTTGCTATTAATTTAGTCATGATTATGTTTTCATGATTATTACATGAAACTGTAAAAACTCTATGGAGACGGCGATCAGAGGTTGGGGGGTGCCATTAGACACCATGGCAACCCAAAAATACAGGAATGGCAATTGAAGGCTGGGGGTGCTGCTAGACACCAGGGCAAGACAAAAGGGGTGAGAAAACAGTTAACAAAGGATGGAGTGGGTGAGGAACACTTAACAAAGGTAGTTAGGGGTGCACACAGAGGGAAGAAATGTGAAGAGAAGAATAGAGGGAAGGGAAGGACGGTCATATTCTAGGTGGATGGCGATGTCTCTGAATGCGTGGAGTCTTGGAAACAAGATGGATGACCTGCAGGTGCTATTAGCATACATGAGGGTGGATATAGTGGCAGTAACCGATACTTGGGCAACACCACACCATGACTGGGACCTTGCAATCCCTAGATACAAACTACACAGGTGGGACAAGGTAATCGAGAAGGGGGGAGGGGTGGCAGTTTACATCAGGGAGAGAATAACTTGCATGAGGGAAGAGTCAGAGGAAGGGAAGATGGAGGCATTTTGGGTTCAGTTACAGTCCAATAGAGGGAAAAGGTGAGGTTAGGGGTGGTTTACAGACCCCCAACCAGAATGAGGAGAGGGACAGGGTACTGAGCTCGCAAATATTGAAAGCAGTGGGGAAAGGAGAGGTGGTAATTGTGAGGGACTTCAACCTGCCCAAGTTGGACTGGAGCATACCATCCACGACATGTACTAGGATTTATGTGATCATAGAAGGAATGCAAAATGGGTTCCAGACTCAGGATGTTACAGAATCAACAAGAGCAGAGGCAATTCTTGATGTAGTGTTCACAAAGGGGGAGCATGCACAGGAAGTAATGATCAGGGATCTCCTGGGTGGGAGTGACTATTGCACAGTGTGGTTCCAGTTGGATATGGGCAGGGTAAGCATCCCGACCAAGACCAAAATCTTGGATTTTAGGAGAGTTGACTTCAGGAAGATAAGCGAAGTGCTAAGAAGCCACCTGGTAGGCATCAGAGCAGATATGGGGGTGGACCAAAGGTTGTTCATCATTAAGGAAGGAATACTGGTTGCCACAGAGCAGTGCATTAGGCTCAGGGGGAAGAACACAAGGACCAAAGCGCCCAGCTGGTTCAGTTCTGGGGTCACCCAGGCAGTAAGGGAAAAGAGGTTAGCCTATAGAAAATTCAAGAAGACCAAGAGAGAGAAATGGATAGGGAAAATTACCTAAGGTTGACTAGTAAGACAAGTAAGGAAATTTGGTGAGCTAAGGCACAGAAGGAGCTGCAGATAGCTGAAAGAATTAAGAAAGGGAGAAGGCCTTCTTTTGCTAATAAGTGAGAAAAGGGACAAGAACGATGGGATTGTTAGGCTTCGGAAAGGGTAGGAGTGGGTGGAGGATAACGGGGGAAAAGCAGAGATACTAAATGAATACTTCTGTTTTGTCTTCACCAGGGAGAAGGATGGACCAGTGCCTTCAGGAGGGAGAAGAGGAGCAGGGCAGGAGGGGAACACAGATGTAGTGATAAAGGAGGATAGAGTGAGGAAGGGGCTGCTAGCATTGAAGGTGGACAAATCACCAGGCCTGGAAAGAGCACATCCAATGGTACTAAGGGAACTGGCTGAGGAGCTGGCAGAGCCATTGGCAGGATTATTTAATAGATCATTGGAGTCGTTCGTGGTACCACAGGACTGAAGAACAGCACATACGGTGCCCCTCCACAAAAGTGGTCCCAAGGATGACCCAGGCAATTACAGACCAGTCAGTCTGACCTCAATCATGTGCAAGCTCATGGAGCATGGTCTCCAGGATGCAAGCCAGCATGGGTACATCAGGGGAGATCGTGTTAAACAAATCTGATTGACTTCTTTGACTGGGTCACTAAGACAGTAGACAGGGGACAATTGGTAGACACCCTCTATCTGGATTTCAGCAAGATCTTAGACTCTGTGTCCCACAAAAGGTTGATCAAGAAGCTGGCAGATCTCAGGGTTTGGGATAAGATGTACAGATGGGTATAAAACTGGCTGAGGGATAGAATCCAGAGGGTGGTTGTGGGGGGGAGAGTTATCTGGCACCAGAGGGTTCACCAGTGGGGTCTTACAGGGCTTGGTTCTGGGGCTGGTGTTGTTCAATATCTTCATTAATGATATTGGGGATGGCATTAAGGGTAAAATGTGTCTATTCATGGACAACACCAAGCTCTGCGGGAGAGTGGACACAGCTGAAGGGATACAGGACCTACAGGATGATCTAGAAAAGCTGAGGAGGCAGTCCGGGATCTGGCAGCTTGGCTTCAATGCCAAGAAATGCAAAGTCATGCATATTGGAGCCACGAATCCCAAGATGGAGTATTACCTGGGTGGAGTCCAGGTATCTGCATTAGAGGAGGAGAAGGACCTCAGAGTGATGATCACTAGTGACCTGAAGCACTCCTTGCAGTGCAAGAAAGCAGCAGCAAGGGCAAACAAGATGCTGGGATGCATAGCAAGGGCGATCAGTTGTAGGAAAGAGGAGGTTATGCTAGATACATGGATACATAGACAGTGTCAGCACATAAGGGTCTACGGCCCAGCCAGTCTGCCCAACTGAGCTTGTAAGTTCACTTTATGTTTTCCTAGAAGTCTGTTGCACTTCACCCACTGACCTCCAGAATTCCGTTATGTCTATCCCATGCATTCTTAAATCCTGTGATTGTTTCAGCCCCCACCACTTCCTCTGGCAAGGTGTTTCACTTTTCTACCACCCATTCTGTGAAGAAATTCTTCCTTATGTTTCCTCTGAATTGTCCTCCCTCCAACTTCATCCCATGCCCTCTAGTCCTGCAACATCTTTTTCACTTAAAAATAGTGTATTCCTGCACCCTGTTCCTCCCTGTAAGATACTTGAATGTCTCTATCATATCCCCTCTCTCCTTCCTCTCTTCTCCTCCAGGGAGTACATATTCAAGTTCTTCAACCTGTCCTCATAGGACTTGTGATGAAATCCATGAACCATCTTTGTTGCCCTCCTCTGAACCTGCTCTATCCTGTCTATGTCCTTACGTAGGTAAGGTTTCCAGAACTGTACACTGTACTCAAGATGGGGCCTTACTAGTGTCTTGTATAGTGGAATTATGACCTCCCTTTTCCTGCGGGTGATGCCCCTGCCTATGCATCCCAGCATCCTATTTGCTTTATCTGCTGCCTTGTCGCACTGTTTTCCTACCTTGAGGTCATCAGAGATGATAACCCCAAGATCCCTTTCCTGCTTGGTGCATGTCGTATCTTCACCCCCAACTGATATATTGTGCCAGGGTTTTTGTGCCCCATATGCATTATTTTTCACTTCTTTGCATTGAATTTCAACAGCCAAACCCCTGACCATTCTTCAAGTTTCTGCAGGTCCCTTCTCATTCTGTCTGCACCCTCTGGTGTGTCCACTCTATTACAGAGCTTTGTGTCATCAGCAAACAGGGAAATTCTGCCTTCTAGATCCTGCGCAATGTCACTGATGAAGATGTTGAATAGGACCGATCCCGGTACTGATCCCTGTGGAACCCCACTGGTCACTCTTCCCTCTGTGGAGTAACATACAAACATAGACTTTGATGGCAGATAAGGACCACTTGGCCCACCCAGTCTGCCCATTTCCCTTCCTATTGGATAAGCTGCAGATTTTAGTTAACCAACAGCCTACTTCCTGCAACCCCCCACTACAATTGCCTTATGTCTGTCCCATGCATGTTTGAATTCCCCCAATGTTTTAGACCCAACAACCTCCCCAGGAAGGCGGTTCCATGCATCCACCACTCTCTTTGTGAAAAAAAATTCCTCACATTAGCCCTGAGCTGTCCCCCTCTGTCTTTAAATTGTGCCCCCTTGTTCTTACACACCTCTTTTTCTGAAAGATGCTACCCTTCTGGGCTTTGTTGATTCCCTTGAGGTACTTGAAAGTTTCTATCATGTCCCCCCTGTCCCTCCTTTCATCAAGGGTATACATATTAAGCTCTAACAGTCTCTGTCTTCACATGGTTTCTGATGCAGACCCTGCACCATTTTAGTTGCCCACCTCTGGACTGCTTCCATCCTGTCTATGTCCTTGCATAGATGGGGTCTCCAAAACTGCACACAGTATTCCAGATGGGGTCTCACCAACTGTCTGTATAGAGGGATAACCACTTCCCTTTTTCTACTTGTGATGCCCCTTCCTATGCATCCCAGTATCCCCCGGCTCTCCTTACTGACTTCTCACATTGCTTACCCACCTTTAAGTCATTTGATATGACTACCCCCAAGTCCCTTTCCATTTTTGTTGTTAGTACCTCCCCTGCTATTGTGTACTCTTCTCCTGGGTTTTTGTTTCCCAGGTGCATTACTTTGTGCTTCTTTGCATTGAATCTAGTTTGCCATATGTCTGACCATTCCTCCAACCTTGCCAAGTCCCTTCTCATCCTTTCTACCTCCCCCTTGTGTATCAACTCTGTTACAGATCTTTGTGTCATCTGCAAAGAGGCATACCTTTCCCTCCAGACCCTCTACAATGTCACCTATAAAGATGTTAAAGAGGACTGGACCCAGTACTGAGCCCTGAGGTACTCCACTAGTAACCCCCCTTGCTTTGGAATGTGTTCCATTCACTATTACCTTCTGTGTCCTGTTGTGCAGCCAGTTTGCTACCCAGGCTACCACCCTGGAACCCACTCTCAGGCTGGCTAACTTGATTATTAGTGTTTTGTGCAGGACTGTGTCAAATGCCTTGCTCAAGTCTAGGAAGGCCATATCTACAGCCCCTCCCTGATCTATTACTTTGGTCACCCAGTCAAAGAAATCAATTAGATTTGTCTGACATGACCTTCCTGCTGCAAATCCATGCTGCTTTGGGGCCTGTGCCCCACTGGCCTCTAGGTACTCAACAATTATTTATTTCTGAAGTGATTCCATCATTTTCCCTATCACTGAGGTAAAACTTACAGGTCTATAGTTTCCTGCTTCTGCCTTGGTCCCACTTTTGTGAAGGGGAATCACATCTGCCCTCCTCCAGTCCTCAGGTACCACCCATCCTCCCATGATTTGTTAAAAAGTGTGGTCAGTGGTGTCACTAGATCCTCCCTTAGTTCTTTTAGGATTCTGGGGTGAATCCCGTCAGGCCCCATTGCTTTGTCCACCTTGAGTTTTAGGAGTTCTTTCAGGACTCTTTCTTCTGTAAATTGACTGGTGTCAACCCCCTACCCAGAGAGCTTCTATTGTCTGGTTTAGGTAACTCCTCCTCCTCCTCATCTTCTTTTGTGAATACTGAGCAAAAGTATTCATTCAGTATCTCTGCCTTTTCACTGTCTCCCTCTGCCCACCTCCTCTCTCCTTTATTAATCTTCACTATTCCTCCCTTAACCTTTCTATGCTCCCTAATGTACCTATAAAAGGTTTTATCCCCCTTCTTAACTGAGTTGGCTATTTTTTCCTCAGTTTGGGCCTTTGCTATTCTGACTGCCTTCCCCACTTCTTTCTGCTTTAATTGATACAGTTCCCTGTCGTGCTCCTTCTGTGATTCCTTATACTTTCTGAATGCAGCCTTTTTCTCCTTAACCTTCCCTGACACCTCTTTTGGGAACCATAGTGGTTTTTTACTCCGCTTTGTTTTTTTTATTTGTCCCACACAAAGGCTTCTTTGCCTCTATGATAGCAGTTTTGATTTTCTCCATTGTTCTTCCACCCCTCCTTTTTGACCATTTGGTAGTGCATTCCTCAGGTATTCACCCATTTTGCCAAAGTCGGCCCTTCTAAAGTCCAGTATCCTTGTTTTTGTATGGCTTGTCTCCATGGTTGTGCTTATTGTGAAGCACACTGTGCAGTGGTCACGTGTTCCCAGATGTCTACTGACTTTTAAATTTGTGATCCTCTCTCCATTTGAGAGTACCAGTTCTAGTATTTCTCCCTCCTGAGTGGGTTCCAACACCAGCTGTCTAAGGCCTGCCCCCTGCAGGGCATCGAGAATGACCCTGCTCTTGGATGTGGCTGTAGTACATGTCATCCAGTTAACATCTGGCATATTCAGGTCCCCCATCAACAGCATCTTCCCTTTTTCAGCCATTTTGAGAATGTCCTCTATCATTTTCTTGTCCATTTCCTCCCCTTGAGACGAGGGTCTGTATACAACCGCTGTGTGGATTGTGATGCCATTCCCTGTCTCCAAGGTGACCCAGAGTGCCTCTTGTCTTCCCCCTTTACTTTTTAGTTCTGTAGCTTTGATCCATTCCCTTATGTATAGATCTACTCCACCTCCTCTTTTACCCTCCCTGTCCCTTCTGTAGACTGTGTACCCCAATATGTTGACATCCCAGTCATGGTTCTCTGTGTACGATGTTTCTGTGACTGCCACACTATCCAATTTTTCATCTTCCATCAGGGCTACTAGCTCAGGAAGCTTGTTTCCCAGACTGCGGGCATTGGTACTCATTGCCCTCCATTTAATGTTGGCTTTATCCTCTTTTCCCTATCCCTGCTCTTATTGCCCTTGTCTATTTTTCCATTTACCCCGTCCTGCCCTCTGTTGAACTCTGTACCTCAGTGTTTACCTTACTACCTGCCATGTTTTGCGGGGGGAGGCTTGAAATTTCCTGCCTCTTATCAGCACCTCCCCCCTTGGCTACTTTAAAAGCTTGCCAAGGAAGCATTTAAGCCTGTCACTTAGGAGCTTAGTTCCCTTCGTTGACAGATGCAGACCATCGTGCCAGTACAGACCTTCATCTCTCTCCAGGTGTATCCCCAGTCCCCAGTGAAGCCAAAGCCCTGTGCTCTCCATCAGTTTTGCAACCATTCATTAAACTGCATGGTGTGTAGTACCCTAGCCTCACCCCTGCCATGGACTGGCAGCACCTCTGAGAAGGTAACCATGCTTGCTACCTGTCTGAGACCCCTCCCCAACTCCACAAAGTCATCCTGCACTGCACTGATTCCATGCCTAGCTAGGTCATTTGTCCCAAGGTGGACAATGATGTCTAGTTCCCTCTCCTGTGATGCTGCATCTGCAATCATGAGGATTCACTTCTTGTCCCTCCAAGCCATGTCACCAGGCAGGCACCTTACCTCCCTCTCCTCTCCCTTCCCCAGTTCTAACCCCCTAACAATTGAGTCCCCTATCAGAAGCTGTTTCTTTCCCCTGTGGTGTCCCATGCCACCCTTTTGTGGGTCTCCCTTGTGGATGTCCTCGGCATTCTTCTTGGTCTCCACTGAGTGTGCCATCATAGAGGAACCTTGCTCTGCCAGACTGGCGTATGATTTGTGTAGAAGTACAACTAGGGGTCTTTGCCTCTGTTCCACCACCAGCCCCCTCCCAGAACCCACTGTGGTCCAACTGCTCTTCATACTTGGCAATTTCTAAGGCAGTGGTTGTAGCAGTGGTGCTCTTTGGGTAGGAGAGGCCTCCTTAGTCCTTGCCAGTTTAGCCTGGAGGTGGGCAATCTCCTCCCTCAGAGCTGACAGTTGCCTGCAAATAGGACAGCAACGCAGTTTCCAGAATGTCTCTCAGAAAACTGCTGCCCCACAGCCAGTGCATTGCACCACTCCCCACATGTCCCCGTCCCATATAATATACAGTATGTAATATATATACTTTTTTTTTTTTGGTGGTGTGTACTTACCCTTTATGCACTGTGATGGGTTATTAAGAATATGACAGTTCTGCCCCAAGACCTGTTGAGGAAGTGATGTCAGAACTTTGGCTATAAAGGAAATGCCATGCCTGGGGGTGTGTGGGGTGTGGGGAAGGGGGTGGGTAGTCCACAACCACAGGTGACTGTTAGAAACAATCAAACATACCACTGCTTCACCACCCTGGTGAGTACCGCCCTTTATAGTAATTCAACTAACCTCCAGTAACTTATTTAAAAATAGTTTAACTATCACAAAATCCTACGCACCAGTAAATTATTTAAAAATAGTTTCTGTTCCAAAATCCTAGTAGTCAATCCAGCTACCCCCAAGGGACAATCAAAATGCAGTATTCAAACCCTTGTGAAGTTACTTCCAAGATAAGCAGAGTTTGCAAGCTCCTATTCACTCCTCAGCCACCTGTAATTTATTTAAAAATAGTTTAACTGTCAGAAAATCCTAATAGACAATCTAGCTACTTCCAAGGGTCTACCCAAATGCAGTATTTAAATCCTTCTGAAGTTACTCATAAGATAAACAGAGTTTGCAAGCCCCTTCTTGGTTAAACACTAAATAAATATGTAAATAAAAAGCAATTACCAAAGGTAGTTAGTTTCACCTCCCACGGAATTGAGCAAAAGTGCACGTTGTTGCAGATATCAAGTGCAATATAGAATTTCCCACACAGCTCACAGCTGAATAAAGAAGTAGTGTCCTTCCAGGTCAAGAAGATGTGCTTTGCGTCAGCCATTTACCTCCACCCTCTGTGTCCTGCCACCCAGCCAGTTACCTACCCACCACACTACTGTCCTGCCCACACCCATATTCCCCAGTTTGTGTAATAGCCTTCTATGTAGCACAGTGTCAAAGGCCTTGCTGAAGTCCAGCTAGGCCATGTCCACTGCCCTGCCTTGATCCATCTCCCTAGTCACCCAGTCGAAAAATTCAACGAGGTTGGTCTGACATTTATTTCATTTTATTTATTTATTTATTTATTTATTCAGGATTCGGA
Organism: Neoceratodus forsteri; assembly: GCA_016271365.2. Lineage (NCBI taxonomy): Eukaryota > Metazoa > Chordata > Ceratodontiformes > Ceratodontidae > Neoceratodus > Neoceratodus forsteri. The sequence continues at coordinate 171,656,824 of CM028130.1, read as the reverse complement.
AAGTACCTTTGAGTCAGAGACTCATTTTCAAAGGTTCCACATCACAAGTATTGGGCAGTAGAGTAACAGGGTAAACATACATTGCATGAAACAAAACTACTAGATACATGATAATGGTACAAAATAAACTGTATACATGGTAAAAGTACAAAGTAAGGCTCGCAAACAGGAACAGAGAAACTTAAGGTGGCACAAAATAAATATATAGGAAGATAAGGGGGGGGTAATGCGAGCCAGAGGCCACTGTCATACTGGGGGAGGATCGAGAAACAGGTTCAATAGCAGTCGCAGTAGTCTGAGGACTTTCCTAACAGTAAATAGTGTTCAGACTGCAGATAATAAATGAAATGCCTTTAAAAAACCTTAATTTCTGCCAGTAATCTCTTAAGGCACCCTCCACTGCACAGCATAAAAGGAGGTAGTTGGGTGATAATTTAGAGTGAAAAATAACAGTCTCCACTACCACGCCAACTGTTAAAGGAGGTCTAAGAGTTCAGGAAAAAAAAGGCACCAATTCCAATATTCAAATCTGCCAGCAGTTTGCAGGCCTGAACACCACGGTCTGGTGCTGAATTCTTTCGGATGTTTACCTTGTGATGTGTCTCGGGGGGGGGAGGGCTTATTCAATGGCCCTCGTGACCCTCGGAGAATCAGTGTGTCAGTCAGGACCCTTAGTGGATCCGATACCCTTGTGATGTGTCTCGGGGCTTTGTTCAACGGCCCTCACGACCCTCGGAAAATCTGTGTGTCTCTCAGGACCCTGGGTGGATCCGATACCCTGTGGAGAACAGAAAGGTAAGACTTAAGTACTGATTGTAAGGGGGAAGAGAAAGATTAGTAGAGACAGTGGAGGAAGGGGCATGTACTGAGAGGGAACTGGCTCAGAGAGCAGTGAATTGCAGTAGTAAACTGCATTCAGACTGTAGAAAGCAGCTCCCATTAAATTACATTTACCTATCAGTAAACCAATGAAATACTTTTTTTGCCTAACAGTAAATAGCTATCAGGCGGCAGATAATTAATGAAATGCTTTAAAAAAACCTTAATTTCTGCCAGTAATCTCTTAAGGCACCCTCTACTGCACAGCATAAAAGGAGGTAGTTGGGTGATAATTTAGAGTGAAAAATAACAGTCTCCACTACCATGCCAACTGTTAAAGGAGGTCTAAGAGTTCAGGAAAAAAAAGGCACCAATTCCAATATTCGAATCTGCCAGCAGTTTGCAGGCCTCAACACCACAGTCTGGTGCAGGATTCTTTTGGACGTTTACCTTGTGATGTGTCTCGGTGGGGGGAGGGCTTGTTCAATGGCCCTTGCGACCCTCAGAGAATCTGTGCGTCTGTCAGGACCCTCGGTGGATCCGATACCATTGTGATGTGTCTCGGGGGGGAGGGCTTGTTCAACGGCCCTCGCAACCCTCAGAGAATCCGTGCATCTATCGTGACCCTTGGTGGATCTGATTCCTTTGTGATGTGTGTCGGGGTAGGGAGGGCTTGTTCAACGGCCCTCGCAACCCTCGGAGAATCTGTCGGGACCCTCGGTGGATCTGATACCCTGTGGAGAACAGAAAGGTAAGACTTAAGTACTGATTGTAAGGGGGAAGAGATAGATTAGTAGAGACAGTGGAGGAAGGGGCATGTGCTGAGAGGGAAATGGGTCAGAGAGCAGTGAATTGCAGCAGTAAATTGCATTCAGACTGTAGAAAGCAGCTCCTGTTAAATTACATAACAGTCTCCACTACCATGCCAACTGTTAAAGGAGGTCTAAGAGTTCAGGAAAAAAAGTCGCCAATTCCAATATTTGAATCTGCCAGCAGTTTGCAGGCCTGAACACCACGGTCTGGCACTGGATTATTTCGGACGTTTACCTTGTGATGTGTCAGGGGCTTGTTCAATGGCCCTCACGACCCTCGGAGAATCCGTGCATCTGTCGGGACCCTCGGTGGATCCGATACACTTGTGATGTGTCTCAGGGGAGAGGGCTTGTTCAACGGCCCTCGTGATCCTCAGAGAATCCGTGAGTCTATTGGAACTCTCGGTGGATCTGTTACCCTGTGGAGAACAGAAAGGTAAGACTTAAGTACTGATTGTAAGGGGGAAGAGAAAGCTTAGTAGAGACAGTGGAGGAAGGGACATGTGCTGAGAGGGAAATGGGTCAGAGAGCAGTGAATTGCAGCAGTAAATTGCGTTCAGACTGTAGAAAGCAGCTCCCATTATATTACATTTACCAATCAGTAAACCAATTAAATACTTATTTTGCATAACAGTAAATAGCGATCAGACTGCAGATAATAAATGAAATGCCTTTAAAAAACCTTAATTTTTGCCAGTAATCTCTTAAGGCACCCTCTACTGCACAGCATTAAAGGAGGTAGTTGAGTGATAATTTAGAGTGCAAAATAACAGTCTCCACTACCACGCCGACTGTTAAAGGAGGTCTAAGAGTTCAGAAAAAAAAGGGTGCCAATTCCAATATTCAAATCTGCCAGTAGTTTGCAGGCCTGAACACCGCGGTCTGGCACTGGATTCTTTCGGATGTTTACCTTGGCATATGTCTTGGGGGGGGGCTTGTTCAATGGCCCTCGGGACTCTAGGAGAATCCATGCATCTGTCGGGAGCCTCGGTGGATCCGATACCCTTGTGATGTGTCTTGGGGGTGGGAGGGCTTGTTCACTGATCCTTGCGATCCTCGGAGAATCCGTGCATCTGTTGGGACCCTCGGTAGATCTGATACTCTTGTAATGTGTCTCGGGGGGGAGGGCTTGTTCAACGGCCGTCACGACCCTTGAAGAATCCGTGCATCTGTCGGGACCCTCGGCAGATCTGATACCCTTGTGATGTGTCTCGGGCAGGGGAGGGCTTGTTCAACGGCCCTCGCAACCCTCGGAGAATCCGTGCATCTGTCAGGACCCTCTTGGATCCGATACCCTGGTGGAACCATGCTGCCTTGGGTCCTGTAGTCCGTTGACAACTAGATGTTCCACCAATCTCTCCTTCAGTAGTGCTTCCATGATCTTCCCCACTACCGAGGTGAGGTTGCCTGGTCTGTAGTTCCCTGCTTCCTCTTTGTTCCCAGTTTTATATAAGGGGACTACATCTGCTGTCCTCCAGTCTTTTGGTACCTTCCCTGTTTCCAATGATCGGCTAAACAGGATTGCCAGAGGTTCAGACACCACCTCTCTTAGTTCATTAAGGACCCTGGGGTGCACCCCATCTTGCCCCATTGCTTTATCAACTCTTATTCCTTCCAGTTTCTTCAGGACCCTTTCACGTGTAAAGGGACTTGTGTCCATTTCTGCATCATTCCCACCCGTAGTACTTCTTTCAGGCCCATTACCCTCCTCTTCCTCAGTAAAGACTGAGCAGAAATACGTGTTCAATATGTCAGCTTTACTGTTGTCATCCTCCACTTGGGCCCCATCCTCCCCCTTCAGTCTCACTATCCCTCCCTTTGTTTTTCTTTTTTCACTTTTGTACCAGTAAAAAGTTTTGTTTCCTTTACTCACTGATTTTGCACTGTGCTCTTCTGTCTGAGCTTTGGCTTCCCTTACTGACCTCCCTGCCTCCCTTAGCTTCTCCTGGTACTTCTCCCTATCCCCTTCTGTCTGTGTCTATTTGTGTTGCCTGAATGCAATCTTTTTAGCTTTCACTTTCTCCGCTACCTCCTTGGAAAACCATAATGGTCTCCTCTTCCTTTTCCCCTTGCTAACCTGCTTAATGCATAATTCTGTTGCTCTTGTAATCTCCGTTTTAAATACTGCCAACTGTTCCTCAACCCTTAATTCCCACCTCATTACCCATAATTCCTCTTTCAAGCATCTCCCCATTTTCCCAAAGTCTGCCCCCCTAAAATCCAGGATACGTTTTTTTTTTATGTGGTTTAGTTCTGCTCCTTCTCTGATTTCAAATCACAGTGACTGGTGGTTACTGTTCCTCAGGTGCTCCCACACTGTTACCCCATCACACTGTCCCTGTTTGTGAGCAGAAGGTCCAGTATTGCCTTCTGCCGAGTTGGTTCCATGACCAGTTGCTTGAGGAAGGCACCTTGAAGGGAGTCCAGGATAAATCTGCTCTTGGTTGATGCTTCTGTTGGGATGGTCCAGTCCATGTCTGGAATATTGAGGTCTCCAACCAGCACTACCTCACCCTTGTCTACCATCCTTTGGATGGCTAGCATCAGCTCCCTATCTGTTTCTTGCTCCTGGGCTGGTGGTCTATAAACTACACCTGTGCGGATGGCTGGACCCATTTTCCTTTCCAGCTAACCCCACAGTATCTCTCCCCCATTTTGTTCCTCCTGGATATCTGTGGCCTTTATGTCATCTTTCACATAAAGTGCCACTCCTCCTCCCCTCCTACCTGCCCTGTCTCTTCTGAATATGTTGTAGCCAGGTATAGCCATCTTCCAATCATGGTTATTAACCAAATTGAGGCAGTCAGAGAAAGGCAACCAAAATGGTGCAGGGACTGCATCAGAAGACATATGAGGACAGATTAACTGAGCTCAATATGTATACCCTAGAGCAAAGGAGGGAGAGAGGTGATATGATTGAAACATTCAAACACCTTAAGGGCATTAACAAGGTGAAACATTAACATGTTGCAATATAAGAAAAATAGCAGGACAAGAGGATACAGCATGAGATTAGAGGGAGGCCGATTAAGAGGTAATGTAAGAAAGTTCTTTTTCACAGAAAGGGTGGTGGATGCATGGGATGGCCTACCTCAGGAAGTGGTGGCTATGAATACAGTGCAGGGCTTCAAACAGGCATGGGATAGGCATAAGGGAGAAATACAGATGAGTATGAAGAGATAGGCCATTGACAGAGCAAAGGCCAATGGCACAGTTATAAGGTAGAAAAAGAAATGGGCAGACTGAATGGGCCTTGTGGTCCTTATATGCCATCAATTTGTATGTTTCTATCTTATCATTACACCAGGTTTCTGTGATGGCCACAATGTCCAGGTCCGACTGCACCATGACAGCCTCCAGATCCTCCATCTTGTTCTACTACCCTTGTACCGGTCACTGGTGACGACACATCTAGAGTATTGAGTTCAGCACTGGTGCCCACACCTTGAAAAGGATGTTAACCTGCTGGAGAAGGTCTAGAGGAGGGCTACAAAGATGATAACTGGTCAGCAGGGTAAGGCATACGAGGATAGAATGAGGGTATTGAGCATGTACTCCCTGGAAGAAAAGGAGAGAGAGAGAGGGGGAACATGACTGGGACCTTCAAGTACTTGAAAGGGATAAATAAGTTGATAAGGGGAGTCTCTTTAAGCTGAATGGCAACCATAACATGAGGGGTCACAGACTTAAGCTGGATGGGTGGAGGTTTAGGAGGGAGCTCAGGAAGCACTTCTTCACAGAGAGGGCAGTGAAAACTTGGAATGTGCTGCCAGAAGAGGTGGTCTCATTGAAGACAGTGGGCAGTTTTAAGACAGGCTGGGATAGGTATAGGGGGACAGTAAGGATCATGGGTAGGGTGGATGGGAGGAGTGGGGGGGGCAGGGACAGTAACTCAAGCTATAGACCCTGCAGTACAAGCAGACTACATAGAACAAATGGCCTTCTTCCACTGGTTTCTTTGTATATTTGTAAAAAACAATACAGGGACAGCAATCAGAGGGCTGGGTGCCACCAGACGCTAGGGAAACAAAACAAACATGAGGACAGCAATCGGGGGGTCCACTAGACACCAGGGAAAGAAAAACTATTATGGGTACAGTGATCGGAGGTTGGGGGGTGCCACTAGACACCTGCAAAAGGAAAACCTATTACAGGGATGGAAATCAGTTGGTGGGGGTGTCACTAGACACCAGGGAAAGAAAAATGAACAACGGGGATGATGATCAGAGGGTGGGGTGGGGGTGGTACTAGACACTAGGGACATTTGGTTTATAATAGATTTATTTATTGAACCACCACATATCTGACAGTCTTCCTTTAAATGGAGCCCACTGCAGACAGAACAGGACTGGCATCTTACGCATACAGGAGGAAGTGCTTGCTAACAGGCCATATATTCCACTATGGCTGGACCTAGAATGCTCTATATGCAATGCTGAGGGCATTCAGATTAAAAGTTAATTTTATATAACCCCCTCTCAGCTCCCTCGTTCTTTAAGGCTTACACCATTTCATTGGTCTCTGAAAACTCACCTCTAGATGAGTGCACATTTGCAGTTCCAATGGAAAAAATCTGCCTCTCAACCTTTGTTTGGTAATCCAAATATTCGGATTAGTGGGAAGGTTATTCCATCCTCCTTTGGCCCCCCTCTCAAAGATGCAACAATTGAGTCCTTGTTGGAGGGGGATAGACCCCTTTCATTTTCAATCCTGCAGGCCCGTTATCATCTTCCTAATTCTGACAGTTTTAAATGTCTACAAATTATACACACTCTATCCACCTTCATTACTCCGAGACTGTGGTTTTGGTGAAATCCCTCGGTTTTTCAGTTTGGGTAGGATGCAGCAATACAGCATCATTCAGTGTGTAAAATATGTCTACTCATTCGAAGTATGGACCCCAAAAGCCCCACTGGGGTTTGTAATTACTGGAAACAAGCTTTAGGCCTCCCTGAGGATCCTATGTTATGGTGTTTAACCTGGCGAGCCCTTTATAAATATGTCAAGCAGGACAGAGTTAGGCTAATCCAGTTCTTCATATTGCATAAATATGTATTACACCCCACTTAACCTTCACAAAATGGGTAAACCACCATGCCCGCTATGTCCTAGATGTGGCCTAGTGGAGGGTTCTTTGAAACATGTGCTCTGGGACTGTGAACAGGTATCGTCCTTTTGGAATTCCATCAAAATTCACTAGATCCACTTTTTAGTTTGGAAGATCTTTTTTACTCCACATATATGCCTCACGGGTATCTTTCCCCCCGGCATGGATAAAGCTCATATGGCTTTAATATTTTTGATGGCAAAGTTAATTATTTTAAGGCACTGGATGGATGCTTCCATTTCTCCTTTCAGAGAGTGGGACCAAGAGTTTCTTTCAGCCTTAATCGTAGAGAAACATAGAACCTCCATCAGGAGATGCCCCTAGCAGTACCGGACAAGATGGGAGCTGCTATACATGTTGCTCTCATTCTCATCCACTGGGCCAAGTTAGGCAGGTTTTGATTCCTCAGGACTGTATTACTGTGTTGTCTTATCCACCAACTCCTAATTCCATCTTTTTGTTTTTGTCTGCTTGTATCTCATGGGTTCCCTCTGTAATATAACCCACTGCTGTTGAGCCCCTGGGGGTGGGTGGAATAGTTGGAGGGGGTGTTATTTTCATTTTTACTTTCTCTGGTATTGCTGTTACCATCTGGGTTTATTGTTATACAAAAACACTGAAAATTGGGGCACTCACCGCCACATATAGTACTGACACCGTATGTAAAGTATAAAGGAGGACATTTATTGCATGATAAAATAAAAAAGTGCATGCCTGACACGTTTCAGGTCCCAACTGGATCCTTTCTCAAAGGCTAAGGCAAGCAAACTGCTGAAGCATTAAATACAGGTGCAAGTAGGTGTGGCATAATGACATCAATCATTCCTTCAATTACATTTTTTAAAAGCACAGCACAAAAAACACTTAAAACACCATGAATCCTAAAATCATACCCATGAGGCAATAACATAATCACAGACTAAAAAGGGAAATATCCACAAAAGTCAATATACAATATCCCCGAATAAATACAACATATGTAATATATACATGAAACTAGGGAAAAGGGGAAGGGGGAGTAGACACAGAGATCTATACAATGGTGCTTGCAGAATTGTAGAGAATGAGTGCCTAAGAAATAGGGAATCCAAAATGACGGGAAGGGGAGTTGTCTGAATTCATAGTAAACTCATTTATTTATAATTCATTTTCTAGCTTGTGAATAAGGTTTAATTTCAAAACCTACATTTAAATCTGGAAATCTAGTTGCCTTTAGATTAATAATCCAAAAAGTTTCACGCTTTCACACCAGGTTATTGTAGTTACCTCCCCCCAATGGATTACAACTCACTTTATCAATTGCCATGTACGAGAAGGTCTGAGTCTGCCCTTCTTTTTTGTTCATTACATGCTGGGCTGTAGCATACGTCATGTCACTTCTCTCTATAGCTCTTTGATGTTCCCCTACTCTGACCTTAAAAGGTCTAGTCGTTTTCCCTACATAAAAAGCCTTGCAAGTACAAACTGTATTGCTGTTACCATCTGCGCTTATTCTTACATGCATCCTGTTTGTGATGTTATTGTATTTTTGTTGTTTTTGTTGTTTATTCAAAATATCTTAATAAAGTATACTTGAGGGGAAAAAAGAAGGATCAGCGTCTCACTCCTCTCACGATTGATCACTTTCAGCATGTTATTCCCACTGTCAAGTTGGGGGGGCACAGGATTAAGATGGTCGTGCTGCTGCCCTGCTTCACTCCATGCAAAACGAGTTGTGTTCTAAGATTTTACTCTTTTCTAGGCTTTGCTATGCAGCTTCTTGTGGTTTCTTTAATAAAACTGGTGTTTTTTTGGTGTCGGACCTGTAATGGAGAGCTTGATGATAGTTTTGTCATTGATGAGCAGTACTTTTTAAAGGACATGTTGCCTCTTACTGGGCTTTGCTGCTTTCTAGCTGGAGCCACAAGCTACGAAGCTCCGTACCTGGTTGAACTACTGTGGAGAGCGTTTTCCCATCTGGACCCAAGATGACCCCAAAAAGAGGCAGTATAGTGCAGTGGTTTAAGGCTCTGAGCTGCTAATCTGGTGATAACCAGCAGGCCAGACCTGGGTTTGAATCCCACAGCTTCCACTTGCATGCTGTGTGACCCTGAGCAAGTCACTTAACTTCCCTGTGCTCCCAGGTCACTCCTGTAAAAAATCTTTTAGCTTAGTGTGCTACTCCTGGTTAAACAACTAAATAAAAAAAAAAAACTAAATAAAAAAATAAAAAAAGAGCGATGTGTACCCAGAGTTGCACCAAATGTGCTGTGGGGCTTTCTTTCACCTTATTTAAGTTACTCCATTGTTGTCTGGGATGGGGGTCCTAGATTTGATGCTAATAGTTTTACTGTGTTCAGTAGAGCAATATATTTGTTTCTTCACAGGTGTGCCTTCCTGCAGGATTGGAGCCTCGACAAGAGACGGAAAAGAGAATGGGACATGAAGGTTTAGGATACTAGCAGAAATATGGGAGAATATGATAAAATAAACATAGACACCAGCTTAAATATATATTTAAAAAAACTTCTGGGACTGCCAAATGGGACACTGTCAGCAATGGTCAGGGCAGAGCTGGGACTGTATCCTATTATACGTCAACGTAAAGAAAGAATTGGCAACTATTGGATCAAAACGTATATACCATGAAAGAATATAGATTACCAAGATTATGTATTGAATAAACAATCCATTACTTAGGACAGAAAATAGTATTCCCCAGTATAAGGATAGTGGAAAAGATTTTAAAACCCTATGGTTTGCTCCATTGTCTAACAGATGTTTTCGGGTTGCCACTAAAGTTGGTAAAAGAAGAGCTAAAAACAAGGATAGAAGGTGTCTCTAAACAAAATTACATGCAGTATTGCAAACAATATAAAAAATGCAGATGGATATTGAAAAACAAAAGAAATCATGAATTAGAAACATATTTGACCCTTATTAAAGATCCAAGTAGAAGAAGAAGAAGAATTTCAAGATTCAGGTTCGAGATATATAAAGCAATTGGCTGAAGGCCCTTTACAATAAGAAAAATGAGAGCACTGAAAGCTGCAAATGCAAATTAGGGAAAAATGATTTCATAAACCTCCTAATATTATACCCACTATATGAAAAAGAAAGAAACAATTATCTAGGGGGAATTTTAGAAAAATTAGCATTGGAAGCCAAAGATGTGGCTACCCGCGTACTCAAATCCAAGACTAAATCAACCCTGGAATCTGACTTCTCTCCTCTACCTCATTGTTAAAAAGAAGATGTGTCTACAATAAATGGATAGTAGATCGAATGAGATGGAAATCAGACAAAAACGGAGTAATCTGGAGTTGTTCAAACCATAGTCTGGATAAACTGAGTAACTGGGGGTTCACTATAAAGTCCAGGAAAGAAAAGAAAATAATAAAGGGCATTAAATACAATGTCATAATGGAAACAATATGTAATGTGAAATATTATGGATAGCATATAATAATATTATGATAAACTACATATAAAAGTACAGTGGTATTGTAAAACATTTTCGGTAATTTTTATATTTTTTTAGAAAGTATGTATAATGTGGAAAAATTTGTATTGTTTTTGTATTGTGAAGTTTTAAAATGGCAATGACATCAAGAATGTCAAATAATAAACTTTGTCTGTCTATCTATCTATCTATCTATCTATCTATCTATCTATCTATCTATTTATCTATCTATCTAATCATGCCTCTCACTGCATCCTGCAGCGTGGGTTCTAACTGCAGCTACACAAGACAAGAAAGTCTCACTGTTCTCATACAAAGAATGTGGATAAATGGCTCCTCTTGCAAAGCTGGACACCTTGGATTTTGGGTGGCCAGATAACATATTTCTGTCAACTTAAAAAACAAACAAACACCAGAATCTAGCTAAATAGGTCCTGTTTAGTTAGGTTCAAGTGTTTGTTTTTTTAAAAATACATATTTTGTATGTATTTTTACTGTTTGCAAGTTTGAATAGTAAAATGAAAATGGTGGACATCGCGACAGTCTGGCCGGGTGGATGTGAAGCCCAAGAAAACAACTGTGGCTTGCAGGTGTAGACTGTGAACTAAACAGATACAAAGGCACAGACAGATTAGATTGCACTGCACAATCAAGAAAAGGATGCAGATGCAGACGCAAAGTCACAACAACATCTTAATCACTGCTGCTCACAATAGTCACAATCCAAATCTAATATGGAAAAGAATACGTTTTGCTGATTGGGGGTGTGGCGGCAGTGCACTGTAGTAACAGTCCAAAACCAAGATACCACAATCCCGACCACAAAGCAGTACAAAATCACGCAGCTGCAGTGGATAGCAGGTTCACACTGCTACAGCTACTCTGTGGCACAACAAAAGGTGTCTGTGACTTGATGGCACGCATTGCACACACGCTCTCTCTCACACGCACACACACACACACTACAAGTGGTGCGTGGTAAATTTAAAACTTCAGTAATATAACCAGATCTTTTCAGCAAACTGAAATTATGCACTGCTGCAACACAAAAATCAGCAAATTAATGTCAAGTATTACTGAAAATATTACTGAGTGCACATTAACATAGTTATACAACAAAAATATTACCAAAACAAAAAGACTGCCGTTTTCTCCCAGTTAATCTACTTACACCACACAGATACGCCACTCTCCCAAAGCACACTTCAAGTGTCTGTCAGTACACAGACTGAATGTTCAAAATTAACATTCAAAATCCACACACAAACAAAAAACACTTGATGATATGAATACAGGAGGTTTTCCTACAATCAATGTACTATGTTTTGAGACAAAACAAATGGCTAAAAAAATGCGTTTTTAACAGCTTTTATAGGGTTTGAATTGCAGATCTCTGACAGCAAACTGTCTCCAGCTACTCCTACACACATACTACACAGAACTGAGGCTGTGCAGAACAATTTATTTATTTATTTTTTTTTATTTAGTCTTTGTTGACCGCGTAAGTGCACTAGACAAATCCTACCCATTTTCAGGCACGAACCGGGGAAGGGGGATATAGATGAATGCCAACTGACCTTGAACCAGATTAAGCTATTATGCCATCTGACATGCAATCCCGTGAATCAATGCAAAATTCACCTTGGAGCCCAAAAACAAGGAGAAGTGATATGAAGTACATTGGAATTAATGTACTTCACCTAAAATTAGGCACAGACATGGTTGGGGGAAGGCAGAGTAACGTGAAGTCCATTGATAACAATGACTTCGCTATCCTCATTATGACATGAAGTACTCCGCTACGTGTTGCAGAGTACTTCACAGATTCCCCACTGCTTCATGAATTGCTTTGCAGAGTGAATTTCGGCCACTTTGCCCACCTCTGGTCTTAAGCAGTCAGTGATGGCAGTTGGGATTGAATTGTAAAATTTTAGAGCTTTGAATAGAATAAAATTTTTCCCAAAAGTGGTTTACAACCAAGGAGTTTTAAAGGAGTCTATACTCTGACACCTGGTTCCCAAAGAATTCACTGTCCTGATAAAGAGTAGATCTATGGGTTAAGGAAGTAACCCCAGACCAAGATCTGTGTAGCATTACACCCATATGAAAGTTTAGCCTATCCTCCAGGGTAAGACATCAAACCACTCGGTCTAAGTGACAATAATGGACGGACCTAGAGAGATTTGAGACAAAATAACAAATACTGTTAAAAGTAACTCATATCTTGCAAACAGCTTTTCACTGGTAATCATGTAAATTGGTAGCCCATGGTCCAGTATTGAAAATAGTAGACTGTGGGCTGGTAATTTATGTGCTTCTGGGATTTAAAAAATCCTGAATTCTAAACAGCAAACCCAGCCTCTGATGAATGATTTTCACAACACAAGAGATGTAAGGCTCAAAACAAATAGTTGGGTCCAAGAGCACCTCCAAATACAAGAAGCTCTCAACATATTCAGAACCTCCCCCTCCCCAAGTCTGTAATAAATAAACGCTCTTCTCTTTCCTTTCTCGGGTCACAAAAAGTACAGAGACTTGGTCTTTTTTGTAGTTAGGACCAAATTCCTAAAAATAAACCAGTTCTAAAATGGACAAAAATCCTCATGAACTCTGGAAACAATATCGGTCAGCACTAGAGCTGTACTAAAAATAACAGCGTCATCTGCATACAGATCTACAGAATTGTGGCACACAATTCAGAAATAAGGGAAACAATAAAGGACCCAGAATTGATCCCTGGTGTACTCTGCCCTGTACCAGAACTCAGTCTGACATACAACCTGAAATTAATGTTTTTTGAGTCCTAGAGCTTAGATAACTAGAGAACCACTTGGTCATATCTGAGGAAAACATTTTTATTTCAACTAGAGTGTCTTATAAAAGCCTGTGGTCCACAAGGTCAAAAGCTTTAGTGAATTCCACAGAAACAGCTGTGGTACAGTGCTCTTTATCAATAGCGCTGTGCACGCGGCCAGTGAACCTCACCAGGCTGTCTTCATGTTGTGATAATTTTGAAAACCATGTTGGGCAGTTGTTATTACTTTATTTATTTATTTAGTTTTTGTTGACCGGGTAAGTGCACTAGACAAATTCTGCCTTTATTCAGGCACCACCCCGTGGAGGGGGATATAGATGAATGCCAACTGACCTTGAACCAGATGAAACTGTTGGTGGTATTTTCAGTGGATGAGGGGAAATTTGGCCAGGGCACCGGGGAAATTTCCCTACTCTGCCTGCAGGGGTGCTGTCACTTCCTGTAGATGGGATGGAGGGACCCAGTTTGCAGCTGGACACAGGAGGAGGAGGAGGAGGAGGAGGAAGTGCTGATGTGGCCATGGGGGAGGCACCAGTTCTAGAAGGAGAAGAGCCATGGGAGAGGCCTTTAAGCAGTTTGGAAGTTATTTATTTAGCCATGATTCAACAAGAATTCGGAGACAGTACCATACCTCTCAACTTTTTGTCCACCAAATGTGGAACATAGCCTGTCAAAATATGGAACAAATGGGCAAAATGTGGAACACTTAATCAAATCTTTATCTAAGAAGCTCAAAACACTGTTAAAATGTTGCATTTATGTTCAGAAAGTCTGTTATTAATTGAATAATATATTTTTTGCATCATTTACTATGGATTTTTGCTTTAAAATGTTGACTTTGAATGTGGAATGAGTCCTCACAATGTGGAACAGAGAGCTTTTGTGAAGTAAAATGAGGAATGTTCCTCATAATGTGGTACAGTTAAGCGGTATGGACAGTACTGATAATACAGAGATGGAAGTTACTGAACAACAGTAGGATATCAACCAAGAAGGACTTACGGATTAAAAAGAAAAAGGTTCTGGCACACGCTAACTCATGAGAAAGGATTGCAGACAGTCCGAAACATGTCAGACCGGACTATGTGTCTTGGTGCAATAAACATGGTTTTAAAGTGAATTTTCTCTGTGTCCCTCTCATGAGTTAGCGCGTGCCAGAACCTTTTCCTTTTTATTTCACGGTTGGTACTTGAGCACTGCGTCCCAGTGTGCACTCATTTGGAATATGAAAAGGACTTATGGATATAGATGTTCCTCAACAAGAACAGGAGGAAATATCCATGGAAGGGTATGTAACACTACAGAAAGTGCAAACTAGCATTATTTTGGATCAAAATCTGTGTGCTCAAATATGCCCTAATGTAAAGCCAAGGCACTTCCTAAATGCTGAGTTAAATGCTAAAAATGTCAAAGATTCAAAACAGACTGACTAAATGAAAGACATGGTTACAAGAGATACCACTTTGTCAGAAGAAAACATTCTGAAGAATGCGCATTCAGTAGCAGCTGGCAGTGACATTGGTAATAAAACTGAGTGCCTAGAGCCACGTGGTTCTTCAAAGCGAAAGCCTCCGGTAGCAGCAGTAAGGTGTCACTTGAGAATGCAAGGTCAAACCAGAACCATGTGCCTAGATGTTGAAACTGTTGGCAATCCTACTCAAATAAATCCTACATCAATACCTGAGCAAGAGGTCTCAGAACAGAAGCAGTTGAATGTTAGTAAATCGCCTGAGACTTTGACAATGGGAGGGGTGGAAACTGACAAGGCAAACTATGATGCATATGCATCAAAGGATCTGTCGAACGCTGACTCAGAGTTCCCAACTGTAGGAGGACAGCCAAAACATGAAATGGAATACTCATTTCGAGACAGGAGTCAGCACAACAAAGGTTTACCAAATCTGAATGAGAACAATGGGAAAAGTACCATACATCTCTTGAGTAGATATATATATTTTTTTTAGTTGTTTAAGAATGCATTCCTCTAAGTAGAAAACAGAAGCTATGTGGTACAGTAACATGTAAAAGACCACAAGAAATTGCATTTTTATTAAAAACTGCAGGCTGGAAGCAGTTAGAGACAGAAAATTGAGTACCTGCTCCTCAACATAACCCCATATTTGGCTTAGACTCTGCATCTGTGAGACACAAGGAAAATAAAATAGGAGACATGCACATTACAAATTTCATAACGGATTCTGATTTAGACTTGTGATCTGATGATGTACAACATTCACATCCAGTACCACAGAATTTACCAAAAAATCCCAGTAGTTTCAAGTAGTGATTCAGGAAATTAGGAGCAAAATATTACTCGACCAACCTGGGGTGACCAAATGGACATAGAAAATCCTCCACAAGAACAAGACCAGAACTCTCACGAGAAAACCAAATCGAATTGGGAAAACTTCAGGAAGAAAGACTTTTTTTCACAGCAACCTTCACCAACACAGAGACGTAATGCAGTTAGATTGCAGTATGTAGGAGGTTTAGAACTGCATCCAGACAGGATTTATATAGGAAAAGCACTTAATTAAAGAGTCATTGAGGGTTTTCTCTAATGAAATTTATGTACTCATACACATATCTGGAGACAGTCTCTTTGATATGAGTTTTAAAACCCCACAGAATTTGGATAGATTTGGGGCACAATATGAGAAAAAGAGATATTCAGAATTATGGCTTCCATTTCGGGCTATACCTCTAACAAAGCCTGCTTTGAAAAACATCACAATTTTATTTAGAAATGAAACAATAGCAGTGCATGATATTGCACACTGGTTACAACAAAAGTGTGAGGTGATAGGGTGCTCCCAGACCTTATTTGATGATGAACACATTTGGACGGGTGGTTGGAAATATAGGGTGAGACTCAGAAATACGAACAAAGCTCCAGTCCAACTCCCCAACAGTCTGTATTTAGGCAGGGAAAGGTGACACTGTTTCTATGTGGGTCAACCTAGAACTTGCTTTGAATGTGGCTCTTTTACACATCTGAGCCAAGTATGTGACCGTGTAAATGTTACCTATGTCTCTCTTTAGGACACTCTAGTTCAGAATGTCAGGAGGAAGTTAAATGTAACCTATGTGAAGAACTAGGCCATGCATACTGAACTTGCCCACGGGCCACACATAATAGATTTGACCACCCTGATCAAGATAATATCTTATCAGAAGCACAAAAGAAGAATATGGCAGCACATACAAATAGGGAAAAAGAAGCTCAGACTCAGACAGCGGCAGAAGGAACTACAACTCACACAGGCCCAAAACAGAACCAAAGCCAGGAAACCATTACTACCACAGTGATAGAAAGGACATGACAACACCACAGAGCCAAGGAATAAACAGCTCACATCACAAACAGTAGATAGAGTGCAGGATAGTGACAAAACTGATCCTACGCCCACTAGGCTAGCTACAGAGGAAAGGAAAACTATGCCCCCACCAAACATGGTGACAGTTACAAAAAAAGACGTATGAGGCAAAGAAGACCAAAGTTTAAAAGAACAAAAGCTTCTTCACCAGAGCAGAGTATTGCAGTCAGCAACAAATTTGAAATTCTTTCAGTCGATACACAGGAGTCTGAGCAGGGAGGAGAGGCTGAGACTTCATCACAGCCAGTACCATCCTCAGACTCTGAAGGTGAAGTGGAGGGGAGAATTAAACATGTACTCAGAAGTAGAAGGGCAGGGATTCAAACTAGGAACAGTGCACGTTCGGGAGATCTGGGGTAAAATACTAACATGACCAAAAGCTCCATTTTTAAAGTAGCTACTCTTGACACGAATAGTGTAAAAAACGCTTGTAGGAGGTTAGTCACTTTATCTGCATTGAAGGATGGGGAGTATGACATATGCTTATTACAAGACACCAAACTGAATACATCTACGTTAATACAGCAAGCACAAAAACTGTGGTGCTGGGGACCTTCCTATTTCGCTTTTGCGATTGATACATGTAGTGGCCTAGGCATTTTATTTAAGGGAAGTGACTTTAGAGTGACCAAGGAGATACTGTAGATATTGTGCCAGAAAGAGCCCTTTTATTGGATTTCCTTTATGATAATACAACATGGAGAATAATTAACCTCTATACCCTGACCACAAAAAAAGAAAGAGTGGAAATATTTAACACAGTTTAACCATATATATATTTATGACAAAACATGTAATTTGGGGGGGGGGATTTTAATTGTGTGATAACACGTGATGATCGAGGAGCAAGTTCAGTGAAAGATTTTTGTGATACTAATTGCCTGAAGTCTATAATCCAAACAGTGGGTATGCAGGATTAATATAGGACTGTACACAAAGAAGGTGGATTTACTTTCTTTAAAGGGCGACTGTCCACACGAGTAGACTTTCTTGTTGTTTCTAAATATATACAAATACATGAAACTCTAACTAGGCCGAGAGAAATATCAGACCATGCAATGTGTGCGGTGTTTGGGTTAAATTATATAATTCCTTATGGTAAGGGATACTGGAAATTGAATGCGTCGTTATTGCAGGAGGAAAAAATTACAGCCCAGATAAAAACCCTTTTACAAGTATGCATGTTAATAGCAGGACTAAACAAAGATTTAAGTGTCTGGTGGGTAGAAACAAAAAGAGAGCTACTAAAACTATTGAAATATTTAGCTAAAAGAGGAATACAAATCAATATATAAAATACCTTTATTTAAGAACTCAGCTAGCTAAACTCTATTGAGCTATAAATACTCAGAATATCAATTTAACTTCTCAAGTCTAAAATATTAAGAGAGAGATGGAACATATGCAATACTCAGGGGCAACAACTATGCTGGTAGAACATAGGATTTGTACAACTGAGAAACTGTCATTAGAAGATTACTTTCAGAGCTGTAATAAAATAGTAAAGGATAGCTTAATAACATCAGTGAAATTTCAAAATGGAAGGGACATTTTTTTCAGCTTCAGAAATATTAAGGGAAGTCCACTTTTACTTATCTGAAATGTATAAAGATCCCCTATTGGAAGAAACTAATATGAGATGCTATATGGGAAAAATACAGAATAATGTAATCCCACAGGATGTTTTGCAAAACTTAATACACCTATCAGTAAAACTGAAGTGGGACAAGCTATAAAAAGTTTAAAAACAGATATTGCACCAGGCCTGGATGGCCTACCAACAGAATTTTATAAAACATTCCAAGATTCCCTGATAGACATCCTGGTAGAAGTTTTTAATTGGATTATACTGCACAACAAACTTAACTTCCATATGAACATTGCAGTTCAAATTTGAATTCATAAAAAAAAGATCAATCTGATTTGCGGAATTGGAGACCCTTAAGTCTCCTTAACACTGATTTTAAACTATTGATGAAAATATTAGCCTTAAGACTGTCAAAAGTTGCCCTATATATTATAACAATATCACAAACATGTTCAGTAAATGGACATTCAATAAATGACAATCTACTGCTTATCAGGGAGTTAGTAGAACAAGGGAAAGAGGAAGAAGTACAGGGTTATATTCTATCATTGGATCAAGAAAAGACCTTCGATAGGGTATCCCATGAATTTATGAATCAGGTACTACATACATAAGGGATCCCGGTGATTTTTTTGTAAATAGAAAGAGACACTTTATAGGGAAGCAACTGTAATTCCTTTAATAAATGGAACCTTAGGCTCCTATGTGTCTATTAAAAGGGTCGTGAGACAAGGATGCCCCATGAGTCTGCTTTTATATTTTGCATAGACCCTCTGTCAAAAATGATGAATGTAAATTACCAGATCAGAGGTATAAGACCAAAGAATAGTGCACTGGAGGTTAAAACATCAGCATACGCAGATGACGTGTGTCTATTTTTAAAGGACTGGAAATCTGGTGAAGAAGCCATAAAAGTAATATAAAGTTTTTCTAAAATTACGGGAACAAATATAAATAAAGGAGAAAAGTGTACTATATTCCTTAAGCACAACAACAGAAAAAATAATATCTCTACAAAATATTCCTGGGACCGAAAAGCCTGTAAAGATATTGGGTATTCATTTTGGAAGGGGAGATAATGGGATATTGAATTCAAAAGAAAAAATAGAATTAGCTACAAATAAGCTAAAGATGTGAAAGTCATGACAACAGACAAAAAAGAAGAAAGTTATGATAGTAAAAGCTTTTCTAATACCTACATTTACTTATCTAATATGGTATACCCCATTCCGACTTCATTAGAAGTCGTTATATTAAGTCTGGTTTTCCAAGTAATTTGGGGGTGTAGATTAAATCCCATTAAGCGTAATGTACTATATCTTCCTATACAGCAAGGCGGGCTGAATTTACTTAATCCTATTGTAATTTTTTATAGTATCTATTTTTTATAACAATTTACTAGACCCTATATGACCAAATGCTGTGTTATGGACATTGTTTGCATCTAGATGGGTTGTTCCCTTATTTACAACATGGAGAAGTCAGGATCAGCTAAAACCAGGATTTAAAGTAGGTCCAGAATATATCAAACCAATGATTACAAAATTAAAACAATGGATAATATTTAGGGAAAACATTGATCAGAAATCTAGGAAGCAAATATATAATATGATACAGGCCCAAAGCTTTCATGAAACTGTTGTTTTTAAAGGAATTTGTGATAAGTATCATGAAAAGGTTTTGCAAACACTACAAGATGAATTAATTCCAGACAGAATGTGGGATGTAGAGTGGTTAAGTTGTCACAGGAGGTTAAACGTTAAAAGAAATGCTAAGCATAAAACACAAATGGAAAGATCCTAGGCAATCATGTATAGCGGTGGAGGAGACAATGGAACACTTTTTTATGTATTGTCCCTATGTTCAAGAATACTGGAACATGCTAGCACAAAAATGGAACAACAAATACTGAGCTTTACTTACTTATGAAGAGTTAATTGGAGAGTTTTCAGTTCATATGAAACAATTAAATATAGGGGTATTCAGAATGATATTAACTTGTATTAAGTTTGTAATGTGGCAGAACAGGTGCAAATTTGTATTGCAACAAGTGGATAGCAGTCCAATGCAATTATTTCAAAAATTGGAAAATGAAATAAGAGTACAGTATGAATCAGAAAGGAAACTCTTATTGAAAGATGTGTGGAGTACTAGCTGGAAAACTGTGCCTTTCTTGAAAGACAAAATTGGATGAACTCTAGATGGGCGTAGATTTTTTTTATTCTTTTAAGCAAACATTATAGATGGTATGCAATGCACAGTATGTGAGTATTCTAGGCTTAAAAACAATATTATGTAACCCTGTTTTCCATGATGGATAGTCATATATGTAAATGTTCTGAATGTTCTAATGTGTTGTGTATCTTTAATAAAACATTCCCCTACTCTTTTTGAGAAGTGCCATGGGATTTTTATCATCCACTTGAACAGGCAGATGGGACTTCAGTTTAACCTCTCATCCGAAAGACGACACCTCAGGAGTGCAGTACCCCCCCTCATGCTGCACTACAGTGTCAGTATTTGGATATTAACCAAAGTGCTAGATGTGGGGATAGAACCCACATCCTTCTAATCACCCTGCCTCAGAGGAAAGTGTGCTACCTGCTGAGCCACTGACACTTATATACTTAGACACTTTTATACTGAGTGAGAAACAATGTAACTTGAACAAAGACTATTTTTTCCAATATTTTAGAAAGGAGTGCGAGAAGAGAAATTGGTCTGTAGTTTGAGGCAAATGGCAGGATTCTCAAAGAATTCTGGATGATACAAGGGGCTTGCTTCACACAGAATGATGCGAGGAGAGGCTTACGTTGCGAGTTGTGCCAAGAGCAAGTCTCAAAGCACAGCCTGCTGCAACCACAGGCTACATGCACCAAGGTGGCCTTGCGTAGTCCTTGCAGCACAAAAAAGGGTGCAGCATGGTGCAAGGGACTGTGCACCAGGGCAATGCTGCAACATCCCCGTTTGTGGAATTCTGCAGGTGGATAGTGCTGACAAAATTAAAAACACCTGTTAGACCAGGGTTGGTCTAATGGTACCTGCACCACCCCCCAGAGCCCTCCCTGTGCTTGGTATGAGTGTATTTGTGCACTCTGCTAATGTACAGTATGGTACCTGAAGTGCCCAGCTCTGAAGCAGCATCTCATTTACTGTGGGGTCCATGTCTACCCATCACATCCACTCCATTCCACTCCACAATCCATACACCATTCTGGGGGAGCAGAGCTCCCCTATGGATACACCCGCAGAGGAGACTGATGACAACTGTCACAAGGGAGGCCTACAGGAAGGAGGCAGAGGACACCACAGGGAAAAGAAGCAGCTCCTGGTGGGGGACTCAATTATTAGGGGGCTAGAACTGGGGGGAGCAGAGAAAACTGAAGTAAGGTGCCTGACTGGTGCCATGGCTTGGAGGGACAGGAAGCGCATCCTCAGGATTATGAGAACAGCTGCACGGGAGTCTGAGCTGGACGTCATTATCCACCTAGGGAAAAATGACTTGGCTCATCATGAGATAAGAGCAGTGCAGAAGGAGTTTGTAGAGTTGGGGAGGGGCCTAAGACAAGTAGCACACACAATATCCTTCTCAGAGGTGCTGCCTGTCAACGGCATGGGGGAGGCAAGGGTAATTTGCACCATGCAGTTTAATGAATGGTTGAAAAAATGGTGTAGAGCACAGGGGTTTGGCTTCATTGGGGACTGGGGTTCCACCTGGAGGGACACCAGCCTATACTGGCAGGATGGTCTGCATCTGTCCAGGAAAGGAACAAGTCTTTTGAGCAATCGGTTTAAATGCTTCATTGGTAAGCTTTTAAACTAGTCAAAGGGGGAGGCACTGATAAGCAGCAGGAAAATCCCAGCCTCTCCTTACAAAACAGGGTACTAAATGAGAAAATGACCGAGGTAGAAAGGTCAGTGGGGGATGCTGCAACAGAAGGTAAAGCCAACAAGAAATGGAGAGCAATGAGTACCAATGCCTGTAGTCTGGGTAACAAGCTTCCTGAATTAGTGGCCTTGATCGAGGAGGAACATCTGGATATCGTGGCAGTCACAGAAACATGGTACACACAAAACCATGACTGGGACATAAACATACCAGGATACACTATCTACAGGAGAGACAGGGAGGGTAAAAGAGGAGGAGGAGTAGTAGCTCTTTACATAAGGGAAGGAGTTAAAGCAACAGAACAAAAGGGTAAACAGGGAGGAGAAGAAGCACTGTGAGTAAATTTGGAGACAGGCAATGGCACCACAATCCACACAGGGGTTGTATACAGACCCCCTTCTTAGGGGGAGGAAATGGACAAGGAAATGATAGAAAGTATACTTAGAATGGCAGAAAAAGGGGAGATATTGCTGATGGGTGATCTGAATATGCCAGATGTTAACTGGAGTGCAGTTGCAGCAGCCACTGAAGAGTGGGGTTATTCTAGATGCCCTACAGGGGCATGTCTTAGACAACTAGTATTGGAGCCCACTCGAGGGAGGAGAAATCTTAGACCTGGTTCTCTCAAATGGAGATGGAGAGGGATCACAGATGAAGTGGGTAGCCATCTGGGAACTAGCGACCATTGAACACTATGGTTCACAATAAACATAGCAACAGAGTCAAGCCATACAAAGGCAAAAGTACTGGACTTTAGGAGGGCTGACTTTGCCAAAATGGGTGAGTGCCTAAGGAATGCACTAGCAAATGGGCAGGAAGGAGGGGTGGAAGAACAATGGGGAATAGTAAAAACTGCCATCACTGAGGTAACAAGCATTTGTGTGAAGCAAATAAACAAAACAAAACGATGTAAGAAACCACTATGGTTCTCAAAGGAAGTGGCAGTGAAGGTTCAAGAGAAAAAGTAAGCAATCAGGAAGTACAAGGAATCACAGAAGGAGCAGGACAGAGAACAGTATCAGTTAAAGCAAAAGGAAGCTGGGAAGGCAGTCAGACCAGCAAAGGCCCAAACCGAGGAAAAGATAGCCAACTCAGTTAAGAAGGGGATAAAACCTTTATAGGTACATCAGGGAGCGAGCGAAGACCAAGGGAGGGATAGTGTGGCTTAATAAAGGGGAGGGAGGTGGGCAGAGGAGACTGTGAAAAGGCAGAGATACTAAACAAATATTTTGCTCAGTATTTACAAATGAAGAGGGGGAGGTACCTAAAACAAACAGTAGAAACACTCTGGATACAGAAGTTGATACCAGCCCATTTACAGAAGAAAGGGTTATGAAAGAACTCTAAAACTGAAGGTGGACAAAGCAATGGGGCCTGATGGGATTCATCCCAGAATTCTAAAAAAACTAAGGGTAGAACTAGTGACACCACTGACTACCCTCTTTAACAAATCATGGGAGGATGGGGTGGTACCCAAGGACTGGAGAAGGGCAGATGTGATTCCCCTTCACAAAAGTGGGAGCAAGGCAGAAGCAGGAAACTACAGACCTGTTAGTTTAACCTCAGTGGTAGGGAAAATGATGGAATCACTTCTGAAGGAAAGAATTGTCGAGTATCTAGAGGCCAGAGGGGCACAGGACCCTAGGCAGCATGGATTCACAGCGGTAACGTCTTGCCAGATGAATCTGATAGATTTCTTTGACTGGGTAACCAAAGTAGTAGATCAGGAAGGGGCTGTGTACATGGCCTACCTAGACTTTAGCAAGGCATTTGACACAGTCCCACGCAAAAGATTAATATACAAGTTAGCCAGCCTGGGAGTGGGTCCCAAGATGACAGCCTGGATAAAAAAATTGGTTGGAGAATAGGACACAGAGAGTAATAGTAAATAGAGTCCACTCAGAAGAAAGGGGGGTTACTAGTGTGGTACCACAGGGTTCAGTATTAGGACCAGTCCTCTTCAATGTCTTTATAAGCAACATTGCAGAGGGACTGGAAGGAAAAGTATGTCTCTTTGCAAATGACACAAAGATCTGCAACAGAGTTGATGCACAAGGCGGGGTGGAAAGGATAAGAAGGGACTTGGCAAGGTTAGAGGAATGGTCAAATGTATGGCAGCTTAGATTCAATGCTAAGAAGTGCAGGTAATGCACCTGGGAAACAAAAACCCAGGGAAGAGTACACAACGGGGTGAGATCTAACAACAACAAAATGGAAAGGGACCTGGGGTAGTCATATCAGATGACCTAAAGGTGGGAAAACAATGTGAGAGGGCAGCAAGGAGGGCTGGAGGATACTGGGATGCATAGGGAGAGCATCACCAGTAGAAAACAGGAAGTTATTATCCTCTGTAGACAGCTGGTCAGACCCCATCTGGAGTACTGCATGCAGTTCTGGAGACCCAATCTCCACAAGACATAGACAGGATGGAAGCTGTCCAGAGGAGGGCATTCAAATGGTGCAGGGTCTGCACCAGAAGACATATGAAGAGAGACTAAAGGAGCTTAATATGTATAGCCTCGAGGAAAGGAGGGAGAGGGGACATGATAGAAACGTTCAAGTACCTCAAGGAGAATCAACAAAGTCCAAGAGGTAGCATCTTTCAAAAAGAGTGTGCAAGAACAAGGGCACAATTTGAAGATGGAGGTGGCTCAGAGGTAATTTAAGGACGTATTTTTTCACAGAGAGGTTGTGGATGCATGGAACAGCCTTCCGGAGGAGGTTGTGGAGTCAAAACAGTGGTGGAATTCAAGCATGCATGGGACAGTCATCAGGCAATTCTGGGGGGGGGGGGTAGGAAGAAGTAGGCTGCTGGTTATCTAGGATCTGCAGCTTAGCCATTAGGTAGGGAAATGGGCAGACTGGTTTCTATGTTTCTATGTTACATATCACTGCCTCAGAAAGCCCCAACTGATGTTATGTATGGATGCATCAGACAGTGCAGAAGTGTGACATACTAATATGGGAGTTATATATCAACACTTATTTTTGTATGTTACACTTTGGTACTGTTTGAGTCCTCTATAACTTGTGTCAGTTAGTCTTCATGCATACGAACATACGAAATTTGCCAGCAGATAAAGGCCTAGAGGTCTATCAAGTCTGCTCGAATGTGCAGCTAGCACCCCTTATTCTGCAGCTGCCCCTCCCTTCCACCCTTCCCCTTCATTAACCTTCCCCCTTGTCCTGTCCCATCCTCATTTGAAGCAGTCCACTGTTCTACTGCATACCACTTCAGCAGGTAATGCATTCCACCCAGCCACCACCCTCTCTGTAAAAAAGTGTCTCCTCATCTCCCTCCTGAACCTTCCTCGCTCCAGTCTCATATCATGGCCCCTGGTGGCCCTCCCCTCCCTTACTTTGAACAGCCCCTCTGTACCCATCTTGTTTATTCCTTTCATGTATTTAAAGGTTTCAATCATGTCACCCCGTCTCTCCTCTCCTCCAGTGAGTACATGTTCAACTCCTTCAACCTCCTCACATATGATAAGTCCCCCAGCCCCTTGATCATCTTTGTCGCTCTGCGCTGCACCCCCTCCAGTAACTTAATGTCCCTCTTCAGATACGGACGCCAGTACTGCACGCAGTACTCCAGGTGTGGTCTAACTAATGACCTATACAGTGGGAGAATCACCTCCTCTCTCCTCGAGGATATACCCCTTGCAATACAACCCAGCATTTTGTTGGCCTTTGTGGCTGCCTTCCTACATTGTGCCGAGTTTTTCTTTGACCCTGTAATGAGCACACCCAGATCCTTCTCCTCCTCTGTCTGGGCTAGCTGCACTCCCCCTAGCTGGTAACTCCTCCTTGGGATCTTCATCCCAAAATATAGCACCTTGCACTTTTTGGCATTAAAGCCCAGTTGCCAGGTGTCTGACCAGGTTTCAAGCTTTGCCAGATCATCCTGCAACCCCTGCCATCCCCCTAGGTCATCCACCACCGCGCCTATTGGTATCATCAGCAAACAGACTGATCTTTGCTCTTGATGTCCCATGATATGTCTGCAATGAATATCCCAAACAACACTGGTCCCATCACCGAGCCCTGTGGAACACCGCGTCACTGCCCTTGAGTGTGAGAGCTCCCACCCACCACCACCCTCTGTTGCCTTCCCTGCAGCCAGTTTCCTACCCATCTCACCAGCTTTGCACCCACCCCTGTGAATACTAACTTCCTTCTCAGCCTTCCATGTGGCACTGAGTCGAATGCCTTACTGAAGTCCAGATACAGGACATCTACTGCATGGCCCCTGTCCAGTTGCCTAGTTACCCAGTCATAGAACTCAACCAGGTTGGTTTGGCAGGATCTGCCACATACGAAGCCATGCTGTCTGCTGTCCTGTAGTCCTTTGGCCTCTAGGAGGGCCACCAGCCTCTCTCCTTCAGGATGCAGCATGGTTATAAAATGTGTGTGCTCTCATTAGCTTACTCTCTCACAGGACTGTCTTGGAAACAGGATTACATATCCTAATGACATGATTCCTATTTAAAAACAAAATGTTTACTACTACTACTCTATGACAAGCCTTCCTGGAGTGCTGCAAAACCACCCCACAGCTTGAAGCAAGATTTCCAGTGTGCCGTGCTTTGTGTGCATGGCCATAGTTGCCGCAAGCCACAGGACTTTGCCGTCGGGATCCTACCCATTAGAGAACTGCTCGCAGGGTCCCTGGCACACAGAGCATTGATGCAACCTGACATTCACTGCATCTTGTGTCAGTCTTGGAGTCTTTTGAAGATCAAGCCCAACATCTTTACAGTCAGCCAGCCAGCTGTATGTATTGGTCTAACCGTATTTAGCTTCCAGGCCTGGGGAAATACCCCAGGACAAAGGGGAACATTAACAAGCATTTGTCAACGCTGAATGTTTGCTTGCTGGCATTAGTAGTGGAAGAGCAGGAGTTAGACAGATGCAGTATAGGAAGGGCAGTGAAGTAATGAACTGATGTCAACTCCACCCGCACCCTGCAGAGATGGACAGGCATTGGGGTGTGCCTTTGGGTTGTCGCCCATGACGGTCACAACATTTCACCTCACCCTACCCTGCAGACACTGACAAGTGTTGAGATGTGCCTTGGGATGTTTGTGCTTTACATTCACCTAATTCCATAAGGAAATACGCTGAAATGGATGCAGTACAGGAGAATGGGGTGAACTCTCGGGCCAAAGGGTTCAAGGCGCACCTCGATGCCTCTCAGTGGCTACAGGCTGGGTGTCTGGGTGGAATGGTAAGAGCATTATTGTTGACAATCCCAAGTCACACCCCCTGGTGCCTGTCAGTCCCTACAGGGTAGGGTGTTATGGTCGAAAATCCTAACACCCTGGTAGTTTCTTGGCATTTTTACTCCAAGTTTTCAACATGGGCTTTTTGTGACCCCACAACATGAACAGTGACACTATCAGTTTGTCAGCCAAAAGGTGATTTTGCACAGTGACTGCATCATTTGGCGCCACAGGTTCGAAAACACATTTCGATCAGGATGCGAAAAATGATGGCTATTCTGTTCATGATGAGGTGTAAAAAATGGTAATGTTGAAAATCTGGAGTGTAAATATAAAAAAAACTGGTGAAGTCACGAGCGTGCGTAGAAACTGAGCAATGCACACCCGTAATGTAATTACTATGGGGATTTTTTTAAACAGATTTTCAACACAGGCATTTTGGGACCTCCGCTCATTAACAGTGTCACTGTGATTTTCTTAATCTGTCCCGAACACTGATTTCCCACAGCAACCGTGCTATTCTGCACCGGAAGTGCGAAAACACGTTTCGGCTAGAGTGTGAAAAATGACAGTTGTACTGTTCATAAGGAGGTGTGGAAAAATGCCAGGGTTGAAAATCTGGACTGAAAATATTACAAATTCATGAACCTATGAGGGTGCATGGAAACTGCAATGCAAGCTTGTAACACAGTCATTTTATGGATTTTTGCCACCAAATTTTGAACATAGCCATTTTAAGACCTCTGCTCATGAACAGTGTCACTGTGTTTTTCTTAATCTGTCCTGAATATTGATTTTGGACACCGACCGCGCCATTGTGCGCTATATGTGCAAAAACACATTTTGGGTGAGATGTGAAAAATGACAGCTGTACGGTTCATAAGGAGGCATGGTAAAATGGCAATGTTGAAAATCTGGAGTGAAAATATTAACAATTCTCCAAGTTACAAGTGTGTGTAGGAACTGCAGAATGCATACTTGTGAAAGTCATTTTTAGGGATTTTTTTCACCAAATTTTCAACATAGGGTTTTTGTGGGCCTGCCTCATGAACTGTGGCACTGTCATTTCGTTAATCAGTCCAGAAAGGAGGTTCCTCGCAGTGACCACAAAATCACCTCTTGGGACCGAATAACAAAATTACAGTGACTGAGTTCATGAGGTTGGGTCCCAATAACCCTATGTTGAAAATTTGGTGAAAAAATGGCCAAGATATGCACCAAAGTTGAAAAAAAAACCATTTATGTCATTATGCAGCTTTCCGGCATTTCTTCAGTTCGCGGTCGACTTTGAAGAGTGCAGATGTGTTCCCGGTCCACTGAAGATCGTCACGCCAGCCTCCGGAGGTAAGTGTGGGGAGTGGGGTGTGGGAGGTGGGGTACGAGAGGGTGGGCGCTGGTTGGGAGGAGGCAAGAGAGTCAACAAGGCCATTTTCTTTTGTATTTTTTTAAAGAGATGACACAGGACTTTTGCCATGCTGTGGTAGGCTCCCAGCGTGGTACCTGGAAGTTTGTTTGGGGGGGGCAGTGGAGCCGACAGGGGATTGGGCACCCCTGTGGGCTATACAGACTTTTGCCTCGCTGGAGTGGGCTCCAAGCATGGCACCTGGAAGTTAGTTTGGGGGGCCATAGTGGAGCTGATGGGGGATTGGGCACCCCTGTCGGCCATACAGTGTGCGGGGGTGGAGGAGAGTGCATCAGCATGCTGGGATGGGCTCCCAGCGTGCTACCTGGGTGTTTGTTGGGATGGCACTGGAGCCGACGGGGACTGGGCTGTTCCATTGGGAAAAAAATGAGCTGTCTATGACAGCAGTTCAGATGCAGTGCTGACGTGTAGGCCATTTGCATACTGCCAACAGCAGTATGCAGATTGCCTGCTGACAGCAGTATGCAAATTGCCTACACGTTACCACCGCTGACTGTAGCGGTGATTTTCTCTGAACTGTACGCCACTGCATCTGAATGGCTGTCACAAACAACTTGGACATTCATTGATGCGGTGGGCCATGCCTGCAAAAAGGTGCAGGGCATTGGAAGCAGGGTGTCACACCTACAAAAACTCACATGGTGGCACTATGTTTCTTACACATGCATGCAAGCAAACATAAAACTAGTAGCAATATATTATACAAGAAACATTAATGACCATTTTTACAATTCCATAATCAATATTGTCAGGTCCGATGTTGGGACATGGATTACATCTTAGTATAGACACTGGTCCTTTACTTGATCACGAGTCACACAGCAAAAGTAACATTTTGGAAACAAATTATTTTGTGAAACAGCTTGTGTTTTTTTTCCAGTCCAGAAATAAATTTTTGTTCATCCTAAACCTAAGTCCCCCAAATAGTTATTAATGGCTTCATCAACCAGTATTGGATCTGAAATAAGACCAGTATCACTTCAAAGAGTAACATAGCCACTTTTTCTTTCCCTGCCCAAAAGATTGTTGAGTGTCTGCTAATTTTTTATTTTTGAGTTTCCAAAATCATGAAATTGTTTAGACCCTACAAAATCAAATTGTGCCCATCTGACTGTGGTTTTACATTTATTATGGAAACTTTTATAATTCTGTAATGTTCTTTTATCCTTTAAACTCTTAAATTTATTTCAAGCCATATCTCTAGTCTTCATGAGAACCACAAGCTCTGAGGTAATCCATTCTTTCTTGTGAGCATTCTCATTCTTCATTTAGTGGCAACTAGCTCACATTTTAGCCAAACACCTGGCTAATTTTTTTTTAATGCCAGATCAGTATTGATTGTGATGTCTAGGAAGAGCCAATCAGCTTGGCTCAGGGCAAATGCTGAGGCCTGAAGCACTGAGGCATTTTTTATTTATTTTTTTATTTATTTTATTTAGTTGTTTAACCAGGAATAGCACACTAAGCTGAAAGCTTTTTTATAGGAGCGACCTGGGAGCACAGGGAAGTTAAGTGACTTGCTCAGGGTCACACAGTATACAAGTGGAAGCTGTGGGATTCAAACCTCAGTGTGGTCTGCTGTATGTCACCAGATTTGCAGCTCAGAGCCTTAAGCCACTGCGCTATACTGCCTTTTTTAAGTTTCTTGAGTGGATATATACTACCAGACTTCTAGGTTCCCTTGCAGACCATTTACAAAAGAGTGGCTAGTGCTCACTCACCTTGTCTGGCTGAACTCCAGAGGCAACAGCAAAATCGTATGCAGCCAATTTTGACTCGTGCATTCAATTCCACATGCAGTAATATATTTTAGGAAATATTATCAGCAGCTGCACTAGACAGCAGACTAATAGTAATCATAAAGACTCTTCTTAAAAATACAGAGGCTAGGGCACATATTGACAGGAATGAAAGTTTGTCTCACCACATAAGTACACAAAAATGTGTTAAACGGTGAAGTATTAAACCCTTTTTTATTTAAAATCTATATAAGCTCTCTTACTGAACTAAATTTGTATAATCACATTCCCCATGTTTTGATCAAAAAGAAGTATCAATTTTACTTGACACGGATGTTAACTGTGTTACTTTTGCTATCACCCGTAGGACTCCAAAGGTCACTGGATTCTGTTTTGAGAAAATTAAATGAGCTTTCACTAAAGGTAAATGTTAATGAAACTAAGGTGGTGGGTTATGGCACATGATCTTGCCCTGTTTATAAATGTCACTTAGAAAACAAAAAATTAGAAGTTGTGGGCAGTTATAAATATTTGGGAATTATTTTTCACAGAAATAATAATAGAATTTGCACTGGAAGCTTAGCAAACAGATTCAGATAAAGGAATTAAATGGTTTACTTAGCTTTGATTACAATTTTGCAAAGAGAACTTTTGATTGAATGATAAGTGTGTACAAGGCTAAGGTGCCATCTAGTATTTATATAGAGTACTGAGGTGTGGGGGCCATATGCTACCCAAGATATTCTGAAATCCACACAGAAAAATATTTTAAGAAAGATTTTGGAGCTACCTTCTTATGTTTCTGGAGCACATGTAAGATTGTGAACAAGTTTGTTACATCCAGCAGACCAGACCTGAATTTGATTCTCACAACCTCCTCTTGCATACCGTGTGACTCTAAACAACTCACTTAACTGCCCAGTGCTCCCAGGTCGCCCCTGAAAACAGGCACTTGTGCCTCATGGGTCTTACCTAGTTACCAAAGACTAAAATAAAAAAAAATGAAAAAAAAAATGGCTGGAGGGGAAATATATGGGGCATGTTGAGAAATCTGGGTTCTGATCTGTTAGTATTAATAGGTAGACTAAGACTGACAAGCCCATTGTACATTAAATAACTTGTTTGTTCCAGAATAGCTGACGAGGACATGCAAAATGATATGGCCAAAGCGAGGTATTTAATGAGTACAAACTTCATAAAACCATATCGAAAAAGGATATCTTAATCTTTGTATAAAGAAAGAACATAGAAGGGCACTTGCTAGACTAAAGTTACAAGTAGTACTGAATACATTCAACAATTTATATCTTAGAAAACCATTGAAATGTGCATGTGGGGTAAAAATCCAGCCACTCTGGGACACTATATATTTCATCTTGAAAAATGGGCTGGGCTTAGTAAACTGATAGCCTGCTAGCTAACTTCTGAACTCTCCATCCAGGCTCTTCACACTCAACATGTTCCTTTTACCCTCCTTATCGGGTTACCTAGTGGCTGTGAGTTTCAGCCCCCCTTACCCCTTTGGCATGCCTACATCCACACTATACTACTGTATCTCAGAAGTATACACTCCTTGTTTCCCTTTCTCAGCATATGTTAAGAGTGAACAAGCTGCAACTTCTGCTATGCATTTTACTACTAGAAAAGAGTACCTTGAGGGCTTCCCCCTCCATGCCTTGACCTCCCCTCCTCCCCATAGACTTCCTAAATTCTTGGTCAGGCTACTGCTGTATGCCGCCTTGGGTCCCGCTAGACTAGATCCCACAATTTCTCCTCCTACTTCCACTCACCTACTCATAAGAAGCAGAACTCACATTCTTAGAGTATTGTTAAATGCACTAAAAAATATATTTCTGTTAAAGCTCATATGTGCAGGCAATGTTGAGTTTAACCCCTCCCCCAAGCCCATTCGTTGTTCCTCTGAGCTCACCCAATTGAAGGGAATGAGTTTTCTACATATCAGCCCTCGCAGTCTACTGAAGAAAGTTGATGCAGTTCAGGCCTGGACACTTCACTCTAACCCAGACATCCTCATAGTTAGCAAATCTTGGCCGAAACCTTCCACCAAGGACCATGAGGTAAACGTTCCATCACATACTCTGTTCAGATCTGACAGATTTACACGGGGAGGAGGGGTAGCAATCTACATTCAAAACAACTGGTCTGCATCCCTCATCGAAGCTACCTCTGTAGCCAAAGAATCTGAGTGCATTATGTTAAAGATTCAAATCTCGCAAGCCATCTCCTTCCGTATACTGGGGTATATCAGTGTCAGTTGCTCAGTAGGTAGCACACATGCCTCTGAGGCCAGGAGATCAGAGGGCTGTGGGTTCAGTTCCCACAACTGACACTGGGGTTAATATCCCAGTACTGACACTGTAGTGCAGCATGAGAGGGGTGCTGCACTTCTAAGGTACCGTCTTTCAGATGAGACGTTAAACCGAGGTCCCATCTGCCTGGATTGGTGGTAGTTCAGGTGGAGGTTAAAGATCCGATGGCACTTGTCGAAAAGAGTAGGGGAATTTTTTATTGAGAAATACATAACATCAAGTACATGAAACATGAAAACAAAGTCAAAATCAATAAAAAACATATACTGAAACATTGAAAGATCATTGAAATTGTTATTTACAGGTTAAGGGAAAAAAAGAAAAGAAAAATAAACAGTAGATATTCTCAAAGGCTATCATTTCCAATCAAGTCAGAAAGGTAATACCAGCCCAACAGGAAGCAAATTGTGTAGGAGAAAGACATTTCATTTCCGATTCTTGTAATTTCAAAATCGTAGTCTCAATACATTCAATAATAGCTAATGGACAAGTTGGTACCTGTTGCAAAACATATTTACACCTAGCCTGCCACATATAATATTTGCATGCAGCAAACAATACCCTCAAAGTGCTGGGGTGGAATGTATTCCAGAAACCAGAAAAGATTCCCAAAATTAGAACTGGATATGTGATCCTTCTTAAAAAAAGGCCATTTCCACTTGTTCGCTAGGGTTTTCCAGAACGAAAGGGCATCTGTACAGGAAAAGAAAAAATGTTCCATTGTTTCTTCGATGTCAATACACTGTGGCTTGGGGCAAAACCTATCTTGTGCTGATTTGTGTTTTAAATTACCTCGAACTTGTAGTCTATCATGGCAGCATAACCAAGACACATCCCACATATGGGCCGGGATTCTTTTATCTTTGAGAATGTTTAATGCAAACATTGTGTGGGATGGAGAACAAAGTGGAAGCTGTAATATTGGTTTATCTATGTTTAAGAAACAACTGTATAACTGTTTCCTGGTGAGATCTAATATGGAGGATTTACTAAGTTTCCAGGACCTAAGGGTACGGATACTATCAACAATATAAGATGGAGCAGTAGGTATGCGGGAAGCTATGGGTGGAAGGTCAACCTAGGCTAACATTAGGGAATCCACAGCTTTAGCTACCCAGGAGTCACAAACAGTAGACATATATTTATGGCTCTGAAAAATGTGATATAAAAAAAAAGAAAGAAAAAAGGACAGTGGGTTAATCATTCCTAAACCACCCTGGTTCTGGGGTAAATATGTTATATGTCTTTTAACAGGGTTTAAGCGACTTCCCCATAGCATTTGAAAAAAAGGCTAAACAATCTGGTTTCTAAATGTTTAGGCGGACCATAGATGTGACTTAAATATAAGAAAATTGGGGATAAAAATCTTTTTATCACCATAACCCGTTTCTTCTTACTCAGTCTCCATGTTTTCCAGAGACAGACTTTGTTATCACCTAGTGCCAAACGCTTCTCCCAGTTATAGGTAGCATCATTCGATGTATTAAACCATATCCTTAGGATTTTCTGTGGTGAGGTGCATACCCTGATACCAGAGATTACTGTTGAGTCAGTAGAATTGTTTTGTAATGGGATACATACACTTTTCTCAAGATTTAGTCTACCCCCAGATAGTAGTGTAAACGATTGAAAAGTTTGTATAGCACTTTTACCTGAAGAATGATCTAGGCAGAATAAAACTATATCATCTGCATAAGCAGAGATTTTAACAGGTAGTAAACTGGGGTGAGGAGTAATGCCTACAATACCGGAATTCCATTGAATCTGTCTGATGATGGGATCCAGAGCAAAAACATATAGTAAGGGACTAAAGGGGCAGCCCTGACGAAGCCCTATTTTTTGTAAAAGGGTTAGCCATGAACTATTTATCATTGGGAAAAAATAGCTAAGGAGAGCATGTGTGAAATCTAGGATACAAATTGATCAGGAATACCATACAGGGTTAAGATACATAATAAAAAATCATGATGTACAGAATCAAATGCTTTTGATTGATCTAGGACAAAAAGATATCCAGGTAACTTATTATACATTTTTGTTTCAAAAATTTCACGTAATAAAAAAAGATTTGTTTGGATGGTTCTACCGGGTATGGCACAGGTTTGAGCCATATCTATCAGATCCGGTGCAACTATTCTTAAATGAGAACAAAGAATTTTAGAAAAAATCTTATAGTCTGTGTTTAGAAGATGTAGTGGTCTCCAGTTTGCAAGAGAGACTATATCTCCTTTTTTATACAAGAATTTTAGAATAGATAGGCCAAACCCAGATGCTGTAGCCATATTGTCTAGAACATAATTAAAAACCTGAGTCAGGATTTCTAACAAATTTATTTGGAATGTTTTGTAAAATTCATGTGTCAGACCATCCAGCCCCGGAGAAACCTTCAATTTTAAACAAGAAATTTCCCTGGCAACCTCTTCCTGAGAAATTCTTTTGATTAGATCAGGAATTAAATGAGCTGGGAGTTTAGGGAATGGGGCTTGCAAAATATGTGACATATCATGAGGGGAACTAGGGGTGGTGCAAAATTGAGTCCGTAAATAATCAGAAGTAATCGATTACATATCAGGGATAGAGGATAGTACAGTACCATGAGTGTTTTTTAAACCATGCATAACTGTTTATTGAAGTCTGTCTTTGAAAGCATAAAAGGGATCAGCAGATGGGGAATTAGTAGTGCCAGTTTGCATAATGTAATCCAATGTTCGAGCACTGTTGTACTGGTGAGAAAACATGCATTCCTTTACTCTGGATATTTGTGATGAATAATCCACCGAAGATGTGGCTTGAAGAGACATTAATTCATATAACTGGTTGCGAAATGTGAGATATGTAAGATAATCCTCTCTGACAGTCTTTTTCCCTAAAGCCTGAAAAAAAACGCTCAGATCTTTCTTTGTGTCTTGCCACCATTCCCACATAGAATCATAACAAATTATAACTGAGAGTCATGCTTGGAAAATAGAGTGTATATGAGCTTTAACAGATGTTGGGGAAAATAAGGAATTATTTAGTTTCCACTGGGAGTGATATGAGATAGACACAGAAGGGGAACCAATGAAACAAGCATTTGTCAATGCCGAATGTTTGCTTGCTGGCATTGGGATTGGTAGTGTAGGAGTTAGAAGCTGCATAATGGAAATGGCAGTGAAGTATTGAACTGAAGCCAACCCTGCCACCACCCTGCAGATATGAACAGGCATTAGGGTGTGCCTTTGGGTCATCAGGCATAATGGCCACGCCATTTCACCACACCCCACCCTGCAGACACTGACAAGTGTCACGGTGTGCCTTGGGATCTTTGGCCCTTATGCACACCCCATTCCATTAGGAAGTACGGTGAGATGGGTGCGGTATAGGAGAATGGGGTGAACTTTGGGGCCAAAGAGTCCAAGGCATACCTCGATGCCTCTCAGCGACTGCAGGGTGTGGAATGGTATGAGCATCACAGGCAAGAATCCCAAGTCTCACCCCTGATGCCTGTCATTCTCTATAGGGTGGGGCGTTATAGTTGAAAAGCTTAATACCTCAGGCATTCGTTGGTATTTTCACTCCAAATTTTCAACACGTTTGTTTTGTGACCCCACCTCATGAACAGGGGGAATATCAGTTTGTTAGCCGAAAGCTGCTTATGCACAGTGAATTTAGCACCACAGGTGTAAAAATATTCCGAACAGGATGTAATAAATGACAGCTGTACTCTTTCATGGGGAGGTGTAAAAAATGGCTATGTTGCAAATGTGTAGTAAAAATATTAAAAAAAATGGTGAAGTCACGAGCGTACATAGAAACTGTGCAACGCATACCCGTAATATAGTTAGGTTGGGGATTTCTTACCAGATTGTCAACTCAGGCATTTTGGTGCCTCCGATCATGAACAGTGTCACTGTGATTTTCTTTATCTGTGCCGAACAATGATTTCCCACAGCGACCACGCATCTCTGCACTGAAAGTGTGAAAACACACTTCGGCCATGTTGTGAAAAATGGCAGCTGTACTGCTCATAAGGAAGTGTGGAAAAATGCCACTGGTGAAAATCTGGACTGAAAATATTACAAAGTCATGAACTAACGAGGGTGCGTGGAAACTGTGCAATGCTCACTCATAACACAGTCATTTTATGGACTTTGGTCACCAAATTTTCAACATAGCCATTTTAAGACCTCTGCTCATGAACAGTGTAACTGTGATTTTCTTAATCTGTCCTAAACATTGCTGTCGTGCACCAACAGCACCATTGTGCGCTACATGTGCGAAAACGCATTTTGGGCGACATATGAAAAATTGCAGCTGTACTGTTCATAAGGAAGTTTAATAAAATGGACATGTTGAAAATCTGGAGTGAAAATATTAAATTTGCAAACTTACGAGTATGCGTAGGAACTGTGGAACGCATGCTCGTAAAAGTCATTTTAAGGAATTTTTCCACCAAATTCTCAACATAGCCATTTTAAGACCTCTGCTCATGAACAGTGTCACTGTGATTTTCTTAATTTGTCCTGCACATTGATTTCGCACACCGACTACGCCATTGTGCGCTACATGGGTGGAAACACATTTTGGGTGAGATGTGAAAAATGACAGCTGTACTACTCATAAGAAGGTGTGGTACAATGGCAATGTTGAAAATCTGGAGTGAAAATATTGAAAATTTGCGAACTAACGAGCGTGCCTAGGAACTGTACAACGCACGCTCGTAAAACATTCATTTTTTGAAAATTTTTCACCAAATTCTCAACATAGCCATTTTAAGACCTCTGCTCATGAACAGTGTCACTGAGATTTTCTTAATTTGTCCCATACATTGACTTCGCACACCGACTGCGCCATTGTGCGCCACATGGGCAGAAACACATTTTGGGTGAGATGTGAAAAATGTCAGCTGTAGTACTCATAAGAAGGTGTGGTAAAATGGCAATGTTGAAAATCTGGAGTGAAAATATTGAAAATTCACGCCCATACTGAGCATGCGTGGGACTGCATGCACGCTAAATAAAACAGTCATTTTAGGACTTTTTCACCACATTTTCAACATACCCATTTTAAGATGTCTACTCATGAACAGTGTCACTGTGATTTTCTTAATTTGTCCCATACATTGATTTACATACATGCTGTATGCATTACGCAGCATCGTAAGCTGGAAACACATTTTAGGTGAGATGTGAAAAATGACAGCTGTACTACTCATAAGAAGGGGTGGTAAAATGGCAATGTTGAAAATCTGGAATGAAAATATTGAAAATTCGCAAACTTACGAGCCTGCGTAGGAACTGCACAACGCACGCTCGTAAAACAGTCATTTTTGGGAATTTTGGCACCAAATTTTCAACATGGGGTTTTTGAAAACCCTTCTCATGATTGATGTCACTGTCATGGCGTTATTCAAGTCTGAAGGGTGATTTAGCAGTCACTGCGCAGTCACTGCGCGAAATCACCCTTCAGGCCCGAATAACTCCATGACAGTGACATCAATCATGAGAAGGGCTCTCAAAAACCCCATGTTGAAAATTTGGTGCAAAAATTCAAAAAAATGCCTGAGATATGTAATAAAGTTGAAACCCCCTATCTAGCCCATTATACAGCTTACCAGCATTTCCTCAGTTAATTCGCCTTTGAAGAGTGACGTGTTCCGGTCCACAGTCATCGCCCAAGGTCCGGAGGTAAGTATGGGGTGAGGGGAGTAGAAGGCTGGAGTGCGCGGTGGGTGGGTGCGGGTTGTGGGAGGGGTGGGAGACTCACCGTTGGACTGATTTTCTTCGCAGGTAAAAAAACTGACGGCGGGGACGTTTGCCATGCTGGGGTGGGCTCTGGCGTGGCACAAGGACATTGGGGGGGCGGCCGTTCAGCCGATGGGGGATTGGGCACCCCCGTTGGCCTACGAATTGCTTGCCATGCTGGGGTGGGCTCCCAGCGTGGCACTCACTACTGGGGGGGAGGACAGTGCAGCTGGCGGGGGATTGGGCACCCCATAGGCCATATGATTACTTGCCACGCTGGGGTGGGCACCCAGAATGGCATTTTGCAAGCGTTTGGGGGGGAGGTGGAAGGAATGCAGCACAGCCGACGGGGATTGGGCACCCCGTCGGCTATATAATCTTGTGCGTTTGAGAGACGCCTTGCGCCTGCGGGCGTCTGTGGGGGAGCTGCGGCGTGAGCAGCCTTATCTTATCGTTGCTCACTCAAGCATAGCTCCCCCTTTCAACTGTATGTCACTGCATTTTGGAGCGTGTCATAGACAGTTCCAAAATGCATTGGCTTATAGGGGCCGTGCCTGCCAGCACACTGACTGAATTGGAGGAGGAGGTGACACACCTCCAAAATCTCCGATGATGGCACTATGTTTCTTGCACATGCATGCAAGCAAACATAAAAATGACCAATAAGAAGACAATGGTCTGATATCTCATTAGGAATTACTGAAATATAGTGTCGGGTACAATGATGAGAAACAAAAAAATAATCTATTCTAGTATGATATACTGATCTATGATATGTATATCCTGCATCAGAGTGGAGAGAACGTATGCATCTGTTAAACCTGCATCTTTTATCAATGTGGACAAAGCTAGGGAATCACAATAATTTTTTTTCCCTGAGGAAATCCTGTTTTTAGTGTCTATTGAACAGTTAAAGTCTCCACCCCAAAAAATGTGTTTACGTGTACATAAAAATGGTTTAATTAAATCTAACAAAGCTATACGGGTTGCCTTGGTTTGTGGACTATAAATAACTATAATCCGGAATGAGAAAGCGTGTTTGGTGCAATCAACAATAAGCGTTCTACCTGGGTGTATATCTACTATGCGAGTGATGGAAAATTGGGATGAAAAAAAAAGAATAGCTACACCATCTGCTGCATCAACCCCAAATGTCCAAAAAGAGGGGCCTTTAAACCAGCCCCGTTTCAATTGTTGTATGTCATGTAAGGTGGAAATGTGAGTTTCATGTAATAATAAAATATCCAATTGGAGGGAGCTGGCATAATGCAAAAAGCCTATTCTCTTTTTAAAACCCTTTAGACTGCAAACATTTAGAGAGGCTATGCGAATATCCATTAGTAGATTTGTCTAGGCTAGCCACTCCCATCAGTCACCGTCATATTTTTCCGTTTCTTACCACCCTTTTTAGTTTTAGCCAGTTTTTTCTGGCAACATCAGGAGGTTTAATAGCCGGGGTATCTATATCAGATGGAATGGCAGAAACATCCGAATCCCCATCAGAATCTTCTCAATCCCCTTTTAGACAATCAAAAGCATTGGACAGGGGAATGTCAGGAGATTAACTAGATTTTCGGGCAGCGTCCCTAGTAACTCGTCTACCTGTTTGAAATCCCTCCTTATCAACATTAACAGTGTAGGAAGGTTGAGAAAACGTAGTCTCATTAGGAGTGTCAGTGGAGGCTTTTTGTTGGGTAACCTGATCCAGTTGTGGTGCAGAAACTTGTGGTTCTGAGAAGGAACAAGACCAGACGGTTCTTGGGGAATATGGAAGAGCTAGAAGCAGCGGTCGGGAAACAATATGTTCTTGTGCTTTAGCTTGTGCTTTCTGTACCAAGGCTTCAGAGTTCCAACCCTCAGATCTATTTTTGTTAGCCCATGGGCATTGGTGATATGCATGCCCAGTTTCATTACATAAATTGCACTTAAATACATTTTTGCATGAAACACTTGGGTGTCCATATCCTCCACAGAGACTACATTTTAGTAGGTCACATGTACTACTCAGATGAGTGGTAGCACCACATTTATAACAAGCCCTAGGCTGGCCTCCGTAGTAACAAACCCCCCTGTCTTTCCCGAGAAAAAAACTATTAGGTAGATGTACAACTTCTGAATTTACTTGAAACAGTTTTACTCGAAACCTCCAGCCACCAGTCCATAGACCATCATCGTCCAGGATAGCTTCAGGAGGGGAAAGGACATTACAGTGATTTTGTAACCAATGATAGATATCGCTGACACTAACTCCCTCATTTCTGAACATAATTGTAACTGTACGTATTGTAGGTTTGGATAAAGGAAAAACAGAAAAAGGGGCCCAAATGAGGTTAGTCTTCTGTGAGGTGTATAAATGCCAGAAATGATCTAATCCTGTAGAGGTTTTAAAACTGACATCGAAAGTCTCTTCTCCTGAGATATGAATCAGGGCATAAATATCTGAGGCTTGAAAGTGCATCATGCCTTTCAGGAGAGTCCGAGCCATGTAATACCTATCAGGAAACTCAGGAAGACCACCTCTATAGCGGATGCGTACTGCATTCCTGCGGGGGGCTTGTTCTAGTTTATTTTTAAACAGGTCGGAGAGAGTGGGTGTCCGACTAAGAGCATGTTCAGTGGGGTTTTTATCCAATATATGAATCAATGATGTGGATGTGCCAAGCCCAGGGTCATCTGCCGGAGAAATGGGGTCAGGCTGTGAGTCTAAAATAGTAAGGGGGGGAATAGTGGGGCATTGAACTGAACCCAAGGAGGAAGATATATGGGGAGGGGCAGCAGGTGTGACATTTAAAGAAATGAGTGGTGCCTCACTGACATCTGCACCCTCTAGGGGTGTTTGTGTAATACCCTTATCAGTAGCATCCATAATGTCCCCCCAAGAATGGACATTTAAGTTAGTTTTTTTTACAGCTTCGGTTGTATTAACAATAGCAGTTGGTACCTCGTTGGAGCTCATGAAGGTGGCAGGCCTGGTAGGGGAAAATAACACACCATGTTTGGTTTCGTCCCATGTAGGATCCGGAATCCAGGTCCCTAGTGTTGATTGAGTCCAACCTGCCTTGGATAAGGCATCTGATGTAGTCCAGGAAGTCTCTCCAACGTCCGTTTGTTCAGGTAATCCAAAACGTGAACGTAACAGGTCCGCAGTGGAAGGGGTTGTAGAGGTGGTGGGTTTCTGGAATTTTGGCTTCGCGAGCCCTGGAGGAGAAAAGGTATCCATAAACGGAGAAATTTGGTCTGCCCTCGTAGCTCCTGTTTCGGCGTCTGTTTTTAAGCTAGATCCGGAAGGCAGTGGGGAAGTAGTGGCGCACACTTGTCTACAAGAACTTCGCTCCGCCTGTAAACACTGGTGGTGTAAGTTGAAACTTCAGTTCATCTGGTATACTCTTCGGAGGTCTGGAAATGGAGTCTGTACATTCCGGTAAGACTTGTACCTGGGGTTGTAATTCCGGATTGCAAGTAGTCGGTTCCACTAATGTTCGGTTTGCATTTTCTTTCGACGTCGGTGAGAAGTTCAGGAGGAGGTCTGCATCGCAGTCAGTCCGGTTCCCAACTGAATCCTCCATCATGTCGGCGGACGGAAACCCCTCCTACAGAGTAGGGGAATTTCCCCGGTGTCCTGGCAAAATTTCCATCATTCACTAAAAAATACCACTAACAGCTTAATCTGGTTCAAGGTCAGTTGGCATTCATCTGTATCCGCCTCCCCTGAGTCATGCCTGAAAATAGGTAGGATTTGTCTAGTGCACTTACCCGGTCAACAAAAACTAAATAAATAAATTACAAACCCACGTCTGTATACTGGGGTATTACAGACCCCCTCTGTATACTGGGGTATTACAGCCCCCCTCTGTACACTGGGGCATTACAGACCCCCCTCTGTATAATGGGGTATTACAGACCCCCCTCTGTATACTGGGGTATTACAGACCCCCTCTGTACACTGGGGCATTACAGACCCCCCTCTGTATATTGGGGTATTAGAGACCCCACTCTGTATACTGAGGTATTACAGACCCCCCTCCGTATACTGGGGTATTACAGACCCCCTCAGCAGGGCTTAAAGTATTGGAGCATTTGCGCAATATGCTAGGCACTATAACCTCAGACATTATCATCTTGGGCAACATCAATATGGATTGTCTCACTTATGTATCACAGCCCCTAAAAGACATCTGTGACTCCTTTGGGCTCACCCAACTGGTCACAGAGGCCACCCACCCAAACACTAAGAACCCGTCTCACAGCACCTTACTAGACCTAATTCTAATCATAAGCCCCTTCTCTTCTCACATTCTTCCAACTTCTTTAAAGACATTAGTGACCACTGTGTAATAGCCTGTGTGAGGTCAGTGAAAAAAGTTACCTCCCCCTCTAGACATACCCTTAAGAGATGCCACCAGTACTTTGACCTAAATGCCTTCCTCACTGACCTTCAGTTTGCAAAGTGGATGAATTTTTACCTGGCCACTCCTGTGGAGTAAGCATGCGACTCATTCCAGAAACTAGTTTTGGACATCATCAACAGGCATGCACCTCTGGTTAAGGCGCATACCAAAAAGAAAACCTGCCCCTGGTTCACACCTAGTCTTAAAGTCGCGTTAATCCACAGGGATGCACTTTGGAAGAAAGCTAGAAAAACTAAGCTACAGTCTGACTGGTCAGCCTTTAGAGCCTCTAGGAATCAGTGCACTAGACTGATCAGGGCTGAGAAAATCAAATACTTCCACACTGAGCTTATTGACTCAACACACTGTGCGACAAAATTCTGGAAGACTCTAAAATACATTGAAGGCCACAACTCTACCAGTGCTCTCCCACTCAAAATTTCCTTTGGTGATTCGTCTACTACTGACAAATCTAGGAAACTGGACTTACTTAATGAACATTTTGCCACTGCTGGACTAGCATTTGACACCTCTCCGGTCAGCACCCTTAGGGCACAATTGTGCACCCAGGACTTAAACTATAATGAATTAATCACTCCTGGACATACACCTGGTTTTTCATTCAGCCATATCACGTTCAAACAGGTACAGGATCTCCTTCTGGCCCTGGAAACAAAGAAAAGTGGAGGTGCTGGTCACATCAACCCTTTCTTCCTAAAACTAGGACATTACATCCTAACATCCCCTATATCTACCTCTTTAACCTATCACTTTCACAGGGCACCATCCCCGTCATTTGGAAAATTGTCCACATTATCCCCTTATTCAAATCTAGGGAGCCAAGTGACTTAAATAACTACGGCCCAATATTCCTTCTTCCCACTCTGTCTAAATTATTAGAGAAGATTGTCAATGTGCAGCTTAGGCAATACCTGGAGAACCGCAACCTTATTAATCCTCTTCAATCCAGCTTCAGAGCACAGCACAGCACAATATCTGCCCTAGCCAAGGTCTCAAATGACTGGCTAAATGCATTAAATTCAAAAACCCATATATGTGCTTTGCACCTGGACCTGAGCAAAGCGTTCAATACTGTTGATCATGACCTGATGCTAACTATACTAAAAAAACTATGGGCTGGATAACATGGCACTAAATTGATTTACACACTACCTTACAGGGCACCATCAGCAAGTTAAGGCTGAAGGGGAACTATCCCCACCAAAGGTATTGCAAAGAGGAGTGCCACAAGGGTCTATTTTAGGCCCATTACTCTTTGCCATCTACATTAATAACATCAATGCGGGTATCACTTCCACAAACATTCACCTGTTTGCTGACAATACTGTTATTTATATAGACAGACCCTCTCCAGAACTGGTATTTAGAAACCTACAGATGGAATTCAACCAACTGCAGAAAAATCTGTTACATCTGAAGCTGCTTCTAAATGCTAAAAAAAACAAGACTATGCTCATTTCCCCATTGGTAAATGCGCCTTATAAACATAGCTATGAAAACGTACCATATATAACAACACTCTTAGGTGAGCCTCTTGAACAAGTGGACAAGTTTCAATATCTAGGGGCCTGGTTAGACCATAAACTCTCATTTGTTGACCACATTGAAGAGCTATCCAAGAAGCTAAGGAAAAGGCTTGGTCCTTTTCTTTAGGATCAGGCACCTGCTAACTTTGGAAGCAAAAATAAGGTTGGTCCAAGCAACCTTTTTATCACTGTTGGTTATGTTGACCTTCTGTATGGACGAGGCCCAAAAACTGCTTTATCCAAACTTGACACACTCTACCAGAGAGCTCTTAGATTCATCATGGATGCACCCTACTTCACCCATCACTGATCCCTTTATGCAGCTGTAGGATGGTGCTCACTGAGCTTCTGGTGCCAAAGGAATTCAGTTCTATGGACTTATAGAGCAATTATCAACAAGCTCCCTTGATATGTCAC
Source organism: Neoceratodus forsteri (assembly GCA_016271365.2). NCBI lineage: Eukaryota > Metazoa > Chordata > Ceratodontiformes > Ceratodontidae > Neoceratodus > Neoceratodus forsteri. The sequence continues at coordinate 171,612,186 of CM028130.1, read as the reverse complement.
TGACTGCTTGCCCCGCTGTGTCTTGGGTAGCTACCCACTTAGAAGTCTATCCTATATTTCTCTTGTCATCCCTAAGGTCAGATCTCGTTTCGGTAAATCGGCAATAAACTACGCCCTTCCTACCCTTTGGAATACTGTCTAAAAATCACTACAACTTGCATTTCCTGTGAAATTACCCCTCCTTAAAACCCTACTTGATAGCGCTGTCAAAGCAACGTGCAATTGCCTTCGTTGAGGACCCCTGCTGAACAAACCGTGTTCTTAATGCAACCTCTTCTCCTCAACTCCTCCCCACTTATTCCCTATGTGCATCTATCTCCTGTGCTGCTTTTTCATGATGCTCCTCTTGCTATCTATATAACCTCTGGTCCAATCTATAACTTTTGTGTCTATCTGTCTTTGTGTGGATGTATGAGTGTAGGTATGTAAGTATATATGTGTATATGTGTATGTATATAGCAGCATGTGTATGTGCTGTTCACACTTATGCACATATACATACTATCAGCCATTGGCTGCTACATTGCAAATCGCACATGACTGTATCTATAAAGTATGCTAAGTCTTCCACACGCAGTGACTATTGTGTCCTACTGTGCTTTCCTGTAAATATGTCATATGTAAGTATGTAAATTAAAACATTTATTATGTATTCTACCACTTGATTATTATGTACTGCCTTGTGACTTGTCTTGACCTTTCCAGGTCCACCTTGCAAATCAGTTCTTCTCAATGGTGTTTCACCTGGTAAAATAAAGATTTGATTGATTGAATAATTGACTGATATACTACACTGTGAGATTACTAGGAAAGTCTGGATCCTTCCCTTAATTGGTCAATGGTCTTATTGTACAGATAATTAACTTGTTATACAGTTCTTGTCCTTAGAAAAGTAAAGTATAATTTATGGCATTGCCTCATTTTCATTCTGGGCAAAATAAGAATGCAGCTGGAAAAAGATTATCTAAAGCATTTTATACAATGCACTTTATAACTCACTGGATGTTTCTATTGTTATATGCCTATGTATTCTGTTGCATTGTATGTGTTGAATCATGTTGGGGTTTTAATATGGCAAACCCATTTTAGTACTGCTGAAGTACTGTATGAACTGGATCCTGAACATTTTGACTGGTTTACTGCATTTTAAAAGTGTTATGTCAATTGCTGGAAACCCTCAAGTACAATAAAACAATTAGGGTTGTAAAGCTATAAAAAAACATGCATATAAGGATTAATAAAACAGATTAGTTTAATAATATGTATTCACTCCAGGGGTTTGGTTACTTTTTAGTCTAATTCCAGGGACATAAAGCACTTAGCTTTGCCTTTTACCTTATGCCACCCATTGCTCAATTAAAAGATGACAACCTAACTACTGAACCTGCCTTAATGCTTAAGCAAACCCAATATATATTGTGATGGACCCCACATCAAGGCATGCCCAAGTCGTACATATGGTGCTGTGACCACCTTTGGTAAACGAGGGTGGTCAGGCGTAGTTGGGTTCAATCAATCAATCAAACTTTATTTAACCAGGTGGTTGCATCATTGAGCAAGCTCATTTTCAACATGGTTCAGGGGAAAGTGCTGGGGCACCCCAATCAACCAAGCCCTAGGGCCATGGTCCTCGGTGTTCAGTAAGGAAATAACTATTTACTTTGCCAAGCTGGAAGAAATAAAATAATAAATAATAACCAGACAGAGTTTAGCAAAAGAACAGCTTTATTCACAAAAAAGGCCTGGAATGAAAAAACTTAGGGCAACCTTAAAACTTTGTCATGACCCTATTAGGCACCCTTCCAGGTAAACCAGCTCTACCCTCTTCTACCTGGTACCAGGAGTGCTTTAACCTCCCAAGGGAGTTCCCTTAAGCACAGTCCCTGGGTACCATAGGTGTTTAACCACTGATGGCCCATCGTAGTTGCCATGGGTTGGCCAGCATAGGTGCACTAGACAAAGAGCAATGTGCTCAGGTTGACATTCTTCCAAAAGCCATGCAATTGCTTAAATGGTGAAACAGACTCCACAGACTGGGGTATTTGTAATCTGGCCCAATGGCCAACTTGACCATGATCATGAGGCCTGCTTCTGCTGGCAATTTTGTATGTTCATATGGTGAACAGCTTCAAGAGGGGTTGGGACAGGGTGAGGGAAGGGATACTGGGAAGGGGAGGAGGGAGGGCAGCTGCGAGATGAGGTGCTAGCTGCACACTCGAGCAGACTTGATAGACCATGAGGCTGGTTTCTGCTGGCAAGTTCGTATGTTTGTATGTTGTAAACAGGATGAGCAACAGATGAACTGCCCTTCAAAGCAAGGCCACACTGCAGAATACTCGTGGGTCCTGGACACGAATTACTCCTCCTGACACAGCAGACTGCTGGATCTCCACTCTCCCATGGCATCTCTAATGCAGGTAGGATCCCACTTTTTGTTCTTGCTTGTTCGTGCTATCTGCAAGAGCTCCTGTGCCCCTACTGCCCCCTCCGCCCACTCTACTCTGCTGACAAGGGATTGCTACAGGTTCCTAGGGTTCATTTGAAGACCTCTGAGGCCAGTGCATTTACATTTGTGGCCCTGACCCTGTGGCATTCTCTACCTCATCTGATAAGTGAGTGCCAGATCGAGGAGAGCTTCAAATCTGCATTGAAAACGCATCTTTTTTATCTTGCTTTTCTGGAGTTTGAATGAACTGAATGATGTTACTGTATTTTACCTATTTATGGTTATTTTAATGTGTTTTTAAATTTGTATTGTACAAGCGCTATGATAATTTAAATAGTGCTTTTTTATAAATAAACTTAATTGTTCTGTTGCTTTGCAGTAGTCCTTGATCAACAGCTCTGGACTAGAAATATTGTGAAGTTTTAATTCGCAAGCAAAGTTGGTGTGAAGTCCGGACCTTTGCACTTCATGAAGACTTCACAAAGTTCCTAACAGCCACACCAACTTCGCCTGTATTTTTTTTAAACAATAAAATCCCTCTATCTTCTGTGTCATGTAGCACACACCCCTACCTCTGCATCACATGTTTTTAATATAGTCCCCCTGCTGGGTCCCCACATCCCTCTCTCCCCTGTACCTAGCAAGCAATGGCAATGGCAATGCCACCCATTATAATGCTATCCCTTCCTCCTGCCAGCAAAAGCAAGCTCCCCTGCCTGTTCTTTTTATTAATTGCACAACATCCTACCTTTGCCACCCTCTTGCCAAAACAAACCCCTCCTCTAGTTTCTAGTGTAAAAACCTATAAAAAAACCTGTCCCTCATTTGTGTGGGCACATCCTTGCTCTTCAAAGCCTATGAGCTGAATGAATGGTGAGTGATAGACTGTATATCCTGGTAGTCATACCTGATTGGCTGGTACTTGCACCCACAGGTCTTGACACTACCAGATCTCCATCAGATCTGACTGCCTCCAGCACAGTCCCCTTTTTATAGGCACAGTTCAGGGCCCACTTCAGTTGTTGAATGGGACTATAACTCAGCATCTTGACAGTCAATAGGTCAGGAAGAAGGTATCAGAACCCACTCTCCCTCATTTCCCCATAAATCTCCAAGAGTCTTTGTCATTGTGGGGGAGGGGCTGAGTGTGGGAGCAGGCAAGCCTGCAAGGGTCCATTCCAACCTCATTTTGTGAAATTTTATTTATACAACTCCCTGCCATTAACTGGGACCTCATTTGGCCTATACCAGTTCTTGCCCCATCCTCCCAATGCCCCTTACCTGGTTCCATTGGCTCCTGGTCCACCTGTGACACATCACTGGGTCAGCCCCCCCCCCCCCCAGCTTGCCCTCCAATGCAGGGCTGCCTTCAGCTCTGCAGTGACTCCCTTCTTTATCCAGTAGAGGTGAAGGCCAGGAAAAATCCAGGTCCAGATATGGCTGTGGGCTAGGTGTGGCATCACCCTCCCAGTTGGTGGCATTTGCCTCCATGAGTTTCTGTCCCCAAGAGAAGTAGGCATGCAGTGACTTCCAAGACATTGCTTCCTTTCTCCCATGTGCAAGACATCCACCAGTGCCAGTCCTCCAACCCAAGTCTGGTTGTCCCATGCACCCCCACCACCAGCCACCACTGGGGGTCAGGCAAATGCCAGGATCCTTATTACTCTCCATCTAGAGGAGGAAAGATGTCTCTCAGATGCTTAACCCCACCCCCCCCAGCTGGCCCTGTGACACACCAGGCTCTTTCCTGAGCCAGGGTTGTCAATGTCACAAGCAGTATTACCACCACTGTGCTGGCAGTCTGGATTGTCCATTACAATACAGTATTTAGACATTTTTTTATCATATGCTTTGCTACTAAGTGCCATGTATACACAGACATTCTAAGACCGATAAATGTGTTGATTGTAGATGAGATAAACAGAGAATTAGATAATCTCATTCTATAAATACATACCAGATAAGCCTCAATCTGAAATATACCTGAGAATGTCATTATGAACAATACCAGATGGTTGCAATATGAAATATATTACATAACTGTATTACGAAATATACCATAGAATCGTTTTATGAAATATGCCAGATAATCTCACTATGAAGCATGCAAGAAAATCTCATTATGAACTATACCAGATAGTTTCAACATGAAATATTTTGGATAGTTTCAATATGAACTATACTAGAAAAACTCATTATGAAATATACCAGTAAAGCTCATTCTGAAATATATTCATAGTAGTGTATTATGAAATATATCAGATAATCTTTGTATGGAAATAATAGCTAATCTCATTATCAAATATACTATAGACCAAATGTACATATACCAGATAATTGCATTATGAAATATACAAGATAATCTCATTATGAAACATACCAGATCGTCTCAATATAAAATATGTAAGACAGTTTCATATAAAAAATTCCAGATAAATGCATTATAAAAAAATATACCAGCTAATATCTTATCAAATACCTGTGTACCAGAAAGCCTCGATATTAAATATGCTAGGTAAGGCATGGGGTTGTCAGGATAAAGAAGGAGAGAGGAGGGTATGCAGAGGAGTGATGGCCATACCTGGCTACAACATATTCAGAAGAGACAGAGCAGGCAGGAAGGGAGGAGGAGTGGCACTGTATGTGAAAAATGACATAAGGGCCACACAGATCCAGGAGGAACAAAATGGGGGAGAGATACTGTGGGTTAAGCTGGAAAGGAAAATGGGGCCAGCCATCCGCACAGGTGTGGTCTATAGACCACCAGCCCAGGAGGAAGAAACAGATAGGGAGCTGATGCTAGCCATCCAAAGGATGGCAGACAAGGGTGAGGTAGTACTGGTTGGAGACTTCAATATTCCATTCGTGGACTGGAGCATCCCAGCAGCAGCATCAACTAGGAGCAGATTTATCCTGGACCCTTCAGGTGCCTTCCTCAAGCAACTGGTCATGGAACCAACTCGAGAAGGCAATACTGGACCTTGTGCTCACAAACAGGGACAGTGTGGGGGGTAACAGTGGGGAGCACCTGGGTAACAGTGACCACCAGTCATTGTGGTTTGAAATCACAGAAAGAGCAGAACCAACCACACAAAACACGTATCCTGGATTTTAGGGGGCAGACTTTGGGAAAATGGGGAGATACTTGAAAGAGGCATTAAGGGAATGGGACAGGAATCAGGGTTGAGGAACAGTGGGCAGTATTTAAAATGGGGATTATAAGAACAACAGAATTATGCATTAAGCAGGTTAGCAAGAGGAAAAGGAAGAGGAGACCATTATGGTTTCCAAAGAGGTAGCAAAGAAAGTGAAAGCCAAAAAAGATTGCATTCAGGCAATACAAAAAGACACAGGCAGAAGGGATAGGGAGAAGTACCAGGAGAAACAAAGGGAGACAGGGAAGTCAGTAAGGGAAGCCAAAGCTCAGACAGAAGAACACATTGCAAAATCAGTGGGTAAAGGGGACAAAACCTTTACAGGTACATAAGTGAAAGAAAGACAAAGGGAGGGATAGTGAGACTGAAGGGGAGGATGGGGAGCCGTGGAGGATGACAACAATAAAGCTGACATACTGAACAGGTATTTCTGCTCAGTCTTTACTAAGGAAGAGGGGGGTAATGGGTCTGAAGGGAGTACAAGGCGTGAGAATGGTGCAGAAATGGACACGAGTCCCTTTACACGAGAAAGGGTCCTGAAGGAACTGGAAGTAATAAGAGCTGATAAAGCAATGGGGCCAGATGGGGTGCACCCCAGGGTCCTTAAAGAACTAAGAGAGGTGGTGGCTGAACCTCTGGCTATCCTGTTCAGCCAATCACTGGAAACAGGGGAGGTACCCAAAGACTGGAGGACAGCAGATGTAGTCCCCTTATACAAAAGTGGGAACAAAGAGGAAGCAGGGAACTACAGACCAGTCAGCCTCACCTCGGTAGTGGGAAAGATCATGGAAGCACTACTGAAGGAGAGATTGGTGGAACATCTGGTTGTCAATGGACTACAGGACCCAAGGCAGCATGGTTTCACCAGGGGGAGGTCATGTCAGACCAACCTCATTGAATTTTTTGACTGGGTGACTAGTGAGGTGGATCAGGGGAGGGCAGTGGACATGGCCTATCTGGACTTCAGCAAGGCCTTTGACACTGTGCCACATAGAAGACTATTACACAAACTGGGGAATATGGGTGTGGGCAGGACAGTAGTGTGGTGGGTAGGTAACTGGCTGGGTGGCAGGACACAGAGGTGGTGGTAAATGGCTGTCACTCCACAGAGGGAAGAGTAACCAGTGGGGTACCACAGGGATCAGTGCTGGGACCGGTCCTATTCAACATCTTCATCAGTGACATTGCACAGGATCTAGAAGGCAGAATTTCACTGTTCGCTGATGACACAAGCTCTGTAACAGAGTAGACACAGCAGAGGATGTAGACAGAATGAAGGGACCTTCAGAAACTTGAAAGAATGGTCAAGGGTTTGGCAGTTGAAATTCAATGCAAAGAGTGCATGATAATGCATATGGGGCAAAAACCCTGGCACAATATATCAGTTGGGGTGAGAATATAGCATGCACCAAGCAGGAAAGGGATCTTGGGGTTGTCATCTCTGATGACCTCAAGGTAGGGAAACAGTGTGACAAGGCATCAGGTAAAAGCAAATAGGATGCTGGGATGTATAGGCAGGGGGCATCACAAGCAGGAAAAGGGAGGTCATAATTCGCTATACAAGACACTAGTGAGGCCCCACCTGGAGTACAGTGTACAGTTCTGGAGACCATACCTACGTAAGGACATAGACAGGGTAGAGAAGGTTCAGAGAGGGCAACAAAGATGGTGCATGGGTTGCATCACAAGTCCTATGAAGACAGGTTGAAGGAACTGAACATGTACCCTTGGAGGAGAGGAGGGAGAGAGGGATATGATAGAGACATACAAGTATCTTACAGGGAGGAACAGGGTGCAGGAAAACACTATTTTTAAGCGAAAAGATGTTTCAGGACTAGAGGGCATGGGATGAAGTTGGAGGAGGACGATCAGAGGAAACATGAGAAAGAATTTCTTCACAGAACGGGTGGTGGACAAGTGGAACACCTGCCAGAGGAAGTGGTGGGGGCTGAAACAATCACGGGATTTAAGAATGCATGGGATAGACATAAAGGAATTCTAGAGGTCAGGGGTAAGGGGAAACAGACTTCTAGGAAAACAAACTGAACTTACAAGCTCAAATGGGCAGACTAGATGGGCCATAGGCCCTTATCTGCCGACACTGTCTATGTATCTATGTATCTATGTATCTATGAGTGTGTAGAAAAAGCATCAATGCTGAACCAATACTTTTGTTCAGTTTTCATGAAGGAAGGGGAAGACGAAGGTCCACAACTCAACAAACAAAAAAGCTATCAGGGAAGGGAGGTAGACTCCACTCCATTCATAGTAGAGAGAGTCCTACAGAAACTCAGGAAACAGAAAATAGATTAGACAATGGGGCCAGATGGAATTCACCCTAGAATATTAAAATAGGTCAGAGAGGTGCTGGCGGCCCTGCTGACCACCCTGTTCAACAGATCACTGGAGACGGGGGCAGTCCCAGAAGACTGGAAGAGGGCTAATGTGGTCCCTCTCCACAAAAGTGGGAGCCGAGAAGAGGCAGCCAATGACAGACCAGTCAGCCTGACCTCGGTGGTGGGTAAATTAATGGAGGCACTGCTAAAGGAGAGGATTGTGTCATTTCTTGAATCTAGCAGAGCACAGGATCCAAGGCAGCATGGATTCACAGCAGAAAGGTCATGTCAAACAAATCTAATATATTTCTTTGACTGAGTAACCAGAGAGGTAGATCAGGGAAGGGGGGTGGATGTGGCCTACTTAGATTTCAGCAAAGCTTTTGATAACATCCCACATAGAAGGTTGGCAATTTAGTTAGGCAGCATGGTCCCCAAGGTGTTAAACTGGGCCAGAAATTGGTTGAGGGGCAGGACACAGAGGGTGCTGATGAATGGTGTTCAATCAGGTGAGACAGAGTGACCAGTGGGGTGCCACAGGGATCAGTCCTGGGACCAGTTCTCTTTAATGTCTTCATAAGAGACATTGCGGAGGGGCTGGAGGGGAAGGTATGTCTTTTTTTCAGATGACACTAAGACATTGCTTCCCCTGACTATAATCTTCACATCAGCTCCTGGCACTTACCTCAACCCTAATTACTCCCCCATACCTCCTACTACTATTAGCCATAGACCCTGTCTGAATCCCCCACCAGCCCTTCCATGTCATTTGTCAGAGGCTGTAATCACCACTTTTTTGTAGTCAATCATTATATCTGTTTGTCTGCTTTAGATTTCCCTGGAGCCTGTAATTCTGGGTACCTTATGTTGCGTGCTTGCTTTGGCTCCCCTACTGGGATTTGTACATACTGGATTTTTCTAGTGTATTTTCTTGTATCCTACCTTGTCCTGTTAGGGTTAATCAACCTCTGCCCTTCGGTTATTGTATATATGTTTATATTACTGAATCTGTTTTATTACAGGTATTTTGTATATATCTGCTAATGTACCAACCATTGAACCTTGTATATATCTGCTAATGTACCAACCATTGAACCTTGACCTTATCAGGTCCATCTTGTAAATGAGCCTTGCTCAATGATGTCCGCCTGAATAAAAAAAGATTTGATTGATTGATTGATTGATTGATTGATATGCAACAGGGTTGACACTCCGGAGGGGATAGAAAAAATGAGAAAGGACCTAAGCAGATTGGAGGAGTGGTCAGAAGTGTGGCAGCTAAGATCAAGCAATCAATCAATCACCTTATCCATTACCTCCTCCAACCCCAACTCCTCTCCTACCCCTGTCTCTCCATCAAGTGCCTCTCTGTTACTCGGGTGAAACAATCCTGGTTCCACAGACTTAAGTCTCAACTTCTAACCACTAGGTTGTCCAGGACTTTAATTCTCCTCCTACTTCTTAACAGAACCATCCACCCCAACCCTGGTCTTGGAAACCCCAGCCCCTCTCCCTGCCTGTCCTACATCATCAAAGCGAAACACATTAGCCTAGTCCACCTTAACATACAGAGCCTCCCTGCTAAAAAAGATGCTTTCCAGGCCTGGGTCACTGGGAACGACTTTGACATTATAGCGGTCTTGGAAACAAGTCTTTCTCACAAAATCTCCAATGGGGAGATTGAACTCAATGGCTACACTTCTGTCAGAAAAGATAGACCAGGGAGAAAAGGTAGGGGATGTATGTTCTTTCTTTTGAACAAGTTGTCTTTCACTGAACACAGTCCCGATGCAGAGTTCATCATGCCCGAGACCCTCTCTATCAACCTACTTCTTGAAAAAGTAAAACACTTACCTTCACAACAGCCTATCTCACCCCTGGAACCCCCCTCTGACATGGAGACCCTGCTTGCCTTTACAAATTCCCTTCCCCTCAACAGAGAGTGGGTACTCCTCGAGGACTTTAACATTAATTGGGTCTCCAGCTAAGCCGATGCAGCCAAATCCTGCATCGCCGGCCACAGCATACACCAACTTATTTCTACCCCCACCAGGTCAAACTATAAAACTGGTACCCAAACGCTAATCGACTGGATCACTGTTTCCAATCCATCCTGTATTACTGACTCAGGAGTACTGCCAGACTGTTTAAGCGATCACTGTGCCACTTACTGCCTCTCGACCACCTAATATCCCCTTCCCCCAAATTTCATTTTTTCCAGACGCCTCACCAATGACAGTATCGAGAACATAACCTGTGCTTTCCACCTGGTCAACTGGTCTTTCATTTCTGTCTCAGATGACCTTGATACTGTCCTAGACAAATGTATTACTATCTTCAACAGTGTCCGCAAAACATTCGCTCCACTCAAAAAAATTAGGGTCAGGGGACATGTTAACGAATGGGCCTCTCCCGACATCATTAAATTGATGAGGACTAGGGACAAGGCCTGGGTCCTTTACATTAAGCACAGGGACCCAGCCCAGCTCTCACTTTACAAAACACTCAAAAACCAGTGCAAATCAGCCATCAAAAAGGACAAAATAGATTATCTCCAAAATAAACAACTTAGAGATTCGGCAAACCTCCATCAACTATGGGGGACTCTCAAGACCCTACTCGGGAAGAACAAGAATGTAGAATCCATCACGCCTATCCAAGGGGATAAGCAGACAAATGACTCCTCCGAAGTCGTTAACATCTTCAATTCCTCTTTCGAGACCTTGATAAATATAAATCATCCCCACCCCCACCCCTAATCCACTCCTTCCCTCCATCTCAAACTCTATTGCTGAACCCTGCCCCAAATGTTATTTCTGGGCCCTAAAGCCTTCAGACACTATCAAGCTTATCTGGTGTAACAACTGTAAACCCAGAAGAGGAGCGGATGGAATTGACTTCAAAATCCTTAAATGCACCATTATACCTCTAGCGGCTCCCATCACCAACATACTTAACCTCTTACTTTGCTCCAGCCAGTTCCCAAGCATCTTGAAAACTGCCACTGTAAAACTGTTCTTCAAATCAGGGTCCAGGAATGATGCTGGGAATTACTGACCTATGTCTCTCCTCACTCACCTCTTCAAAAATCACTGAAAAAGCAGTTCATTTCCAGCTTACCACCTTCTTTGACTGCCATAACCTTCTTTCAGAAGCCCAGCATGGGTTTAGATCTGGCCACAGCACAGAAACAGCCCTGGTTAAATTAACCAGTGATATTCACAAGGCCAATGACAAAGGCCAATATACACACAGGCTCTGTGTTCGTGGACCTGACCAAGGCTTTCAACCTGGTTGACCATAGCCTACTTCTTGATGCCCTTCAGGGCCAGCGAACCTCTGCGAGTGTTTTTAAATGGGTTGGTAGCTACCTCTCCCACAGATCCTAGAAAACAACCATCAATGGTCACTTTTCCACTGACTGTCCAATTAAATATGGGGTTACTGAGGGGTCCATCCTGGGCCCTCTACTTGTCTCCCTTTTCATAAACAACCTTCCAGATATCTGTCACTCAACTAAAATTGTGCTATACGCTGACAATGCAGCCCTTTGCTGCAGTGACAACAACATGGGCACTATGTTTGGAAATCTGCAAGCGGATTTCAGCAAGCTACACTTTTGGTTTTCTGCTAAGGGTATGATCCTCAATTCCAAGAAGACCAAGTTTATGATCTTCTCTGGCCCCCAAAAAACATATATTCAGACTTAACCCTCAAGGACAATCTCAGAAACTCTATAGAAAAAGAGGATGAATTTAAATACTTGGAACTGTTCCTCGACCCACACCTCACTTTCAATATCCATATTACTAACCTCATATGAGGCTGTGACTCTTATACCGAATCAGGAAGTTCCCAATCCCCATCTCCAGACTACATCTGGCTAGCTCCTTGCTCTTACCCCTCCTTGAGTATTGCTCCATTGTCTAATCCCCCCTTACCACATCCCACCCCCTCTCTAAACTCAGGACCACTTATAATAGCATTGCACGCTTTGTCACAGGCCTCCCATGGAATACCCACCACTGTGCCCTTTACAATCCTCTAAACTGGCTCATCCTTGAGGGTAGGTTCCATTTTAAAATGCTCTTTTTCTTACACAAGGTGAACCTATACCTACTACTGATGAGTGTCACCTCCCTGTTTCCTAAGTAAGTCCTCAAGTGCAGGACAAGAGGGGCCGCTCATCTTTGACATCCCGTTCTATCGTACCTCTCATGCACAGAGTTAAACATAGAAACATATAATTTGATGGCAGATAAGGACCGCTTGGCCCACCCAGTCTGCCCATTTCCCTGCCTAATGGATAAGCTGCAGATCCTAGTTAACCAGCAGCCTACTTCTTTCTGCCCCCACCCCCTAGAATTGCCTTATGACTGTCCCATGCATGCTTGAATCCCACCACTGTTTTTGACTCCACAACCTCCTCCGGAAGGCCATTCCATGCATCCACAACCCTCTCTGTGAAAAAATACTCCCTTAAATTACCTCTGAGCCGACCCCCCTCTATCTTCAGATTGTGCCCCCGTGTTCTTGCACACCTCTTGTTTTGAAAGATGCTACCCTCTTGGACTTTGTTGATTCCCTTGAGGTACTTGAAAGTTTCTATCATGTCCCCCCTCTCCCTCCTTTCCTCAAGGCTATACATATTAAGCTCCTTAAGTCTCTCTTTATATGTCTTCTGGTGCAAACCCTGCACCATTTTAGTTGCCCTCCTCTGGACAGCTTCCATCCTGTCTATGTCTTTGCAGAGATTGGGTCTCCAGAACTGCACACAGTACTCCAGATGGGGTCTGACCAGCTGTCTGTACAGAGGGATAATAACTTCCTGTTTTCTACTGGTGTTGCCTCTCCCTATGCATCCCAGTATCCCCCCAGCCCTCCTTGCTGCCCTCTCACATTGCTTGCCCACCTTTAGGTCATCTGATATGACTACCCCAGTTCCTTTCAATTTTTGTTGTTGTTAGTATCTCACCCCCCATTGTGTACTCTTCCCCTGGGTTTTTGTTTCCCAGGTGCATTACCTTGCACTTCTTAGCATTCAATCTAAGCTGCCATACATTTGACCATTCCTCTAACCTTGCCAAGTCCCTTCTCATCCTTTCCACCCCACCTTTGCATCAACTCTGTTGCAGATCTTTGTGTCATCTGCAAAAGACATACTTTTCCTTCCAGTCCCTCTGCAATGCCGCTTACAAAGACATTGAAGAGGACTGGTCCTAATACTGAACCTTGCGGTACCCCACTAGTAACCCCCCTTTCTTCAGAGTGGACTCCATTTACTATTACTTTCGTGTCCTATTCTCCAGCCAATTCTTTATCCAGGCTGTCATCTTGGGACCCACTCCCAGGCTGGCTAACTTGAATATTAATCTTTTGCATGGGACTGTGTCAAATGCCTTGCTAAAGTCTAGGTAGGTCATGTCCACAGCCCCTCCCTGATCTACTACTTTGGCCACCCAGTCAAAGAATTCTATCAGATTCGTCTGGCATGACCTTCCCGCTGTGAATCCATGCTGCCTTGGATCCTGTGCCCTTCTGGCCTCTAGATAATTGACAATTTTTTCCTTCAGAAATGATTCCATCATTTTCCCTACCACTGACGTTAAACTAACAGGTCTGTAGTTTCCTGCTTCTGCCTTGCTCCCACTTTTGTGAAGGGGAATCACATCTGCCCTCCTCCAGTCCTCGGGTACCACCCCATCCTCCCATGATTTGTTAAACAGGGTAGTCAGTGGTGTCACTAGTTCTACCCTTAGTTCTTTTAGAATTCTGGGATGAATCCCATCAGGCCCCATTGCTTTGTCCACCTTCAGTTTTAAGAGTTCTTTCAGAACCCTTTCTTCTGTAAATGGGCTAGTATCAACTTCTGTATCCAGAGTGTTTCTACTGTTTGTTTTAGGTACCTCCCCCTCTTCCTTTGTAAATACTGAGCAAAAATATTTGTTTAGTATCTCTGCCTTTTCACAGTCACCCTTTGCCCACCCTCCCTCCCTTTATTAAGCCTCACTATCCCTCCCTTGGTCTTCCTTTGCCCCTGATGTACCTATAAAAGGTTTTATCCCCTTCTTAATCGAGTTGGCTAGTTCAGTCACTTATGAGGGCCCCAAGTCTTACAAAAATGTGCCCCCTGAAATTATTGCCTGTAGCTCAATTAGTTCCTTCAGCAGCACCCTCAAGGACCACCTTCTAAAATCTGCCACCTCTGTGTGCCCAGTAAGTACATCCTCCCCCCTGAATATACTAAAATATTTTGTTACTGTCTCTCTCATCAAATATTTTGTGCTATTTTCCTTCCCTTCTAACTCCCCCTTCCACTCCTCGCAGTCCCTTCCCCATGTCCGCCCCATGTGTTCCCCAGCCCCCAGCACCTGCTTCAAATGCACCCTTCCTGGTGTCTATTTATTTACTTATTACAGTTGTGGAGAACACCTTTGAGCCCAGGGCTCACTTACAAAGGCTCCACGTCCATCACGAACATACAGATACATCTTAGAGAAAAAGAAAAAAGGGTCCAGAAAAACAACTGGTTACAAATTACCAGGAGCTGCCAGAGGCTTTCTCATTCACAGCAGGTTATACTACGTAGGACAACACTCAAGTGTGGGGAAAGCCCTAGGGCAGACCCTATGCATTGAGAGGGTAGTAAAGTGCCTCCAGGGTGGGTAAACAAAGAGAAGGTAAGTAGTAGGGAGGGTGGGGAGAGGGGGTAGTTGGCCTGTTGTTGTTACAGATAAAGAGAGAGGGTGGGAGGGATAGATGGAGAGGCGGGGGGGATAGTCCTAAAGGGAAGAAGGGGGCAGGAGGCGGTGAGTGGGGTGTGGAAAGAGAATGGAGAGGGTGAGGTAGGTGAGAGGAGGCCACTATCCCAAATGTTGACCGAGGCAGTGAGGGGAGGGAGCAGAGAGTGGGCATCAGGGAAGAGGTGGTGTAGAAGGAAGGGGGTGGGGTGGTTGATAAAGAGAGGCAGTGTGGAGAGGGAGTAGAGAGTGGGTAAAAAAACTGTGGGGGGATTTAAGCAGTCCAGGGAGGGCAATGCTTGGCCATTTAAATGTAGCAGTCACAGGAGGCCCTGGTCACCAGATGCTGGTGAAGTTTGCGATAAAAACTGCTGAGATTGGGAGAGTTCAGCCGGGAGGGAGTTGAACCAGGTAGGGGCTCTAACTTTATAGGAGCACTGTCCTTGTGAGGTCCAGCAGTGGGGAATGGAAAATTATAGACTTTCAGCACTTCTAGTCAGGCGGAGGCACAGTGTGGGGTCAGTAAGGACTGTACCCCTTGAGGCAACAGGACCAGGGCAGTCTTCATATCTAGGATGCAGGTCTGATAATTTAGCCTGCCCGAGAGCTGGAGCCAGTTAGCCTGTGAGTAGACATTGCAGGTATGTGAGAGTCGAGTTGCTGAGGTGAGTAGCCAACAGGCCTTGCTGTGGGCTAGGGCTATGCACCAGAGAGCAGTGTCTGTGGCAGCTCTGTGGTGTTTTCCTCAAGCTTTTTCCATTTGACTATCTGCCACTGTATGAAATGTTTCCCCTGTTTATAAACCTGCTGTAATTAAGTGTATTAATTAAGTGCATATACTGTATTATTATTTCTCACCTCGCTGTTTGATGTTTTAACTTATTTGTTTTGTACTTTTTTGTCCAATTTCTTTGTAAAAATATCTGTACAGCTGGACGTTTGTGAAAACAGGCATTTTTGGTCACATACTCACCAGTATAAAATAAAAATTGATTGATTGAGAAGGTTGTGTGGAAAGCCAGTGGGATGCTAGGTTGCATAGGGATAGGTATCGCCAGCATAAAGAAGGAGATGAATATGCCACTGTACAGATCAATGGTGAGACCTTAGCTGGAGTACTGTGTCCACTTCTGAAGACCATATCTCCAGAAGGACATAGACAGACTCAAGGTGGTCCAGATGAGGGCTACAAAGATGGTGCAGGGTCTGCATGGAAAGCCCTATAAGGAGAGGCTAGGGAAACTCAAAATGTATTCCCTGGAGGAAAGACAGAAGGGGGATATGATAGAAGTGTTCAAGTGCCTCAGGGGTATAAACAAGGTACAGCAGGGTAGCATTTTTCAAAAAAGATGTACAAGAACAAGAGGGCATGAAATGAATTTGGGGGGTTCAAGGGCAACATGAGGAAGTACTTTTTCACTGAAAGAGTGGTGGATGCTTGGAACTGCCTCCCAAAGGAAGTGGTAGGGGCAAAAACAGTTAGGAAATTCAAGAATGCATGGGACAGACATAAGGGCACCCTACGGACAGGAAAGAAAGGGTGAACTGCAGATCAACTAGGATCTGTGGTTTGTAATAAGTAAATGAAATGGGCAGACTGGGAGGGCCACATGGTCTTTATCTGCCATCAATGTCTATGTTTCTATAAGCTTATTATAAAATATACCAGATAGTCTCAATATGAAGTTTATCAGATAAGCTTATCATGAAATATACCAGAGAATCATCAGATAATCTTATTATGAAATATACGATATAATCTCTACTATGAAATATACCTGATAATCTCATTAGAAAATGTAACTATCTTTCTGAAGTCTTTCTTTGAACATACTGTGTGTGTTTTAGTGCTTCATTAATAAAGCATTCCGTTCTCCCAAAATAGAAAAAAATCTACCTTTTAATGGAGGAGCAGTCAACGGAAAAACAAAAAAAGAAAAAGAATGCTTGAAATCACAGGACACCGTTGATCCTGCAGGTGATGTATCATTTTGTTTTGTTTGCTTTTTCTTATTATTCAGCCTAAACTGGATACATGGAAAGAAGCAGTGCGGCTGCTACAGTTTCTCAAAGGCACTCATACAGAGAGCATTCTAATTTTCCACAGAATGGCTAGGTTGGCCTCCGAGACCTCACAAAGTAAAATATTTTATGGCACTGGGTTTTGCCACCATATAGTTTTGATATTTTTGTAACATTAGTATTTTCTTTCTGAAGTTTCTGGCATTAAAAATCACTCAAGCTGAGCCAGAGTGTAATGATATTCACTGAACCGTGCCGTGGAAGGATAATTCAGTTCATGCAGGTTATTCCAGCTCATCATATACACAAAGGATTGAAACAAAGAAAATCATATTCTAAATTTCAGACAAGTGTGCTATTCAGTCATACTTTTTTAACAGGTCGACAAAAAGAAAGTTCACACACACACACACACACACACACACACACACACATAAAGATAGACAATTTGGGAGTCTTCAGAGCTGCACTAAGACAACGCTATGAGGAAATGAGGCATAGGTAACATATAATAGTTATAAAACTCTTTTTTGCTGTTATGCATGTCTTTTCTTTGTTTATATTTTATGCCCCCTGTATTCAGTGTTTAGCTCCTGCTGGAAGCTTCAGGTATCATCCCCCCCGGCGCCTACCTACCTTGCTAGTCATCGTCAGCTGAGCCTCACTTTATTACCTGAGCAGGGTATGGGGTGGAGGGGACTATCCAAAACACAGCAGATGCCAGGAGATGCAATGAAGAGATGGGCGCTGGTCTCTGATATATCAGGGTCCCCCTCAGACTGGCATCGAGGCCACTTTCCTGTTTTTTTCCCCTTGCAGCCCTGGAGGGCACCAGTCTGTGATGAGGACTAATGCAAATGCTCACACAATGTATGCAGAGTGCAGGTCCCTGGCTGGTGTCATCCCCTTCCCTCATTGCGCCTTACTGCACTGTCACCCAGGTGGCAGTATTGCAGCAAAGACAGCAACGCTCCCTCCGCATAGGAGGAGAGCTTCCACTGGAACGCTTGATCCTTCTCTCCTGGGCTGGCCTCCGATGCCCCAGACCCATTTCTGAACCCAGCTCACAGGCGTCATGAGTGGTAACTCCATCACTGCTGTAACTGGCTGGCAGATATATGTCCCTTTTACTTGGTGAGATGCATCCGCAGCCTGATGTGGGAATGAGAAACAACCAACAACACAGTGACATGATACAGATCAGCGGTGGGGAGCGCTTGCTGGGGCAGCAGGCCCTAAAGTCAAAAGCACAAGTGAAATGCATTCAAAAGGCCGGGCAAAGTACAATGGCAACAAATTACTGTAATAGTATTAGTAGTACCTTTATGTATTTATGGCACCCTTCCCTGGAGGCCCAGAGCACCAGTACAAAGGAGGAAATAGCACAAACATCAACATACAGCGCAATAAATAATATAACAAGCATTTGTCAATGCCGAATGTTTGCTTGCTGGCATTGGCAGTGGTAGTGTAGAAGTTACAGAGCTGCGTAATAGGGATGGCAGTGAAGTATTGAACTGAAGCCAACCCCACCACCACCCTGCAGAGAGTGACAGGCATTGGGGTGTGCGTTTGGGTCGTCAGGCATAACGGCCACGTCATTTCACCACACCCCACTCTGCAGAGACTGACAAGTGTCATGAGTTCCTTGGGGTCTTAGGCCCTTATGCGCACCCCATTTCATTAGGAAATACGGCGAGATGGGTGCAATATAGGAGAATGGGGTGAACTTTGGGGCTGAAGAGTCCAAGGTATACCTCGATGCCTCTCAGTGACTGCAGGGTGTGGAATGGTATGAGCATTACAGGCAAGAATCCCAAGTCACACCCCTGATTCCTGTCATTCTCTAGAGGGTTGGGCGATTTAGTTGGAAACCCTAATACCTCAGGCATTCATTGGTACTTTCACTCCAAATTTTCAACATGTTTGTTTTGTGACCCCACCTCATGAACAGGGGGAATATCAGTTTGGTAGCCGAAAGCTGCTTATGCACAGTGACTACGGCATTTAGCACCACAGGTGCAAAAATATTCCAAACAGGATGTAAAAAATGACAGCTGTACTCTTTCATGGGGAGGTGTAAAAATGGCTATGTTGCAAATGTGTAGTAAAAATATTTAAAAATGGTGAAGTCATGGCGTACATAGAAACTGTGCAACACACACCGTAATATAATTAGGTTGGGATTTTTATAGCAGATTGTCAACTCAGGCATTTTGGTGCCTCCGATCATGAACAGTGTCACTGTGATTTTCTTTATCTGTGCCGAACAATGATTTCCCACAGCGACCACGCATCTCTGCACTGAAAGTGTGAAAACACACTTCGGCCTTGTTGTGAAAAATGGCAGCTGTACTGTTCATAAGGAAGTGTGGAAAAATGCCACTGGTGAAAATCTGGACTGAAAATATTACAAAGTCATGAACTAACGAGGATGTGTGGAAACTGCACAATGCTCACTCGTAACACAGTCATTTTATGGACTTTTGTCACCAAATTTTCAACATAGCCATTTTAAGACCTCTGCTCATGAACAGTGTAACTGTGATTTTCTTAATCTGTCCTAAACATTGCTTTCGCACACCAACAGCACCATTGTGCGCTACATGTGCGATAACACATTTTGGGTGACATGAAAAATTGCAGCTGTACTGTTCATAAGGAAGTTTAATAAAATGGACATGTTGAAAATCTAGAGTGAAAATATTAAATTTGCAAACTTACGAGCATGCATAGGAACTATGCAATGCATGCTCGTAAAAGTCATTTTTAGGAATTTTTTCACCAAATTTTCAACATAGCCATTTTAAGACCTCTGCTCATGAACAGTGTCACTGTGGTTTTGTTAATGTGTCCCATACATTGAGTTTGCACACCGACTGTACCATTGTGCGCTACATGGGCGGAAACACATTTTGGGCAGGATGTGAAAAATGACAGCTGTATTGCTCATAAGGAGGTGTTGAAAAATGGCAATGTTGAAAATCTGGAGTGGAAATATTGAAAATTCGCAAACCTACGAACGTGCATGGGAACTGTGCAACGCACACTCGTAAAACAGTCATTTTAGGAATTTTCACCAAATTTTCAACATTGCCATTTTAAGATCTCTGCTCATGAACAGTGACACTGTGATTTTCTTAATGTGTCCCATACACTGAGTTCAAGACAACGATCGGCCATTGTGCGCTACATGGTGAAACACATTTGGGTGAGATGTGAAAATGTCAGCTGTACTACTCACAAGAAGGTGTGGAAAATGGCAATGTTGAAAATCTGGAGTGGAAATATTGAAAATTAGAACCTATGGAGCGCGTGGAGAACTGTAACGACGCTCAGAAAACAGTCATTTTAGGAATTTTTTCATCAAATTTTCAACATAGCCATTTCAAGACCTCTGCTCATGAACAGTGTCACTGTGATTTTCTTAATTTGTCCCGTACATTGATTTCGAGACACTGACTGCGCCATTCTGCGCTACATGGCGGAAACACATTTGGGTGAGATGTGAAAATGACAGCTGTACTACTCATAAGAAGGTGGTGAAATGGCAATATTGAAAATCTGGAGTGAAAATATTGAAATTTCGAACTTACGAAGCCCGTGAGAACGCGCAACGACGCCAGAAACAGTCATTTTTGACGATATCAATTCAACATGGGTTTTGGCGCTCCCGATGCGAATGATGTCATTGTCATGGCGGTGACCAGGCTCAAGGGTGATTTCGCAGTCACTGTGCGAATCACCTTCGGCCTGAATAACGCCATGACAGTGACATCATTCATGAGAAGGGGTCCCAAAACCCCATGTTGAAAATTTGTGAAAATTCCAAAATGGCTGAGATATGTAAAGTTGAAACCCCCTATCTAGCCCATTATACAGCTTACTGGCATTTCCTCAGTTCAAGGTCGGCTTTGAAGAGTGCAGATGTGTTCCCGTCCACCAAGATCTGCTGCCAGAGTCCGGAGGTAAGTATGGGGTGGGGGGTGGGGAGGCTGAGTGCACAGTGGGTGGGTGCGGGTTGTGGGGGTCGGGAAATGCACCGCTGGACCGTTTTGTCTTACAGGTAAAAAATAAAAAGATGTTAGGATTATGCTTGCCACGTTGGGGTGGGCTCCCAGCGTGGCACAAGGACTTTGGTGTTCAGCCGATGGGGATTGGGCACCTCCCGCCGGCAAAAGGAGGAAAAAACTCATGGGACCATTTGCCACACTGGGTGGGCTCCCAGCCTGGCACAAGGACTTTGGGGGGGGCGTTCAGCCGACGGTGGATTGGGCACCCCCGTCGGCAAAATGACTGATTGCCACGTTGGGGTGGGCTCCCAGCTTGGCACCAACTACTGGGGGGTGGACGATGCAGCTCAGCCGACGGGGATTGGGCACCCGTCGGCTATACACACTGCATGTGGGCGTGCCGCGCCCTGCGGCTAGAGGGAGCTGCCGCATTGACAGCTTCTTCGCTGCTCACCATGCGCAGTTCCCCTTTCAATCAGTTACTGTATTTGGAGCGTGGTCATAGACAGTTCCAAATGCATTGGCCAGGGGCCGCACCTGCCAGCACACTGCCTGAATTGGAGGAGGAGGTGACACACCTCCGAAATCTCCGATGATGGCACTATGTTTCTTGCACATGCGTGCAAGCAAACATAAAAATATATATTCTGAATACAAAACAGCCCATAAAATCACAGATAAGTGACCAACAGCTAAACTGCACTGGAATATGTCACTGATGTTCATAATATAAAGAAGTATTTCATTTTCCAAATGCCAGAGCAAAACAATAGGTTTTTTATCCCCTTTTTAAGGCCTCCACTGAAGGGGCCTCCCTCCGGGCCCTCAGGAGTGAATTCCATAGTATGGGCCCTGCTGCTTCAAAGGACCGGTCCCAAGAAGTTTGAAGTCTGACTCTAGGGACAACCAGAAGACCCTCCTTGATGGAGCAAAGGGGGCACGCAAGCAGGTAAGGGTGCAGAAGATCATGCAGGTAGCCTGGATACAGACTATGAAAGGCATTGTAGGTTGATAACCCAACCAGGAGATACACCACTTGACTGGCAGCCAGTGCAGTTCATGCTGTGCCAGGGAAATATGACTCAGCCTTGAGAGACCTGTCAACAACCTAGCAGCTGTGCTCTGCACCAACTGCAGGCACCGCAGCATACCTCCACTGACCCCAAGGTAAAAAGCTTATCAGTGATCCAGCCATGAGATCAGGAAAACAAGTACCACAGAGGGAAAGTCCTTGAGGGATAAGAGAATGAATCTGGCTGATGTTCCTAATCTGATAAAAGCCATTTTGGACTACTGCCAACACCTGAGCCTCAAATGTCAGCCCCTCATCCAGGAAGACACCCAGATCATTCATCTTTTTTTTTTTTCAATTAAGTTTATTTTAATTTAAAATTACGGTACAAAACATACAAAACATAAAAAATCTGGTAAACAAAAACAGTCAACAGTGACAGTAGATTAGCCGTGGTCATCAATGTAAGGAAATAAAAGAAAAGAAAAACAAACCCCTCCCGCCACCCCCCGTAGCCCCTGCTATCCCCCAAGTCTCAGTCAGATCCTTCATCTTTGGGGCAGCCCCAAGCCTGAAAGTGCCAAGGCACAGCCCCATCTCCCACCCAGCCACTGTCGCTCCCCCTCCCAAACCCGACTCAATCACTAGTACTTCAGTTTTGTCTGGGTTAAGTGTCAGTCAGCTTGATGACATCCAGTCCTGGATCTCAGCCAAACACTGATTTAGCACATCCAATACACCACAATAAAGGACAGATAGAGCTGAGTATCATCGGCATAGCAGTGAAACCAACTCCATACTGTCTGATGATCCTACCCAGAGGTAGCAAATACACCAAAAACAACATGGGCGAAAGGACAGACCCCTGGGGTACACCACAGTACAGGTCCACTGGGCATGAGGAAAAACTTCTCATCACTACCCTCCTGTGTCCTAACCCTAAGGTAGGACTCAAACCAGCTGAGCATTTTGCCAGTGACTCCCACATACTCCATGCATCAATCCAATAAAAGCACATGGTCTATGGTGTCAAATGCTGAGGAGAGATTGAGAAGAACAAAAATTGATCACTATCCTCTATCCCTTGCCCTGAGCAGGTCATTATGCACCTTGACCAATGAGGTCTCAATGCTGAACTTTAACCTAAACTCCAACTAGAGAGACACATCGATGTCATCAGGTATGTCTCAAGGTGCAAAGCAACCACCTTCTCGATAACCTTACCTAAGAAAGGCAGGTAAAAGACAGGTTGGTAGTTCGCCTGAACATCTGGGTCCAATGTTGGCTTTTTCAGAAGGGGTTTTACCAGTGCACTTTTCAGTGCCGATAGAAAAATCCTCTCCAGCAAGGAGCACCAAATAATCTCGGTGAACACCGAGCCCAGCTGCCCCACACAGCTCACTAAGAGTTGCGTTGGGCTGGATCCAGCTCACAATATGTTGGTAGTAGCTCCAAGATGGCCTTCACAACTTCCTCAATCATCACTGACCAAAACTCTCTCCAAGACCTCTGACAGCTAATGCAACTCTCAGGCTCAATACTGCTGGTCCTTAGCTGCCCAGCTGGAGAGATTCCAGCCCTAATAGAAGACACTGTGTCCAAGAAGAACCAAGCAAACTCGTCACATTTTGTGGATGGAACAGCCTTCACGGGCTCCAGACAGGCAGGTTGATGAGACCACCTAATTAGATCAATCCTGAGGTTTTCCACCTCAAGCCTCAGGTGGAACACCAACTCCAGATTGTGCCCATGTTGATGAGCTGCAGTAGCAACAGCTTGTGCCAGCACCAGAGCTGTGATACTCTGGAGGAAATTCTGTCCAAACTAAGAGAGTTCATTGCCAAGAGGTGCACCAACAGCCCTATTGTAGGTTGCAACTGCTTCCTCCATACCCATAGCTCATGCCACCATCAGACCTGAGGTGTTCAGTACCACTGTAAGATGGAGGCAGTCCAGATAAGGGGAACTAAAATGGTGCAGGGTCTGCACCAGAAATCATTCAAAGAGAGACTAAAGTTGCTGAATAGGTATACCCTCAAGGAAAGGAGGGAGAGGGAGGACAGAATATAAGCTTTCAAGTACCTCAAGGGAATCAACAAAGTCCAAGAGGGTAGCATCTTTCAGAAAAAAAGATGTGTAAGAATAAGGGGGCACAATTTGCAGATAGAGGGGGGATTGCTCAGGGGCAACTTGAGGAAGTATTTTCTTCATGGAGAGGGTGGTGGACACATGGAACAGCCTTCCTGAGGAGGTCATGGGGTCAAAAACAGTGAGGGAATTCAAGAATGCATGGGACAGACATAAGGCAATTATAGTGGGGGGTAGGAGGAAGTAGGCTGTTGGTTAACTAGGATCTGCAGCTTATCCAATAGGTAGGAAAATGGGCAGACTGGGTGGGCCAAGCAGTCCATATCTGCCATCAAAGTCTATGCTTCTATGAAAAGTCCATCCACCACCTGGAAAAGCTGAGCTGGTTGGTTCCTCCCAGCTGCAATCTCCTTGGACACAAATTCTGCCTTATTAAGGGAGATTGCTCTTTGATATTCACCATAATGAATATTAAAAGCCAGTTTGTCCTCCTGGGCCTCAGATCCTCCTCCAATGTCACTCCAGCCTCCACCCCTTTGCTTTCATCTCCCTCACCTCTCCTTCAAACCATGGTGAGCCATGACATGAAACCAGTGGGCATACACATACTGGTGGTATGAGGTCAAAAGCCACACCAATGGCCCTACTGTAGGTTGCAACTGCTTCCTCCATACTCCTAGTTCATGCCACCATCAGACCTGAGGCATTCAGTACCACCATAAATCCTTGTGGTCTAAGCTTCTCTCTCCCATAGATTCCACCCACCGCTCCCTAATCAACCCCCTGTGTTTGTTTCATGCCCTCTTGAATCCCTCCACAGTTCTGGTCCCCAACACTTCCTCTGACAGACTGTTCCAGGGCACCACAACCCTCTCAGTGAAGAAATGCCCCTCATGTTCCCCTTAAACCTACCCCCCACCCTCAGTTCATGCCCTCTAGTTGTAGCGCCTATCTTCCCTGAGAAAAAGCGCCCCCCCCTTTATTAATCCCCTTCACATACTTGAATGTCTCTATCATGTCCTCCATCTCTCTCCTGATCTCCAGTGGGTACAAATTCAACACCCTCAACCTCTCTCTTTGTATGGCTTCCCACTTAGCCCATGCACCATCTTGGTGGCCCATCTCTGTACTCTTTCCATGCTATCTATAGCTTTTCATACTGTAGGTGAGGCCTCCAGAACTGAACCCCGTACTCCAGGTGGGGCATCACCATGGATTTGTAAAGTGGCATCAGCACCTCTCACCTTCTACTAGTTATCCCTCTCCCACTGTATGCCAGCATCCTGTTCGCTTTACCCACCACCTTGCTGCATTGTGTCCCTATCTTGAGGTTGTTTGTGATTATGATTCCTAGATCCTTCTTCTGCTCAGTTGCATTCATTTCCTCCCCTCCCCCCCATTGTATAATTGTCTTGAGGATTGTTCCACCCCATGTGCATCACTGTGCATTTTTTTCATTTATGAAGACATTGAAGAGGACCAGTCCCAGCACCTAACCCTGTGGCACCTCTCTAGCTACTCTTCTGTTGCCTGAGTGTCTATCATTTACTACCATCATCTGCTTCCTATCCCTTAACCAGTTTGATACCCAGCTTGTCACTTTCTCCCACACCTCTAGGCTGCTTAGTTTCTTAACTAGGCTCTTGTGCGACACAGTGTCGAAAGTCTTACTGAAGTCCAGATAGACTACTTCTACTGCTCTCCCTTGATCTATCTCCCTGGTAATCCAGTCAAAGAAATCTATGATATTAGTCTGACATGACCTCCCCTCTGTGAAACCATGTTGCCTGTGGTCCTGTAGCCCTTTTGCCTACAGGTGCTCCTTGAGCCTCTCCTTCAGTAGTGTCTCCATTAACTTCCCCACCACTGATGTGACACTGACTGGCCTGTAGTTGCTACCATCCTCCCTACTGCCACTTTTATTCAGAGGAACCATATCCAGTCCTCTCAAACTTCTCTATCTTTAGTAAGGTGCTAAAAAGTGCTGCCAGAGGAGTGGTCAACACCATACTCAGTTCCTTTAGGAGCCCTGGATGAATCCCATCTGGCCCCATCACCTTATTCTCCTTTAAGGCTTCCAATCTCTTCAAGACCCTCTCCACCGAGAATGGACTTGTGCCATTTCCCCCCCTTGTTGTTTACTGCAGCATGCTGGTTCATCTCTCCCCATCACTCATCCTCTGCTGTGAAGACCAAACAGAAGTAATCATTCAGTATTTCCACTTTCTCTTGATCTTCCTCTGCGCAGTCCCCCCAGCCCTCCTAATTCTCACTATCTTTCCCTTTGTCTTCTTCTTTTCCCCCACATACCTGAACAAGGCCCTGTCCCCTTTTCTGATCTACTTAACTACCCTCTCATTTGCTAGTGCGTTAGCTTCTCTCACCCTTCCTCCTGCCTCCTTTTGCTTTGCCCGATATATCTCCCTGTTTTCATCTTTCTGGGTCTTCTTGTACCTACTAAATGCTGTTTTCTTCTCCTTGCCTTTGCCACTTCCATACAGAACCACAGTGGCCTTTTCCTCCTCTTTCCCTTGCTAACTTCCTTCAAACAGCATGCAGTTGCCCTGGCAATACCATCCTTGATTGTTTTCCACTGCACCTCCACTCCCCTTCTATCCCCCCAACCCCCTAGACATTCTCTGAGGCAGTTTACCATTTCTTCAAAATCTGCCCTCCTTATGTCCAAGACCCTCATCTTAAGTGTGTGTTTTTTTTTCCTATCCTATCTGTATGCCAAACCGCACCGTATGGTGATCACATGTACCCAGGGGACTACCCACTGTGGCGTCTGCAATGCTGTCTCTGCTTGAAAGTACCAGATCCAGCACTTCCCCATAACTAGTGGGTTCCAAAACCAGATGCCTGAGAAATGCCCCTTGTATGGAGTTGAGGATGGCCCTGCCTCTTGTTGTAGCTGTGCTGAGAATGCCACAATCTACTTCCTGCAGAAGTCCCCCATTATCAAAACTTCCCTAGTGCTGATCATTTTGCTAATGGCTTCCACCAGGGCTCTGTCTAACTCCTTTTCCTGTGTTGGAGGTCTCTACACCACCCCATGTGAATAACGGCCCCAAACCCCAACTCTAAGCTAACCCATAGTACATCCATCCTTTCAGTGTCCCCATATTGCCCCTGTATCTCAGTAGCTCTTTTACCATCCTTCACTTATAAAACAACCCTTCCATATTTTCTCCCCGACCTGTCCTTCCAGAACATGGTGTAGCCTAGAATAGCCACTTCTCAGCTGTGGTTGTCCATGCAGCATGATTCTGTTATGGCCACCAGATCCAGATCTGTCTCTGCAATGATTGCCTCGAGGTCAAGAATTTTGTTTTCTAGACTCTCCATTCCCTTTGTCCGTCTCTTCCTCTATCCTGCCTCCCCTTTCTTCTCCCCCATCTCACAACCCTCTGTTACCCCGGTCCTGCCCTCCCTGTTACATTGTCTTCCTGCTTTGCCTCCTTCCTCTCTCTTCCATCTGAAGTTCCTCCTCCAGACTTGCCTGCCCTGCCCTTCAGCTTTGCTTCCTTCAATCTCCAGGGAATTTCTTCTCTCTGGATTAACCTTCCCTGTTGCACTAGTCTCTGAGGGGGGTGATTTTTGCTTCCCTCAGTCTTTCTGCCTCCCTTTTGGCTAGTTTAAATGCTCATCAAAGTAGTATTTGAACCTTCCACCCAGGACTGCTGTTCCCCTCCTGGATGGATGGAGGCCATCTCCCTTGAACAGGCCTCCATCCCCACATATGTGATCCCAGTCCACGATGTAGCCAAAGCTTTCTTCCCCGCACTATTCCTGCAACCATACGCTGAAGGACCTGTTATAGATTTCCCTAGCCTTTCCCCGACCATGCACAGGTAGCACCTCAGTGAAGGCCACTGTGTGATCCACCTGCATCAGGCCCCTCCCCACTTCCCTAAACCTATCTTGCACTACCCCTGCAGCTTCCCTTGCCAGATCATTCATCCCCAGGTGGACAACAACATCCAGCTCCCTCCCTACTCCCTCTTCCATGGTGATTTCCATGATCCGCCCTACAGTCCTCCCTGCCAAAGCACCTGGAATGCACTGTACTACCCTGTCCCTCCCTTCCCCTCCCTACAACTCAGTCCCCCTGATTATGGAGTCTCCCACCAGCAACTGCCTGCACCTTGGCTGGGGGACTCTCCCACTCTCCTTGGGGGCTGCACACCTCCTCTTTTACTCCTGACTTGGGGGCCTCCTCTTAGCTTTCCTGTCCTGCCAGAATGTGAAGGAATTGCACGATGGTAAGGTCTGAGTGGTGCTCTCCTTCCTTCCTCTCCCATCCTCCAAGAGCCCACCAAGATCCAGCCACTCATCCTCCATGCTGGAATCCTTTGTGGGAGCGACAGTAAACTAGGTGGCCCCTGGATTTTTGTATATTTATTATGTGTCTATGATTGTCTATGTTCCCTACGTCTCATGTTTCTTATGTAATCTGCAGATTGTAGAACACAGGACTGTCTTATGAACAGAATTGTAAAAAAATCCTAATGACATGTATTTTCCTGCATAAAAATAGTTTTACCTACCTATCTACCTGGGTGAGACAGATGGTGCCCTTTACTTATGCCAATTCAGCCTAGAGCCCAGCGAACTCTGCTCTCATCCCAGAGAGGTGCCTGCATATGGGGCAACACCTCAGTCTCCAGAATGTGTTTCTGAAGATTGCAGCCCCTCACCCATTATACCGCACCCCTTCCATGCCTGATGATTGTTTATTCTCCTGACGTTTTGCTTCCCTGCTATTCTCTTGCCAGTAGGCTTTCCTTATTATTAAGCCCACTCCTGATTTCATAGAAACATAGAAACATAGAATTTGACGGCAGATAAGGATCGCTTGGCCCACCCAGTCTGCCCATTTCCCTGCCTACCAGATAAGCTGCAGATCCTAGTTAACCAGCAGCCTACTTCTTTCTACCCCCACCCCCTAGAATTGCCTTATGACTGTCCCATGCATGCTTGAATTCCACCACTGTTTTTGACTCCATGACCTCCTCCGGAAGGCCGTTCCATGCATCCACAACCCTCTCTGTGAAAAAATACTTCCTTAAATTACCTCTGAGCTGCCCCCTCTATCTTCAAATTGTGCCCCCTTGTTCTTGCACACCTCTTTTTTTGAAAGATGCTACCCTCTTGGACTTTGTTGATTCCCTTGAGGTACTTGAAAGTTTCTATCATGTCCCCCCTCTGCCTCCTTTCCTTGAGGCTATACATATTAAGCTCCTTAAGTCTCTCTTCATATGTCTTCTGGTGCAGACCCTGCACCATTTTAGTTGCCCTCCTCTGGACAGCTTCCATCCTGTCTATGTCTTTGTGAAGACTGGGTCTCCAGAACTGCACACAGTACTCCAGATGGGTCTGACCAGCTGTCTGTACAGAGGGATAATAACTTCCTTTTCTACTGGTGATGCCTCTCCCTATGCATCCTAGTATCCCCAGCCCTCCTTGCTGCCCTCTCACATTGCCTGCCCACCTTTAGGTCATCTGATATGACTACCCCAGGTCCCTTTCCATTTTGTTGTTGTTAGTATCTCACCCCCCATTGTGTACTCTTCCCCTGGGTTTTTGTTTCCCAGGTGCATTACCTTGCACTTCTTAGCATTGAATCTAAGCTACCATACATTTGACCATTCCTCTAACCTTGCCAAGTCCCTTTTCATCCTTTCCACCCACCTTGTGCATCAACTCTGTTGCAGATCTTTGTGTCATCTGCAAAGAGACATACTTTTCCTTCCAGTCCCTCTGCAATGTCGCTTATAAAGACATTGAAGAGGACCGGTCCTAATACTGAACCCTGTGGTACCCCACTAGTAACCCCCCTTTCTTCAGAGTGGACTCCATTTACTATTACTCTGTGTCCCATTCTCCAGCCAATTTTTACCCAGGCTGTCATCTTGGGACCCACTCCCAGGCTAGCTAACTTGCATATTAATCTTTTGTGTGGGACTGTGTCAAATGCCTTGCTAAAGTCTAGGTAGGCCATGTCCACAGCCCCTCTCTGATCTACTACTTTGGTCACCCAGTCAAAGAAATCTATCAGATTTGTCTGGCATGACCTTCCCGCTGTGAATCCATGCTGCCTTGGGTCCTGTGCCCCTCTGGCCTCTAGGTACTCGACAATTCTTTCCTTCAGAAGTGATTCCATCATTTTCCCTACCACTGAGGTTGAACTAACAGGTCTGTGGTTTCCTGCTTCTGCCTTGCTCCCACTTTTGTGAAGGGGAATCACATCTGCCCTCCTCCAGTCCTCAGGTACCAACCCATCCTCCCATGATTTGTTAAACAGGGTAGTCAGTGGTGTCACTAATTCCACCCTTAGTTCTTTTAGAATTCTGGGATGAATCCCATCAGGCCCCATTGCTTTGTCCACCTTCAGTTTTAAGAGTTCTTTCAGAACCCTTTCTTCTGTAAATGGGCTGGTATCAACTTCTGTATCCAGAGTGTTTCTACTGTTTGTTTTAGGTACCTCCCCCTCTTCCTTTGTAAAAATATTTGTTTAGTATCTCTGCCTTTTCACAATCACCCTCTGCCCCCCTCCCCCCCCTTTATTAAGCCTTACTATCCCTCCATGGTCTTCCTTCGCCCCTGATGTACCAATAAAAGGTTTTATCCCTCTTAACAGAGTTGGCTATCTTTTCCTCAGTTCGGCCTTTGCCGCTCTGACTGCCTTCCCAGTTTCCTTTTGCTTTAACTGATACAGTTCTCTGTCCTGCTCCTTCTGTGATTCCTTGTACTCCTGAAAGTTCTTTTCTCTTGAACCTTCACTGCCACTTCCTTGAGAACCATAATGGTTTCTTACATCGCTTAGTTTTGTTTATTTGCTTCACACAAAGGCTAGTTACCTCTGTGATGGCAGTTTTTATTATTCCCTATTGTTCTTCCACCCCTCCTTCCTGCCCATTTGCTAGTGCATTCCTTAGGCACTCACCCATTTTAAAAGTCAGCCCTCCTAAAGTCCAGTACCTTTGCCTCTGTTGGCTTGACTCTATTGCTGTGTTTATTGTGAACCATACTGTTTGATGGTCGCTAGTTCCCAGATGGCTACCCACTTACATCTGTGATCCTCTCTTCATCTCCATTTGAGAGAACCAGGTCTAAGATTGCTCCCTCTTGAGTGGGCTCCAATACTAGTTGTCTAAGGCATGCCCCCTGTAGGGCATCTAGAATAACCCCACTCTTCGAAGTGGATGCTGCAACTGCACTCCAGTTAACATCTGGCATATTCAGATCGCCCATCAGCAATATCTTCCCTTTTCTGCCTTTAGTATACTTTCTATCATTTCCTTGTTCATTTCTGCCCTGAGAAGGGGTCTGTATACAACCCCCAGCGGATTGTGGTGCCATTGCCGGTCTCCAAATTTACCCACAGTGCTTCTTCTCCCTGTTTTCCCTTTTGTTCTGCTGCTTTGATTCCTTCCCTTATGTAAAGAGCTACTCCTCCTCCTCTATTACCCTCTCTGTCCCTCCTGTAGATAGTGTATCCTGGTATGTTTACATCCCAGTCATGGTTTTGTGTGAACCATGTTTCTGTGACTGCCACGATATCCAGATGTTCCTCCTCCATCAAGGCCACTAATTCAGGAAGCTTGTTACTCAGACTATGGGCCTTTCCCTTCACCTTTCCCCTTCCAAGTTTGTGTTCGACCCCTAACCCTACATAAGATTTTGGGAATTTAGGATAGTTGGCTTCCTATACTTATTTCCCTTCCCCTAGATAGAATATTACCTCTATTCTCACCCTACCATGTACTTCAGTTGACCTTTGCTTGATCTTTGTAGGTCTTACCCTCATTACCCTACACCATTATTTACCCCTGTCTCACTGACAGTACACCCTTTTAAACAGGCAGCAGCCAGTACACAGGTGTTCTACCTTACCTTACTGGACTGGCAGAGTTCCCTGCATCCCTGCTGTCACCTGCTGCCACCTACCAGTGCCTACAGTGCCATTCTTACCCCTGTTCCACTCCTTCACTCTTCTACTCACTCAATGGATACAAACGTGTTGGACATGTTAGGAGGGAGTCCATTCATAGTGATCTTGTAAGAAGGCTAGAGAAGTCTAAATGCAGACACCTGCTTCACTTCTGCCTAAGCTACATCCCCCAGTTCACACCTATCCTTCTGATCCAGCTAACTGCAAAGGTGATTATCAGTTCTCTTCGTCCACCTCAGACTAGCACACTAACTCCTGTGTTTTTGTTTTTACCCTAATTGAAGGTCCCAATTTACCTTGCAGGCCCTACACTTCTAATAACATATCTGTCTACTTACACTCAGTCAGAAATGTTCTAGCATAGAAGTTCTAGCTGCCATAGTCAGCTGCTGCCTCTGATAACAAGATTGTTCAGGTTGCATTCAGTCTGAGTGATTTGGCTGTATGGTGTGATTGATGATAGCAGTGATAGGGTTCTTAGGACTAGACATAGTGTTTCAGACCTACACAAGCCTGGATTTGATCCTCGGTGAGTGTGGAACATTCTTCTCATTAACGTTTATGTTGTAAGAGAGAAATTGCTAGATATCATTCCTGATGTCTGTGATGGAGTTTTAGCAAGGTTTTAAGCAGTCTTTCAAAACATTAAACTGTTACTTGTTTGTTGCAGTCAACTGAATTAGTTCTGGTTGAGTCATTGAAGCTTGTCTAGGTTTGACTGCACATAAGTAGGAAGCATGGTTTCAGGCTGGCAAAGAGGTCATTACAAAACTACACTGCAGCTGTTTGGGGGTCTGCACTCAGTGCAGGATGTGCCTTCTTATAGCCCTAATACAATATATTGACCGGAAGATCAACCTGCATAAATATCATAATCATATGGGCTGTGAAAACATTAACAACAGTAATTCCTCATAATTAACTTTGATATCATCTCCACTTGTGGGAATGTGACCCTTTCTGACAGTAGTACTTCAGAACAACGACACCCTCACAGTGAAATACCACCACAGTAACAAATCTCACCAGGTCAAGATATTTCACTGCGGTGCTCCTCTGTGATCCGACACCGCAACTTCCAGTGTTGTGCCCCCATCCCAAACCAAGTCCAACTCGGATTTGATTATTTAAAGATGGGGGATGCAGGGGCAGAGCCCCTGCACTGAAAAACATTTTCTATAGTTGGTACAATGCCAACTGTTGGCATTGTTCACATCAATGTC
The DNA here is from genome assembly GCA_016271365.2 of Neoceratodus forsteri. NCBI lineage: Eukaryota > Metazoa > Chordata > Ceratodontiformes > Ceratodontidae > Neoceratodus > Neoceratodus forsteri. Next base: position 171,579,194 of record CM028130.1, on the reverse strand, counting down.
TGGGCCATCGATATCGATGGTGTCATTGTACAGTGGTGGAACCCTTTCTGACAGACGAAAATAGCTCAAAATTAATTTTCTTTTTCCTGATCCACTTGTAGTTCTTTCAATCAAATTGTGTCTTTTTTATAACACTGAGGAATTACTACCTACCCTTCTTCCAACATACCTTTTTTAAACATTCTCCTCCCCCTTCTATCTTTTTGACAGAAATGTTAGTTTCACAACTTTCTCTGTGGACCCATTTTTCATGTGTGGGTATTGAACAGGTGCCATGCAAAGTTTGCCAGTAATGAAATAAACATAAAGCACAACAACTGTATTATAATTATCTCACCTGCTTAATCCCAAACCTACATATGATAATTTTCATGATTAGCCCAATATGTCATTGAAAGCAATTTCATGTTTCCTTATTTTTTTTTTAGTTTTTTTTATCAGTTTTAATTTGCAGTATAAATGTTTATCATTGCACTGGAGTTATGTTGGTAATTAGATGTTTAATTCATTTTTTCGTTTCATTTTGTGGGCTTTGGGGTTTGTACCATCAATGTGTTTGAAGTTTGTATCGTGTATATACACATCATGATTACTTGTTAGTATGGATTTGTGAAAAACAGTGTAAATGCCTGTCTCTTATGTTGCCATTTGATACAAGTATGGCGGAGGTTATGATTCCTTGCTGGCAAAGCTGTGGCATTCCCACTTGGGAAGCCCTGCCCTTTTTAAGTTACTCATTGCAAACTAGCCTACTCCCTGGGAAAAATGCAGTACTGTATATCTGATTAAAGTGATGGTAGGATGATCTCATAAAATTGGCAATTGATTGATTAGGGACGTAGGGGTATGCCACAGCACCTCCCCCTGATGAGGAGGCTGGCTTAGCCTTGAAGCGCTAGGGTTTTTCTTGCTCCTGGTTTCAGCAACTACAGTAGTTGAAATGGGCATGGGTTTCCTCACCAGTGTGGAACTTTTTTTTTCCTTTCTCACTACAATTTACAGTTGCAGCTAAAGACATAGTCAGATATTTCCTGAAATTACTGTAATATCTCTAGAGAAATTTTTCCTGCCTGCTTGCAGTGCTATCAGACAGAAGCTCTTCAAAAATATTACAAAATATCTGGAAGTATCTGACCATGTCTTTGGCTGTAACTGTATGTATAATATGAGAGGAAATGCTAGATGGCATTGTCAATGTCAGAGATACAGTTTCAGTGAGATTTGTAGCAGATTGTTTCAGAACATTGAACTGTTACTTGTTTGTTGCAGTCCACTAAATTAGTTCCAGCTGAGACTTTCTGTCTGTCTGAATGCAACATGGTGGGAAGCATTACTTCAAGTAAACAAAGAGTACATTACTAAACTCCACTTCAGCTCTGTATTTGGGGGGAGGCTGCACTTAATGCATTATATACTTTATTATAGTAAGGCTCTCTGGTCTGGAACACTTTTGTCTCACCATTTGGAATGATTGCACAGTGGAAGAGCAGCAGGATAATAGCTGAATGTGACCTAGGTTCAATACCCAGTGTGGGACATTGTTTTCTTTTTCACTACAATTTATGAAGTTTGACAGAAATTGGTATATAGCATTGCTGATGTCAGTTATAGAGCTTGATCAAACATGGAAGCAGACTTTCAGAACATTAAACTGTTACTTGTTTGTTGCAGTCAGCTGTTTACAAGGGGCCTACACTCAGTGCAGGATGTGTTTTCTCATAGTATGGCTCTCTCATCCAGAAACCATGTGTCTCACCATGAGGAATGATAGCACAGTGGCTGAGTGCCAGGACAGTAACTGAAGGGGGCCAGGGTTTTATTCTCAGTCTAAAACATTTTTTTTTATTTCTCACCACAATTTATTTTGTTAGCATGCATCTCTCTCTAAAAGTGTTCTGTCTCACCATGCGGAATAATAGCACAGCAGCAGAACATCAAGACAGTAGTTGGAAGGGGGCCTTGTTTCATTTCCTAGTTGTGAGCATCTTTTTTCTTTCCCACTACAGTTTATGCTGTTAGAATGCATCTTCTGTCTAGAAACCTGTCTCACAATATAGAATGGTAACATAGTGACAGAGCACCAGGACAGTAGTTGAACTGGACCTCGGTTTCACTCCCAGTCTGGAACAGTTTTTTTCTTTCTCAGTATAATTTATGTTGTAAGCATACATCCCTCTCCAAAAGCCTTCCATCTTACAAAGTGGAATGATAGCATAGAGGCAGAGCACCAGGAAAGTTTCTAGGAGAAGGCATTGGTTTGATTTCTAACCTCAAACATTTTCCTTTCCTTTCTAACAACATTTTATCTTGTTTGCATGTGTCTCTCTCTAGATTGTTTCTTTGCCTCAGCATGTGGAATGATATCTACAGTGACACAGCATCAGGAAAGTTGTTGAGACACGGCCCGGGTTTGATTCCCAGTCAGGAATTTTTTTACTTTCTCACTACAATTTATGTTATTAGCATGCATCTCTTTCTACACCCCTTCAGTCTTACTGTATGTAATGATGACACAGTGACAGAGCACAGGAAAGCAGTTGGGAGTGGGACTAAGTTTGAGTCCCAACTGTGAACTCCTACTTTTCTTTATGTTGCTAGCATGCATCTCTTTCTAATAATAATAATAATAACATTTATTTGGTATAGCGCCTTTCATATTTCAAAGCACTTTACAATCAAAGTAAAAAGAGTATACAATAAAATACAATAAAATCAAGAAAATACAGAATAGGCTTTCCCCCACAAAAAAGTCTTAAGAGCCCGTTTAAAACACTCCACCATCCGCACTCTCTAAACTGACGTGGCAGAGAATTCCTGAGGGTAGGTGCCACAAACCCAAAGGCACATGCACCCGATGAGTTTAAGCTTACCCTTGGAATTTCTAGCAACCTCTCATCAGCCAAGCAGAGCTGTCACAGAGGGGTGTAGGGCACCAGGAGCTCTTTCAAGTAATCGGGACCCTGTCCATGTAGGGCTTTGTAAGTCAATAGACCTACCTTAAAGGTGATCTGCCACTGAATAGGCAGCCAGTGCAGACCATGCAGCACAGGGATAATATGATTTCTTCTTGATACCCTAGTCAACAAACGTGCTTGTCGCATCCTGCACTAGCTGCAGGGAGTGGATATCAACCCCAGGAAGCCCTAAGTAGTGGGAGTTACAGTAATCAAGGCATGATGTCACAAAGGCGTGGACCAAAACAGGAAGGTCGCTGAGCGAAACAAGGCGCCTAATCCTAGCAATGTTCTTAAGATGATAAAAGGCTAGCTTGATGATTGCCAATACCTGATGACGAAGGGTCAGACCATTGTCAAGCACCACTCCTAGGCTCTGCACCCGTTCAGAGGTGAGAATCTGGACCCTTCCCGTGATTAAACCGGAAGGAAGTCCAGTCCCCAACCTCTCTGTCCTGCGATCTTGGTCCACAACCAGAACTTCAGTCTTTCCTGGGTTCAACTTTAAACCGCTGGTACTCATCCAATCTTGGATTTCTGTAAGACAGCTGTTCAGTACTGAGATAGCACTAACCTGGTTGGGGGCAAAAGACAGGTAAACCATCTGTTTTACCATGTGGAATGATTGCACAGTGGTAGAACACAAGGACAGTAGTTGGAAGGGGGCCTGGATTAGATTCCCAGTTGTGACCTTTTTTCACTACAGTTTGTGTTGTTAGCCTGCATTTCTTTCTCTCTCTCTCTCTCTCTCTCTCTCTCTCTCTTTCTCTCTATCCTGTCTCTGTTCCTCTGTCTAGAAACATTCTGTCTCACCAGGGGGAATGATTGCATAGTGACAGAGCACCAGGACAGCAGTTGGGAAGGGGCCTAGGTTTGAGTCCCAGTTGTGACCATTTTTTCCCCTATAATTTGTGTTGTTGGGATTCATTGCTCTCTTTCTCTCCCTCCCTCCTTCTGTCTCTCTCTCTCTCTGTCTCTGGACCTCTCTCACTCTCTCTTTCTCTTTCTAGAACCCTTCTGTCTCACCATGTGGAATGATTGTTCAGTAGCAGAGCACTAGGAAGTAGCTTAGAGGGGGAAGAGCTTTAATTTCCAATCTGAAATTTTTTTTCGGTCTCAGTACAATTTATGTTGTTAACAAGCAGCTCTCTGCAGAAAAAAAAGGCAAATAGACTGCACTGTCTGCACTGAAAACAGGAATAGAAACACATCAAAATGAGATGCCAAAGTTGAACTCTGCCTTTTCAAGGTCCTGTACCTGTACTGTGATTGCCATTTTGATGGTCCCTATCTGGTTCACCAGCACTACTGTTCTGTGGTCACAGGAACCAAGTGGTTCTTGGACTGCTACATCATGTTTACTGTGTTTGACCCTTTGGTGGTCCTATCTGGCCCTCTCAAACCACTATTCTGTGCCCACTGGAACTAAACATTTCCTGGACTACAACATCATGGACCTGCTTCACACTGGTTAATATCAGATAATATCAGATACAGCACAGACACTTCCCTGTTTGGGTCTTGGACTAGTTGCTAGGAATGTCTCCAGGCATGCATACACCAGCAGCTGATTCCTAGTACTTGCCAAAGTTGAAACTTTCCGGTCCACATGTGGCATATTTAAGTCCCCAACTACCCCTACCTCCCCCAAATCAGCCACTTTCATTAGTATCTCTCCCAGTTTCTTGTCTACACCTCTGTCCTGACCTGGTGGTCTGTAGACAACACCAGTCCTGATCTGATTCCCATTCCCTGTCACTGCTAGTACATACACAGTTTCTAGTGTTCCCAAATCTCCAAGGCTGTCTATTTCAGTTGCCTCTATACCTTCTTTAATATACATCACTATTCCCTCTCTTACGTCCTTTCCTCTGTCTGTCCAGAACAATGAATAACCTCATGGTCATGTATCACTCATGGTTTGAGGTTGCCCATATCTCTGTGACACCCACCAGGTTGAGGTTCTTTTCTATGACCTGTTGTGCTGGCATTTTTTGGCCAAAACTCCTTGCGTTAGTGCATGTCATTTTCCACCATCTGCCCTTGTCCTCTCTTTTTCCCTTTAACATGGATGTAGTTGATTCAATTATATTGGTTGATGGGGGAGGCCAACATGCCCTCCATTTATGGTTTCGGATGTTACTTCTCCCCACCACTAGTTTAAACTAGCTATGTGTTGTGTCCATCTTTCTCCCACTATCCTTATGTTCTCTTTGTTGGAATGTCAAGTTATTCCTTTTGAACTGTCTCACATCTCTCCAGGTCAGGCCCCAGTTAGAGATGCAGTGAATTTAAAATCCACTGGTGAAGTGGATACAAAGTGGCCACTTCATGTTGGAAGAACACTACGTGAAGTGTCCACTGTAAAGTGCTCACTTTGCTTTCTCGTTATGACTTCGTGTTGTCATTCTGCCTTAACACGAAGTAAGGTGAAGTGACAACAATATAGGCAGCCCCACACATCGCATGGCTTACAGTACTGTAAGTCACATGCTTTAGCCAGGCAGGAAGGAAGTGAGTCAGAAAAGTAGTTACTTTCACTTTCTCCTTTGCAGTTGTAGAAGGAGGAAGCCTTTTTGGTGTAGAAAGAGGATAGTTTATTTTCTAGTTGCATCTTTTGATTTCAACAAAAAAACAAGCATTTGTCAATGCCAAATGTTGCTTGCTTGTATGTGCTGTTTAGGTATTTGGAAGAGACAGTATCATGCCTTCCTCCCAAGACATCCACTGTGTCTTTCCGTTCAGTATTCACAGAAGAGTGGGAGGGGCAAGGGCCACAGCAGTACAGCAGTTGCCAAGGGGTGAAGAGGTGGACAATAGCCCATTCAAAGGCAAAAGAGTCCTGCAGGAGCTCACTAAATTGAAGGTAGACAAAGCAATGGAACCAGATGGCATACGCCCAAGGATATTAACAGAACTGCGAGGAGATAGCAGTACCTCTGGCAGCCATGTTCACTGAGTCATTCAACATGAATGAATTGGAGGAGGGCACATGTGGTCCCTCTACACAAGTCCAGCAGCAGGGAGGAGGCAGAGAACAATAGGCCATTCGGCCTCACCTCAGTAGTGGGGAAGACCATGGAGACATTGCTTAAAGAAAGGATAGTGGGGCATCTAGATGCCATCGGAACCCAGGACCATAGACAACATGGATTCACAGTGGGAACATCATGTCAGATAAATCTGGTTGATTTATTTGACTGGGTGACAAAGGAAGTGAATCAGGGTGGGGCAGTGGACAATGCTTACCTTGATTTCAGCAAAGTCTTTGACACCATCCTATATAGGAGGCTGATAAACTAGCTGGGTAGGCTGGACATGGGAAAGGGTGGTAAACTGGGTTAGAAACTGGCTAACAGACAGGAGGCAGAGAGTGGTGGTAAATGGTATGCAGTCTAGGGAGAGGGGGTGACCAGTGGGGTGCTGCGGGGATCGGTCCTGGGGCCAGTTCTGTTCAATGTCTTCATTAGTAATATTGCAGACCATCTGAAGGGAATTTTTTCACCAAATTTTCAACATAGCCATTTTAAGACCTCTGCTCATGAACAGTGTCACTGTGATTTTCTTAATTTGTCCCTTACATTGATTTCGCACACCGACTGCGCCATTGTGCGCTACATGGGTGGAAACACATTTTGGGTGAGATGTGAAAAATGACAACTGTACTGCTCATAAGAAGGTGTGGTAAAATGGCAATGTTGAAAATCTGGAGTGAAAATATTGAAAATTCGCGACCTTACGGCGTGCATAGGAACTGCGCAATGCATGCTCATAAAACAGTCATTTTGAGGAATTTTTTCACCAGATTTTCAACATAGCCATTTTAAGACCTCAGCTCATGAACAGTGTCACTGTGATTTTCTTAATTTGTCCCATACATTGAATTCGCACACCGACTGTGCCATTGTGTGCTACATGGACGGAAACTCATTTTGGGTGATATGTGAAAAATGACAACTGTACTACTCATAAGAAGGTGTGGTAAAATGGCAATGTTGAAAATCTGGAGTGAAAATATTGAAAATTCACGAACTTATGAGCCTGCGTAGGAACTGCGCAACGCACGCTCGTAAAACAGTCATTTTTTGGAATTTTGGCATCAAATTTTCAACATGGGGTTTCTGGAACCCCTTCTCATGAATTATGTCACTGTCATGGTGTTATTCAGGCCCAAAGGGTGATTTCACGCAGTGACTGCTTAGTGACTGCGAAATCACCCTTCAGGCCTGAATAATGCCATGACAGTGACATCAATCATGAAAAGGGGTCCCAAAAACCCCATGTTGAAAATTTGGTGCAAAAATTCCCAAAAATGCCTGAGATATGCAACAAAGTTGAAACCCCACTATCTAGCCCATTATACAGCTTACTGGCATTTCCTCAGTTGCAGTCGGCTTTGAAGAGTGCAGGCGTGTTCCTAGTCCACGAAGATCGTCGTGTTGTAAGTATGGGGTGTGGGGGTGTGGGAGGCTGGGTGTGCAGTGGGTGGGTGCGGGTTGTGGGAGGTGCGGGAGACTCGTGGAACTGTTTTTCTTTACAGGAAAAAAAAGCGGACGTGGGGCGTTGCCACGCTGGGGTGGGCTCCAGCGTGGCACAAGAGATGGTTGGGGTGCGTTCAGCCGGCGGGGATTGGGCACCCCGTCGGCCTAGTGTTGCTTGCCACGCTGGGTGGGCTCCCAGTGTGGCACAAGGACGGGTTGGAGTGCGTTCAGCCGACGGGGAATTGGGCACCCGTGGCCGCAGGATCACTTGCCAGCTGGGGTGGGCACCCAGCGTGGCATTTCAGAAGGGTTTGGGGGGGAGGTGGGGGGAAGGCAGTACAGCCGACAGTGATTGGGCACCCCGTCGGCTATACAGCGCGTACGTGCGGGGGCACGCACGCCTGTGTGGGCTTCTGTCTGTGGGGGAGGGAGCTGCGCATGAGCAGCCTTATCTTATCGCTGCTCACTCAAGCGTAGCTCCCCCTTTCAACTGTATGCCACTGCATTTTGGAGCGTGTCATAGACAGCTCCAGAATGCATTGGCTTACAGGGGCGCCTGCCAACACACTGACTGAATTGGAGGAGGGTGACACACCTCCGAAATCTCTGATGATGGCACTATGTTTCTTGCACATGCGTGCAAGCAACATAAAAACAGCTTTTTTAAAAGCTACATCTTGATTTTTTTGTACTGTGTTTTTCATTTTTTTTTTGCTACTTAATTTTTTTTTATAAGTTTTGTTTTGTGTGTGTGTGTGTGTGTGTGTGTGTGTGTGTGTGACTGTGTGTGTGTGTGTGTGAGTGTAGGACTGTGAGTGTGGATGAAGGTCGGAGTATTGAGGCATCAGTCAGAGTTGGGGACTTGTGCGCGATGGACCCCAGATGAGGAGAATCTGTGGCCCATGGGCGTGGGCAGAGGAGAGGAGTGCATACACATGGGGGCAGTTGGGTGTTATTGGACTGCTCCCAACTCCTGGGTGTTGAGTCTCCCCCTGTGGAAGCAGCAGCAGTAGCACCAGTGCCACCGCTGGTGGCACATCCACCTAGTCCACCACTACCAGTAGCAGCTGCAGGGTCTCCAGCAGCACCCCCTCCGCCACCTCCATAGCCGCAGGTGGAGCCCCAGGTAAATGAAGGTGCTTCCGGCAGTATATCTGGTCCCCCCGCAGCTCCCCAGTGTGGCAGTTTTTTAACTGTGTGGGGTGAGACAGCACCATTGTGGTTTGCCATCTGTGTGGTGTGAAGGTGCACCATGGCCCCCAGGGGTCACATTTGGGGACTGGTGGCCAGTGCATGCACATGGCAAACTACCAAAAGGTGGAGTGGCAGGCTGCCACCGAAGGGGCCAGGTGTCCACCTGCTGGCCCTTCTGTATCAGTGGCAGAGGGTGCTGGGGGTGTTGTGCCTCGCCGCCGCAGCAGAAGGAGGGCAACTTCAGTAGCTGTTCCACCACCACCTCTGCCACCACAGCCATCAGCACCACCCTCACTACCACCACCACTACCTGGCTTTCCTGCTGCAGTGGACCCTGCCACAGTGCCTGCAATGCAGGCAGACATTGTACAGGTGTGGGCGGCCCTCAAGGAAAGAAGCAAGAGGGCGGGTGCTGTGCAGCAGCAGGTGGATCAAATCCAGCAACAGCAGCTGCAAATACTGACAATGCTCCACCTGCTGCTGGAACACCATGGAATCCCCCATTAAGAGATGTTTTTCTGGACCCTTCCCCCTTGTGCAGGCTTTTTGTTGTTTAATAATAGACATTTGCCCTTCTGTTGTTGCAATGCATCAGTAATGTGGACTTTCTGTTATGGAGTGCTTGTGGACAAGCTGGTGTGAGCAATGCAAGTATGATGTGCTAAACTGCACGTGTGCAGTCAGTGTTATTTCCTGTCTGAGTGTGTGTGTGTGTGTGTGACATCAGACATTGTGCAGGGTGTTGCTAACATATATTGCTGTTGCAGACTTGTTGCAGTGTTTATTTTATAAAGAATAGCGAGCAGAATAGCGTATAATTTATTGTCACCATCATCATCAACAGTGGTCTAAGTGATACAATACTTTTTCAGAGGTGTCTGGCCAGAGTGCACCTTAGTCACGTACTGCACCCATAACTTTTAGGAGAGCATGTGTCTTTTGTGCTATGATCTCTGCAAAGTCATGTGTGCACTGTGAGTGACTGAGGTGCACAGTGACACGATACCTCCGAAAAAATATCATATCACTTACTCCGCTGGTGCTGATGGTACCAATAAAATATACATCAGGTATTCTTTGTTATCTTTATTCTTGATACTGCAAGAAGTCTTACCATATATGTTTGCATGAAGCTGGACAATGTATGCACACACAGGAAAGAAACACTGACGGCACACATGCAGTTTAGCACAACATACTAGCATTGCTCAGTCTTCATGCTGTTTGCGAAACACTCAAAATCTGATTCATGGGTCCCGACACAAAGTAAACATTACTGAGGCTCTATAACTATTTTGTTTGTGAAATAGACATGAAAGAGATTCACCAGCTTACAGCATTGCACCCGATATATGGGCGTCTTACTTCAAGGGGAATCTTTCTTGCTCCACGTGTCCCTATATAGTGCAATACATTTCTGTCAAAACAACCCATAATTTCATTAAAGTGTGTCATATCACAGAGGAATTTCCATTCTGAAAAGCCGCCCAAATTCTGCCCTCCTTTCTCAGCAACATTAGGACGTGATGCCAGCGAGAGCGTGGGTGCATGCTTCATTATAGTGAATGTCCGGCAGCTTTCCGAATGTTTCTTTATGTTATAATGGTCAATTTGTGGTGAAAAGTGAGCACTTGTTACTGGAAACATACTACATGTTTCACAAACTGACCGTGCAGCATGAAAGCGTGGAGGCTGAGATCGATATAATATGAAAGCGCCGGCATGTGCGTTGCTGAGAAGTCAGGCTGGGCGGCTCTCACATGATGATCCATGATGACACACTGGTAAGTGCGAGCGGTTTGACGAAATATGCAGATGTAAGGACATGTGGAGCAAGAAAGATTCCCTTGGAAGTAAGGCGCCCATATATTAGGTGCAACACCATAATAACTATGTAACGTGGTGAATCTCTGTAAAGCAGCAGTGCAACAATCTGTTGAGAACTCTGACCTATATTTTTTAATGCTATATTACATTGCCACTTACTTTACTTACATTCTGACTTGCATGATACTATAATTTCCAGTATTTGAGTCTGCTGTACTACTTTTTTAATTTCAGATATAATAAAAGGAGCACTCTTTTTAATGTGGTGCTGACCAGGTCTTTGTCATTGTTTTTCACTGCTTTTCTCCATCACATCAATTGTTATATATCACTCCTGTTGTAAATCAACAGTAATGCAGCAGGCAGTGTTTTATGAACCCACAGAACAATATTTATTGAAAAGCAGCTGCAAATAGTGCTACAAACCTGGTCAGAACAATATTGAAAGGCATGCTCCTTTTTTTTCATACTTAGCAAAAGGTAGTAAATCAGACAGAAATTGTGAAAAGCAGTGTCTCGTTCAAATCATAACTCAGAGATAACTAGTGGTTGGCAATGTAAAATAGCATAAAAAAGTACAGTTCAAAATTGTCACCATGGAGCGGGGCGTGGCCTGATCAGGCAGAAGATGACAGCATAGTTCAGAATCTCTGCAGGAATGACTGCAATCTAACCTCATCCAGCCTTCACCAGACCTTTCTTTGGTACCAACTCCTGTGACCATCCTGTAATCTTACTGCCTGACACAGTTTGTAAGTCATTTTTGATCCATCATCTGCTTATATTCAATTATTCTACACTGTACTGCAGCATACTAGGCCTCATCCTTCAGCACTATGGAAGATCTTCAAGCACAGCAAAGCTCACTTGTTAGAGTGGAAGTAATGTTTTCTAAACTGATGGCTGAGATTAATGATCTAAAAACCTCCACCCAACAGAATGCGACCATTCTTGAAACTTTTAGCCAGAAAATTGCATTTAATGAGAAAGCAACAGCCTGTAACACCACTACTATTCATGACCTCCAGGCTACTGTCCGCAATCAAGATCGAACTATTAAATCTCTACAAGCCAAAACTGACAATATTGAAAATCGTAATCATCGCAACAATTTATGATTTTTTTGGCTTCCCTGAAGGTGTAGAATGAGGAGACATTACTGCGCTTTTATTACATGTGCTGTCTGCAATGCTTAAACTGCCTCCTGACCTAAAATTAATCATTGAGCGGTCTCACTGCACTCTGGGTCCCAGGCCAACATCAGACCAGTGACCAAGGCCCATCATTGCTCGCTTCTTGAACTATTCCCATACAGAATTAATACTGAAATGAGCCAGAGAAATGGGGAAACTTCAGTGGCAGTAGTTTAATATTTCCATCTACAGAGACTTTTCAAAAGATTTAACCATTAGAAGAAAGGCTTACAATCCACTTAAACGAATCCTCCACTAAAGAAGCATTAAATTTGCTCTATGTTACCCCGCTACACTACGCCTTTTCTCAGGCTGTTCCTTCAAGGATTTTGAAACCCCTGATGCCTTAGCCAACTATCTGGAGGTCTCTCTCTCTGTAATTCTACCCTGGGAGGTTCAGCAGCAATTGGCAACCTGAACACAGCTTTGGCATCTGCACAGAGGATGGACGACGAGGTACAGGAACATGGGGAAAGTGTTGCAGAACTTGCAGCACCAAGCAGCAACACCGCAACTGATTTGACATCAAGACAATTAACACGACTGCAAGAGAAGCTTCTGTCGAGGCATTATTCTTCAAGACTTTCATGCTGTTCTAGCGAGGTTTCACCCCAAACACCCCAAGCTGCAGCCTCTCACCTTCAAATCAACCCCTCTATTCCCTTGAGCAATAAGTTTGTTCTCTTGGAGGATGACATGTGCTCATCGCAGGAGGATCTTTCCCAGCAAATTTCAGATGAACATCCTTCTAATTTGGGCCCTGTTCCTCAGGGATGTATTTCTACCAATACTTCATGGGCAGAAGTTATTGCAAGTTCCCCCCTCAAATCTTTAGAGCCACCCAAAAAGAAACGTAAGGCAAAGACCTAACGCAAGAACATCAATAGTCACAATCCTGCTAATAAATCTAAGGTGTCATGAGCTTATATGGTCAGTAATATGATCACAGTTGCTATATCTTGGTAGGTTTCGCTTCCAGAATACTTAAAGGGAGTGCCAGCACACTTTTTCTGCCTAGCCGCCTGCTCTCCAGTCTATGCAACCTGGCTGTTTTCGTTCCCAGCGGGTGCAGAAAGCAAAGGCTGTACATTGCGATGTGATCAATTTGCTTTTTGTTGCAGTGTTTAAACGAGCAGCTTAAAGATCTTCAAGGGAACTTTAGTTTATCAGCAATGCTTTTCTAACCCATTATTTCAGTGTTAGATCTTATACATTACCTCACTAAACATGCTGTCTGTATCTAGCCTTTTACTCTCCAGTTTAGCAGTGCATCAGGTTTATAGTCTTTTGGCTGTTCAGTTGCATATCTTCAATCAGTATGCATCCTGATTATTGCCTTTTCTTTTTCATATGTGAATTATTATATATTACAAGGCAACTTACCCCTTCCCTCTCCTGATGACAGGTTCTTAAGTATTATTGGCAATTACATTTAATCTATCTACTTCCCTACACTCCAATATTCTTACTACCTCCTGTCTACAATATGGAATTATCATTAGCACTCAAAGAGGTGGGCCATGTTTGGAGTACTGGTGCAAAGGATTGTCAATCTACATCTTCCTTATGCTGCTTATTTTACTCGAAGCCTACAGATATTATAGAAAGCCACTGCTGTGTGGTCCCTCCTGTTTTGGGGCTCACTGGGCCTAGTCTTCTAGACCTAGTCATCCCATATAACACATATTTAGGCGATTTTCGAGAAATTAGAGCTGATCTTTGCTATGACTATCTCTTCTGTCTACAGTTATCACCAAAGTCTATACCTCTACACATAATCCTGATTTGCATTTGGCTCAGGGTGTAAGGGCTTTCATTGACCTCCCCTTTCTTCTTTCCCCCTCAATATTGTATTTATTATGTACTTATTCTGTTGCACTGCAAAGTATACTCAGTCACTCTAATGTGGTAATGATCTACTTTTCCTTTTATATTTGTTAATTTGCATTCCACCTGGCTCCTTGAATTCCTTGTTCTATGTCTAGGCTGTACTGGCATCTCATATATGGTTCTTTAATTTACTGTTATTTCGAGTTGGTATATCTTGTACTATTACTACTAATGTTTATAAATAAGTTCTGATGTTTAGCTTTATCCTTACACCTTGTCCTGTTAGCTTAGAATTAAGCTGAGGTTATTACAGTCCCCTGCCTTTCTTGGTATTATTCCCTTTCAGTTTAGCTTATCAGGAATAATTACTTTGTTATATTACTGGGATCAGACTTAGGTTTGGGCCGATATTTATAACTGGTCCACCCTAGTCTCCTCCCTACATTGATGCCCCAGAGTGTGGTGAAAGAGTCTTTTAGCCAGTTGGCTGACTCATATCTCCTCACACCCATAAAACGTTTTCTTTGTAATTTAGCTCACTAGTGTTGTTGTTGTTAATGACTTTTCTCCTTCCCCATCTCTATTCTAACTTTAATAAGATATCTGTGCCACTCATGTATCATATAGCTCACTTTTTTTGGCTTGAATGTTCCTGCCACTCTCTGCATATACGTAAGCTCTCTAGATTGTATTCTAATCATCGTCTGCCTCATTTATTTGTCCCTTCACACTCCAGCGATTATTCCCGTTGTTTATCACTAACAATATGAGTGACATACTTTTATATACATGGAATGTGAAGGGGACTTAATTCTCCTAGTAAGCGGAAGCAAATTCTTTCACATCTCAAAAAGCATAAAACACAAATTGCTTTCCTTCAAGAAACAAAATTATTAGCAGAGGATGTTCATAGGCTTAAAAAAGATTGGGTCAGTCAGATCTATGAATCATCCTATACCTCAAAAAAAAAGAGTTGCTATTCTTATTCATAAGAGTCTCAAATGGTCCCTTGTAAACTCTGTTTCTGATACTGATGGCAGATGGGTGATGGTCAAACTGAATACCAACTCTGGTCCTCTTCTGCTTGTTAATGTCTACACACCCAACTCTGATTCCCCAGAGTTTTTTCATAATTTAGCTCAACAGATTCTATCCTTTAACACTGATAATACACCAGTTATTCTTGGAGGGGATCTTAATTTAGCTTTAGAAGCCAGCATTGATAGAATTAGCCCCACTACAGAGGCCCACCCTAGAAGTATTAAAGCCCTCTCATTACTAATGCAAGATGTTGGATTAGCTGATGTATGGTGCCTCCTTCACCCCCGTGATCGAGAATTTACTTTTTACTCCTCTCTACATAACACATACAATAGAATTGACCACTGGTTAGCCTTTCCTGTTATAATGGAAAAAACTATTGATTTATCCATCTCTCCCATCATAACCTCGGACCATTCCCCTGTCAAATTGCAACTTTTGTGGGGCCCATTAGCACCTAAATCTTCTTACTGGTGGCTGGACCCTCTCCTTCTCAAGGATCTCAATTTCTGACCCATGATCAAAGCACAAATTCAGGACTTCCTCTTTTACAATACCCCAACCAAATCTTCTATGTCCTCTGTATGGGAAGCTCTTAAAGGTACTATTCGAGGGAAAAGTATCAATTATGCTGCACATAGGAAAAGAGTAAAGGAACAACAGCTGGCTGACTTGGAAAAATCTCATAAGGCTAAAGAGAATTTATACATTTCTTCTAATAAGCACTGTCCTGATTCTCAACTTTATCTTGAAATTCTTCAAGTTAGAGTTAAAATTCATGAATTAATTTCTCGTAAAACTGAACTGGCCTTGTTTAAACTTCAATATAAGTTTTGGGAACACGGCGATAAAAATGGGAAACTCCTCTCTTACCAGCTCAAAGCACAACAAATGTAATGACATATCCTAAGCCTAGAAGATGAATACAGTACGATTCACTCCGACAACCCCTCTATAAACCGTATCATGAAAACCTTTTATCAAAAACTATACTCTAACACAAATCCTCCATCTACTTTACAAATTCAACTGTCCCTTAAATCATTACATCTTCCTCATCTTTCTACTCTTGAAACAAATTATTTAGATGAACCCTTCTTGCTTCTGGAAATCCAGAAAACTTTGTCTTCCTTGAAGTCTGGTAAATCCCTTGGGGGTGACGGATTCCCTGTCAATTTCTATAAAATGTTTTCTGACACCTTATGTCCCCTTCTTCTTCATGTTTATCGAGAAGCTTCCAATACTGGCAAGCTTCCCCCATCTTGCACTGAAGCAATCATAACCCTAATCCTTGGAGTAACCCCCTTACAAATGGGGGTTTACTAAAATGCCTCTAGTCTGTTTCTTTAAGAGCTACAGCTTGCTGACCTGAACAGTATACTAAAACAGGAGAGGACTGTGGGTTCTCCTGCTCGAGTCCCGCTCGAGCTGCTGGTTATGTGCCCTGATTTTTGCTGTCGCTAAGCAGGCAAAGCAGGCACTTTATTGGGCTGTATTGCTGATGTACTATATGTTGACTGAGTATTGAAAAATGTAGTTGTGTAACCTGTTTTCCCTTGCAGCTGGGACTTAGTGTGTTTTGCCCCTCCATTTTGGACCAGGACTGCCTTTTGAGTCCAATCAGCAGGGAGGGGCGCTTAAAATGGAGTACTGAGCAGCCAATTAGGGCTGGGACTCTTTCAGGAGCCAGCTGCCAATGGAAGGTATGGCCCGTGAGTCTGGGAACTGAAGTCCAGAAGGTGATGCCTTTTTTGCACTAATAGAAGGAGGCAGAGGGGATTGGCATCTGAAGCCCTCCAATAAAATCGGGTGGCCCCCAAATTGTGAATCTCTGCTTAACGCTCAAGAGGGCAGAGTCGTTGTGGCTGTGAGAAAGGAAGGAGCTCTGGGCTTCTGCGTTGTAGAGTCTTCGCACGAGAAGCGCATGTGGAAGGCCAACAAGCTGGGCGACTGTACCACCAGATGAGTCAGACTGAATCCGTTGTGGTTTGCAGGCAGAGGAGGCTGTACATGTTGCAGCTACCTACCAGGCTCACCCTATAGAGGACTGGAGAATCTGCTTCATCACGCTCGGTCTGTCAGGAAAAGTGAAGCTGTGTTACGTCTCCCTGGTCAAGCAGTGAGTGTGATCAGGATATAGAGCAGCTGCCTGGTATGGTACCCCTCTGTATTACATATAAATGTGTGGAGAAGTGTTCGGATCACAGGCCTGTGTCCTGGGGTGGTGTGAGAGGGATCCTTCTATAGGAGTCGTGAGTACAAAATCAGGGTAGCTCCCTGTCAGATGTTATATTAAGTGCAAGTTTGATCTGTTTGCCTCACTGGCCACATGAACTGAGCCCGCTGGCTCCGGATTATCAATTTGGGTATTGACCAGTTGTCTTCATCTTCAGGGCCCCAACCAGCTGCAGCGAATAGGCTAGCCCCTTATTGCCTGGGTACCCAGTGACAGTGACTTATAGGGAAGGTAGCCTGTGCACAGTGCTCTGAAATAGTAGAGTGTTAAGCTAATTAACTAGATTTCCCCAGTCCATATTATTTTCCCCCTAAATAAATCAGATTTGGTTGTTTTGAAAAGTATACTGTCTGAACTGCGTATTTGTGAAAACATACTGTACAGAGGTTATTGTGTTACTGCATCTTATTTCACAGGGGGTTCCTAGAGTCAAGCTGATCAACCAATCCTGGGAGTAAGTCTATATTGCAAAGATGTTGTGGGTAATGTTTGTGGGCCTCTAGTGGAAGGCAAGGGGGGGTTGCAGTGACCCAAAGGGCTGTGACCAAGTCATCCCTGACTGTTCCAACCCTGACCTCTATGTGAAGGCACCCACCATTGGACCAGGGCCCCTCAACCTGTTAGTAGTTAAGCAGGCAGGGATAGTAGACCTTGGGATAGCACCACTTGGGGGTTACATCTTGGAGGCACCGCTGGGATTAGCGTCCTCAAGTGGCCAAGTAGACGAAGTACCCCACCATGGCCAAATTAAATGAAAAACTGGAAGGGGATATCATGTCCAAACTCAAACTAGACCCTGTTAAGATGATGGTGCATAAATTGATGGGGTGTGGCGAAGCTGAAGAATTGGACTCCTAGAAAACTGTGTTACTGTCGGATGTCCCTCTGGGAATAAAAAATGCTGACCTTGTGTCTGCAGTTGAGCGTGTTAAATGTTTGGGCAAGGTAGAGGTAAAGGGGTGAATGGCTGACCTGCTCGACCAAACCCTGCAGGTGCTGCTTTTATGCAGTGTTACCATAGACCCTGAGAGGGTGCCCCCAGTGATTTTTCCTGAAGGTGCTCAAAAGGGATGGAGGGTCATTCATGCCCAAAGTGGCTTGGTCACCCCAGGGGGATCCCCTAAGACTAATAGTTTTAAAGATAAGTTACTTAAACTGTTGGCTGCAGAAGGGAGGACTGCTCAGGAATTGCTACAGGTGTTATACCTCTCAAGTGATCCTACCCCCAAGCCATCCACAGGTACATCTCCCGGGTCATCCAAGAGCTCCATCCTGGCTTCACCTCCTATGGTTGTCCCTCCCATACAGTTAGACTCCTATCGGAGATTGAAACTCTTTTCTGGTACTGTGCCTGTGCCCTTGGGGGAAGATGTTTTGGAGACTTGGATGGACTATGCTACCCCCCAGTACAAGAGTGGCAGTGCTCTGAGGGGGAGAAATGAAAGAGAATGATGGAGAGCCTGAGGGGTCCAGCTTTAGAAGCCATTCAGTTTTTGTGGGCTACTAACCCCGAGGCCACTGCAGTAGAGTATTTTTCCACCTTAGAGGGGGTGTTTGGTAGTACAGAAACAGGGGAAGACCTGTTATGGAAGTTCAAGTCAGCTAAACAGTGGAGAAATGAGAAACTGTCTGCCTTTGTTACCAGAATGGAAAGGGCCTTGCAAAAGGCTCACCGAAAAGGGGGGGACCTGCCCAAGCATTGAATCAGGTCCACCTAGACCATATCTTGAAGTCTGCCAGGATTTCCAGCGTGATATTGCTGAAACTCAAATTGCATGACCGACGGGCTGCCCCTCCCGAGTATTGCCAATTGATGAGAGAAATTCGTGAAGCTGAAACCAATGAAAAGGGGTGGGAACCCTATGTGGGGGTTGTGAATCTGTGCCAGACTCCTGAACCTAGTGAACCAGATGAGACCCATCTATTGAGAGGATTGATCAAGGGGATGACAGAGACTTATCAGGAGTCTGACTTGTTCCAAGCGTCTCCTAAGACCCACGGTGGAGTGGGAGTGCATGCTGTTTCTTCTGATCCCCAAGAGTAGAATAATTTGAGGGCTGAGATGAAAAAATGACTCACCTTAGTAATGTTGTTTCTTCTAATGGAGTCTTGCTGTATTCTGACTATTGCAGTGATCACCAATCTTTGAACTGCCCTGGAGAACAAAGAGTTAACTTTCCATGCAGGGCATGGAATGCTGAGCTCGAGCTTGGTTGAAGCCTCTGTCTGCTGTTGTTTAAACTCCAACCATCAGATCTTTATGAGCTATACTCAATAGGCGTTCTGTGTGGAAACTGTAAAACTCACACTAGCCAACTGGCAACTAAATTTGATAAGAAAGGGTTTTTTAGTTTCAAAGCAAAGACTCAAGTCAGGAAACCCAAAAAACAAAACACAACACACACCCAAAATAAAAGGAGGGTGAGAAAGGGGCACCTCTAGGTGCCAACACTGCTCCTGCCCTCCCACATCCCAAAAACCAGGTTCTGAGAGGGGAAGCAGGGGGAGGTCAGAATACAGTAAGACTCCATTAGAAGAAACAACATTACTAAGGTGAGTAATTTTTTCTTCAAACAACATGAAGTCTTGCTGTATTCTGACTATTGCAGACTACCAAGCAGCACCTCCATGGAGGAGGGACAGAACCTACTTTGGGAAAAGGCTCTGAAGTACTGCTGTGCCAAACCGAGCATCACTCCTAGCCTGGGTATCCAGCAAGTAATGCTTGGTGAATGTATGGACTGTTTTTCAGGTGGCTGCTTGACAGATTTCTAAGATAGGAATATCCCTGGCAGCAGCCAGGGAAGCAGCTGTACCTCTAGTAGAGTGAGCCCTCAGGCCTGAGGGTGGGGTTCTACCCAATTTTTCATAGCAGAATTGTATACAAGAGACAATCCACCTGGCAATAGATCTTTTAGTGGCAGGTTTGCCCTTACCAACCTCTCCATAAGTGAGGAACAACTGGAGGGACTCAAACCTATGACCCTTGGTACACTCTATGTAGTAGCTAAGGTACCTTTTTACATCTAGGCTGTACAACTTCCTCTCTCCAGAGGAGGAATGGTCAATGAAGAAAACAGGGAGAGACATATACTGATTAAAGTGGAAATCTGAAACCACCTTAGGCAAAAACTTCCTGTTAATTCTTAGGACCACTTTATCCCTATGGAAAGAGATGAAATCAGGCTCCACTGACAGGGCTTGCAATTCACTGATGCACCTGGCAGAGGTAATGGCTACCAAAAACACAGTTTTCCAAGTCAAGTACTTAAGTTCTGCAGAGGACAAAGGCTCAAAGGGTGGTTGTATAAGCTGAGCAATGCAAACATTAAGGTCCCAAGCAGGAGCAGGGTCCCTAAAGGGGGGATTGGTGTGCAGCAATCCCTTGAAGAATTTACAAAATACAGGATGGGCTGACAGAGGAGTGGGCTTGCCTACTGACAAGAAGGCAGAAACAGCTGCCAGATGCACTTTAAGTGTAGCTGGTCTAAGTCCCAAGTCATTAAGATGAACCATATAGTCCAGGACTGTAGGCAGCCCAGCAGATTCTGGAGAAATATGCTTATTAGAGCACTAAATAGTGAACCTTTTCCATTTGGAGTTGTAAGTCTTTCTGGTGAAAGGCTTTTGAGAAGCCTTAAGAATATCCAGAACACCTTGAGAGAGGTACAGATCAGAAAACTCTAACTCTTCAAGAGCCAGGCCTTGAGATTGAGAGATTTGAGATTCTGATACCAAATCCTTCCCTGAGAGGATGTCAACAGGTTGAAATTCCTGGGAAGAGATTAGGGAAGGTGGACTGCTAAGGACAGCAACAGTGGATACCAGGGCTGTCTGACCCAGTCTGGAGCGATCAGAATCATTTTGCATGGTTGAGACCTGATCTTGACTAGCACCTTGAACAGGAGAGGGAAAGGGGGAAAAGCATACAGCAACTTCCCTTCCCAATTCAGAACCAAAGCATCTAGGGGGACTGAGCCCAAGACTGGGGGTCTGCAACAAAAGAGAGGAAGTTGGTGATTGTCTGGGGCTGCAAAAAGATCTATCTGTGGAGTGCCCCATCTGGAGAAAATCACTTTCAAAATTAGGGGATCTAGGGACCATTCGTGGTGGCCCTGAGATATCCTGCTGAGAACATCTGCTAGGACATTGTCCTTCCCTGGGAAGTGAACTGCTATCATAGAGGTTTGCAGGGAATAGGCCAGAGACCATAACTTCATTGCTTCTGTGCACAAGACCATAGAGTGAGTGCCTCCTTGCTTGTTGATGTACCACATTGTGGTGGTATTGTCTGTTCTGATCTGGACCACCTTGTTCTGTACAGGTTTGGAAAAAGCTTTCAGTGCCAGAAACACTACTCTGAGTTCCAAGAGATTGATGTGAAGCAGAGATTCTTGAGGTGACCACAGCCCTTGGGTGGTAAGATCCCTCAAGTGGGCTCCACAGCCCAAGAGGGAGGCATCTGTGGTGAGGATTAGTGAATGAGACTGAGTGACAAAAGGAACTCCCTGTCTTAAATTGTCCTGTTCCTGCCACCATTGCAAAGCCTGGATCAGGGTTCGAGTCACTGGGACTAGTTTGGCAAGGGAATCCTTTCTTTGGGACCAGAAGGCTCTCAAGTGGAACTGAATGTCCCTCATCTGGAATCTGGCCCCCTGGACCACTACCACTGCTGTAGAGGCTGCCATGTGGCCCAGGAGCTGCAAGAAGTGCCTTGCTGGTCGAGACACCTGAAGGGTGAAAGAAGAGGCCAGTTCTATAAGGGTCCTTGCCCTGTCCAGGGGAAGGAAGGCTTTTGCTCTTATTGTATCCAGCTCCACCTCTATAAAGGTGAGGAGCTGTACTGGCTCGAGAACTGACTTTGGAAGGTTTAGGAGGAATCCTAAGGAAGTGAGCATTTGCTGAGTTATCTGAAGATGTGACTTGACTGGTCTGGAGACTGACCCACTATGAGCCAGTCGTCCAAGTATGGAAAAATGGAGATCTTTTTTCTCCTTAGGAAAGCAACCACTACTGCCAGGCACTTTGTGAACACCCTTGGGGCTGATGTTAGGCCGAAAGGCATTGCTCTGAATTGATAGTGGCCTGAGGGCAACTCGAATCTGAGGTACTTTCTGTGGGAGCACCAGATGGGAATGTGAAAATTGGCAACTTTGAGGTCCAGGGAGGCTAGCCAGTCCCCTGGCCTTAGAAAGGGCAGAATTATTCCCAGAGTCACCATTTTGAATTTTGGCTTTAAAAGGTGCTTGTTTAGATATCTCAAATCCAGCATGGGCCACCATTCTCCTGTCTTTTTGGGGGTTAGGAAGTACCTGGAGTATAATCTTTTGCCCCTGTGTAGGGTAGGAACCCTTTCTATGGCTCTGAGATCCAAGAGGGAAGAAACCTCTGCCTCTAGGGCAAGGGTCTCTGATGGATTTGCAGGTGTAAAGGATCTGGTTCTCATCTTGGGAAATTTTTTGAAACTGAGAACCAGTCCCTGGCTTACTACTTCTAGGACCCACTTGTCTGATGTTAAAGACTTCCAGTCCTGGACAAAGTAAGCCAGCCTGCACCCTACAGGTATTGGAGAATTGGCCCTGGCAGACCCATCGGGTTGTCTACTTGGCAGGGGCTTTAGGCTGAGGAGTGGAAGCAGGCCTGCTCATACCCCATCTGCCTCTCCCTCTAAAGAACCCCCTCTGAGCATAAACAGAAGAGGAGGTCTGGGCTTGGTAAAAGGGCCTTTGAAAAGGCCTGCCCCTGCCCCTGGAATACTGCCTCTGAGGAGTGGCTTGCCTTTCTTTGGCCTGAGCACTCCTGTAGGTGGTCCTGTACTCGTCCATCTTCTTCATGTTGTTCTCTGTCTGCTCCCCAAACAGAGAATTACCAATGACAGGGAAATCCATGGCCTTAGCCTGGGTATCCGGTGATAGGCTAGTACATCTGAGCCAAGCCATCCTCCAAAGGGCCACAGATGTTGCCATGACTCTAGATGAAACATCATTGGAGTCCACAGCAGCATGAAATTACACCTTGGATGCCTCAATCCCATCCGCAGCCCCCTGCTCCAGCTCCTTGCCAAGCTGGTCAGGGGCCTGTTTAGCCAAAGCCAGCACAGTGCCCCACCTGGACTTCTGGTATCTAGCTGTGTAGGCCATATAGTTAGCCTGCCTGAGTCCCAAGGATGCTGCCATGTACTGCTTCTTTGCCATGGCATCAATCCTCCTGGAGTCCTTATCTGGGGGGTGTGAAGCCAAGGGAATATTTGCCTTATCACAGGCAGCAGCCTGCACTACCCCTACGTGGCTGCATTGCTGGGAAAGGAACTCCATATCTGAGCCTGAAAGGGTATACCTCTTGTCCATTTTTCTGCCCACAGAAGGTATGGAATTAGGAGTCTTTAAAATTTTAAATGTCTGTTTCCCAAAAGATTTATGGAGGGGAATAGACAATATCCTGGACTCTGGGATGTCCATCATCTCTACAAAATCAGGCTCCTCTTGATCCTCTACTGCTTCTTCCATTGGAAGCTGGAGGGTTTCAGCCACTTTCGTGTAAAACATAAAATGGTAAGGGGACTCAGAAAGCCTAGGAGGAGAAACACCTGAAGGTCTGTCTGGGGAGATGTCCGGGTCGATAGGCACATCCAGACTTTCATAATCACCATCATCATCATTATCCTCATACTCTCCTTCCTCCTCCTCCGGTTCATAAAATTCCTCTAAAGTATAATCCAAAACTGGTGGAACCAACCGAACCGAGCCCCTGACAGATGGTGCCGGTTCGGCCGGAACCGAAGTTAGCGATTGAACTATCCTTATCTCTTTGGCTATTTCATCAGAGGTTGGAGAAAGAACTTGTGGATCCGAACCGGATGATTTTTCCCTTTTCTTTCTTTTAGCCAGAACCGACTCCTCAGAATCGGTTCTCCTTTTGCCCAAAGAAGTTTCGCCCTGGTCAGAGGGCATTCCTTCTGGTTCGGTTGGAACCGAACCAGGCTGGCCATCCGGGTCAGCGAACTTCTCGGTCTCCCTTTCCCTCAGTCTACCTACTATCTTATCCAGGGTAGCTTTGGGAAAACTTTTACAAATTTGGCAGTCTGAATTGAGGTGGTCAAACCCCAGACAATAAACAAAGGTGGTGTGAGGATCAGCCTTAGCAAAGGCTTCCCGGCACACACTACAGTGTTGAAACCCAGTGGGCCCGGATTTTTTCTTGGGTTTTTCAGACATGGCCAATCCTATCCACAACTTACCCTTTTTTCGGTAATCCACCAGGCAAAACATCCCTATCGGTTCCTGACCGTGTCATGGGTCTTGGAAAAAGCCGTAATGAAATCCAGTTTTTATAGCACCGATATGGACCGGTTACTACACTCTAATAATTTCAGTAGTTTTTTAACACTAAACCGATCGGTTCAAACCAAACCAATCCAATGTTTACAAGTTCCACACAGAAACTAAATGCAAAACCTATCTAGTACTCACGGTACCACAGACAGAGACTTAACCGATGGGTTCAGTAGCAGAAATTCGGTCGAAACCGAGCAAAAAAAAATGACACTTTAATCGACTTTTTTGAACCGAGCAAAGGAGAAATCTCCGGAGCGACAGTTCAGTGAGGCGGAGTAAAGAATCTGACAGTTGGAGTTTAAACAACAGCAGACAGAGGCTTCACCTGAGCTCGAGCTCAGCGTTCCATGCCCTGCATGGAAAGTTAACTCTTTGTTCTCCGGTGCAGTTCAAAGGTTGGTGATCACTGCAATAGTCAGAATACATCAAGACTTCATGTTGTTTGAATAGAGATTTACGGGAGATGGTGAGAGAATTGAAACAGACTGCTGCCAACCCCCTTAAAATCGGAGAGCCTGAGTTATCTCAGAGCAAACAACCTGGTCAAGAAGAGCCATCTAGAACCCCTGAAGCCTCCTGGCAGGTGAGATATCTCCATCCCACCAAAGACTCCCAAGATACTAAGTTCTGTTACCATTGTGAGGAAGTTGGACATTTCCAGACTGAGTGCCGGTTGCCAGAGAACCTAAGGAGGGTCACCAGCAAGCTAGTAGCCTGGCATCTCAAGGCCTGTGCCCGTCCCCAAGGAGGGCCCTCTCGAAAGAGCTTCACCACCTGGGCCAATGCCCAAGCAACCTCCCAAACAATGCCCCCTGAATGGTCTGAAGTAGTGGGTCCTTCAATGGAAACTACAGTGAAAGTGAATGGAGTGTCCACCAGGGCTGTGTTGGACAGTGGTTCCCAAGTGACCATCATGTTTCAGGACTGGTATCAGAAGCATTGGCCTGATGTGCCCCTGCAGCCTTTAGAGAGACTACATGTCTGGGGACTGAGCGAAAAGGCCTACCCCTACTCTAGTTATATCCGTATCTGGTTATGTTTTCCTACTTCTACGGCTGGGGTGGCTGAACAAGTGGAGACTCTGGCGTTAGTGTGTCCCCCCCACTGGACTGTATGATCAGGTGCCCTTGTTGATTGGAACCAATGCTCAAATGTTTGGTCGCTTAGCGCAGCTGTGTTCTGAAAAACAGAGGTCCAAGACTGGGCGAGCTCTCAGAATTTCGGCTTTAATTCAAAAGACCTATGAGACCCAGAGAAAGGCTAGTCAAGTGGAACCCGATGGTCCGGTGGGCGTTGTCTGGAAGAAGGATCCAGAGTCTTTGCTGCTAGCACCAAATACACAGTGTGTTCTACAAGGAGAGGTCCGGATTAGAAAAGATGTTCACTTGGGAGCTTAAGCAACAGGTTGGTAGAAAAGAGGCCAGGAGTTATATTTTGTTTTAAACTGAAATATTTGATTAGTTTGTTAGTGAAATTAGTTCTATGTGTTAAAAATTATTACCTTGAATTTGAACTGATACTTGGGCTGTGATATTGTAGGTTTGGGGATAGATGTTTGTGCTAGGGAAAATTAGAAGGTAATTTAAATGTGTTTGCCTGGTGTTTGGAGAGACATTAGCTAAATTAACTTGTCTTTAAACAGGAATTACTGTGGCTTTCTATTGTTCACTTGGGAGCTTAAGCAAACAGGTTGGTAGAAAAGAGGCCAGGAGTTATATTTTGTTTTAAACTGAAATATTTGATTAGTTTGTTAGTGAAATTAGTTCTATGTGTTAAAATCATTACCTTGAATTTGAACTGATACTTGGGCTGTGATATTGTAGGTTTGGGGACAGATGTTTGGCAGGGAAAATTAGAAGGTAATTTAAATGTGTTTGCCTGGTGTTTTGAGTGAGGACATTAGCTGCAATTAACTTGTCTTTAAACAGGAATACTGTGGCTTTCATTGTTCACTTGGGAGCTTAAGCAACAGGTTGGTAGAAAAGAGGCCAGGAGTTATATTTGTTTTAAACTGAAATATTTGATTAGTTTGTTAGTGAAATGAGTTCTATGTGTTAAAATTTATTACCTTGAATTTGAACTGATACTTGGGCTGTGATATTGTAGGTTTGGGGATAGATGTTTGCAGGGAAAATTAGAAGGTAATTTAAATGTGTTTGCCTGGTGTTTGGTAAGAGCCTCCCACCTACCCTGTTTGTAGGCTTACTTAAATACTGAAAAGCCACTGGGGTTGGGATTGAAGGGCTGAGTATTTCTGTTTGGGACTGAAATTTTGAAGCAACAGGAGCTGGTGGGCCTGTGACATCATACGGTACCTGGAGTCTGCTTACACACTGTTGATGGGACTGAACATACTGGACTGTATGTGTTTGCGAGACTTGGGAACTTTGTTGGTGGGGTTGAAATGGGTTTGTAAATAACTACAGTCAGTATAGAGAGAAACTGTACTCAAGGAAAGGGACTGAGAAAAGGGTGTGCTATTATAAACAGAGGGGATAATCAGGGTGGCCATATTCCACCATGGCAGGCATCTTCGGAAGGGCTGTAGGCTGCACAGGCTGTGGGATGGCAATAATTCTAAATTGGGCCTGGAGAGGGGAGCTGCCCACTCTGTAGACAGCCATCTTGTATTAGGAGTGAGGTATATTACATGAGTAAGCTGTGGGAGCTGGGGTGTCCAAGGATAAGGGTGTGGATATGGGCAGAAGAGGGGTGCGAGCTGAGGGGCTGGGGCAACCTCTGAAATTACAGGACATGCTACAGCAAGCAGAAGGGGGGATATTAGGGACAGAGGACCCTTAGATAGGAAGTTGATGCTAAGGGGAAAGCGTACAGGGTGAAAATTCTGAATTCAAGGAGACTGGAGGGAAAAGTCAGGAGGGGCTTTACAGGAAGCCTAAAACAGCAGACTGTGGAAGGAGCTCCTAAGGTGAACAGTGCAAGAGAGGAAGAAGAGGGTCAGTTTAGAGATGCAGTCAGGGGAAACTCGGGTTACTTGATGGAGGCTGACATAGAGTGTCACAATAAATTTGAGATACTAAGCATCCTAGAGGGGAGGAAGGGGTTGGTGGAAATGAGGAAACTCTATACAGAGGCCGGGAGGAGTCAGATACCCATAGGGCATCACAGAACAGCTATGGAAAGGATAGACATAGTCCCAGAGGGAGAAGGAAACATATATGTTAAGCAAATGGGAGATGCAACATATTCCAGACATGAGGGAGGAGAGCATGATTGAGAGGAACTGGGAGACGAGAGGTGGGAGAGGGACCCCCCTTCAGCAGGAAGGTCAGTACCTCAAGGATGGGGCCCTAGCTAAAGGGGACCCACAGAGAGCCTCTGGGAGACAGGGGTACTATTACAAGGGGGGACTGAGGTGCGGGAAAGGAAGCTCATCGGGGCCAGCATAAAATGGTTCAGATAAGAGAGGGCTAAAGGGACACCTATTCAGAGGGGTTTGAGTTAAGTGGGCAAAACTAAGAGGCAGAAAGGGGAGGTGACAAGGGGTCTCTAATAAGGCAGGGAAGACCCATGAAATTGTGATCATGAATAAAGTGGAGGGGGGGCTGGAGAGGGCATGTGAGGGGTAACCATAAGTGATGATGGCGCAAGTAGGTCTCTGTTACTGGGAGACTCGATGATTAAGGGTATCCATTGGGAGGGACAGGGGGTGGATGCCATAGCCAGGTGAAGGTAGTGAGTCTCTGGGCTGACGGTGCACAGAGCAAAGTTCATAGTGTAAGGAAATGGTTAGGGGATTGTGGGAGGGAAACCGGTTCCTGGTGCATTTGGGAACTAATGATCTAGAAGGAAATAGCATTTTGGAAATCCAAGCAAGGTTCCAAGAACTTGCACAGAGTCTGTCAGGATAATGGATGCAACATTTCCTTTTCGGAGATATTGCCAGTACAAAAGGCCTCAGTGGAGAAAAAATGAAGCTCACAGAGGTTAAGGAATGGCTCAGTGAAGTGGGGTGAAGAAGAGAATGGGTTGGAAAGTTAGGGAACTGGAATGGAGTTAGAGAGATAGAGGACATATATCCAAGGACAGGTTTCATCTTGCCCCATTAGGGAAGGAAGTCCTTAAACAGGGATGGCTGACTACATACAAGAAAGGTGGGGTTTAAACTTGTAAGGGGGAAGGGATAGGGAGGGGCTGACCAAAGCCCCTCCCTCCAGATGAGGGAAGCAGGCCTCAAGCCCAAGGGGGGAGGGGGAAACAGACTGGAGGTGGAGGTTTCCAGGAGGAGCAGGGGAGAGATGGAAGTATAAGGAATCTGGGTGGGTTCGACAAAAAGGATCAGGGATAAGGGGTGGGGGTTAGTGTTAGTAAATGCCAGGAGTTTGGGAAACAAGTTGCCAGAGTTCCAGGCCATGCTGTTCGAGGGGGGGGTGGATGTGGCGGCAGTCACGGAAACGTGGGCCAACAAAAACCATGACTGGGACCTAAATGTACGGGGCTACACTATGCTTAGGAAGGATAGAAAGGAGGGCAGAGGGGGTGGAGTGGCTATGTTCATTAGAGATGACATAGAAATTGCTATGGTAGAAGAGGCAGAGGGAAACGTGGAGGCCTTATGGGTCACCTTCGATCCCCAGCAGGAATAAGGTCAAGCTGGGTGTAGCATATCAGGCCCCAGGATGACGATATTCTAGAGGATGGTTTGCTGGACAACATCATTGCCCAGTGTGGTCCAAAGGGAAGGAGTGGTGTTGATGGGGACATTAATATGCCAGGTACTAACTGGGAACCATGTCCTCTAAGGTGGCCAAGGAGCAGAGGCTGCTGGATGGCTTCCAGGATGTGTTCTTAACACAGCATGTGATGGAACCACAAGGGAGGCATGTCTGGATGTGGTTCTAGCAGATGGGGATCTAGTAAGGGACATGGTTGTACAGGACCCCTGACTGGGAGTGACCACAACACTGTCTGGTTTCAAATAAGCATTGGGGAGTGGGGTGAGATCTAGGACACTGGCAGTGGACTTCAGGAGGCAAGACTTTATAGGGCATAGGAAATATTCTCAAGGATCACTTGAGAGGGATTACCTCAACAACAAGTGTGGAAAGGAGATGGGAGGTCATAAAATGGGGACTTCAAGGGGCAGTCAGGATCTCAGCTAAGTTGAAGCGAAAGGGCAAGGTCACATAAACCATGCTGGTGGTCCAGTGAGGTCCAGTGGCAGTCAAGAGAAAGAAGGCGGCTTACAAAATATAAAACAACAGAGAGGGACAAGGATAAGAAATGTACCTTCGCATCTAGAAAAGTCACCCGTATGGTGAGGAGCAAAGTCAGTAAAGAGCATCGGCTGGCACAGGGGATACATGGAGGGGAAAAGGGGTTCCGGTACATTGAGGAGCGGAGAAAACTGAGGCCATCTCAACTGATTGAGATCAGAAGGAGGGTGGGATGGAAGAGGCGAGGACCAGGCAGAGGTATTTAACAGTACTTTGGCCTCTGTGTTCACTAGGGAGGATGGGATATCTACAAAGCAAGGCACAAAGGGATAGAAGCGGCAGGGGTGGGATCAGGAGCAGCAGAAATGGAGCAAAAGGGAGGGAAAATTACCCCAGGGTGTCACATCTGGTTAAGGATAAAAAGACCAGTAAGGTGGAGAGGGACGGATGATACCATCCCCACCAAAGGTGTAGGTTTCCCTCAAGGCCCAAAAAGACAAATCTCTGGGCAGGATGGCATTCATCCGAGTACTAGGGAATTGGCGGACATACTGGCTGCAACCTAGGCGGAGCTTTTCAACAGGTCACTTGAGACAGGGAGGTACCTGAGGATTGGCGAGAGGCACATGTGGTACCAATCCATAAGGGGTCGAAGAGTACCAGGAAACTATAGACCCATCAGTTTAACCTCGGTGGTGGGAAAATTAATGGAGATATACTAAAAGAACGATTGGGGGTTTACCTGGAGGAGGTGGGAGTCTGGATGAGTCGGCATGGGTTTGTACCAGGTAGATCATGTCAAACAACCTTGTGGAGTTCTAAGAATGGGTAACACTCAGAACTGGATAGGGTAAGCCTGTGGATGTATTATTCTTGGACTTCAACCCAAGTTTGACTCCCTGTCCCCACAATGGTCTAGTGGAGAAACTGATAGGGTTAGGAGTAGGCCCTTTGATGGTCAGATGGATTGAAAAACTGGATAGCTGGACACTCCAGAAGTGGTCTGTGGGGAGCTCTCGAACCCTACAGAGGTTGGTAGTAAGGTACCACAAGGGCTGATCCTGGAACCAATCCTGTTTAAAAGCATACATATCAGACATCAAGGGATGGTGTGATAGGTCTCTTCGCGGATGACTCAAGATGGGAGCAGTAGTTGAGCAGAGAAGAGGAGGTTGGCCCTGCAAGGGACCTGGACACCCTGGAAATGAGCTACACATGGAAATTAAATTCAATATCACCAAGTGCAAAGGTGTTGCATCTTGGTCAAGAAACCTAAACACAGGTACACCCTGGGAGGAGGTGCTGGAAGCCTCAACAGGGAAAAGACTAGGGGTACATGGTGGATACATGTATGAATAACACTGAGCAGTGCAGGAGAGCAGCTAGCAAGGCAAACAGGATGGTAGGACGCAACGCAGAGGATCACCTCTAGGAGCAAGGAAGTGATTCTGCCATTGTACAATGGACTGGTTAGACCACACCTTGAGCACTGTGTACAGTACTGGAGACACACTTGAAGAGGGACATACAGCTCCTGGAGAGGGTACAGAGGAGCAACCAAAGATGATAAGAGGCTGAGGATTTGACTTACGAGGACAGACTTGAGGAGCTCTGCCTATTTCATTGGAGGAGGAGGAGAACAGGGGAACATGATTGAGGTCTTCAAGTACCTCAAGGAATAAATAGGGTAAACATGGAAGGGATCTTTAGACTAAAGCAGGAGGCATCACCAGAGGCATGGTTTGAAGTTGGAAGGTGGAAGGGTGAGGAAAGAGGAGGAGGTTTTTCACTGAGAGGGTGGTGGACCCTTGGAATGCTCTGCCTGGTGAGCTGGTTCAAGAGATCCACAGTGGAGAGCTTTAAGAGAGGGTGGGACAGACACAGAAAGTGGATGTATCAGATGATAGCTATCCCGGGGGGATGGATGATAGGGGTTTCTGGAGCTGAAGGATGGAGGTCTCGCGCAACCAAGGATCTAGGTTCGAGCAGACTTGATAGACCATAAGCCTAATCTGCTGGCAAATAGTATGTTAGTATGTTAATAAAATATTAATACTGGATGCACCAGGCAATGGAAAAGTACAGAGGACTGCTGGTCAAACCCAGTATTTTGCCCACCCGAGCACATGCTTTTGCCAAAAGAGTAATGGTTCAGGTCCACAATGTATCTGAACCAGAGATTTGAGTAAAACGAGGCTGCACTCTGGCCACTGTGCACTGTGCAGATACTGCTGTTCTACCCAGCAACAAGAATTCAGGGAAGAGTGACCGAGTGACCCCTGACCTGTTTGATTTCAGTGACTCCCCGCTGCCAGCAGAATGGAAGAAAAGGATTAGAGAGAGGCTTGCCCAGAGGGAACAGGTGTTTTCCTTGAAGGAGTGGGATGTAGGATGTATACAAGGAGCTGAGCACCACATCCGGCTACAGGATGAGAGACCATTCAGTGAGTGATCTCGACACCTGGTCCCTGCTGATATAGATGATGTAAGACAACACCTGCAGGAGATGCTCGCAGCTGGGGTGATACAAGAATCCAGAAGCTCCTATGCCTCCCCCATTGTGGTAGTAAGGAAGAAGAATGGCACCATCAGGATGCATGTGGATTATCATACTTTGAACAGGCGAACTATACCAGACCAGTACACCATGCCACGCATTCAGGATGCATTGGATTGTCTAAATGGTAACAAATGGTTCTCAGTCCTGGACCTTCGCAGTGGGTACTATCAGATCCCGATGACACCAACGGACCATGAAAAAACTGCTTTTATATGCCCACTCAGTTTTTATGAGTTTATGAGGATGCCTCAAGGGATTTCAGGTGCCCCTGCCACTTTTCAGCATCTGATGGAGCGTGAAGTGGGGGATATGAACTTGCTAGAGTGCTTAGTATACCTGGATGATGTCATAATGTTTGGCAGCTCCCTGGAGGAATATGAAAGCAGGTTGTTCAAAGTTCTAGACCGATTGGAAGACTTTGGCCTCAAATTGTCTATAGATAAGTGTCAATTCTTTCAAACATCTGTGAAATATGTGGGACACATAGTATCCACAGAGGGCATAGAGACTGACCCCAGTAAAGTGGAGGCTTTAACTACCTGGCCTCAGCCAAAGAATCTGAAAGAGCTTCAGAGGTTTCTGGGTTTTTGTGGTTATTATAGGCGTTTTATCAAGGACTATTCCCGAGTGATCCGCCCTCTACTTAACGTTACTCAAGGGTATCCTCCAACCCACAAAAAAGTATAAGGAAGCAGTGCTCCCTGAGACCGAAAAAAATTTTGTTCACCCAAATGATGTATTTGGACCTGCTGGACTCCTGATTGTGAGGCGGCTTTCCATGAGATTATATATCAGCTTACCCATACCCCAGTGTTGGCCTATGCTGATCCTGCCAGACCGTACGTTCTTCATACTGATGTCAGTTTACAGGGATTGGGGGCTGTGTTATATCAAGAGCACACTAATGGCCTAAGACCAGTAGCCTTTGCTAGCAGAAGCCTAACCCCCTCAGAAAAGAACTATCCAGTGCACAAGCTAGAGTTCCTGGCCTAGAAGTGGGCCATTGTCGATCAATTTCATGAGTGACTATATGGTGCTAAGATATTGGTAAAAACCAACAATAGTCCTTTGACCTATGTGCAGACTTCAGCCAAGTTGGATGCCACTGGCCATAGGTGGCTTTCTGCTTTGTCTACTTACAACTATGCTGTTGAATACAGAGCAGGCCTGAACCAGATAGATGCTGATGCTCTCTCTCTCAGAGGCCTGTTTCCCAGAACAACTGGGTCAGGTTGTCAGAACCTGATATTCGAGCACTTAGCCAAAAATTTGACAAGGAGGAACAGGTATCCCCTGATGCTGTGGACTGCATGGTGGATTGTTTGGGGCCATCTGAGAACTGTATACCTGCTGCTTACTGCCATTTCTCTGCATCAGATACTGGTGCTTTGCCCCAATTCAACAATGACAGTCTTTGTCTGGCTCAGTCACGAGACCCCCTGATAAAAACTGCTCTGGAAGCTCTGCATGCGGGGAAGGATGTGTCCAAATTGCGTTCCACTGATTTGAGAACTGCTCTGTTATACAAAGAAGGTCCCAAGTTGAAACTGATCAATAGACTATTATACAGAGAAACAGTAGACAAAGGGGGGCAAGTAGACAAACAACAACTAGTGCCGCCCACTGCTTTTCGAGAACTTCTGTTGAGATCCCTGCATAATCACATGGGACACCTCGGCATAGACAGAACCCTTGACCTAGAGAGGTCCCAGTTTTATTGGCCAAAAATGGAGGCTGATGTGGAACAACATATCAAGACTTGTAGCCGATGCCTACAGCGAAAGACTCTGCCTCAGAGGGCTGCCCCCCTGGTTAACATCACCTCTAGTGCCCCCATGGAGTTGGTTTGTATTGATTTCCTGAGTCTAGAACCAGATCAAAGAAACATCAGTAATATACTGGTAGTTATTGATCACTTCACTCGCTATGCTCAAGGCTTCTCCCTTTAAGACCAGAAAGCAACTACTGTGGCTAAAGTACTTATTGAAAAATTCTCTGTTCTCTATGGGGCCCCTCAAAGAATCCATTCTGATCAAGGGCAAGAATTTGAGAGCCGTTTGATTATAGAGATGCTATCCTTGTGGGGAGTACAGAAGTCAAGAACTACCCCCTATCATCCCCAGGGAGATCCCCAGCCTGAACAGTTTAACCACACTTTGCTCGACATGTTGGGCACCCTGCAACCAAAAGACAAATCTAGATGAAGCCAGTAGATTAGCACCCTGGTACATGCGCACAACTGCACCAAAAGTGATGCCACTGGATTTTCCCCTTATAGACTGATGTTCGGAAGGGAAGCCAGATTGCCAGTAGATGTTTGTTTCCGGGTTTCTCCTGATGGAGTTCAAGCAGCTACTCACCTACAGTATGTGCAGAAACTGAAGGCCTAATTAAAGCATGCCTACCAACAAGCCCAGACCATGGCTGCCAAACGAAATCTAGCTAATAAAGAAAGGTATGATAAGAAAATGAAAGCAATGGAACTCAGGGAGGGGGATCGGAGTTATTGAGGAATCTGGGCTGCATGGAGTTACAGATTGCTGACAGATGGCATCACCTCCTCACACTGTTGTAGGCAAACTGGAAGATTTACCTGTATACAAAGCGCGACTGAGAACAATTCAAAGATGTGAAAACTATACACAGAAATCACTTACCGACAATCGGACAGATCCTGATAGAAGCTTGAACCCATAAATAACACCCCTCGGGGCCCAAGACTAGAGCCACTAAGAGAAAACTAAGACACTGATCCTACAGAAATCGAGTTAAAGGGGCCTCCTGCACTCTCAATTAAAGTCAACTGCCAGTCTGTGTCCAAGGACAGTGAGGTAATCCTGAGTACTACCTCTTATGAATTGAGTAAGTTGTTTCGGGCAACCCTAATCAACCCAGGGATGAAGATGGGCTTTCTAACGTCTGCCTCTGCTTTGTCTCTGGAGCCGATGTTCCCGGAGGATGAAGTGAGTAAATAAACCCGAAGATGTGGGTTCATTGGTGCCTGACTGAACTGTCTGACCTTTCAGAAGAAGGAGGATGCGGGGCAGCAAGCTGGTGATATGCCAGAGCAAGAAGAATATTTTGAGTGCCCTGACAATTCCCTGCCAGCACCAGAAATTTCCCCGGCTGATCCAAACGTTATGAGCTCAGAAATGGTGGACCAAGGCACTGAAGTTACCATGGATACTTGTCCTCCTGCCCCCATAGCGGTCCCCGGCAACCCCAAGTAGGGCTGTAATGGAGTCTGAGCCTTTAGAAATTGTGCCAGAGACCCCTAGACAGACTGGTTGAGAAGTACGGCCTGTAGTGAGATTGAGTTATGAGTCTCTGGGCCAGCCAGTGGATCTGCCCCTGAATGTGGTCCATAAGGGAGTGTATGTGACCCCGAGCTCTTTACCCAAATTAAGCCTGGGAGATGACTCCAGATTACTGGTTCTGCCCTATGAATATAGTGCCCATATTGTTTCTAGTCCCAGGGTGAATGATAGGGATAAACTTCCCATAGCCCAGGTCCAGATGCAGGAAGTGGTAACCTGAGATTTACACTAAATGTACCTGTGTAGAAGTTATATATATCTGTATGCATTCTTAAGTGAGGATACTGCTATGCATAACATAATGCAACTGTTTTACCTGAGATCAATATGTTGAAAGCTATCTGAAGGGGTGAAATACAACACAGTTTAAATGGCTACCGAACGCTGGCTGGAGGGTAGTTACTTGGTGTGGACATCAAGCTTTTCCAGGGCAGAAAGGGTGTAACCCCCTTACAAATGGGGGTTTACTAAAACGCCTCTAGTCTGTCTCTTTAAGAGCTACCAGCTTGCTGACCTGAACAGTTTACTAAAACGGGAGAGGACTGTGGGTTCATCTGCTCAAGTCCCTCTCGAGCCACTGGTTATGTGCCCTGTTTTTGCCGTCACTAAGCAGGCAAAGCGGGCACTTTATTGGGCTGTATTGCTGATGTACTGTGTGTTGACTGAGTATTGAAAAATGTAGCTGTCTAACTTGTTTTCCCTTGCAGCTGGGACTTAGTGTGTTTGGCCCCTCCATTTTGGATCAGGACTGCCTCTTAGGTCCAATCAGCAGGGAGGGCACTTACATGGAGCACTGAGCAGCAATTGAGACTAGGACTCTTTTGGGAGCCGGCTGCCAATGGAAGGTATGGCCCCTGAGTCTGGAAACTGAAGTCCAGAAGGTGGAGCCTTTTTTGCACCAATAGAAGAAGGCAGAGGGGATTGGCATCTGATGCCCTCCAATAGAGTCGGGTGCTGCCCAAATTGTGACTCTCTGCTTAACGGCCGAGAGGGCAGAGTCATTGTGGCCATGAGAAAGGAAGGAGCTCTGGGCTCCTGCACTGTGATTCTTTATGGCAGAAGCCAGCGTGCATGGAAGACCAACAAGCCAGAGCAGCTGTACACGCCAGATGAGTTGGACTGAACCACTGGTATGAAGGCAGAGGAGGCTGTACATGTTGCAACTACCTACCAGGCTCACCCTGTAGAGGACTGGAGAATCTGCTTCATGGCGCTCGGTCTGTCCAGGTAAGTGAAGCTGCGTTGTGTCTCCCAGTCAAGCAGTGAGTGCAGTCGGGATATAGGAGCAGCTGCCTGGTATGGTAACCCTCTGTATTACTATATAAATGTGTGAGAAGTAATGGGACCACAGGCCTGTGTCCTAAGTGAGTGTGAGAGGGATCTCTACAGGAGTCGTGAGTACAAAATCAGGTAGCTCCCAGTCAGATGTTCTTAAGTGCAAGTTTGATCTGTTTGCCTCACTGGCCACATGAACTGCAGCCAGCTGGCCCGGATTATCAATTTGGGTATTGACCAGTTGTCTTCATCTTCAGGGCCCAAACCAGCTGCAGCAAATAGGCTAGCCCCTTATTGCTCTGGGTACCCAGTGACAGGACTTATAGAGAAGTAGCCTCAGTACAGTACTCTGAAATAATAGAGTGTTACTTAATTAACTAGATTTCCCATCCATATTATTTTCCCTCTAAACAAATCAGATTTGGTTGTTTTGCAAAGCATACTAGTCTGAACTGTGTATTTGTGCAAACATACCTATAGGGGTTATTGTGTTACTGCATCTTATTTCAATCCTAGAGTCAGCTGATCAAACCAATACTGGGGTGAAGTATATTGCAAAGGTGTTGTGGGTAGCGTCTGGGACTAGTGGAAGGAAAGGGGGTTGCAGTGACCAGAGGCCAAGTAGTACCTATTCTAACCCGACCACTGGGTGGGCCACGTGGACAGGCCCTCAACCTGCAGTAATTAAGCAGGCGAGTGGCCAGCCCTCGAGATAGCACACCTGAGTTAACTAAAAGAAAAGACCCACCACTCCACAGAGTTACAGGCCCATCTCTTTATTAAACATGGACAAAGATATTTGCAAAACTATTTCTCACAGCTCCTCCATTCCAGCTAACTCACTGTTAAGGAGTAATTTCACAACGTCTGGTTCTGATACCAAACTCTATTTATTTAATTCTGGCCAAATCAAGACACCAGCTGACCAGCTATTGATTTGAAGGCCTTTGATTCCTTAAACTGGGACTACCTTCATCAAGTTTTATCTTATTTCGGTCTTTCTCATACCTTTTGCTCCTGGATCAAACTATTATATAACTCCCCTGTTGCTAAAGTACTTACTAATTCCACCCTTTCCTCTTACTTTCACCTAGCAAATGGAACTAGACAAGGCTGTCCTCTGTCACCTTACCAGTTTATTTTAGCCATGGAACCCCTGACTGCTTGTTTACGTCAATCTTCTGGCATTATGTGCATACCTGTAAGCAATTCAAGATATGTTTCTCTCTCCTACGCAGATGACCTCTTAATCTTACTTGAAAACCTGAATGAGTCTGGGCCCCAGTTGGTTGATTTGTTTAATAATTTAACTAAAATTTCTGGCCTTGCTTTGAATTGTGGCAAATCGCAAACTATGCCCCTTAACGACCACTGCAAAGCCTTTGTGAACATACCTCTTGGATTCCGCTAGTCACCACAGGGCATAACATATCTAGGAATCAAAATTATTAGTAACTTAGGGAAGATATAGGACATTAACTTTAACCCCTTATTTGATAACATCAAAACAATTCTGGACAGATGGAAGCTTCTTAATCTCTCTTTCATGGGGAAAATTGCAGCCATTAAGATGTCCATTTCTCCCAAGATTCTTTACCTCTTTGCCAATATTCCTTTAGTCTTACCATCCTCCATTTTTGCTAAAATTGATAAATTAATAGGTAACTTTATCTGAGATGGGAAACCACCGCGATTTAATCACAACAAACTTTGATCACATTGGAAAAAAGGGGGATTCAGACTCCCCTGGTTCAAAGGCTACCTCAGGGCTTTCCGAATGG
Organism: Neoceratodus forsteri; assembly: GCA_016271365.2. Taxonomy (NCBI): domain Eukaryota; kingdom Metazoa; phylum Chordata; order Ceratodontiformes; family Ceratodontidae; genus Neoceratodus; species Neoceratodus forsteri. The sequence goes on along the minus strand of CM028130.1, from coordinate 171,540,994 downwards.
CACAAACCATTAAATGGTTTCAGAAACCCTCCCCTCACTCACCACTATGGGTTGCAATGGAATCCGCATTGTGCCCGGGAGGAGTTCCCACTTCCCTTCATTTTTAATCCCATTTCCTCTAAACTAAAATCTCACCCGACTATATAATCCTCTGTTCTTTATTGGAAACTAACCCACAAATTCATGAAATCCAATCCAACACCCTGGTTTTATGCTCCCTTATGGGGCAATCCACTGCTCACTCTAAACGATCACCCAATTTTCAGTCGTACATGGAGGAACAAAGGCATTTTCTTTCTCGGAGATATCTTGGACCAAAATTCACTCACTCTTAGATCATTCTCTTGCAGGTCACATGGAAACTTCCTAAACAGGACTCTGGAAGTTTTACAAATTAGGCAGCTTATAACTCTCTCTCAGTTTAGTGTATAGGCATACTCTTCTAAACCCATACATCTCGCACTGGACTAATTTATTAGTAAAATTAAATAGCTCTATTTACAAAGACATTATTGATAATCTACCTGATCAGTCTATATAGGCCAAAAATAAATGGAGTACTCTTCTTAACTACAATATTTCAGACGCACACTGAAGTAATTGTTGGCATATTGCACATAATACTTTTAAAGATACCCATAGTTCTTTAATACAAACTAAAATCCTTTGGCATAGAACCCACTCTGTCCTTCAACAAATGGGTCTATTAAATAATAATAATTGCTGGCGCTGCAATTTGGCCAACGGGGATCTACTTCATATCTTGTGGTCTTGCGCTCCCATTAATAAGCTCTGGCATAAAGTCTGTTTACTTGCCTCCAGAGTAACAGGACAAAAACTACCTTTTGACCCCAAGTTATTCCTTCTAGGCATCCTTATCCCCAATAGCTCTCTCCTCTCACATACACATTTTAGATGGCTAAACATACTTTCTCTTCTGGTCAAATGTCTGATACTTATGAAATGGAAATCAGCTCTGGTGCCTTCTCTCTAAGATGTTCTTCAAAGCCTCTCTCAGCATGCCTCCTTAGACCAATTATTTCATTTTACTCATAACCGACTCACTGTATATGACAGATGTTGGCAGGATTACTTCAAGTACATCGAACCTAGTTCTTCTATACCCTAATTCTTAGGGATATTTAGCCCTCCTTCGTATTTTGCTCTTAGATTAGGTTTTCTCAAAACTTTTGTACACAGATTTCTCCTTTTTTTTTCCTTCTTCCCTGTTTTTTCCCTCTCTCCTTCTCTTCTTCCTTGCTTTTTTTCTCTTCTTTCTTTCCTTTCACAATTTTCTCTTATCTTCACCTCGCCATTACTGAACATTGTTCATATTACCACATTTATCACTTTTTTGCAATTTACTGAATGCCTTGCCACAGCCTGCCCTAGCATGTATTTCGTACATGGTTGCTATTTCTGATCCTATAATACCCTATTGATTGTAACCCTTCTGCTCTCCACTTACATCCTGTCTAGGCTTGTGTTTTATTATCAATGCATGAATAAAAGGCTTCTACAATATGTTTACTCTAAATACTGTGTTTTGTTCAGTGATATTTTATACCTTACATGGAGGACAGTCTTCTATTGTACTAGAGGTGTGATTTCTTATATACTCGAATTTTAATAAAAAGATAAAGTATAAAAAAATAAACACCACATTCTTGCAATGCTGCTTTAATTGATAATTTCTGTATGACATCATGAGCTCACAGTCACAGCATACAAAATGCATCTGTCTTGTGTGCATAAAATTGAAAAGTGGTGACAAAGTCAAATGTGAGCGTTACACCACATGCACAGTCCCCTAGAATTAATGGCACACTCAGTCATGCATGCAGTACTCACACAGAGTCCCCAGATATTTTCTGCATGCCCAAAATGCAACTGTCTTGTGTCCAGAAAATTGACAAGTGGTGACGAAGTCAAATGTGAGTGTTACACCACATGCAAAGTCCTCTAGAATTAATGGCACACTCAGTCATGCATGCAGTACTCACACAGAGTCCCCAGATTTTTTCTTCCTGCCCAAAATGCAACTGTCTTGTGTCAAGAAAATTGACAAGTGGTGACGAAGTCAAATGTGAGTGTTACACCACATGCAAAGTCCCCTAGAATTAATGGCACACTCAGTCATGCACGCAGTACTCACACAGAGTCCCCAGATTTTTTTCTGCATACCCAAAATGCAACTGTCTTGTGTCCAGAAAATTGACAAGTGGTGATGAAGTCAAATGTGAGAGTTACACCACATACAAAATCTCCCAGAATTAATGGGGCACTCAGTCATGTGCGCAGTACTCACACAGAGTCCCCAGATTTTTTCTTCATGCCCAAAATGCAACCGTCTTGAGTCCAGAAAATTGATAAGTAGTGACGAAGTCAAATGTGAGCATTACACCGCATGCAAAGTGCCCCAGAATAAAATGATGACCGTGAGTGAACTGTTGCTGGTCCAATGTGTGCTGTGATTCCAGCAAATGCAATGTGATCATCTCAACCAGTTGGAAGGGTGCCCTTTGTCTGTACACTAATAGTAGCCTTGGTGAGTTGATATATATATATATATATATATATATATATATATATATATATAATATATATTGTGTATTTAGTAGGTGGGGGGTTGACATAGACATGTACTCATTGTACTGTTTTGTATCACATATCACAAGTACTGTTGGTGTGCACATTCCAGTGCTTGATGAGAACTTTTTTCGTAGAAATTTGAAATGGATAACTCTCAAGCAAATGAAGGTAAGTATTTTTTTGGGGGGTGGGGGAAGCATATTTGCAGGTATGTCTCTAATGTTTTTTTTATTTGGTTACTTCTTCACAGATGTCATCTGTATCCTTCTCGAGTCTGGTTGTTAATGATGGTCATGGTCATTGAATGAAATGACTTCTGCGTGTTGCATGCCTGCCCCGGGGGGGGGGGCAGATGCTGAAAAACTTTTCTGGATAAGGCCACTTTGACACAACAACAAAGCATCTGGAAGTTTCCTAAAAAGAGAAATGAATGACTTCTTACAACTTGATCGTCCCTGGTTCTCAATCTCAAGTCAAGTTACATTTCAAAACCACATCTTGTCAAGTAACACAACCTGTGAGCAACTTTTTCAACACTGTCACGGTCATGGCTGCACAGCTGCAAGTTCAGAATACAGTGCATGATATCTTACAGAAATAGTTTTGGTGATGTACACATGTCACCTAGTTTATGAATCATACTCAGTTGCATTTGCTGCAGTCTTTTAAAAAAAATTAACAGATGAAATAAAATCTTGATACTTACCATTACCAGTATGGATTTTAAATGGATATTCCATAGGTTCCTGTGTACGGTACAGCTGCAGTACCATTCATACCAACTTTCAGCGAAGGAGAGTTTTTATGTTAACCTGTAAAAAAACAAAATAAGTGTACCGTATGTGTTTGACCATTGCGGCTCAGAAAAGCTACAGAAAACAAAACATACAGCTAAAGGAAGTTAAATAGCATAAAAAACATCAGTACACATACTCACTTTATAGTTTAAATATTAAGGAGCTTTGTGCCTGTGGCTGATGGATGTGGTCTCCTGTTCGACTCCCTCTGCCTTGGCATGGTAAATGTAAATGTAATGGGGAAATACTATCTGAATGACGGTGGTGGGTGCTGGTGGTGATAGCTGTGGCACATGATGACATTCCCTGTTACATCTTCTTGCATCTGGTGGTGGTGGCAGTGGCTGACATCAGTCCCAGTGGTGGAGGTGGTCCGGGGGTGGACAAACTCATGCTCAGTGGTGGCAGTGGCTGACATAAGTCCCAGTGGTGGTGGTCTGGGGGGGGCGGACAAACTCATGCTCAGTAGTGGCAGTGGCTAACATCAGTCCCGGTGGTGGTCCGGGGGGGGCGGACAAACTCATGCTCAGTGGTGGCAGTAGCTAACATCAGTCCTGATGGTGATGGTCTGGGGGGTGGACAAACTCATGCTCAGTGGTGGCAGTGGCTAACATCAGTCCTGGTGTTGGTCATCTGGATCCAGGGGAGCACACCACCTTTTAACAACTTCAGTTAAAACCTGCCAACATTAACCACATCATCAGCCTCATAAAGAAAGCTGCCCTCACAGTCATCTATGTCTGAAGTCTGACCACTGAGAAATTCTTTCTCCACTGTGTCATCATCTACGTCAGTGGTGGTCCATTTCATGCTGCCATTGCCAGTGCCACCAGGATGGTCCATTTCCACATCACCAAAACCACCATGACTAGGCCGGGCCCAGGGTATGAATACCGAGGTTGCAGTCTGTGCTGGTATGTGCCTCTCATTCATTTTTGTGAATGTCAGCAAACTAACATTTGCAGAAGAGGTTTGTCCGATGATCCCTGACTATTTCACCTGCTAAGCTGAATACCCTCTCGACAATTACACTGGAGGGTGGGCATGTAAGGTACTTCAGTGCCATTGCAATCAGCTCTGGCCATTCACTGACCTTTTTACTCCAGTACAAAAGAGGATCTTCAGTTATTGTCAGATGCCTGTTTTCAGACAAATATGACTCCACCATTCTCTGTGCCACACTAAGTCCAGTGGTTGATGCATCATCCTGTTCTCTGGAATCATTTATTCCACAAATCCTCACTTGGGACAAAGCCTCCCAAAGCAGGTTGATGCCAGGCACTTTGGATGACAGACCACCTGGAACTGCAGTCCCCTTCCCCTTTCAGGATATGCTTGATGGTCCTCCAGGTACACTTCAGCCGGATTATGCTGCTGATGTTTGCTGACCTTGGCACGTGACTTCTGTGCCCCATGAAGCAAGCACACCAGTTGCCCACTGATATTTTTTAACTGTTCAGGCCCTCCCTCAGTACTGATGCAATTCCACATTTGTATTGTGGGTCCAGCATTGTTGCTATGGCAAAGTTGTCACTACGCTGAATGCTCAAAATGTGACGATTCTGGTCGAATACTGTCTTCATGTGTTTCAGCAACATACTGCTAGCACTGTCTCCGGCAACATTAAGGCTATGCTGTACATTCACCAATGTCTGCCTCAGCATCCGCAGCAGTGGAATTGATTGGCAAATGGAGGCAGACTCGCCACTCACTGCCTGTGTGGCATGTTCAAAAGGCCGCAAATTGTTAGTACAGAGTCCATGAGGCACCACTGTTCAGTCATCATAGACATGGAGGCCCCGGAACTGTCACGGCTAGTGTGCATCACAAGATATTTTGAGATGGCTTTGTATTGTTCATACAACCTCTCTGCCATGTATAAAATGGAGTTCCGTCAGATGACAACTTCCAGCTTCAAGCAGTGCTGAGGGAGGCTGTTTTGCATCTGCAACTGCCGCAGTTGGTCACGGGCTTTTGCAGATCGTGAAAAGTGAGAGCAGATACGGCGTGCAACGGTCAGCATTTCCTTTATATCAGGGTGCTGCAGAAACTCCTGCACTACAAGATTTATACAATTGGCCATGCATGGAAAACAAAAAAAAACACCATTCGTGATGCATTTCACCACATTTGACCCATTGACACTTGCTATGAACCCAGCTCTCAGGGACAGGGGGTTCAGCCACGTGCCAATTTCAGTCAGTACCACATCCAACATGTTTTCACCAGTGTGTGAACAGGTCACATTGTGCATAGCAATCGTTGCATGCTGTTGAATTCCTGGAAGATTGCTGCCACGACAATCCACCTTACTATACTGATTATTCACACTACCAACATCACAAACAACCCCAGCACCTTCGCCCGGTGTGCAGTTATACACAAATGTGAACTCCCCGCTGTTTTGCCACTTGTCCACATATCCATACTTAAATGGATGAATGGAGAGGAGGAATGTTGAAGGGCATGTCTTACAGAGTCGGACACAGTGCGGTACAACTCAGGGAGAGCATGGGTCAAAGAGTATGTCCTGGATAGGACTTTCCATTTTGGACAGGCACGTGCAGCAAACCACAGGAACCCAGAATTCTCCACAAAGGAGAAGGGCAAAAGATCAATTGCCATCATTTCAGTTACAGCAGCGTTAAGATCACGTGACACTGTATGATTGGGGGGGTACTTCAGCTTATGCACAAAAACACTCTGTAATGTGGGCTGACTTAAACGTTTTACATGGGGTATGATGACAAATGGTTCTGCTTTGTGATGAATGGCAGGGGGTGGAGTGTGGACGTTTGATGAAGACGGTTGCACAGGTGATGATGACAAACCCAGAAATGCAGTTATTTTGCCAGATTTGCCAACCAGGGTTGATGTACCACTTGCACTAGACATACTACATTCACCGCCACCACCACCACCACCAAAACTGCTACTCTCACCAGCACTGGAACACATTTCAAAATCATTATGCTCCTCCACCTCATCATGCCTGTAGTAATCCTCTGCTCTTATTTCCTCACTACTGCACATGTTTAATTTCCTACTGTACTTGACACTCATGGAAGTGGATAACATGCTCGTTATGGTTGCTGATGAGGGTGAATACCCCACTGTAGTATTAGCTGCCATCTTGTGCTGTGCCTATTCTTAAGATGAGTATGCTGTCCTCCTGTGCCCAGATGGCTCTTCTTTTTACCTCGACTCACACGCACATGGCAAACCTGGCAGACTGCAACTGACTCATCATTTGCATCTTGAACAAAAATATCCCAAACAAGGGATTGTGATGCTCCACTTTAACATGCCCATAGAAACATAGAAACATAGAATGTGACGGCTGATAAGGACTGCTTGGCCCACCTAGTCTGCCCATTTTCCTACCTAACAGCTAAGCTGCAGATCCTAGTTAACCAACAGCTTACTTCCTCCTACCCCCCACTAGGACTGCCTTATGTCTGTCCCATGCATTCTTGAATTCCCCCACTGTTCTTGACTCCACGACCTCCTCAGGGAGGCTGTTCCATGCATCCACAACCCACTCTGTGAAAAAATACTTCCTCACATTATCTCTGAGCCATCCCTCTATCTTCAAATTCGCTCCTTGTTCTTGCACATCTCTTTTCTGAAAGATGCTACCCTCTTGGACTTTGTTGATTCCTTGAGGTACTTGAAAGTTTCTATCATGTCCCTCTCTCCTTCTTTCCTCAAGGGTATATATATAAGCTCCTTTAGTCTTTCTTCATATGTCTTCTGCTGCAGACCCTGCACCATTTTGGTTGCCCTCCTCTGGACAGCCTCCACACTGTCTATGTCTTTGCAGAGATGGGGTCTCCAGAACTGCACACAGTACTCCAAATGGGGCCTCACCAACTGTTTGTGCAGAGGGATAACAACTTCCTGTTTTCTACTATTGATGCCTCTCCGTATGCATCCCAGTATCCCCCCAGCCTTCCTTACTGCCTTCTCACATTGCTTACCCACCTTTAGGTCTTCTGATATAGTTACCCCCAGGTCCCTTTCCATTTTTACTGTTGTCAGTATCTCACCCCCCATTGTGTACTCTTCCCCTGGGTTTTTGTTTCCCAGGTGCATTACCTTGCACTTCTTTGCATGGAGTCTGAGCTGCCATACATTTGACCATTCCTCCAACCTTGCCAAGTCCCTTCTCATCCTTTCCACTCTATCTTGTGTATCAACCGTGTTGCAGATCTTTGTGTCGTCTGCAAAGAGACATACTTTTCCTTCCAATTCCTCTGCAATGTCACTTATAAAGACACTAAAAAGGACCGGTCCTAGTACTGAACCCTGTGGTACCCTGCTAGTAACCCTCCTTACTTCACTGTGGACTCCATTTACTACTACCCTTTGAGTCCTGTTGTCTAGCCAATTTTTATCCAGGCTACCACCTTGGGACCCACTCCAAGGCTGGCTAACTTGTGTATTAATCTTTTGTGTGGGACTGTATCAAATGCCTTGCTAAAATCTATCCGGAAGCCAATGATTTGATACCTTTTAATGGACCAACATAGATGTAACAACAAGAACAAAGTGCTCTAGCTGTTCTTGTTGTTACATCTATGTTGGTCCATTAAAAGGTATCAAATCATTTGCTTCTGAATCTATTCTTGCAAGGACCAATATGGCAACTACTAAATCAAGATTGCTAAAATCTAGGTAGGCCATGTCCACAGTCCCTCCCTAGTCTACTACTTTGGTCACCCAGTCAAAGAAATCTATTAGATTCTTCTGACATGACCTTCCCATTGTGAATCCATGCTGCCTTGGGTCCTGTGCCCCACTGGCCTCTAGGCACTCAACAATTCTTTCTTTCAGAAGTGATTTCATAATTTTCCCTACCACTGAGGTCAAACTAACTGGTCTGTAGTTTCCTATGATGTCCATGATGCTGCTTATTGAACTCCGTTCTTTTAAGCACTGAAGTGTGTGGGGGGGCTACGTGATGTTTCGGGCACTGCACACCTGGACTGCAACTGACCACCACGACTACCTATCATTATTACTGGGTCATCATCATCAACTGAAACTGGCAAATCACAGGTTTTTACGGGGGAGGGATTAATGCAAACAGACCCAGACACAGCCACCTTGAATTTCTTTTTCTCTGGTTCCCAACTGAGTTCAATTACATCATCATCATATTCATCGACATCATACACATCCACATCTTCTGCTTGGATGCTGGCATGTGGACTGCATGTTGCAACCACAGCAACATCATCATCACATTCATCATCATCATCAACACCACCATCACCTGATAGTTTTTCACCACACCGTGAATTACTGCATGGAAAATGCGTGACATGAACCACGGTGGACGAAACATCACATTGTATGCTATCGTTGACATGATTATCAGAATCCTCAGGTTCAGTTACTGGGATGTTACTGGGAAGTATGACATCATCTACACTGCCATTCACTTGCACTGCTTCACACTCCACTATAATTTTGGATATGGTACACTGGTCAGAAGTCGAACTTGAGGCAGCAATATTCATACTACCACGACCAGCAACTGCACTAACACCACTGGCTGGGAAAACATCATCTCCTCCAACTATGAGTGAAGCTACTGATTGGGCTGTAAAAAAACATTGCAGGAGAAATTCCTTTCCTCACATCAGCAATGCACTTCTGGTCTGCATACTACCACGCCCACAGACTATCTTACTGGCAGCAGTGCCATGGTGAGAACCAGCTTTGCTTGCACGTCTCTTTGCGGGCATTTTTGGGGATCAACAACAATATTCTAAAATTTAGATTTTGGTACATTCACTCTCTGATTGGGGGGACGCTGGATGTGAAGCCAAAAAAACAACTGTGACTTCAGCAACAGACAGAGGCAGTCACGCAAATTCACAAGTGAAAACACCTTCAGTAACCAGTGGTGCTGAGGTCACAAACAAACAAGCCAATGTGGCAAAAAATTTCTTTTGCCAGTGGAGGTGGGGGCGGGGGGAGCACTGACTGCAGATTTTTACGGCAGCACAAGCAGCAAAACAAAGAACAGATACCACGATGGCAGTACAAAATCACGCAGCTGCAGTGGATAGCAGGTTCACACTGCTGTACCTGCAGTTACACTGTGGCACTATAAAAGGTGTATTATTTGATGTTAATGCGTAGCAAATTGAAAAGTTCAGTAATATGCCATGTATTGTAAACAACCTGAAATTATGAACTGCTGCACCAGATCCACAGAACACACAATCAGCAAGAACATTTCAACAATTACTGACAATATTACTGTGTGTACATTAACACAGTCAGTTATATAACAAAAATATAACTGAAAAACAAAGAACTCCCTATTTCTCCAACTTAAATCTATCTACACCACAGATACACCTCTCTCCCAAAGCACACTTTCACTGTCTTTCACTACACACACTCAATGTTGCACATTAACATTCAAAATCCACACACGAACTAAAACTCTCAATGATATGAGCACAGAAGGGTTTTCTACAATCGATGAACTAAAGTCTGAGCCCAAAAAACCCCTCAAAAACACTTTTTTAACAGCTTTTAGGTTTGAATGACAGACAGCTCTCACAGCACACTGTCTCCTACAGTTTCCTACACACACTACCCCGAACTGAGGCTGTGCAGATCAATATAGAGCCCATGTGACCTGAAATCCCATGAATCACTGTAAAATTCACCTTCAGAGCTTAAAAACAAGGCAAAGTGAGGCGAAGGACATTGTTTCCAATGCACTTCACTTCTAAGATTGGTGGAGTAGTGGTCTGGGAAGGTGGAGTAATGCGAAGTCATCACTTTCAATAGACTTCGCATTACACATGATGATGCGAAGTACTCTGGTTCGCGTTGCGGAGTACTCCGTGAATCACTTCACTGGGGAGTAGATTACGAACATACCTAACGCATACAAATTTGCCAGCAGATAAAGGCCTAGAGGTCTATCAAGTCTGCTCGAATGTGCAGCTCGCACCCCTTATTCTGCAGCTGCCCCTCCCTTCCACCCTTCTCCATCATTAACCCTCCCCCTTGTCCTGTCCTGTCCCATCCCCTTTTGAAGCAGTCCACTGTTCTACTGGATACCACTTCTGCAGGTAACGCATTCCACCCAGCCACCACTCTCTCTCTGTAAAAAAGTGTCTCCTCATCTCCCTCCCGAACCTTCCTCCCTCCAGTCTCGTCATGCAGCCCCTGGTGGCCCTCCCTCCTTACTTTGAACAGCCCCTCTGTACCCGTCTTGTTTATTCCTTTCATGTATTTAAAGGTTTCAATCATGTCACCCCTGTCCCTCCTCTCCTCCAGTGAGTACATGTTCAACTCCTCAACCTCCTCTCGTATGATAAGTCCCCAGCCCCTTGATCATCTTTGTCACCCCTGCGCCTTCACCCTCCAACTTAATGTGCCTCTTCAGACACGGGCGCCAGTACTGCACGCAGTACTCCAGGTGTGGTCTAACTAATGACCTATACAGTGGCAGAATCACCTCCTCCCTCCTCGAGGATATACCCCTTGCAATACAACCCAGCATTTTGTTGGCCTTTGCAGCTGCCTTCCTACATTGTGCCGATTTGTTCATTGACCCTGTAATGAGCACACCCAGATCCTTCTCCTCCTCTGTCTGGGCTAGCTGCACTCCCCCTAGCTGGTAACTCCTCCTTGGGTTCTTCATCCCAAAATGCAGCACCTTGCACTTTTTGGCATTAAACCCCAGTTGCCAGGTGTCTGACCAGGTTTCAAGCATTGCCAGATCATCCTGCAACCCCTGCCATCCCCCTAGGTCATCCACCACCGTGCCTACCTTGGTATCATCAGCAAACAGACTCTTGCTCTTGCTGTCCCATGATATGTCTGCAATGAATATCCCAAACAACACTGGTCCCAACACTGAGCCCTGTGGAACACCACTCATCACTGCCCTTTGGGTGTGAGAGCTCCCCACCCACCACCACCCTCTGTTGCCTTCCCTGAAGCCAGTTTCCTACCCATCTCCCAGCTTTGCACCCGCCCGTGCCTACTAACCTTCTTCCCAGCCTTCCATGCGGCACCTAGTCGAATGCCTTACTGAAGTCCAGATACAGGACATCACTGCATGCCCCTGTCCAGTTGCCTAGTTACCCAGTCAAGAACTCCACCAGGTTGGTTTGGCAGGATCTGCCACGAAAGCCATGCTGTCTGCTGTCCTCAGTCCTTGGCCTCCAGGAGGCCACCAGCCTCTTCTTCAGGATAGTCTCCATTAGCTTACCCACGATGGATGTGAGGCTCACATGGTCTGTAGTTTTCTGGTTCATCCTTGGGGCCACTCTTGTGGAGGGCACCACATGAGCCATCCTCCAGTCCTGAGGTACACATCCCGAATGTAGTGAGGCATTAAATAGGTCTCGCCAAAGGTCCTGCAAGGACCTCTGCCAGCTCTTCAGTACCCTGGGGTGGGATGCCATCTGGGCCTGGTGCCTTGTCCACCCTCAGTGCCTTCAAACCCTCTCAAACTCTGCCTCCATGATTTCCCCATCTGTCACCCTTCCCCGTTTCTACCATTCCCACCTTGGGTGTCACCCCCTCTTCTCTTTAGTAAATACTGAGCAGAAGTACTCATTTAGTGCTTCTGCCTTATCACACCCTGCTTCCACCCAACCCCCTCCTTCCTAATCCTTACTATGTGGTCCTTACAGCTCCTTTTCTCCTGATGTACTTAAAGCAGTCCTTCTCCCCCATAATGCCTTGTGCCAGCCTGAGTTCGTAGATGCTTTGGCTCCCCTTACTGCCCTTGTCACCTCCTTCAATTCTGTCAGTACTCCTCCTCCTCCTCCCCTCCCTGTTTTCTTGTATTTCCTAAAGGCAGCTCTTTTCTTCTTACCTTTTCCATGACCTCCTTTCAAAACCAGCTCGGTTTCAGCCCTAGCCTTCTTGCTCTGGGCTTTGCAGCAGGTTTTGCTGCCTCCACTATCCCCAGCTTTATGAGCTCCACCTCTGGTTTGTGTCCATACTAGATTGAATTCTGACCAGGTACCCTTTACCACTTCCCCATTCTCCCAAAGTCGGCCCTCCTGAGTCCAGCACTCTTGTGCCAGATTCACTCCTTCCTTGCCCATATCCAATGTGAGCCATACTGGTGGTGGTCACTCCCTGACAGTGGTTCCTCCACTGTAAGTTCTCTCACAAAGTCCCCATTTGCCAGCACAAGGTCAAGGGTATTCCCTAACCTGGTTGGTTCACTGACCATTTGCAGCAGGAAGCTGTCCTGGAAGGCATCCAGCAGTACCTGCTCCCTTCTGTTCCTGGTTGTTGGGGTACTCCAGTCCACTCCCGGCATGTTGAAGTCCCCCACAATCACCACACTACCCTTCTCGCAGGTCCTCCTGATCTGTCCCACTAGTTCCCTGTCTAACTCCTCCGTCTGAGATGGTGGCCTGTACACCACTCCCATTCTAAAATCCTATTCTTGGAATCCTGGATTTGCATCCAAAGTGACTCAGTACTACCCTCCTCCCTCTTCCTCCATCACAGTTCAGTCCTTCCTTCATATAGTGCCACCCCTCCTTTCCAAATCACCCTGTCCCTATGAAATAACCTGTACCCTGGTACAGACAGGTCCCAGTCATTGTATTGGTGGCCCATGTTTCTGTGATGGCTGCAATGTCCACTTCTCCCTCTGCCATGAGAACCTGTAACTCTGCAGTTTCCTCCCAAGGCTCCTAGCATTAAGGATAACCACCTTCCACCTCCCCCATCCTGCCCTCCTTTCCTAGCACCACCAATAGTACTTGCCATGTGTCCTTTAGACTGTTATGGGGGTAAGCTCATATGGTTTCCCAACCTGTGGTCTCTGCACATCTCTTCCCAATTGCCACCCCCACTCCAGTTTAAATTTCCAACTTCCTCTATGTACTCCTCCATCCTCTGTTCAACACTTTCTTTCCCTCCTCACTCAAGTGTAGTCTGTCCTTGGCATAGAGACTACTGTCCTCCCAGGTCCCTCTCCACCCCCCCAGCAGTCCATACCCTTTAGCACAACACCAGGTTCTTAGCCATCCGTTAAATTCCTCTATTCTCAGCTTTCTTGTTGTGCTTGCCTTTGGCACCGGAAATATCTCTGAAAAAGTTACTGATCTTCCTGCCCCCTCACATAATTGTGCTAGTTCCTCAAACCTCCTCTGGACTATATCTACCGTCTTGTCAGCCAGGTCATTTGTCCCAAGATGTATAATTAAATGAGGCTTTTCCCTACCCCTTCTAGCATATTTCAGAACAGATTGTCCCACCCTTTCTGCTGTCATTCCTGGCATGGCCTCCACCCAAATGCGACTATGCCTCTCCTCCTTGCTACCCCACCTGACTCCTCTTAGTATTGAGTCCCCCAGCACTAAGAATCCACCCCTCTTACTCCCTGCTTGCTTCCATTCATCTCCCTCTCTCATTTCCAGCTCCTCTTCTTCCTCCTGCATATTATTTCCCCCTTTTACCCCTGTTGCAATTCTCCCAGCAGAATTTCCCCCTGCTCCAGTTTGGTCCAGGTATTTATCAATTACTCCTCTAATTTCATCATTTCCCTCCTCCACCTTCTTCCTCTCTAGCAGTGCAAAACTATTTTCTGAAGACCCTTCACAAATGCCCTCCCTCTCTCTTCATAGTAACCTGTTTTCTCCTTTCCACTCCATGACTTTGCCACTTCTTCGCCTCCCTCACAGTCCCTATCTCCTCCTTCCATTTGTCTTTTGTCTCCTGACCTGGTTTCCCGGCAATTGTTCTTCCTGGCCTGGGCCCCTTTGTCTCTGCTTCCTTCTTCTGACCCTCCTCACCACTGTTGGCTCAAATCGCCCTCCCTCATCTCCCTCCCCTCCCTCCAGTATTGGGCTAAACCCACCCCAATCTGCCTTGCCTTCTTAGTTCCTCTGCAGACCCTCAATCTCCTTTCTAAGTTTTTCTATGTGGTTGACACTACATCTTACCACACTCAGGTAATTTTTAGAAAGATTGGTGCACCACAGTTGTTGCAACCTACCACCCTACCCATTGCTGTCGTTGCCACCAGCGAACCCCCACCCTTCCAGATGCAGGATACCAAACACTCCCCCAAGTCTCCCCTCTCCCTCCTCTATCAGTGCAAAACATTTCCTTTATTTCCCTTACCTCCTTTGTTGTACACGTTTAGATATATTGAGCAACTGCTTTTTATATTCCTATCCTTCCTATCCACACTCAGAGAGACTTTAAGTAGCCATTGCACAACCTTCTTCAAACTCCTAATCCTCCTTTCCCCAATGCAATATCAATGTGAATAAGTAATAATGAAAGCTCCTAGATTTGCATTTACTTCCCTTCCGCTGAGATAGCAGTCACCTCTTCACTTGCTGCTGTTCCTTTCCTAGATGTCTGCTTCTGCTATGATAGGTGCATATCCCTTGCCCGTTTGAGAAAGTGATGTCAGAACCTCTGGTACAAAGGAAATCATGGACCAGGGGTGGGGTGAGGGGTTTGGGGAGGTGGGACCAACCCAAGTCTTCCAGAAGCAATCAGGTAGCTGAGGCCTTTGGTCAGACCATTAGCACCCTTCCCCCACTCTGCATGATGCCACTTCACCCACCACTAGCCCCAGTTCCTGAGGAATGAAAATCAGTCTTCCATTCACAAACCCTATAGCCATGCAGTGAATTACAGCACATGGAACTTTTCCCTCTGACTCAGTCATGGCCACAGCAGTACTTCAGAGAAGATTACTGCCCCTACACTCTGCTTCACTACCTTCCTCAGAGCACAGAAGACTGAATTCATCTGTTCCATGTTCTGCCTGCTCAGTCAATGAGTTATAAGCCTCCAGACTTTTGGAAATTTTAAAACTACAGTTATCAACTATATAAACTAAACATGTTTGTCCAAATTGCACCAAATTTGGTATGGTGACTTAACCAATGGCCACACATATGTGTACAAAGGTTCAGATCTCTAGCTTTCAAGGTGACTATGTTATAAGCTTACAAACATTCATAAATTTTAAAATTACATTTTGCAATTACAGAAACTGCTGAAGTTTAAGCCCCTATCAGTTTTAAGCTAGAGAACGGAATATCACCAATGTTAGGTTCATTAACCCTAAATATTAGGCTTTAAGGCAACCCCATGGCCCAGCATCAGAGCGTTATGCTGCCATACTGATGACCTGGGTTCGGAAGCAAGCTCAGGAAGCCACGTTGGCAGGCAGGTCATGGGAAAAATCTACAATTTATGTAACCAGTACTTCTATGTTTAACAGTATCTAGGACTCTTCCACGAAAGTAAATTTTCAATTATGTAGCCACAAAGGTAGCTATGTTGTAAGCATAGAAATATTTTCAGAAATGTTTACATGAACATTTGCCAGACTTGAGACCATATATCTTCTTCATCCTTCGTCCATATGTTATGAAACCTGGCAAATTTTAAGGGCCCAGGCCAGACAATAAGCATGCTGAATGTCTGACTTCTAGTTGTAATATGAACTGAGTTATGGGCAGTTAAATAATTTCAGAAAATATCAAAAAAATTCACAAACTTCTGCAGAACTTTGCAAACATTCCAGGAATTCTGAATGTGCTGATTTCACCAAGCCCTACCTGGAACCTCCTGCACCTGAGGCAATGGCTAAACTCCCAGAGAACCCTCTGGTTTACCACTTTCAAACACTCCATGTACTCCACCAACATCCCACACATCATTCAGTCAGTTCAGCATTAAGACAAATGTCACACTTTGAGGCAGGCTTTGACTTTTTCTCTGTTCTTAATACAAGCTGTATTTACGCAGCATGTCCTCCAATGTTCTACAGGAAAAGTCATCCTTGTTTTACAGCATTCATTACAGAGACTGTATAAAACCAAGAAAAACATTATCTGTTTAACTAATGCAATTATTGCAATTTGCACCTTTGGACACCAACCCCTCACCCCCAGCCAGTCATTAATCCCCGGGAAATGACTGACAGTTCCATCACTATTGCTTAATTATTTGCTGTGCCATGAAACATTGGGTGTAAACCATAATGCTGAGGCAATCTGAGATGCACTGGATAGTAAACGTTAACTCCAAAGGTTCAGAATAACCTTTCAGCCAGCTGGCATTTTTAAGCATTTCCTATAGACAAATTGCATGCTGATTTTAAAAGGAAGACCACTGATAAATTACAGATGCTTCACAGCAACCTGTAACTGGCATTTTTCTGCAGTACTCTAATTTGTATATAACTATACAATTCATTTTTGCAAGGCACACAAGTTAAGCATCACACTAGACCAATAGTTCTTAAACTTTGTCACAGTGAGCCTCCCCAAATCAAGATTTTGAGCCTCCCCCCAAAAACTGAAATAATCGTTGGCCTTCCCAAAGAAAAATAACATACTGTACTTTGCACAGTACACCATGAATAAATTGAAACCCCCTTTGAGTACTTGGCTCACATTTAGTTCTTTGTCTTATACTAATGTGGAACCTTTGAAAAAGCACTCCTATGCTCAAAGGTGTTATCTGAATAACAAATAAATAAAATAAATAAATATTATTATTAAGCTTATTGTAACCCCCCCCCCCACACAGGCCAGCCTACTTGCTCCATTATTTTCATTTTTGAACCATTGTTACCCCTTGTTGCAGTACCTTCACGGGTCAGACTGTTTTCTCTTTTTCCTCTCTATATGAAATAACCTTCCTACATACTTTACCTCTCCCCCTCCTTCCCTGCTCCTAAACAACTTCTCTGGGATTAATTTGCTCCTTTCTGCTATTGCTCTTAGCACTTCTATGCTCAACCCTTCTATTTGGGCTGTTCTGCCATCAGGCTACAAATTGATCAATTACCACCACTCATTATTAGTTTATTGTTCATACTTGTTTGCACTATTGTTCACTGTGTATTTCTTGATTGTTTTGTAGTTACCTTTTGAAATGTATTCGCTCCCTACCCTTCCCCGGGTACACCTGAGATGAGCCTTGGCTCATTCACTTTTCCTTGTCACCTATTAGTAAATAAATACATAAAATTCACCTACTATTATCCTCTTTCAGTTTGCTCCACCTCTTCACACAAAATATATAAAACTCAAAATTTAAATACAGTACTTTTTCAGACTTGCTTGATCCTCCCCTGGTACAGGTTGGGGCCTCCCCAGGGAGGCTGGCCTCACCATTTGAGAACCCCTGCACTAGACAAACACTATCAGTGAGAAAACCAGTTGGATTTAATAAATGCACATAATGGATGAAACTGCATTTAAGCAAACCAGTTATTGGGTGGTTGTGGGGTAGGAGAAATCATATATCACAAATGACGAAAGCCCGAGCATTAGTTGCATGTGTTTGATTTCATACAAATAATGGTTGGTTGTATGCTTCTATGCAGAAACTACAACACATTGAATGATTATACCAATAGTTTATAAAATTTAAAATCATGTAGTTGAATTGGTAGTAAAAACTATAGCAGAATGCCCCTTTGGGGTTAATTTGTTTTCAGTTCTCTTTCTGCAGGGTGGATTGGATTTTAGTAATTTTATTAGACCCACTTTAGCCGCACCATCATCATCACCATGACTGGCTATCTATTTTAGGGAGAAGCACCCACTCGTTTGAAATCCATTCAAAGGTGAAATGCCAGTGCTGAGCTATGACTACAAACAGCCGCACTTGGTGGTTCTCTCAGGTGCTGCCCTGTAGTAGTTGTTGACTAAGAATGATAACTTTTAGTGGATTTTAATGACTAGAACTGGGGCAATTACCAACACAGCAGGGGGTCTGGGATTGCTGCATGATGCATTTGGTGGTATTTGTTGACCTTGTGTTCAAGGTCATTTGTGCTTCACTGCTGCTGTCCAGTATGTAACACATATTATAGAACATACAGCATGCGTGTTCAGTATGAAGCATGTATTGCAGAACATACAACATGCATGTACAGTATGAAGCATGCATTATGGAACATACAGTATGCATGTACAGTATGAAGCACGTATTACGGAACATACAGCATGCACGTTCCGATGCTGACAAAAGACAAATCCAAATATCATTTAAGCAATAGGGCATGACCAGAGGTTATGTAAATGATCTATTAATTGCTCTCTAGGGGCCTGATTTGGCAAGAGGCATAGCCAAGTGCCACACATCCATAGAGAGTGATTAACTGACCAGTGACATAATACTGGGAATACCTTATTGCTATTGTAATAATATTATTTTTTTAAATAGTGTTGTACCTTGTTCAGCATCTGCTGAGGTGCCACATGTATGTTAGCAAAAGATGAACATGAGGCTAATAGAATGCTTATAGCAAATCAGAATGCTTCAACTCTCAGACCCTTTTTATACTGAGCTTTGAGACACAGAAGCATGAAATATCTTAGCCCAGATTTCCAGCATCACTCCTCAATAATATTCTGTTAAAGAGCTTTTTCCAGGGCTCAGTGGTGCTGAGGGTTGAGGCGCTGGATGCCATGCCGGTGGCCCGGGTTCGGGAACGGACTTGTGTTGTTCGGGGGCTGGAGGGGGAGGCAAGAATTGAGCATCACAGCTCTCCTTCCTCAGGGTTGGGGGGTCTGTGCTGCAAATGGCACAGCTAGGAGGGCTTGCCTACACCCAGGGTTCTTGGTTGCCTCCATGGAGGCGGAGACAGCTGCTGCACCCATTGTATGGTGCATGGGTGCAAAAGGGTGAAAAAGGAGGAAAAATTCCCCAGCGGCAGGATGACACCCAACTCCCCACAGTCACCGCTCCTGGGCCTGGCATAAAGTAAGCTCTGGTAATTCTGGGGGATGGAGCTGGGGAGGGGTCAGGCAGAAGGGGACTGTCAGGGTGAGAAGGCATAGAAACAGCAGCTGTGATAAAAAAAGAGCTTTTTCCAGAAAATAATTCAGTGTTGTCATCAGCAGAATCAGTCCCTCAGTGTTCCCCAGAAGTTAAAATGTCTGCTTCTTCCTTTTTATTTCTGAAGACATTTCAATTAAACAGGGTCATTTTTCTTTAGACCTCATCAGTTCCCATTGCTTAGTCATGTTATGAAGTCGTACTCTCCTGCTTGTGACATCACAGCCTGTTGCCCAGGAAATTATTCAGATGTCAAAAGCTGAAAATTATAATTTCAGGGCAGGGAAAAGTAGTACAGATCAGATGGATAAGGGCCTGATTGACAATAGCACCCCAGATATTGGTGACCCTTGCATATCTGGCATGCTTACCTCTGCGCCCACCTGATGCCAGAATGCATGTTAGCATTCACGTCCCCTTGGACTCCAAGGATTTGCACATGGAGTGCTACGTGGAGGGGCCATGGGCAGGTCAGGTTACGGTACTGGATAGCACCTCCCGGTGACCCATATAGAGAGATGCTGCACTGGATGCCAGGCAGTCAGTCTAATGTCTTGGGCTGACTCCACAGTGGATTCCAAGCCCTGCGTGGAGCAGAGACTGTTGGGTTACAGCAGTCCTCCAAGGACTGTACTGTTCCCATCAAGAACACCATCCGGATTCATGTAATACCACGCTATGCCTGTACAACCCCCAGCCCTCCATAGAGGCTGTGAGGGCTGGGGCAGGTAGTAAGGTAGCCAATCGGACCCCAGCGAGTATCTTATCACCACGGCAAAGGGGTGTGTAAGCTTTACAGCTGCCCCTTGGGTTGCATTTCATGCATCCACTCCACTAGCACTCTGTATTGTACAGAATTTATCTATGAATTGGGCACACATGTGCCTCTGCCCTCTTGCCCATCCCCAATCCAGCTGGTCACACAGCAGTGCATGGAGCACAGGATCAGGTGGGAGGGTCAGGCAGCCAAGCCTGATGATACAAGATTGTCTTCCCATTTAGGAAGCAGGACCGCCATGCACCACGAGCCCATGTAGGTACCCTTCCACCGGTGTGTGTCCTTACGTGGATTGGGTCCAAAGTCTGAGGACCAAAGAGCCTGGTTTCATGAGACTGTCTTTAGCAATAAAGAATAGAATGCTGAGCAATAGGAATTTGGGGGTATGGTACGAGATCAGAGTCCTGCAGATGCCAACAGTAATTATTTTGCAGGAAATTAAGTGGTAAATATGTTTAAGCTAAAAAATGCAACACTATAACATAAATTGTGACTTGTCTTCATCTACATCTGAAACTACTTTAGGGCTTTGTCACAGCGTGTGGGGATAAACATCAGATGAGGCAAATTTACAGGTTTAAAACACACCATGGTCTGATATTTCTTTTTCAAAAGTTCAAAAAATAATAAATGAAATTAATTCCAAAGAAAATCATTACTTAACATCAGTAGTTTCTCACAAAATACAGTCCTGGATCATAGAGCTCCTAAGATCCTGCTCACAAAATACAGTCCTGGATCTTAGAGCTCCTAAGATCCTGCTCACAAAATGCAGTCCTGGATCTTAAGAGCTTCTAAGACCCTTCTCATCTGCATTCAACAGCTTGTCTACAGTAGCAGTAGAACCTCTCTCCTCCTCTCTCAGGGCTGAGCCCCACTGGACCGAACTGAAGTGAACTCAGTGAAGAGGTTTTTATATCTTTTGGTGGGGTCACCTGACTAAGCCCTTTCTATTTTCATGTCTGAACATGCTGTTACATGTCCGGACATGCTGTTTTAAAACCAAGAAGTTTGTTTGTTCCAGGGGACTTTCTGGTTCAATTAAAGATACAGTGTATATCTCCACAGATACTGACTCTATATCTCTGATCCACAGTGGCTAAGCACTTTTATAAAGCATACCACATTCTTTTGTTCAGCCTCATACATAAAACCTTATACAGTAACAGGTTTATAGTGTGAATTTATGAAAATACCATAAGGATTTCTTATAACTGTACTAATCATGAACTTATTATTGTTTTATATGGCTTCTGAATCCTTTTTATTTAAACAAGGCTTTATTAACTGTATGTATTCTTATTTAAAAATAGCCTTCATGTTTTTTTTTCAGTCTTTGGTAACTGGGTAAGGCAAACTAGGCACAAGTGCTTGTTTTCAGGGGCAACCTGAGAGCACTGGGTGGTTACGTGATGGTCTGCTGGATGTACCAAGCTTGTTCATAGCTCATTACTCTACCCTCTAGTCTATACTGTCAGCCCATTTTTTGTACACAAAATGCACCTATACACTTTATACATCACCTCTCCGAGTGTTTGGCATCATTCCAGGGACTGGATGGATGGAAATGGAAAAAGAATGAAAAGAGAGAACTAGTAGGAAGTTTAGTAGGGACAGTAAAGAGCTACGCTAGGTGGCCGACCTAGAGTGGGGGAGGAGGAGAAAAGCAAAGAGAAAAGCATTAACTGTTGTTCAACATAAGTTTTGTGAGCTAGGAAATAAGGAGATAGAAAAGAGGTCCATCAGTCATAGCTGAGGGTGTAGTCTAACTCCACCACAGGTTTTTATGTCAGTCAGGAAATATACATCGTTCACAGATGAATCTGAAAGGGTGGAGATTCTGCTTTCATTTCAGTGGAGCTAATAATAAAAAAATTAGAAAAAGGAAAAGGGTTGTACAGTACCTCAGTCAACCTGTGGCAAGTCCAAAAAGAACCAGAAAATGCAGAGAAAAGGGTAAGGCATCCAGAACCAGCATGAACTGTAAAAGTGATGAAGCAACAGCCAGACACTTACTGTCAGGGATGTAGGAAGGCCTAGGCCTTCAGGTTATGGTCTGGCTACTCCCTGACAGTAAGTGGCTGGCTGTTGCTTCGTCTCTTTTACTGTTGATGTCAATTCTGGGTGCCTTACTCTTTGCTCTGCATTTTCTGGTTCTTTTTGGACTTGTCACTGGCTGACTGATGTACAACCCCTTTTTTTGTTTCTATGTTTTTATTATTAGCTCCATTTAAATTGAAGCTTTTTTTTACATCAAAGAAGTTTTATTGATTTAGCAATCATTCATACAATAAACAACAAAACATTAATCATATATATCAAACATTTTAACTGGATAAAATAGGCCCCATCCTCAGTTCCTACCTCCCTCCACCCCATCCCCCACCCACCCCAAGCAAGGTGTGATGTCAGTAGAGCCATGAAAGATAAACCAGATACAATCTGAGTACTGTCCATTAAGCTGATCGTAGGGTACCCGGGTTTGTCAGCAAAGATAAATCAGGATAGATAAAGGGCGCATACTTTCCCCCATTTTTTGATGAATGAGGTTTTACAATGATGAACGCTGGCAATTAGCTGTTCAGCTTTAAGGGCAAAAGATATTTCATATAACCATTCCGAATAAGTAATGGATGTTTGGTCCGTCCATTGTCTAAGCACTAGTTTTTTAACTGCCAATGAGATGAGAGCCATGTGGTACCTTCTTTCTTTTACTTGAATTTGGTAAAAATCCCAGATGATGCAGATAGCCAGAAAGAATAATCCTTGAAGGCCTAGAAGAGGGTCAATTTTTTGTTCTATTTGTGCCACAGGGGAGATACTTTCTCACAGGACCAGAAGATATATAAGAGGGAGCCCTCCTCCATACCACACCTACAGCGTAAAGCTGAAGGAAGGCGTCCAATTTTTGCTAATTTAATTGGGTGTAATACATGTTGTTTAGGACCTGGTACTAACATACATACTAACATACTAAAATGCCAGCAGAATAGGCCTAATGGTCTTTTGTGTCTGCTCGTTTGGTCAGCCTCCACCCTGGGTGCTGACCTTGCTGTCCCCTTCGCCTTCTCTGGCTTCTCCCTTCCCAGTTCCGGATATTCTTGCTGCATTGGATTTTGCTTCCTGAACCCTTCCCCTGTACCTGTCCCACCCCCTCTTGAACCCCTCCACTGTCTCTGCCTCCACCAGCCCCCTAGGTAGTGCATTCCATGGCTCTACCACCCTCTCAGTGAAGTAGCACCTCCTCCTTTCTCCCCTGAATCTTCCCCCCTCCAGCTTCCACCCATGCCCTCTAGTGGCCCCCTCCTCCTTCCTTCGAAGCACCCTCACTGTTCCTCCCCTATTTACCCTCTTCATGTACCTGAAGACCTCTATCATGTCCCCTGGTCCTTTCTCTCTTCCAAAGTGTACATATTTAGCTCTTCGAGCCTCTCCTCATAGGTCCTGTCCCCCAAGCCCCAAATCATTTTGGTTGCCCTCCTCTGGACCCTCTCCAGGAGGTTAATGTCCCTCTTTAAGTCGGCCTCCAAACTGCCATGAGTACTCGAGTGCGGCCTCACCAAGCAGTTATACAGCGGGAGTATCACTTCCCTCCTTCTGGAGGTGATCCCCCTAGCGATGCATCCCAGCATCCTGTTGGCCTTGGCTGCTGCCCTCCTACAAGTCTCAGAGTTGTTCATCTTGACATCCACCACCACCCCCAGGTCCCTCTCAGCCATTGAGACTTGTAGTATTCCCCAGGGTGTACACTTGGCCTGGGTTTCTGGCCCCCAGGTGGAGTACCTTGCATTTCCCTGTATTAAACCTCAGCTTCCACTTTCTAGACCATCTTTCCAGAGCCTCCAGGTCCCCCTGCAGGGCCACCCTCCCCTCCTCCCCATCCACCACCGCCCCCAGTTTCGAGTCATCTGCAAAGAGACTCATCTCACTCATCTACTGAGTTAGCCTACATCTGTCCTGCAAAATATAAATATATAGATCTTTCCAGATTTGGGCCCAGTTAAATTCCTGATTAGGTAAGAGAATACTCCATACCTTGGAACCTTCTGATGATGGGGACTGTGGATTAGTGAGTAAATACTTATACAATGCAGAGACTCCATGAGGACCGCAAGATAGGCCACCAATCTGCTGTAAGAAGTCACCAAAGATGGAGGGTTGTGGTTGGAGCCCAAACTAACTGATCAGCAAGTGCCAAAGTTGGTATATCTTAAAAATAGATGCTGACATCAGCCTGAATTTATTTTGTATTTCCTGAATAGTTAAAATGGAGGATTGAGAGTAGAAGTCAGAAACTCTAAGTTCTTGAGATATTGGGAGCCACTCCATGGGAACGGCGTTACCCCCTATTTTTATGTTAAAATTAGAGAGAATGGGCTGAGAGAAATCTGTGGTAGAGAACATTTTATAATATCCACATAGTTGCACCAAAACTTTGAGCGAGATATCGATTGGGGATTTTGACAGGAGTTTCACGGGTGAGTATAGAATCGCGGTGGGATTCAGCTTGTGGGTGGAAAATAGATCAGCCTCAATCTGTAACCAGATGGGGACATAGTCTATCCAATGTTGAAGGTGGGGTATAGATGACCATTTCCCACATTTATAATGGTGGCTTGCCCAATAGTAGAGTAAGAAGTTAGGTAGGCAGTAGGCAGAGTCCCCCAGATTCTTTAGGCATACTCAGTTTTAGATAAGATCTCTTAGCCGCTTTATCGAACCAGATAAAGGAAGTAATAACAGCATGGATTTGTTTAAAAAAGGATAGGGGTAGCCAGACATTAAGCATATTAATGGGATAGAAGATTTTGGGAAGGACGTTCATTTTAATTATGTTAGTCCTACCCCACAGTGAACGCAGGAGGGTTCTTCAATGAGAGCGGTCCTGTTGGATGGAACTCCATAGATCAGCAAAGTTAAGCTTGCCCGTAAGGGAGGGATCTGAGGTAAGAGAGATACCCAGATGTTTAATGCTTCTGGAGGACCATTTCATGCCGAAGTGAGTGAAGGAGTGATTATAAGTGAGACGATTGAGGGGATATATTTCGGTCTTATTTAAGTTCAGCTTATAGTTAGAATACTTGCCATAGGTGTCAATTATTCTCAAAATGTCTGCCACAGATGAGACA
Organism: Neoceratodus forsteri; assembly: GCA_016271365.2. Taxonomy (NCBI): domain Eukaryota; kingdom Metazoa; phylum Chordata; order Ceratodontiformes; family Ceratodontidae; genus Neoceratodus; species Neoceratodus forsteri. Next base: position 171,515,864 of record CM028130.1, on the reverse strand, counting down.
GGGTTTGACAGGTATAGGAGAATATCATCGGTATAGACCGAAATCTGCGATATGATGTTACCAATAGGAACTCCGGTGACATTAGGAGAGGCTTTTATGCACCTGATTAATGGTTCTAGATAAAGATTGAATAGGAAAGGGGACAAAGGACATCCTTGGCGTGTACCAGTATAAAGGAGGAAGAGGGAGGAGAGAACTCCATTACAGTGAATTCTAGCAGATGGGAGGGTATACAGTGTCTGTATCCAGCGAACAAATTCTGAGGGGAAGCACATTTTATGCAGTGTTGCCCACAGAAAATCCCAGTCCACTCTGTCAAAGGCTTTCTCCGCATCAAGAGAGATTAGTGCCATTGACGAGGGAGAGGATTCTGCTGCTTGAAAGATATGTGAGATTTTACGTATGTGATCAAGTGAGGATCTGCCAGCAACAAAACCTACCTGCTCCAGACTAAGAAGGCAGGACCAGACCTTCTCAATTCTGGTGGCCAGGATTTTTGCTAGAAGTTTGATGTCACAATTTAATAATGAGATTGGCTGGTAGCTGGCTGGGCAGGAAGGAGGTTTGTCTGGCTTGAGGAGGAGAATAATAGTGTCTTCAAGGAGAGTAGGATCCAGAGCTTCACCAGATAGCATGTAGTGAAATAGCCAAAGATGAATGGGGGTCAAATCTTTGGTTAAGCATTTATAAAAACTGGATGGGAACCCATCAGGGCCTAGAGCTTTGTCCAGCACTAACGGGTTGATGGCGGATTCTACTTCCTGTTGGGATAGTGGGGTAGATAAGAAAGCTTGGTGAGGAGCTGGCAAAGTAGGTAGCATTGCAGAGTTTATGTACGTTATCAGGTCTTCTTTCCTCGGAGGAGATATACGTTGGCCATAAAGAAAAGAGTAAAATTGCTCAAAAACAGTTACTATCTCTCTGCGGTAGGTTTTAACTATACCATCAGGAGTGTTGATCACGGGTATATTCCTGGAGGTTTCCAGTTTCCTAAGGCATAGTGCCAATAAATGACCTGCCTTTTCCCCATGCTCTATATAACGTGCCTTTTCCCCATGCTCTATATGACCTGCCTTTTCCCTATGCTCTGTATCACGTGCCTTTTCCCCATGCTCTATAAAACGTGCCTTAGTTCTTAAAATGGCCAATTCCACCTTTTCCTGTAAAAGTGAAAAATATTTGTTCTGCAATGAGAGGAGGGATTGTAGGGAGTCAGGAGAAGAAGATGAAGAGAGGGACTACTCTAGAGTTCTGATCTGGGTTAGCAAGGAGAGGGCCTCTGCTTCCCTTCAACTCTTACATGTAGAGGAAAGCCGTATGAATTCTCTAAGAAAGCACTTCAGGGCGCGCCATTCATGATCTATTCTCAGAACAGAGTTATGAATGTTGGCTACAAAAGTTTGGATGAGGACAGGAATTCTGGACAATACATATTTATCCTTGAGGAGCTGGGTGTTCAGCCTCCAGGATGAATCCCTCTGAAAATTAGTGTCCAGTGCCAGTGACACCCAAGCTGTTGCGTGGTCAGATATGATGATAGGTTCTATTCATGCAGCACAGAGACCGTGGAGCAAAGTACGGTTGATCACGATATAGTCTAGGCAGGATGAAGAGTAATGGACTGTGGAATAAAAGGAAAAAGTGCAGGATAAAGGGTTTCAGTATCCTCCAAGGATCACATAACCCTAATGAGTCTGAGAATTCTTGTAAGGCTTTTTGGGCTGCTGATGGAGGTAGGAGGGGGCTGTTGGATTGATCCAAATCTTGGGTGGGGGGGGAGATTCCAGTCCCCGCCCAGAATCCTTGGAAGTGTCAAGTAGGGGGACAATTTGTCAGATAGTTCCATAAAGAAAGCAGGGTCACCCTCCACTGGGCCGTAGATGCTTTCGAGCACTAATTCCATATGGCCTATCCTTCCTTTTAGCAAGACGTATCTCCCCTGTGGATCCACTGTAGACTGTTCCGCCTATAAAGGCACTGAGCGATTTACCAGAATGACCACCCCTTTACTGGCAGTTGATATTCCGGAAGGAAATACTTGGCCAATATCCTGCCTTTGGAGGCTGGTGGCTTCAGAGGGGAGGAGATGAGTCTCCTGTATAAATGAAACATTGGCATGTTGAAGTGCAATGTGCTTAAGAATTTGATGTATTTTCAGACATTCTCGGGCACCCCTAACATTCCATGTGAGAAATTTAGTCAGTACACTTGCCATATTTGCAAAACAAAACTGTGAATTGGATATTGCCATATACACCTTGCAGCCAACCCCCCGCCCTGCCCCCAACACATACCACAATGTATATATGTAAAAAAACAAAAAACAGTGATCCAACTCCATAGAATATACCTACCTAATGCCCCCGAACCTCCTCCTTCAATCAACAGAGACAGCTCAGTCTCAGCATGTAGCGTAAAAATAGAAAACCAAGTTAACGTGAATATTACTGAGCCCAAAGATAGTTGGCCAAATATACAAAAAGAAAAACTGCTTGTATATATACTGAAGCATTAAAGCATGCACAATTCCAACAACAATTAAACTCCCCCCCATATTTCAATAAAACTTTGTACACATATCCCCACATCTAATAATGTTCTGTGATCCGGGTGAACAGAAACGACGGGGAACAGAATCCCTATGGCCCTGAGAGTCTTCTGCTCCTCATAGCCGATTGAAAGACAGTGGAAGGCTTGAGACAGAGCATCTAGTAGTGTGCAAAAAACATAATGACATATCTGGAGCCTATGGACTGTCAGGGCCAACCCCCCAACAATCAAGTACTTGAGGCTGACTAGCTAAGCCACTATCTACTTACCCTCCCACCTCTTTCTCCCCCCCACACCACGATCCATGAGATACCCTAAAACCTCATGCACCACAATATAAAAGTAATTAAGAATTCAGCTCCCTACCTAAGTCCAGACAAAAAAACCACGGGAAGTAATCCGCTCAGGTCCCTTATAAAGAGAGAGGAGAAGAGACGGGGAGCAGTACTAGTGTGCTGCCATTGGGATTCAAAACAAGGAGACCAGGGAAGAGAGGGATTTGGGAGACAAGGAAATAGAGCGAATTGGAAGGGTAATAGAAAGAGGGGGCCCTGAACACAGTACCTTCCCAACGAGTGAAACTAGGCGGGGGAGCTGAGGGTATGACAATGCAGCGGAGACAGCAATAATAAATCGAGATTTAAACAGTAAAATAATTAGTTTGATACAATGGTTTTAAAACCCCTTTGCCCTGAATCACAAATGGATTAGTCCACTGGGGAGTCCAAATCAGGACAGACAGGTGCAACATGAAAAAACAGGTCCTCTGGAAACCCGAACTAGGATAATTGGGACCATCCATTGTTGAGATATAGCAGCCAGGCCCTCCTCGGATTAAACTGTGAGGCCTAGGCACCAGCCAAGGGATCCAGGGTTCTGAAGGGTGCTTTCCTCAACTTAATGTCTAATGGATCGGCAAGATTCAGGCTGCAACAGGCCATACAACAACAACCCAGGTAAACACCTATTATTTGCATACTCAGGGTGAAAGCTGTAAATACGGTATTCCGAGACAGATTCAAGAGACTTTAACAGGGATGGCATTTTTGCGCTGAGTTCCTTTTGAGCCTGAGAGGATGAATCAAAAGATGACCAGGTCCCATCCACCAACACTTGCAGATGAGATGGGTAAGCCATGTGGAATTTGATACCCGCAGCGATTAGCTTACACAGAACGGGATGGAAAGTAGCCCTCTTCTGCCTGGTTTCTAGTGGTAAATCTTGAGTGATACGTAGCTTATTATTTTCCCATAGAATGGTTTGCAGCTCTCTGGATTTGGACAGGGCATGCTGCCGTTCAAGGTAGTTTAGTAGGCGCATAATTACTGGTCTTGGGGGGATGCATCTGGGGGTCTGGGTCGCAGAGACCGGTGCGCTCTCTCAATTAGATAAGTGGGGTTGTGTGAAGATGGACCAGCAACCTTGGTATGCAGTTTCTGGATGAAGGTGATCGGAGAGGAACCTTCTTCGCCTTCAGGTAGGCCGAAAATTAGAATATTGTTCCTCCTGCTTCTCCCCTCCAAGTCCTCGGTTTTCAGTTTGTTGTTTAAGTTTAGTGATATCCAGCTCAGATCTGTCCCTCCATGTTTCAAGTGAATTAGTATGGGCTTCCGTATCTGAGATTCTGGTCTTTAAATCCCCCAGCTCACTTTTTACAGACTTCAGATCGAACTTAAGTCTTGAAGGGTTTCTTTGAATGGTAGTAGTAGTTCTAAAAGAAATCATTCCTCCATTAGTGGTAGTGGAGTTGGAGGGGAATTCAGTTGCTTGGTTGGGGCTTGTTGGTGCTGTTTCAACTTCTTGGGTTGTTTTTCAGGTGATACCGGCGGTGAATGCCTGGGCAAGGCTGAGAGCATTTCTGCCTGCATCGTGGCACAAAAAGAGCCGATTGCAATGCGAAAAGTTCAGAATCCTCTCTGGTATGCAGTGTACAGAATATATAATAATAATAATAATAATAACAACAATAACTGTATTTTTAAAGTGCCTTTCAGAATATCATGGCACTTTACATATCAAAACCACAACATACAATACCAATTACAAACATATAAATAAAATACTTTCATTAAAACGTCACATATTAAAACAAACAATAAAATCATCCATACAATCAACAAAATATTTACAATCAATACAAATATAGCACTGTGGCCGCTGGTAAACTTCTGAAATGACACAGATCAAGGCGGATTACTAGGGAGGTGAGTGGGAGCTTCCAGGCAGAGCAGCTAGCAGGTCGAGCACACCACGTGATCTCCATTTAAATGAAAGCTGAATCTCTGCCCTTTCAGCCTCACCTGTGAATGATGTATATTTCCTGACTGACATAAAAGCTCTAAAGTATTTTCAGATGTAGATGAAGACAAGTCAGAATTTATGTTGTAGTGTAGCATTTAATTTATCTGAGAAATATTTTCCACTTAATTTCCTGCAAAATAATTACTATTGGCCTCCGCAGGATTCAAATCTCATAACATTAAATATTTAATGTTTGTCACTCCCCTCTTACACAGTACACCGATTTCAATGAAGGGCATGGGACAGATATATGGGTATGAACAGCGGGGGGAGGGTGGGGGCTGGCAGGAGGAGGGAGGTGTAGGGGGAGAAACAGAGAAGACTGGATTGGTCGACATGGTCCATTTCTGCTGTCAAGCTTCTGTATGATTCTATGATATATAATCATTCACAGTTCACAGTTTGTTATTCACAGTTCACAGAGTTTACATTGTTTTGCACGGCTAGGGCTATGCAGAACTTTCAAGCTCTGGGAGAATGAAATCTTACTGGACACCAAGCTTGTGATGCTAGGAGCTGGATGAGGAGGAGATGACATCATCCATGTTTTGTGGAATCCCTGTGCATATATTATTATTTCCAGCACGTCTCTCAGGATACCATGGTTAATGAGCCCCAGCTCAGTTTGATTTGTGCATTATTTGGAATCATTTGTTTTTCACTTAAAAACTTTTTATTGTGGGGGGACATGGTCTGGCCACCGGGAAGATGGCAGCCTAGAAAGTGAGCTCCTGCCTAGACAGTGATCATCCGTGTTCGATCGCCACAATCCCGTGGAGTCCTGACACTAAAAATGACTTTATGAACGGGTGACATGTTACGCTCTGGGCTGCGTACATTTTAAACAGACTTCGGGCCAATTTTGTTCTGACATTTGGCGCCGTGCTTACGAGTCTTCCTCGATCTCTGGTAGGCCGTGAAGGCCCCGACCGCAACCCTGGATACACTGCTGTGGACGACAGTAATTCGCAGCCAGGCACTGCTGAGTATTTAACAGGAGGACTTGTTTCTTTGGGGTATAGCCTTGCTCCCCCCCCTTTGGGCAACTATGAGCTCCCCGACTCCTACCATTACCCCAAACGCAACACCTCCAAGCGGGGACATGCCTCTGGCTGTAGGAGAATCCCCACAACACATCACACACTTGTTGGAGGCCCTAATCTCTAGGGTGCATGGTCTAAGCTTAGCCCTCTCAAGCACAGTCATGGAGGTCAAGCAACTTCAAGACAAGGTTAATGTGCTAGAACAAAAAGCAGAAACTTGTGAAGACCAGCAGTCACAAATATGGCACAAATTGCAGCAACATGAAGAGCGCCTTGCCACACTTTGAAGCAGGGCAGAGGACCATGAAAACAGAAATCGCCACAATAATCTGTGCATTAATGGTTTGCCTGAGGGGGTGGAGGGGCAGGCCATGGAGAAATTTTTGAACCACACTATTGCACTTATCTTGGGAGAAAGATGGCAAGGTCCCATTGAATTTGAAAGGGCCCACAGAGTGGCCACCCGCCACAACAAACAACTGGATCATCCCCACCCCATTGTGGCTTATTTGCTCCGCTACTCGACTAAAGATAGGATCCTGAGGGCTGCTAGGGATATTGGAGAGCTGCAATGGCAAGGAACACCAATACAAATTTATAGGGATTTCGCACAAAAAATGGCAGCAAAAAGAAGAGCTTTTGGTCCTATTAAGCAGTTTCTATATCAAAATGACTTTAGTTTCCGATTCAAGAACCTTACCAGACTCTATGTCAGCAAAGGGGGACATGAGATCATTGTGGATCATCCAGTGGAGTTGGAGCGATGGTTAGCTTGGATCTGGCCTGGCCTGCACTTTCAAACTACCAAACCCAGAAAGCTTTGGGAGCCTCATGTCACTCTGCCTCCTCCTAGGAACCTTTCTGCTGGTCGAGACATCCCTAGGGGCACAATAGCAGCCAGACCTGTGCACCCATCCAGCAATCCCCCTTACAGAAGTGGCAGTAAACAACCGAGTCGGCTCAACATGATGTCCCTACCACAAAGATCAGATGCTGCTTTGTCTAATTCCTGACAGCGAGCGAGAAGTAGCCCTCAACATTCGCCTTGCAAGGATCCTCCTGCAAAAATCCCAAGGGATGACCCCACCCCCCCTGCTACTCTTGAATCAAGAGACCTGGAAATTTCTCTTAGCTCTGAAATGGAGACTGAGCTTACTGAGGACTGGGCAGATTTTCCTGACTCCACACTAATTGAAGCAGTAGAAGACTGTCTTCTGGTGAAACCTGGTCTCCTCTCATATGCAGCGGCTGCAGCGAAGGTTTCTGCTGACCCTGGAACGCACCCTTGGGGTTCACCAGAGCTGGCCGAAAGACTGAATACTTGAACTGGCTCATAACTCAAGATGAGCGTTGCTTAATGCTGTGCCTTTTTTCAGTAGCTTACCCCTTCCACCGTCTTCCCCCGCCTCCCTGTCTTTTAATTCTCACTAATGTATGCGGAGCAGATAATGCAGGTGCACTAGAGCAAGTCGTGCCCTGTACTGCCATTATTCTTCCCACATTCCCTGTCTTAAGCACAGTGGATACTGTCTTTTATTGCCTCCGCATGGGACTTAAGGGCATCCTGCTATCTTCCCAGGATATGTGGCTCTTCCAGTATCCTGCTGGCTAACCCATGAAGGACAGCATGTTTATTCCCCCCCCCCCATTTACACTTAGGTTACAAGATCGTCTTGTTGTTGTTGCAAAATGTTAGCATTGTTACTATTTTAGAAATGCTGAGCGCATAGCTTTATGGAGGGTAGAGTAGTAACCAGAGGGTGGATGTCCCCACCCCCCTTCCCCTCCCCATGCCCTCCTCCTCCTGCCAATCTGTATATGGGCACACTGTTCTAGTTGCCTTAAGTGTTGAGCAGGACACAGGCGGTATCTATACCCTCCCCCCCCCAATAATGGATGGTCACCTGGTTTGGGCTAACTCTGAGTAATTTATTCACAACCTTGTACTGAGAGCAGGGGCTAGTGTAGCTGTAGGGTGATATTATAACCCTCTTGCGCAGTGATCTCCACTCTCATAGCCTAGATACACTTGATGTCCATTTTGAGGACACTTGTTTGTTTATTAATAAGTCAGTTGACTGTTGGTTCAATACTTTTCTAACTAATTGAAATAGTTTTTTCTTCCCTCTCGGTCCTATTATAGCAGTAAGCTAAAGTTATGAAGGTCAAGGTCTCTGGTTGTTTCCTGGCAATGCGTCCACTCCTGTTTATCCTACTCTCAGGTTGTATCATGTTGTTTTGCGCAGGATACAGTGCTACGCCACTAAATACTACTAAAAGTCTCCTCCCCCCTCTAGACCTTGAAGTAAGTACACATTTTCTCTACTACATGAGGGAAATAATGGTGTTGAAACCTTCCCCATCCCAGACCCATAGATGGGTGTCCTGGAATGTTAAAGGGCTCAACCACCCAATCAAAAGAGCAAAAGTTCTGCAACATTTAAGGTCTCTGAGGACAGAAGTAGCTCTACTCCAAGAAACACATCTCCTAGCTAAATCCACCACATGGCTGAAGATATCTTGGGTAGGAGAAGTGGCATCTAGTTCTGCCCCTACAAAATCCAAGGGGGGTAACCATATTGTTGAGATGCTCCTTGGCTTGGAAAATTGACAGTGTCAAGAAAGATAACCAAGGCAGATGGCTGGTGTTACGGCTAACCTCACCGGAGGGAGCTTTGATTTTGGGTAATCTTTATGCCCCTAACAGTGAGCAAACAGATTTTTTCCCGGCAGCGAGTCAGGCAATCTCAGAGCTCCAAATAAATGGCCCCCCTTCCCATCATATTGGGAGGGGATTTCAATCTGGTACAGGACATTCTTCCTGGATAAGTCAACACCTACCTCAGCTGCCACCCCTAAAGCGAGACAATCCCTTGCTGACTTGCAGAAAGAGTGGACCCTAGTAGATGCTTGGTGGAAGGAGCACCCCACTGATAGAGATTATACATTCTTTTCCACCCCACACCACATGTATAGCTGTATTGACTGCTGGTTGATGAACAACATTACAGGAAGAGGGGTCACCGACACAGGGATTGGCTCGATAGTGATATCAGATCATTCCCCGATCTGGCTTTCATACCTCCTTTCTAGGCAACCTACCCATAAAGTCCAATGGCGCTGTAACCCACTACTTTTTAAAGATCCAGATTTTGCGCGAATGCTGTCTTCTGCCACAAAGGAGTATTTCTCTCTAAACTCAGAATGTGCAATTTCTCCAAGCATGGTCTGGGATGCTTTTAAGGCGGTTTTGTGGGGACGCATAATCGCCTTTTCTGCAGCAAGGGACAAGGCATGAAAGGCTAATCTCACTTCTATGCTGGCTGAACTAGCCAGTTTGGAACGGAGGTTCAAAGCCATCTCACAGACCAATGTAAATAAAGACCTGTATTGCAGAATACTTAATCTTAAATATCAGATCAATGTAATACTACAACAAAAAGCTGAGGGCACCTACTACGTTCCAAACAAGAGTTTTGGGCCAATGGCGAAAGATCTGGGAAGCTCTTGGCCTACCACCTATGTAAGCAGCAGGCGGCTACGTGGATACACTCCCTCCGTACCTTATCGGGTTCAGTAGCCACTACCCCAAGGGATGTGAACCAAACAATGCAGCTGTTTTATAACCCCCTGTACCAAGCTCGTTCTTCTATAAACCCCGCTGAACTGGGTCAGAAGTTAATGGGGTTTTGTCGCCAAGCACAACTCCCCTCCTTACCTCCCGAGCAAGTGCCTCTATTGAAGATACCTGTATCCTGCGATGAGTTAAAGCTTGCATTAGCGAGTATGGCATGTGGGAAAGCCCCTGGTCCGGATGGTATGTCAGTGGAGCTTTACCAGGCATTAGGCTCAGATATCTTCCCCCCACTTCAACTGGCTCTCCAAGACTCGCATAAAAAGCATATCCTCCCACCAACCATGAGGGATGCTATTATCACTCTTCTTCCAAAAAAATCGTCCGACCCATTAGACTGTGCGAATTTCAGGCCAATATCTTTATTGTCGGTTGATACTAAAATTCTAGCAAAGGTGCTCGCCACTAAATTGAGTTTGGTGCTCCCCTCTATCATCCTCCCTGCACAGGCTGGTTTTCTGAAGGGGAAAACTGGGGTAGACAACACACGCCTTCTACTCGGCCTTAAATGGCTAGCTTCTAAAGCCCCACACCCCACAGCTGCCTTGGCAATAGACTTTGCTAAAGCATTCAACTCCTAAGAATGGGTTTTTCTACATGAAACCTTAAATGTGTTCTGGTTTGGGCCATATTTTAAACAGTTGGTACACACTTTGTACGCTTCCCCATGGCATGTATACTTACAAATAGTGATATTCCCCCCATTTCTCTCTCCATAGAGGTACCAGGCAGGGTTATCTGCTCTCCCCTCTCCTGTTCCTCATTGCCTTGGACCCGCTGATATGGGCTATCATTGCAGATACTCGGATACAAGGCATCGAAAGTAAGGGCATACATATGTCACCATGGCATACGCAGATGACCTCCTCTTGACTCTAACCAATCCTCAACAAGCAATTCCTGAGATACTTCTTCTTTTGGAAGAGTTTGCCACACTTTTAGGTCTTCAGATAAACCAAAAAAAGACTATCTTGGCTCCTCTGAACTCCTTATGTACAAAGGATTGTACACAAGGTACCAACCTTACCTGGGCGGAACACAGCTTCAGCTACTTAGGGATGCAAATCCTCTTTAAATGGACAGCCCTGGAAACGGCTAACTTCTCTCCACTGTGCACCCAGCTGCCAGTAGAAGTGGAAAGGTGGCGCAGACTTGAACTGTCCCTTCCAGGCAGGGTAGCTGCAATTCATACGTTGCTCCTGCCACGGATTTTGTTCCTTTTGAATAGCTTATCCATTCCTCTCTCTGCAAAACTTTTCCAGTTCCTGGATAAGTTAGCATCCAACTTTATCTGGGACTATAAACCACCAAGGTGGAGCAGGAAAAAAACTAGAGCACACTGGGCTAGAGGCGGCCTTAATGCACCCTGGTTCTATGGCTATCATCTAGCATGTCTGGCAGCCTAGGCCACCAGGTGGTTTGCGTCATACAACCTGGCAACCCCCCCTTGGGTTCATCTGGAATCTGATCTGGCATGTCCCTATATACTTTATAATCTCCTAACACTTCACTCAAAACTGATCCACACCCGCCCCCCCATAATCTCCTACACCGCCCGAGCTTGGAAACTACTATTCTCTAAATCTTATACATCCAAGATGGAATCATACCACCTGATACAATATGCCCCTATATAGCACAACAGTCTAATTCAGATTGATGGTAAAGAGTCTGCTGGTCGAACTGGCAGCAACAAGGTATTCGGACAACCCAAGACCTTGTTGGTCCCGGAACCAAATATTTGCTATCATTCGAGCAATTGCAGAGCAAATATGCCCTGCCAAACAAAGATTTTTGGCGCTATCTGCAGATCCGCAGTGCCCTAACTCCACTTCTTAATAATAGTACAGACAGCAAGCAGTGGCAATGGCTCACTGACCCCCGCTCCATGGATACTCGAAATGGCCTCATGGGTAATTTTTATAGTACTTGGAGGGACTCGCAACCTAATCCCACATAGAACTGTAGAGTACAATGGGAAAACTACTGGGAGTATCAGTCTCAGAAGTGCAATGGTTGACCTACTGTAAAAGCATTCATCACTCATACAAAGATTCCAATAGCCGCTTTATACAACTAAAAATATTGTTGCTGTGGTATCGCACCCCAGAGTTACTGTACAACAGGGGCTTACTCAGTCATAACCTCTGCAGGTGCTGTGCACAACCAAATGCTCACATCGAACATATACTCTGGTCCTGTCCCTCCCTTACTCTCTTTTGGGCTATGGTGGCTAAAGACTTCTCTCAGGTGTTGAAGGTTATGGTCACCCTAATTGCCGTCTTGGTACTTCTGGGAGATACAAACCTAATGGCAGCCCTTTCTAAACCCCTGCAGTATTGGGTCCTCTCTTCCATACTAGAAGCCAAACACCTTTTGCACATGCACTGGAGACAGTCCATAAAACCTAGCAGGACTATGTGGCACGTGGCTGTTGCACGCCTATCTCTGTTTGAGCCGCTCTCATCCTTGCAGGGATCAAACTTGCATCTATTTTATGCTAAATGGGGGCCCTATCTCCAGTCTGACTTTTTGAAAATTCCAACCCAGCCAGAGAACCCTCCCTGAATAACTAGGGTCTGTTGAGATCTCCTCTCCTCCCCCGGTCTGGTTACAATGCAATGGGGATCTTTTAAGATTGGGGTGAAAGCATTGACCTTCATTGTTTAATATGGTAGGACGCACACAATGTACGCCTATGATTTGCCTCTTACATACTAATATGTCTCTAGGGAACAGATCATAGTCTTATGTAACATATATTTACCATTTGTACATTGGCATTTTGTGTCATTGACCTGATTGTATATCTGTAGTTCCTACAAAACTGCGAACTGTATTATGTATGATAAAGGAAATACTTAATAAAAAACATTATACGATAAAAAAAAAAAACTTTTTATTGAACAAAAAGAAAGCAAATTGATTACAAAGCAGGATTCCCTGTACGATTGCAGGATCATGAAATGTACAATCATGTTCTATGAATATACAGTTAGCAATAGACATAAACCAGTGTGACTTCATGCTGTTGATGTATCTGGGCTGTGATCCAGTACACAGGCCAGATATACTGTATGTGCTCATGTCAGAGAATATAAACATATCACCAGGTAATTATTGAACAGATAACCAATAATGAAAGTACTAGCAAGTCCTAATGAGGATCTGGTATCGATTCTGATAGAGGCTGAGGTTTAAGCTTTGGGCTACTAGAGGACTTAGAGTAAGTAAGGAGGATCTTAGGTATGCAACATGGATGGGAAGCAGTGGTGAACCTAAATCAATTTTGCTTCTGGCAGTCTGGCTTGGTGGAAGGCACCTGTGGCATGAAGGGTGCTCATGTCTTATCATGCTTAGTTAGGGTGCCTCTAGCAAAGTGAGGCATTCTTTCAAAGCTGCCACTCTATCCAGTGACACTTTCCAGTGGTCAAAGGAAGGAATCTCCATGGTTCTCACCTTCTGGAGAATCAGTCTTTTAGCTTCAAGTGACGTGGTCACAAGCCAGCAGTGCTGGTATTTGGGAGGATCCTGTGCATTGGGAGTGATCTCCAGTAGCCAGATAAGCAGGGTGGCTGTCACATGATAATTCAACAGAGTTCTGCAGAATGCTATACTTTTCTGCCATAGAGGGGAGATCAGGGGGTAGGACAATAGAATGTATGTCAGCTTCCCTCCCAGGACCCCACATCCCCAGAAGTGATCATGGGGCAGGAAATGGATGGCCTTGAGTTGTGCTATGCTTCTGTATCAGAGGTGTAGAATTTTATTCTGGATCAGTAGGAGTCTGCCCTCTGTGCAGGCTTCATGTGCCCTATGCCAGTCTCTTGCCCACTTTTCATCCGATATTGACACGGATAACTGGGTTTCACTTTTGGCTCAAGCACTCAGGGATTGGACTGGGAAGGAGCCTTGGACAGCCTATAAATGGCTCCTGCTCTGCCCCTGGGCATTCACAGCCATCTCCATGCCAGGTGGGATCTGGGGGTTTGATTGGGGTGACACCTTTTTTTCTGAGGAGGGGGTTCAATATACCCCTGATCTCCATGTATTGCCAATGGTCAGCTAGGGGCAGCTGAAATCTGGTTTGGCGGCCTTGGAAAGAGTTCATTACTTCTGTACCAGGAAGGAGCACATCCTATACCGTCCATATACCCCAGTTACTCCATGTTAAACAATTTAAGGTTTTATGGTCCACTTTGATCCAAGGGTTGCCCTATGGGGGTAGAGGGAGTCAGCAGGATTTGGTTTTAGTAGTTTGGTTAGTGCCTGCCATGTCTGCAGGGAGCACTTTAAGGGGGTTGAGGTTACCCTTGTGTGGTTGGTTGGCTATAAGGAGTCCTCCTAAAGATATTTATCCAAACAGCCATCTCCAGACCCACCCACTGTGAGGCTCCAGGATGGGGGCTTTTAGCCACTGTAGTGTCTGCTGTCCACATCATTTTGAGTAATTTAATTGATTTCTTTATGTATTTATTTTAGCCAGTTTTGCTCCTTGCTGCTGCCTACCTGGACATGAGAATATACCTCCTTGGTGGCATGTCAACACTGTCCATCTCTAAACGTAATGCCTCTCTAGAGCAGATCCATGCTGTGGGACCCAAGAGTGTCAACAACTCTCATCATGGCAGCATGGGTTTTTCTCCATCCCACCACCCCAAGGTCAGGCCATACTTCTGTCGGCCTCACACAATACAGCACACTTGTGAACATGGGTCACCCCTCATGAGGGTGCAGGCTCCCCCAGCCCACCATAAGTGGATGCTGTATTGGTGGAAATTGACATCACCAGCCTCACACTGCACTCAGCAATGTTTGCCTGTCCTGGGTGCTCTGATCCAGCTCCCTGAGTTTGCTCTTGAACCCAGATCACTGGCATGAAAACTCATCTTGCTTCTGCTGGGACCCTAGGTTTATTTTGAGTAACTAAGCAAACTGATTGACTGATAATGTACCTAGCTGAAAGATTTTCCATCTGTGGCCATCAAGGGATAGGTCAGTTTTGGGAAGTTGATTAGCGGTGTTTTTTTTTTTTTTTTGTTATTTTAGAATTTTTGGCCAGGAAAGGCACACTGAGACAAAGCTCATTGCCAGGTGCATCCTGGGAACACAAGGAGGTCAAATGACTTGTTCATGGTCACATGGTATGCAAGTAGCAATTGTGGAATTTAAACCTGGGTCTGCTGGGTCTCCAGGTTCACAATTTAGTGCTTTAACATGTCTATACTGTGCTGTACTAGGATAGTCTATACTTGCAGGGGTTTTTAACCGCAGCACTTTGCGTGATTATTGTGGTTATTTTTCACTGGAAGATATTGTCCACAAGTGCAATAAAGTATGCTGAAGGGCAGAAAACAATTATTGCAGTGAGGTACTTTTATCTTCTATTACAGGAAAATTATCACCATTGTGGAGAAACACTGAATTGCGGGAAAAAAGTCCCACAATTTGACACCTTTTACCACAACTGCAGAACAAAGTGCTGAACTGCAGAAATATTTGCCGCAACCTGGAAAATCAGTCGATTAATAACCACTGCTAACCCAGGCTGCATTTATTTCGCAAACTGCATTTTTCCTTGGGGGGGGGGTCACAAATTGTGATAAATACCTGCTTATTTTATGCCTACTCAAACATACCAGACCTTGGTACAAGAAAAGTAAAATAACATTGAGCGACTGGTTACTAAATAAGAAGCAGGTTTCTCACAGACTAACACAAACACATTAGCAATAAAATGTACTCTTAAAATTGGCATCAATAGTCCTGTGTCCTACTTGGGTGACACTTACATCTGAGAACTGTTTAATACACAGGGGAAATAGTGCTGGCAGTCAGGACACAGCACATTAATAATATCAGTGCCTTTCAAAACTTCCTGATTACCAGTACAAAAATAGCGGCCACCTTTACTCACTAACTCATCTACTTACTTATCTGGACTCTAAAAATAAAATGTCCTCCAAATAAAAAGAACAAATTGATTTACTTTTCTTTTCTATCCCCTCCATTCCCAAATGTTTAAAAATGTACTTCTTACAGTTTTATTTTTGGGGGATTCTTTTCATACCATGGACAGCCTCCCCTCTTGTTACTGTCCTACCATGGAAATCGTTGGTGCTTTCCTTAAAAAGATAACATTGAAACCCTGACTTTGCTGATGCCTTCTGTCATGTTTATTTATGTGATCTTGTATGGGGAGAGGTGAACATTCAGCCAGTAGAATTCTGCAGGAGTTTAAATTCCTGTGTAAGCCAGTCCGCAGAGATGGGTTATTTCAGATCCCACCCATTAGATGGGGTACCAGCCAGAGTTCAAGAATATGTCCAGGTACTGGGACTAACAGGGGATCCCTGGAAACAGTTGCCAACAAACACACAGGGCAAACAAATTACTAAAGCCACTATCCATACTGGGGAGGTAGAGTTAACACAATAAAAATTTTTATGGGCCATACAAATGTACCGCACATAATTCTCAGGGTGACACATACGTATTCCACAAGGCACTTCACACAGAGGGATTCTGTAATATGGGCCTCCTTAATTACTGCATATAACATTTACCCCTCTATAACGCTATTAAGATACAGCCTGTAGATCTGTCAGACTGCAACACCCAGAGTGAGGAACTGTGTCTGCAGTTGTACAGTGATCCATTCATCCACTCTCTGGTGCTATGGGATCAAAATGGTCTGTCCACCCAAGAAGAGCTAAACTAATATGGGTAACTGTCCCCAGGCTCACTGCAACCTACCCTCAGTTCCAGCATGTTGTGGGGCACACTTTCCTGACACCTCACTGGGCACAAACATATCTAGGCAGTCCACACTTCGCACACATGTAACCTTCGTCTGGATGGAGGGATCTCAACGACCAGATATGTCAAAAGGTTTTCTTCTTGACTGCCCCATGGCCATACATATGGCCTGAGGCTGCTCTCTTCCACCACCTCAAAACCTAGAGTGGGCTCTCATGAAACCTCACGCAAATCCCTAGTGGGGATACCCCCACTCCATCAACATCACCTGCATTCAGACTTTTGGGCCTCTAAATCTTTTTGTTGTTTTGAGATTCTCATTTCTCTGTTTTCTCATTTTTCAGCATTGGCTCTTCACACTTTACGCTGTTGTCCTTGCTGCTTCTGGCATGGACACATCTCCTCACCCCCCACCCTCCAGATGAGAGACAACAGAGGGATCAGCAGCTTAGGGGTGAAAACGCTGCTGAATTCTGTTGTCTCTCTTCTGTGGACCAGGATATCTGCTCTCCTATGGACTGTTAAAGTCAGCTCAGCCTAGAAATGACTCCCTGGATGCAGGTGCCCTTCATTTTATGAGAGATGGGAGGGGTAGACAGCAGCCGAACAGGCTCCAGTTACTGAGCACATACAGTACATCCAGCAGATGCATTCACTCAGCAGGCCTGCTCTGCTGACAGGAAGGATGTCTGGAGCAGGAATCCTGGCTTCAGGGCTGCTGGTACATTTAACTACTTTAGTAATAATAGAAACATAGAAGCTGACGACAGATAAGGACCGCAAGGCCCATCCAGTCTGCTCATTTTTTCTACCTTATGAATGTGCCATAGGCCTATACTCTGTCAAAGGCCTATCTAATCATACTCAACTGTAGTGCTCCCTTATGCCTATCCCATGCCTGTTTGAAGCCCTGCACTGTATTCATATCCATCACTTCCTGAGGTAGGCTGTTCCATGCATCCACTACCCTTTCTGTGAAAAAGAACTTCCTCACATTCTCCCTTAATCGGCCTCCCCCTAATCTCATGCTGTGTCCTCTTGTCCTGCTATTTTTCTTATATTTGTAACCCCTAGATGGCGCTATCCCAGGGGCTACTACCCCTGCCTGATTTGCCACTAACAGGTTGAGGGGCCTGGATCCAATGGCGGGTGCCTCCACCCAGAGGTCAGGGTTTGCAATAGTTAAACTAACTTGGTCACAGCCCTCTGGGACACTGCAACCCCCCTTTCTTCCCACTAATGGCCCACACAATATATCAGAATTACCTTCACAGTATACACTTACCCCCAGGACTGGTTCCGGCACTGGGACCTCCTGTGAAATGAGATACAGTGCAACAATCACAGTACAGTACTTTAACATAGACAAATACCTCAGGCAGTATAACTTTGCTGAAACAAGCAGCTCTGATTTATTTAGGGGATATAACAAGGACAGGGGAAATCAGGTTAATTAGCTATTACTCTAATAATCTACCTATGGCTCTGTGCACAGGCCTATCCCTATCAGTTACTGTCCCTGGGTACCCAAGCCCTAGTGGCTAGTCCAAACCGTGGCAGCTGGTGGGGCCCTTTCACACAAAGAAAAGGAGAATTAAACAGTCAGCAGTACAGTAATTCCATTTGGATTTAATGTGGCAATTCAACAGGAGCGACCCTGAATTAGTACTCACGACCTCCAAATAAGATAGGGTCCTTCAATGTCAGCAGGGCTCACTTGAGGTACACAAACCTCTTCACACATTTATATAAAAAGCACTATACCAGGCAGGCTGCATCTGTATCCCGATCGCAATTACTGCACAATACCGGAGAACACACAGCAGATTCAGTTCCTGACAGACCGAGTGCAATTTTCAGCAATTCCTCCAGTCTTCTACAGGGTGAGCCTGGTTTCTACTCTTCAGATATCCTTTGATTCTTTTCACAGGACAGATTCAGTCCTAACAAGCAGTTACACAAGCTGCAGACCGGAACTCTGGGCCTTACCGTTTTTGACTAAAACTGCACACTGAAAAAGCACAGGGCTCCTTCCTTCTTCACTGCCAAAGCTCAACTGAAACTCCAACCGACAAAACCGAGCACTTCCTTTGAGTTCCTCCCAGTTCTTGACTGGATTGGCTGTCACTCACAATAGACTGCTGCTGTTGGTCCAAAAGGCACTGAAGTCTAAACTACATCTCCCAGAGTCACTGCCCATACAATCCTCTTGTGGCTGGCTCAGATTATGAGTCCAAGTTCTGATTCGTCCAAGGCACCATTTTAGAGCTAGCTTACCCCACACTGATTGGTCCAGTTCAGCAGTTCAAAACTAGAATGAGGAACTAGCAGACACAGTTCTGACTGCAAAGAAAGCAGGTTAGACAAACTGTAATTTCATTATTACTCTAAATAATTTCTGGCAAACAGTTACATCTTTCAGATAGGTTCCCTTTGCACTCCTAGTGACTGCAAAAATGAAGTGAATTGGCAGCAGCTCGAGTGGTACTCAGAGAAGCACACAGTCCCCCATACAAACTAATTATGTCTGCAAGCAGACAGCTCTTAAAGAGACAGTACCAGAGGCTCTAAAAACACTCACTGATAAATGGCTTAAATGCCAAACACCATTCAGGCTTGGAGCATTCAAGCAAGCTCCTGGAAGTCTTTTGGGAATCCCCATTTGCAGGGGGGTTACATATTGAAACATGTTAGACTCTTTCACCTTGTTAATGCCCTTAAGATGTTTGAATGTTTTGATCATATCACCTCTCTCCCTCCTTTGCTCTAGGGTATACATGTTGCGTTCCGTTAATCTGTCCTCATATTTTCTGATGCAGTCCCTGCACCATTTTGGTTGCCCTTCTGTGGACTGCCTCCATTTTGTTAATGCCCTTGTGCAGGTGCGGCCTCCAGTATTGCACGCAGTACTCCAGATGGTGCCTAACCAGTGTCTTAAAGAGGGATTATTACCTCCCTCTTACAACTTGTGATGCCCTACTACTACACCCCAACATCCCTCTAGCCTTACCTACTGCTTTAGTAGTCTGCTTGGATGATTTCAGGTCATCTGTGATGATGATGATGCCCAAGTCTCTTTCTCCCCTTGTGATTGCCAGCAATTCCCCTCGCAACCTATGGGTGGCTTCAGGGTTTCTCTTCCCTATGTGCATGATCTTACACTTCTTTGCATTAAACCCCATTTGCCACTCTTCCGACCATTTTGCCAGTTTATCCAGATCTCTTCTCATTCTGCCCATCCCATCTGAATCATCTACTCTGTTGCAGATCTTGGTGTCATCTGCAAACAGACAAACCTTACCCTCCAGTCCATCTGCAATGTCACAGATGAAGATATTGAAGAGGACTGGCCCCAGGACTGATCCCTGAGGTACCCCACTTGTGATTTGCATCTTTTCTGACTATACCATTTACCACCACTCTCTGTTTTCAGCCCGCCAACCAGTTTGCCACCCAGTTGACTAACTTCTCATCCTCCCTGAGCCTACCCAGCTTATTAATCAATCTTCAATGTGGACCAGTATCGAAAGCTTTGCTGAAGTCAAGGTAGGTGACATCCACTGCTCCCCCTTGGTCCACCACTCTGGTTATCTAGTAAGAGAAATTTATATGAGATTAGTTTGACAGGACCTTTCTGTTGCAAACCCATGCTGTCTTGGATCCTGTGCTCCTTTGGATTCCAGGTGTTGCACTATCCTTTCCTTAAGGAGTGCCTCCATAATCTTGCCCACTACTGAGGTAAGACTGACTGGTCTGTAGTTCCCTGCTTCCTTCCTGCTACCACTGTTGTGGAGCGGGATCACATGAGCCCTTCTCCAGTCTTCTGGAACGTCTCCTGTGCTCAGAGTCTCACTAAACAGTTCTGATAATGGCTCTGCTAGTTCCATACTTAGCTCTTTTGGTATCCTATGATGTATGCTATCAGGCCCCATTGCCTTGTCCACCCTGAGCTTAGAGAGCTCTTGTAGGATCCTTTCTTTTGTGAAGGGACTAGTGCACACCTACCTCCCCCCCCCTTGTGTCCATGGTGCTGAGCTGTGGGCCCTGCCCTACCTTCTCCTCAGTAAATACTGAGCATAAGTATCTATTTAGGATAGTTGTTTTTCTTGGGTCCTCCTCCTCACACTCCCCGGCTTACAGACAGGGTGAGAGCTAGTTACACCTGCATTCCCTGATGAATATTCCTTCTTTGAATGTGTGGACAGATAGAGGCTTGACAACTGGGGAAGAACTACTTTTAATTAGTTACTTAAAAAAAAACTATCAGTTTTTAATTAAAAATGTTGTTTTGTTTGTTTTCTGTTTCCTCACTTTATAAGTGTAATAAGACACTTTAGAAGTGTGCTTTATGCTGATCTAACCACAGTTCCACAGGCTAAAGGTACTCCACCTGCAGCATCATGCCGCGCTATGCCTCCTGATGGGGTCTGGTTGAGCAGTCCAGCTGGGGCCAGTCGGAGAGAAACAAAGGAATAAAACAAGAAAGTGTAAAGGCTCTTGGAGGCAGGATGAAGACCTTGGGCATGGTCTTGCACAATAAAGGTAGGAGCCTTGGGAAGGAGACAATATTTAAAGGTGGTGTTGAGTGGGAGGCTGACTGATAGGGGCTATATACATAGAAACATAGAGATGACAGCAGAAGAGAACCACAAGGTCCATCTAGTCTGCCCAGGATTTGCAGTTTGCTACTCCCCTCCCTGGTTACATGCTCTGGATAATGGTGCCTTATGCCTGTCCCATGCTCGATTAAAGCCCCCGATAGTTTTGGCCCCAGTGGCCTTGAGGGGCAGGCTGTTCAAGGCATCTACCACCCTCTCAGGTGTCAGTGTGGCTCAGTTGGTAGCACATCTGCCTCTGAATCAGAAGGTCATGGGTTCTCGTCCCACACTGGGATTGGACTTATACCTAAAAATCGTTGGCATCTGAGTGCAGTATTGGGGATGCTGTACTGCTGGGGTGTGCTGTCCTTTGGATGAGACATTAAACTGAGGTCCCTTCTGCCCATCCAGGTGGAAGTAAAAGAACCCAGGGCACTCTTTGCAAAGAGCAGGGAACATTCCTGGTGTCCTGGCCAACATTCCCCTTCCCATAAACCGGCTCATGCAATTATCCAGGCTGTGTGTGGGTGATGATGTGTGATATGGCCACCACCACACATTCAGTCACTTCACTACCAGTCTAGCATTGCTTGTAAAGCACTTTGGGATACTGTGTATGAAAAGCACTATATAAATACTGATTCTTCTTTTTCTTCTTCTCTCTATGAAGTAAAACTTCCTGATGTTTGTCCCGAACTTGCCCCTTCATAGTCTCAGATTGTGCCCCCGCATTCTGCTGCCTTCTTTGGAGTGGAAAATTAATTTACCTGAACCTTGTTTAAACCCTTAATGTATTTGAATGTCTCTATTATGTCACCCCTCTCTCTCCTCTGTTCCAGGGAGTACATGTTTAAATCCCTCAGCCTCTCCTCATACATGTGACAAGGTACCTTTGTAAATGAGCCTATGGCTCAAAGGTTTTCCAAACTGCTGTTTAAATAAAATAAATAAAAAAAATAAATACGGCTTCTGCTGCAATCCCTGAATCATCTATGTCACCCTCCTTTGCACTGTTTCCAATCTGTCTATTTTCTTTCTGAGGTGTGGTCTCCAAAACTGTACCCAGTACTCCAGATGAGGACTGACTAGCATCTTGTACAGCAACAGAACCACTTCCCTCCTTCTACTTGTGATCCCCTCCCAATGCAGTTCAGCATGCCCCCAGCTTTTACAGTCACCTTTTCAAACTGCCTTCCCACCTTCAGGTTGTCTTTTATTATGATCCCCAGATCATGTTCCTCACTAGTTTTTGTTAGACCCCCCCCCCCAAGATAGTAGTCAGTTCTTGGGTTGTTTCTTCCTAAGTGCATAACCTTGCACTTTTTTGTGTTATACTTCAGCTGCCATGCTGTGAACCATTTTTTCCAGTTTCTGTAGGTCTGATTTAATTTTTTTCTACTCCTTCTGCAGAGTCCACTCTGTTGCATATTTTGGTGTCATCCGCGAACAGACATACCTTTCCCTTGAGCCTCTCTGCAATGTCGGCTATAAATATGTTAAACAGCAGAGGGCCCAAACCGGAGCCCCACTGGTCACCCCACATTCTGTGGATAGCGTGCCGTTTACCTGGATCCTCTTCATCCTATCTTGTAGCCAGTTTTGTACCCACATTGCAACCTTCTGTCCTACCCCCATGCAATCTAATTTTTTTACCAGCCTTCTATGGGGTACCGAGTCAAAGGCTTTGCTAAAATTAAGGTAGACCATATCGATGGCCCCTCCTTTGTCCACAGCCCTTGTTACCCAGTTGAAGAACTCGATTAGCTTTGTTTGGCATGATCTTCCTGATGTGAACCCGTGCTGTCGGTGGTCCTGTTGTCCACTGGACTCCAGGAATGCTATTATTCTCTGCTTAAGTAATAATTCTATCACCTTCCCCACCACAGAGGTAAGACTCACTGGGCAGTAGTTTCCTGCTTCCTCCCAGTGACCAGATTTGTGAAGTAGAACCACTGTTGTCCTTCTTCAGTCCTAGGGAACTTCCCCACTCTCCAGTGATTCAGTGAAGAGTTCTGCCAGGGGGTTTGCCTATTCTTTTCTCAGTTCCTTCAGGATTCTTGGTCCTTGTTATATGGCCCCATTGTCTTATCCACCTTCAGGTTGTTTAGTGCCTTCATGACTTCACCCTCTGTGAAGGGGCATGTATCAACCCCTGAACATGGGAGGTTATTTTTTTGTATCGCTGGGCCGTTTCCCTCTTCTGTGGCTAGTCTTACTGTACCTCCCTTAGTTTTCCATTTCTGTTTTATATACCTCACAGAATGACAGAAATTTGATGGCAGAAAAGGACCACACCAGCCCATCTAGTCTGCCCTTATATCCACCCCTTCCCCCTCCTCCTTTTACTGGCTCATAACTTTCCCCTCTCCTCCCAACCCATATGTCTGTCTCATGTCCTCTTGAATCCCCCCACTGTTTCGGATACCACCACCTCCCCGGGTAGCCTGTTCAAGGACTCCACCACCCTCTCTGTGAAGAACTTCACAAAGCCTCTCTATTTCCCTCCTTCCAATCTGAGACTGTGCCCCCGTGTTATAGCTCCCTCCTTCCCCTTATTGATCCACTTCATATACTTAAAAGTTTCAACCAGGTCCCCACTCTCCCTTCTAGTCTGTAGTGGGTATAGATTCAGCTCCCTCCACCTCTGTTCATATGTTGTTCCCAGCATCCCATGCACCAACTTGGTTGCTCTTCTCTGATTCCTCTCCACCCCCTCAATGTCCCTACGTAGGTGCGGTCTCCAGAAGTGTACCCCGTACTCCAGGTGCAGCCTCACCATTGTTTTGTACAGCAGCATTAGTACCTCCCTCCTTCTGCTAGTTATGCCCCTTCCAATGCAGGCCAACATACCATTTGCTTTTCCCATCGGCTTGCTGCACTGGTTCCCCACCTTAAAGACTGAGTTAGTAAAAACCCTGGACAGCAAACAATTAATTCTACAGACTGCTCTAATTAGGAAGTTTACAGCTCTTCAGTCAAACAGGGACTTTCACTGCTGCAGCAGTAGCTTAGTCCAATGTGATGTCATCACTCTCCAAGGCTCAGTCAGAAGGAAAGAAAGAGCCTGACTGTTTCCAGTTAGTACAGAACAAGTTAACAAAAGCTGATGTAAAGAAAACCACAAAACCAAATAGCATGACATTTTCAGCAAACACTACTCATGACACAGGGACTTGAATTCAGGCATTTTTTAACAATGTGTAAACTGGTTGCCATTTATCTTTAAGATTGCTTGATATAATAATCCCCAGATCCCTCTTCTGCACTGTTTCCTTGATTTCCTCCCCCCCCCCAAGGGTATAAGTTGCTCAAATGTTTTTCTGCCCCAAGTGCATCACTGCACACTTTTTCACATTGAATTTTAGTTGCCAGGTTTCCGACCACCTCTCTAGTTTCTCCAGGTCTTGCCTCATGGCCTCCACTCCCCCTTGGCTGTCCACCGTAGTGCAGATTTTCATATCATCAATGAATTGGCACACCCTACCCTTTGGTCCTTCCACTAGATCACTGATGTAAATGTTAAAAAGTAGGGGTCCCAGTACTGACCCTTGAGGCACCCCACTCATCACCCCCTTTACCCTGGAATGTACCCCATTTACCACCACTGTTTGGCTCCTTGCTGTCAACCAGTTTTCCACCCACCTACTTACCTTCTGGCCCACCCCTCAGCTCTCCAGCTTATTTACTAGCCTTCTGTGTGGGATGGTATCGAAGGCCTTACTGAAGTCCAGATAGGCCATGTCCATCGCCCCTCCCTGGTCCATTACCTGCATCACCCAATCAAAAAACGTTAACAGGTTGGCCTGACATGATTTCCCATTCATGAAGCCATGCAGCTTTTTGTACTGCATACCACTGGCCACGAAGTAGTCTACCACCCTTTCTTTTATTAACGTCTCCATTACCTTTTCCACCACCAAGGTGAGACTGACAGGGCAGTAGTTTTTGGCTGCATCCTTGCTCCCCCCCTCATGTAGTGCAACCACCTCTGCCCTCTTCCAGTCCCCAGGCACCCACCTGGTATCCATGCACAAGTTAAACAGTCTTGTCAAAGGTGCTGCCAGCTCCTCCCTCAGCTCAAAGAGTACCCTTGGGTGCACGTCATCTGGTCCCATTGCTTTAGCCACCTTTAACCTGCCCAGTTCCTGCCTTAATCTATGAATTGTGAACATTCTATAATCCATTCCTCTACAGTCCCCTCCCTTCTCCTCCAGCTCTGGTCCTCTACCCTCACCCACTTTCATGAAGATCGAACAGAAGTAGCTATTTAGTGCCTCCGATTTTTTGAAGTCCCCCTCCAGTTTTATTCCTCCCTCCCCCTTCAATCTCATTATTCTTCGCCGCGCCTTCCTTCTTTCTCCTCATACCTAAAAGAGGTTTTCTCTCCCGTCTTGACCTGCTTTGCTATTTTCTCCTCAGTGACCTCTTTAGCCCTTCTTATCTTCTGCCCTGCTTCCCTCCTCATCTCTCTCTCTATATGCCTCCCTATGCTCCTCCCTTTGTGTCATCTTATACCTCCTGAATACCCCTTTCCTCTTCCTGACCACCCCTGCCACCTCCCTTGTAAACCATAGAGGTCTCCTCCTTCTTCTGTTCTTCCTAACTTTCTTGAAGCAAATGTCAGTGGCTTTCAGCACCCCTCCCTTAATTGTTGCCCATAATTCCTCCGCATCCTTTATATTCCCCATCCCTGACATTTCTTCCCCAAATATCCTCTTCATTCTGTTAAAGTCTGCTTTCTTGAAGTCCATTATCCTAGTTCTTGTCCTGTTTACTTCCCTAAAGAAGGTCTTGTCACCTTTTTTTTACTCCTTCTGCAATCATCACCTCCGTCTGGGCCTAAGCATTCCTTATTACTCTCCTGCTTTCTTCATCTTCTGTTTGTATTTTTCTTTATCCTGGTCATTATTTGTCGCTCTGAATTTCTTATAGGCAGCCCTTCTATACATTTTATTTGCACAATGGCAGGAGCAACTGTGGGAGCAACTGTGGGAGATGGCATGGTGGGAGATGACTGAGGAGGTGGGAGGGGCCATGGAATTAGTCCTTGCCCTCTGAGGGGAAAGCACGAATTGTGCTGTGCACCATATTTGCAGTTAGATGGCATTTCATAGTAGAATGTGACCTCATTTGGCCCAGCACTATGGATGGGGCTGTCACTTTAACCTCTACAGCTAAAGAGCCGAGCTTCACTGCCGCATCAGTTTGGTGGCATAGTGGAAAGGTCTGCAGGCTGATAAGCAAGAGATGGTAAGTTCGTATCCAGGCAAGATCCCTTCAGTTTTCTTTTGTCAGAATTTCACAAGAGTAGAGACCCATGGCAATGTGGAGTTAAACTAGTAAATATAAAGGATAGAGAGTTCAATGCAAGAATGAATAAGTGCAACTGTAAAGTCCTGTCTTAGAGGTATGGCTGCCTTGGAGGCCGATCCGCCTTGAAGACAACTTGCATTTAAGAAATGTGTCTCTTGGGGAGGCATACAGGAAACTGGTGTTCTATGCTGAGCACTCGTCTTCCAGTTCTTGAGCTGAGAGAGAGACAGAGACAGAGAGAGAGAGAGAGTGGACACACTTCAAAGTGATATACTGCCTTAGAGGGACAGCTAAATGTGTCTCAGAACTCCATGCAGGAGGCAGTATAGCACAGTGGGTTAAGGTTCTGAGCTGCAGATGTGGAGACCTGGGTTTGACTCCCACAGCTGCCTAGGTGCATACTGTGTGATCTTGAGCAAGTCACTTAACTTCCTTGTACTCCCAGGGCACATCTGGAAACAAGCTTCTGCTTAGTGTTTTACTGCTGGTTAAACAATGTTCTCTTTCCCCTTTCCCTTTCCCTTCCCTAATGAAGCTTGGCATTGATACCAGAAGGCAGGAGACCACTTCTATAGGCAACATGTGAACAAGCAGAAAGTGGACCCATAAAAAATAGGAGGTCTCACAGAAAAAGAAACAGTATATCAAATATTACAATTGTTAAAGACATTTTATTTTAGGGTTGCCTGGAATCCCCTGAATGGAGTCGCATTTGTTGTGTTCCAATCTGATTTTTGGATTTCAGACTTTCGGAACTGTAGTCTGACAATCCTAATCCCTAAACTACATCCAAGACCTTATTATTACACACACATTTAGGATTTTGGATCCCTAATCTAAATCTGATTCTGATTTTGAGGAGGGATTGAATCAGAATTAGACTGTGAACTGGAATTTCCTAAAATCCTAAACAGTCCAATTGAACTGGAATAAGCCAGTGCCGAGCATTCCTACTTTATTTTCTCCCCTTTTGGTAGTATTTCTTACAAGAAAATGTTCTGAGATCTCCACAGTACAAACTAAAACTCACCATATAAGTGAAAATGTTCCAAATGTCAGAAACAGGGAGTGCTAAAAAGCCCCAGATAGTGTATTGGCACATGGAACGCACATGAACACGATTAGAGTCAGCCAAGGTCTCACAAGACCCATTGTCACCCATGCTGGACATCAGCGTTGATATGGAACAGTGACAATGTTAATGCAAAATCTATTTTAAAGTGATTTTCCAATTTCCAACTAGAAATTACTCTTGGCACCCCCAGGGCTCAAATTTCAAAACATCCGAGAACACTGAATTTCAGGACATTCTGTTCTATACCACTAAATACATTTGCTTAACAACAGGCTGTTAAAGCAATAAGGCATGACAGGGCCTCGGTTTATCAGGGGCTTTACCAATGCCTTCTGCGGTGTGTCACAATTTACATCCGTGTAATTTAACCACACGAGAAGTGGGTAGTCCCCCAGTGACCTACATCCTGGAATGCTTCGTTGCGATTATACAGTGGACCCATGTGTAAAATAATTTTATAATGTGATTATGTTTTTTTTTTATAAATACCCTTCCACAGCCATGCTATTACAGTATGTACCCACAGATAAGGGAAAGGAGAAATTGTTTAACCAGGAAAGGCACACTAAGCTGAAGCTTGTTTCCAGGTGCGACCTGGGAGCACAAGAAAGTTAAGTGACTTGCTCAGGGTCACACTGTATGCAAGTAGGGGCTGTGGGATTCAAACCCAGGTCTCCAGGTTTGCAGCTGACAGCCTTAAACCACTACGCTATACTGCCTCCTAGATAAAGACCTTAACTGACCAATCAGGTTGCAGGATATTTTATGTCCATTGTATATTTGGCCATTAAGACTTCATCTGCACCAGCTGCTTTTCCTGCTTTGAAATAATAATACTTCACTTGTGACATCAGAATAATTTCAGCAGCAGCAGCAGCAGAATGTGATGCCATAAGCAAAGGAGGCAGTATAGCGCAGTGGTCTAAAGCTCTGAGCTGCAAATTTGGTGATATCTAGCAGACCAGACCTGGGTTTGAATCCCACAGCTTCCATTTGAATACTGTGTGACCCTGAGCAAGTCACTTAACCTCCTTGTGCTCCCAGGTTGCTCCTGTAAAAAAAGCTTTCAGCTTAGTGTGCTATACCTGGTTAAACAACTAAATAAAAAAAAAAAGGATTATGACTTTAAAGCAAATATAAGCAACCTGAGCAGATGAAGCCCAAGCAGAGAAGATCCTGTTCCAATGAACATAGCTTCCATTATAAAACACGGAAAGTTGGGACATTTTAATTTGGGAGAGTGTTGTGTAGCTGCATTCTGCTGATTCTACTAGAACCAGACAATCTCTGTATATAAAGCAGATGAGGCTAAGCTTCATCTTATGCAAAAATCCTTCCCCCACATTGGTTACAAAAGACTTCATGAAGTATAAAACAGACAGTGAACCTTTACAATATGCAAAATAGAAGTAAAGATATGCAAAAATAATGAGCTATAGCCTTGCCAAGTCAATTGAATTTATGAGGTTTAACTGCAGCAAAAGTCAAGATTAGTTAATACCATAAATATTTACACTAAATACATGTTGCCTAGACATGGTATAATGACAGATACATAAAATTAACTCTAATTTCTGACTAGCTGCATTCTCCACATGCTGAAACACGCCACAGAGAGCAAATCTGGGGACAATGCATTCAAACTCTGTGAGTTAAAAAAAGACGCACATGCTTTTGAAGCCCTGAAGGCTTTGTCAGGTGTCAAGAAGGCTAAGGGGCACAGACCTATTCATGTGCATTTTTGTTATTCTGAATCATGGTATAATTGCTTGTCATTCTTAAAATTTAGGGGGTTGGCTGATGCAAGGAGAAACGAATGAACATGAATTAGTTAGTACAAAGAGATTTGGTGAGCTGAGAAAACAGAAGTAAAGTGAAAAACTCTATACTGGTCTTAAATGTAAATGAGTACAGCTAGAATAGAATGTTGGCATGAATTTCAGTGAGTTTCTCAGATGCAAGCTAGTTTTGCCACCCCAAAAAAAAAAAAACACAAATAAGAACTGTTTTGTTAGTCCAGTAAATGGTATCACCTGCTACATATATATATATATATATATATATTTTTTTGGTGGGGGAGGAGTAGAGTTTGCATTGTCTGGGCTAATCATAGCTACCACATTTTTTTTCTGAAACAGGAAATCTGGGCTGGTTATCTGAGGAGAAACTTCAGCATCAGCTTGTGAGCCAGTATTTGCCATCCACTTCAAAGCATTGAATAGGTGCAGAAATGGAAACTGAAGGCTCTTGGTTTTTGTACAACTGCCACATCAGACGCCAACTGAAACCAACTCAGGTCTGGAGGAAATCACTCATGAAAGAAAGTATAGTTTATCTCCCAGAAAGAGGTGAACTTATGGAACAGCCAGCCCACACAGACACTAGATATGAAGACAGTACAGGCCTCCAAGGCAAGCCTAGACTCACTTCAGATTACCAATGGAATTACAGAGTACTCTGAGATAAAGAGGGGTGGGGTATCCCTATAAATTAGTATATATTTGCATCAACTATTTATTATTCCCTGCTTTTCAAGGACCTAGAGTCCTTTCTAACCTCTAACCACTATGTCACTATGTAAAGAAAAAAATGTTAGTGGGCCAAGTATGGTTTCTTGGGGACCCTGACATTAAAATTGTTCATGCATGACTAACTTATGGGCAGTCCCCAACAGAATATCCAGGTTATTACATTTTTAAGCAACAGTGAATGAGAAATGAAATCAAAAGTCTTGCACGGGTCATATTGATAGAATTGGATAGTTTGAATAGATTCATGGGAGTAGAGTGCCCTGGCCTAATGCTTGATTGGATGGGAATCTTGGACTGAAGCAGTGACAATCAGGTTGGGGGGTGAATTACTGCACAAGCAATCCTCCGACACCAGCCACTGTGCTCGGACAATCCGCCATCTGGCAGTAGGAGCAACCTCCATCGCAGGGGGGGTTCTACGTCCCATGCACCACCCAGCTAATAATATAAACAACTCCAGGTCACACCCCACTGTAAAACAGCAGCAACAATGGTAACGCTCAAAAGGGAGAATGCCAAGAAATCAAAGTCGCAAGAGAAGCCTGCAACAAAATTCAGTCGGCAACATCAGGGCAAGAATAATCAGTTGCCCTACTGACGGGATAAGTTGGGCTGACAGGAGATTTGCTTGAGAACCAATCTTTATAGTATTTGGACTGTATTCAGGAGGACAACAAAGAGTCATGCATTACTAGCAGAAAGGTAATAGTCATCTTTGTGAAGGGGAATGATCTCTGCTTGTTTTCAAGCAGTAGAAAGTGCACCATGGTGAACAGAGTGATTATACAGGTGACGGAGTAGACTAGACCCATTTTTAAATGCCTTGGTTTATCTGAGACTATCCTGTTTTATATTTTTACGGCATGACTACATTATACTAAAGGGGAATAGTCTGCACTCTAAGAACCCCACACACAAGTGTGGGGCTGATCCCAATTTGCAGTTTGTATGCAAAAAAACTTATTTTACTTATTATTTACTGTAGTAGAATGGATTGCATCAGGCTGATTCTGCTAACTCCCAAGCTTAGATTTGCTGTGACCAGAAATCCCCAAATCCCCTGCAACTGATGTCAGAGCTGGGCTGCAGCAGTGGAGACTTCAATAGCATGCAGTGCATGTTTGAGTTTTTATAAGCTCTGGGGTCCAACATTCAAACATTTGATAGGCACTAATGGGTCTTTGCCCATGCAAACCAGGGTGTCCCTGGAACCCCATATCAAAAAGAGGCTGTTGCATGGGCAAAGAGGGTTGGCACCCACACAAAGCATAATGTATGCGCGTGGGCAAGGGGAAGAGCGTGGCCATAAATATGCCTGTTACCCCATATTCAGCAACATTGCGCTGCACAAAAGGATTTAGCATGGTCCCTTTGAACACTGCAAATACCGCCTAACAAAACCCTGACTTCACTCCGGGCAACCCTAGAGGCTGCTGGAGGTAATGCAGCCATGAAGCCATGTGGTTCCTGGCACCACCCTGCTGATCCCTGGTCCATTCTGTACAACATAATGTCCCTGTGCTAGTGGTGTCCCCTCCCTCTGATTGCCAGCTCCACCATATGTAGTAACATCCCTGGTGATAATGGTTCTCCCCCGATCCCCAGGTCCGTAATTAGAAATACAGTCCCTGGTAG
The DNA here is from genome assembly GCA_016271365.2 of Neoceratodus forsteri. Taxonomy (NCBI): domain Eukaryota; kingdom Metazoa; phylum Chordata; order Ceratodontiformes; family Ceratodontidae; genus Neoceratodus; species Neoceratodus forsteri. Next base: position 171,484,425 of record CM028130.1, on the reverse strand, counting down.
TAGCAGTGCCCTCCCCTCTTGGATCCCCAGCCCCGTAATTAGAAATAAATGCCCTGGTGGTAGTGGTTCTCTCTCTCCCTCTGACCCCAGCCCTGTAATTAGAAATAATTACCCTGGTGGAAGTGGTGCCCCCCCAATCCCCAGTCCTGTAGTACGTATACGTATTCCTGGTGCTAGTGGTCCCCCCCAATCCCCAGCTCCATAATTAGAAATGAATTCCCTGGTGGTAGTGGTCCCTTCCCTCCAATCTTAGCCCCAACATAAAAGTTTATATCCCTGGTGGTAGTGTTCCCCCGACTCCCAACCCAGAAGTACAAACAACCCATCCCTTACATCCAGTGCTTACTGTTCTGTGGCAGAGGGCACCCCCCACTCACTGCATCCTCATTGGTGGAGTCGTGGGTGCATACATCAACTGGCACAGCCTTCCTCACACCTTATCAGCCAGCCAACATATGCAGGCAGGGAGTGTGCCTCTTATTTATAGGACAGTGTGATGCACCATGTCCTATAAATAAGAGGTGTACTACCTACCTGTACATACAGCAGCCAGCCACGGAGGTGTGTGGATGGTGTGCCAGTCCCCATAGGCACCAGCGGCACAACCAATGAGGATACAGTGAGTGAAGATAGGGGGTGCCTAGTGCTGTGGGGGGGCCACTGTACACTGAGAAGGGGTTGTTTGTACTTCCAGGCTGGCAATCGGGGGGGGCACCACTACCACCAGGGATATAAATTTTTACATTAGAACTGGGATTGGAGAAAAGGAGGAGACCATTGCCACCAGGAAATGTATTTCTAATTATGAGGATGTGCATTGGGGGGCCACTAGCACCAGGGCTATGTATACATACTATGGGGCTGTGATTGGAGGGGGGACACCACTACCACCAGGGGATTTATTTCTAATTATGGGGCTGGGGGACTGAGAGGGGAGCCAATAGCACCAGGGATATATACACGTGTGGGACTGGGCAATTGCGGTGGCCGTATCATGCTAACCTACCTCGCTATCCATGTAAATGAGCCCATACTGTGCATGCAAATAGCCCCTTAGAGCATTACATGCCCAATGGACTCATTTGCATGGATTCCTTTGAATACTGCAAATAGCATTCCAGTGCTATCCATTCTGGTGACATACATCGGAACGCTCTCAGGACAATGCTGAATGGCTTAGTGCTGGGCTGACATGGCCTTATATTCAGTTGAATAGCGCCAGTGTGCTGTTTGACTGAATATACCATCTTTGGGCAACCGGGCAAGTGCAAGGCACAATGGATGTTTTTGCAATCTGCTTTGCAAGTACTTGAATATCTGGCCCCTGATGTTATGTTTGCTATTCCCGCTATCCTCCATGGGTTAAATACAGTCTGAGGGGACTGTACTTAACACCCAGAGAACAACAGAACAGGTAAACAATGACCTGACCATATAAAAGCTCCAACAACCACTGCAGACAATTAAATCTTATACCGCTAGCCGGCCCGGTGGCGCTGAGGGTTGAGGCACTGGACGCCACACCTCACGTCACACTGGCGACCCAGGTTCGGGAGCGAGCCCGGGTGCTGGGGGTCGGCAGGGAGGGAGTAGGATCAAGCGTCTGGATGACAGCTCTCCTCTCCCTGGGGTGGGTTCTGGGGATGTCCCGGTGTGGTAGTGGCCTCTGGAGGAGATCGGAGATACTACCGATGCTGGGAGTGCTTTGGGGATGCGCGTGATGGACGTCCACGTCTGCCGTGCTGGCGTCATTGCACGATCGCGCGTAGGGGGGAAAAAGGGAAAATACCTCGGCGTGCTCTATGATGGCTGGCTGTGTGGCACTGCGCCCGGCTCCATCCCTGGATGCTCCCTCAGATCGGGACCTCCCTCGGATCCTATGGTGGTGGCTACGTGCCCGCCGTGGCAAAGATTGTTGTGCAGGAACTGATGAGGTAAGAGCTTGGGGATTTGAGTAGAGCAGGGGCTATGTGGTCAGACTGGACTGGGGAGGAACCATAGGTAACACCTCCCCAGCCGCAGAGGAATGAGAAAAATATGTAGCAAAAAAAAAAAAATCTTATACCGCTGCAGGCCAGCTCTGTCATCAGCTGCAGGGGATTTTGATACTTCTGGTAACAGCAAATGTCAGGACAAGAGCCATCAGAATCAGCTTGATACAGTTTACTATACTGTGGTAAACAGCGAGGAAGAAATTTTAATTTGGACCTGCCCCAGAGCTGGGTGTGGGACTGTTAGTGCTGCCTGTTCCCCTTTAGCCATCTGCCTCTACTGATAGTTGAAAGACCTTTGCAAGGGGTTGTCATATTTCATTTCCTAACGCCATCCTTCAGAGGTGATCATTTTGTAGCACGCTTAAGAAATTGAATGTTTGGACTTCTGAAATCAGTATTGGAAAGGATGAGTTGGTTAAAGGCTTGAGGATGTAATGTTACTGGAACCTGGAACTCAATAGTTTTGATGTTCACTATATGTATATGCCCAGGTCCATCTTGTAAATGAGCTTGCTCAATGGTGTTCCGCCTGGTAAAATATTGATTGATTGATGTGACTGATGTGCTGCTTCTAGTGTGGTGGTGATAATGCAATCCTAGCAGTCTTTTTCACTCCTTTGTATACCCCCCTCTTTTTTGTCCGATTGTCGTCCATATTTGCAGTGGACTGTCCTTTTTTGTTTCCATCCTGATTGTTTACGGTGACAGTGTTACACTGAGTGCATGGCTAGATCAGCTTGAATAGATCTGCATCCGCATGTTTCCTGAAATGCAGGAAAAATCCGGAATGGTCATGTACTTCTTTGCACATTGAGGACATGGTTACAAACAAATACCAAGTTCGCCACTTGCAGGAAAAACTGGTGCAAGTCCACTGCCTGAGAGGGAAACTTTAAGAAAAATTCCAAAAGTGCCAACAGGCAAAACATTTTCAAAAAAGTCCTCATTTTTTTCATGACTGCGAAAAATGGAATCCCATAAATTCTCACATATTGATTTTAAATTTTACCCACCAGCAATCATTTTATAAATGCATTACAGGACTGATGAATTACTTCAGAAGTTTATAAAGTACAAAGAAATACTATGTTTCTACCACTACTGTATATTGTAATTGTTGCCCTGAGTGAGGGTATCATGAGATTACATACTGTATACTTTGAAATCTTACAGACTTTTATGCCAGTTAAGAAATGGGAACTATACATTACCCCCCAAAAATCCAATTTATTAAAAATTGAATAACTAGCCGACCCAGTGGTGCTGAGAGTGAGGTGCTGGATGCCACACCTCATACCTCATCAGTGACCCAAGTGAATGAGCTCGGGCTGCCAGGAGTCGGCTGGGGGGGGAGGAGAGAGTGGAGCAGGATTCTGATGCCGCATGGCAGCTCTCCCCTCCGGGGTGGGACATGAGGGTTCCCCAGCTCTTGGCTGCACCCAGTGGAGGTTGGGTGGTAGCGTCAAGCCAAAAGAGAACCCTGGTATTAGGCCGGGTGGTGGGAAGGGGCGGTCACTGGAGCCGCAGAGTGCATGTGCACCTCTATATGCATGTGAGACTGCGTTCCAGAGTCCCGAGATATTGGGGAGAAAAAACAGAAACAAAATGCAGGTCTCCCAATTGCCAAGAAAGGTGCTAACTGGGTGCAAAAAGCACTATGGGAAAAAATAGAATAGCTAATTCATTGTTTGCAGCAAAGCTCATGTGCTAAAACCAATCTTCCAGGTTGGTAATCTTTGTAGATTTTTAGTTTGCCAAGACTGGTTGTTTCATTCCTAAAACAGCTGCCAGTTGACACAGCTGTTGAAATTTGTTTAGGTTAAACTGCAGTCATCGTGAAAAAAATTATGCAATTCGATTAGCATTTAGTATAGTGCTCGAATTCGCATAGTGAAATTTGCACAATTGTACAAACTGTACTATGCGAATTGCCACATTACACAACTTATGAATTTTACTGTGCGAATTGTTGCACTTCAAGTTAAAAATTTGCCACAAACTGTGAATTGTGCCAGTACATGTAGTAACATTTGCTGCAACTGCTGCAGATTACATAGGGCGCACTTCACAAATGCTATACATAGTGCATAGCAGCCAAATTCACAGCAATTCACGTCTGAACTTTAAATTTGCAACACCCTTATTTAGGTTGCAAAGTGATTCATTTTACCCACCCCTAACTGGGTGACTTTTTCAGTTACAGCTAGTGAAATCTAACTGGATACTTTCTAGTACCAAGGAAAAGGAGTTTCGCTATGAATCACAGATCTGACATCTGTAGTACAGCAGTGCCTATTGTCAGTTCTCAGATGTCACGAGATCTCATTACACTGCAGTCACAATGTCCTCAGTGACGACTAGTCATAACGTTTGAAACACTAGACAACTCTGGTCAATTAGGCAGTTGTCAAGTGATTGCTCTGTCTTCCCAGTTGCTTACTGGAGATCCTGACTGACATGACTAGACAAGAAGGAACATGCCACTAGGCCCCACAGTAAAAATTGGGGAGGGGTGAGAAGATATCAGAACAGCAATGAAAGTCAGGGCTCTTTCCTAACTCAATTAATGCACCACCAGCTAATCTGAAAACTTTTTAAGCTACCATGTACTGTAAGGTACAGACTCCAACTGTTCATGCCGAATAGTGTACATTGTATTGTATGCAACTGTGCTGTCTCCATCATGTGAGCTGCTAATGTTGGAAAAATGTGTGTATTTATTGCTGTTAATACTTTTTATTGAAGGTTTGCTGTTTACACAGGTTACATTGGAGAGTATAGGCAGGATAGTACATCAGGTGCTTAGACTGCAAAACACAATGTGCACAGGTCATGAGAGTCTAGAAACCATTACAGCCGAGTGTACATTATAAGGCATTGTTGGAGTGTGGCACCAATAGCTCTAGTCTAGAAGGAAACATATTCAATATAAGAGTACATATAGTCTTACACTTAGCCAGAAATGAATATATTTATGCAGTTTTTATCACTGCACTTATGGGCGTTGGCGGAGAACACCAGACCACCGCAATCTCCAAAGCAAGATGCTACGGGAAATGTGTAACAGTACGTGATGACAGTACGGTTCTTTGTTTGAGTTGGGGGGCTTTTCCCCCCATACTCTCATTTTAAAAAAAGGCACGGAGGCCTGGGGGTGGAGCCCCCCAGCTCTGATAGAGTGATAAGCATGTTTTATGTACTGTAGCAAACAACATAATATTTAGTTTTATTGCATTGGGGGGCTTCATCCCCACACAGACACCCATGTTAAAGAATGACACAGGGGTGTGGGGAGCAGTGCCCCCCAATTTAAATTCTATACATCCTGATTTACATCTAAAACAATATCTCTGCCTATTATTTTGTCCTGTAGTCAGTTCAGTAAGTGGTAATTATTTATGCACAAAAATTTACTCCATTTGTGGAGTGCTGTGGTATTCTTAACCCCAGCTATGAAGTTGGTTCGGTGTTCTCCACTATTGCACTCTTGTGTTACCTCATGGCTCTTGTGAGCATTCGTGTTCTTGTATCCCTCCCTGTAACTCTCCTACTACATCCCTCCCTCACCCCCAGCTCGCAGCTGGAAACAAGGCTTCTGGGCTCTGTTCCTCTACTTGGTAAATATGTTTAAATAAATAGTAAATAACTAAATATATATAAAAAAAAAAGTCACAGCTTAAAAATTAATTTGCTCTTCAATACCTCCATCCCTAGTCTGCATCCTTTCAGTACCTTTAAAAGAACATTAAAGAAAACCAATATCTTTCATGCATTCAGGGCCCTAATTTACATTAAAATGCATGCCTACAGTATTTAAAGATGAGTTTATCTCTTCTTTGAAAAACAGGAAATAGGTTAGAGATTTCTTCAATGAAGCAGTCAGACATATTTACATTTACAATATTATGTTATTACCTGCTTGGTGTCTGGTTAGAGATATTTGAAATTAGAAGTTTATATTTCAAATGAAAAGGTTTTTTTTCAAGAATTGACTGGAGTGACAGGCTTGATATACCTGATACATTCCAAATAAACTGTGTTTTCTGCTAGACAGCCCTAGTTAGGAACATTAGAATGGTTCAGGAATAAGGGGGCTAATGCCCATCTTGAATACCATAGAAGTTGATGGCAGATAAAGACCGCAAGGCCCATCCAGTCTTCCCAATTTTTCTACATTATGAATGTGCTATCAGCCTTTAGTCTTTCGATGGCCTATCTATTCATACTCATCTGTATTGCTCCCTTATGCCTATCCCATGCCTGTTTGAAGCCCTGCACTGTATTCATAGCCACCACTTCTTGAGGTAGGCTGTTCCATGCATCCACCACCCTTTCTGTGAAAAAGAACTTCCTCACATTATCCTTTAATTGGCCTCCCTCTAATCTCATGCTGTGTCCTCTTGTCCTGCTATTTTTCATATATTGAAACATGTTAGACTCTTTCATCTTGTTAATGCCCTTAAGTTGTTTGAATGTTTCGATCATATCACCTCTCTCTCTCCTTTGCTGTACGGTACACATATTGAGCTCCGTTAATCTGTCCTCATATGTTTTCTGATGCAGTCCCTGCATCATTTTGGTTGCCCTTCTGTGGACTGCCTTCATTTTGTTAATGTCATTGTGCAGGTGTGGCCTCCAGTACTACAAGAAGTACTCTAGACGGGGCCTAACCAGTGTCTTGTAAAGAGGGAGTATTACCTCTCTCTTATGACTTGTAATACCCCTACTAATACACCCCAACATCCCTCTAGCCTTACCTACTGCTTTAGTAGTCTGCTTGGATGATTTCAGGTCATCCGTGATGATGATGCCCAAGTCTCATTCTTCCTTTGTGATTGCCAGCAACTCCCCTCACAACCTATAGGTAGCTTCATGGTTTATCTTCCCTATGTACATGATCTTGCACTTCTTTGCGTTAAACCCTAGTTGCCACTCTCCCGACCATTTTGCCAGTTTTTCCAGATCTGTTTTCATTCTGCCCACCCCATCTGGATCATCTGCTTTATTGCAGATCTTGGTGTTATCTGCAAACAGGCAAACCTTACCCTCCAGTCCATCTGCAATGTCACTGATGAAGATATTGAAGAGGACTGGCCCTTGGGCTGATCCCTGAGGTATCCCACTTGTGACTTGCATCTCTTATGACTGTATACCATTTACCACCATTCTCTGTTTTCTACCCAACCATTTTGCAACACAGTTGACGAACCCCTGCCCCACCCCAAGCCTACCCAGCTTATTAATCAATCTTCTATGTGGAACAGTATCGAAAGCTTTGCCAAAGTCAAGGCAGGAGACATCAACTGCACCTTCTTGGTCCACCACTCTGGTTACCCAGTCAAAGAAATCTATGAGATTAGTTTGCCAGGACCTTCCTGTTGTAAACCCGTGCTGTCTTAGATCCTGTGCTTCTATGGAGTCCAGGTGTTGCACTATCATACTAACATACTAAAATGCCAGCAGAATAGGCCTAATGGTCTTTCGTGTCTGCTCGTTTGGTCAGCCCCCACCCTGGGAGCTGACCTTGCTGCCCCCCCTCGCCTTTTCTGGCTTCTCCCTTCCCACTTCCGGATATTCTCGCTGCATTGGATTTTGCTTCCAGAACCCTTCCCCTGTACCTGTCCCACCCCCTCTTGAACCCCTCCACTGTCTCTGCCTCCACCAGCCACCTAGGCAGCACATTCCATGGCTCCACCACCCTCTCAATGAAGTAGCACCTCCTCCTTTCTCCCCTGAATCTTCCCCCTCCAGCTTCCACCCATGCCCTCTAGTGACTCCCTCCTCCTTCCTTCAAAGTAGCCTGACTGTTCCTCCCCTATTTACCCCCTTCATGTACCTGAAGACCTCTATCATGTCCCCCCAGTCCCTTCTCTCTTCCAATGTGTACATATTTAGCTCTTCGAGCCTCTCCTCATAGGTCCTGTCCCCCAAGCCCCAAATCATTTTGGTTGCCCTCCTCTGGACCCTCTCCAGGAGTTTAATGTCCCTCTTTAAGTGTGGCCTCCAAAACTGCACTCAGTACTCAAGGTGCGGCCTCACCAAGCAGTTATACAGAGGGAGTATCACTTCCCTCCTTCTGGAGGTGATCCCCCTAGCGATGCATCCCAGCATCCTGTTGGCCTTGGCTGCTGCCCTCCTACAAGTCTCAGAGTTGTTCATCTTGACATCCACCACCACCCCCAGGTCCCTCTCAGCCATCGAGACTTGTAGCATTCTCCCCAGGGTGTACACTTGGCCCGGGTTTCTGGCCCCCAGGTGCAGTACCTTAATTTCCCTGCATTGAACCTCAGCTTCCACTTTCTAGACCATCTTTCCAGAGCCTCCAGGTCCCCCTGTAGGGCCACCCTCCCCTCCTCCCCATCCACCACCACCCCCAGTTTTGAGTCTTCCGCAAAGAGACTCATCTCACTACTGATACCTGTCCTTATGTCAGAGATGTAGGCGTTGAACAGGAGGGGGCCCAAGGAATCCTGCTAATCTGCCCCTTCACTCTTCATTTTTCCCCAATGTATCTAAAGAACCCCTTGTTCCCTCTCCTAATTTTCCTGGCTAGGTTCTGCTCCTTCCTTGCCTTAGCCGCCCTCACCACCTAGTAGCCCTTCTAGCCATCAGTTTGTACTCCCCTCGATCCCTTTCACTCCTTGAGCACTTGAATTGCCTATAGGCTGCCTTCTTTCCCCGCACCACCTCCTGGACCTCCCCGGTCCACCAGCAGGGTTTCCGGGCCCTACCGCATTTACGTCTTACTCTTTCACAGGTGGTGGTAGCATCCTGCACCCCTCTCCTGATGATTTCCCACCTACTATCACCGTCCATGTCTGACCCAATCCCATCCAAATGCTCCTTAAGGATCCTTCCCATTTCCTTAAAATCTGCCCCCCTGAAGTCAGTTACCTCCGTCTTTGTGCAGCCTTCTACCCCTCCTAGGTCCAGGCAGAACCAGACCGTGGCATGGTCACTCCTCGCCAATGGGTCCCTTACTTCCAGGCTCCCAACCTGGTCACTGTCTGCCAGGACCACATCCAGTACCCGCGCCTCCCTGGTCGGTTCCCCCACCTGCTGAGTTAGGAACACGTCTTGAAAGACATCCAACAACCTCTGTTCCCTGGCCACCGAGGATGTCATAGTCTCCCAGTCTGTTCCTGGCATGTTTAAGTCCCCCAACACCACCACCCTTCCCCTGCCCAGTCTGCAGTGTCTCCCAACATCTGCCACCAGACTCTCCTCCAGCTCCTCCGCCAGTGCAGTGGGTCTAAACACCACTCCTATTTTTACTCTCTTGCCCCCCCTTGTTATCAAGGTGACCCAAATCACCTCCACAGTTCCTCCGCTTTCTACTCCCTGTGCCAATGCAGTTTTGACTCATCATTGCTACCCTCCTCCCTTCCCCTCCCCGTGTCCTTCCTGAACATAGTGTAACCTCCAGGTTCAGGTCCCAGTCATGTCCTGCAGTGGCCTGGGTCTCAGTGACCGCTGCCACTCCACGCTCCCTCAGTTAAGCGCTAAGCCTGGAGCTCAGGCATTTATCCTAGCTCCTGGCATTTAACAGGACTACCTTCCACCCTTTCCCTATACTTCCATTTCCCCAGCTCATGTTCCCATGGGGATTCTGTTTTCCCCTGGTCTGCACTTTACCAGCCCGCCTTTTCCCACATTCCTCCAGCTCCCCAGGGGGGTGGAGACAGAGTCCTTCCTTTATCAGAACCCCCTCGACAGCCTTTTCTCCCATCCCCCCTTCACAAGTTTAAACCCCATTTTCACCAATGAACCTCTATTTTCAACTTAAGGATTCCTCCTCCAAATTTGAGATGGAGTCTATCTCTACATACAGCTCCTTATCCTCCCAGGTCTCCCAATTCCCCATCAACCCATACCTCTGGCCCTCCACCACCCCTGAGCCACTGGTTTATCTCCCTAATCTTCTTTTGTGTCTCCCACTAGCCCTTGGCACCAGCAGGATTTCTGAGAAGGAAACTGTGCATCCTATGTCATGACAGACCCTGGCAAGTTCCTGAATCTTGCCTGTATCTCTCAGCTTGCTATTTCCTCATTGTCATTTGTACCCAGGGTGGACCAGTATGTCTGGGAACCCCACAATCTTTGCCAGCTGATATACCTCTCGTGCTTGGCCCTGTGCACCGTTAATCCAGGGAAGCATTTTGTTCTAACTGGCCAGGCTTCTCCCTCCCTATCCCATTTGATACCCTGATCATAGAATCCCCAACAGGAGCTCTCTGATTGCTCTTTTCCTCCATTCCCCCTTCCATGTCCCTCATCCTTTCTCACCGCCCTCCACCCAGCCCGGCCCTTGTTCCTCCCTCTATCTGGGTGTCACATGCCATTCCCTCCTGCTTACTCCTGGCCACCCTCCTCCGACTCCCATGCCTCCTCTTCCTGAGTATCCTTCTGTACCGCTAACCCCCCCTCACTGCTCGCGACTGGTCCTTCTCCCCCATCCGCTAAACTAGCCTGGCTCATCCTCCCTTCCTTCCTGTCTCCGTTTAGTCCCTCCTTGCTTGCCGTGGTCCCCTGGCCTAAACCCTCAGCTCCCTTTACTGTATCCTCCTTGTACTTCTGGTCCTTCTCCTTTACCTTTCCTACAAACTGGTCCTTCTCCTTGCACTTTCCTCCCTCTTCCCCCTGTTCCTCCTGCTCTGATTCACTGCTCCCCATTTTTCTTCATTCCAGGTTCCCCTTTCCTCCTGCTATCCGTCCCCGCCTCTGCCTCCCACTCCCTTTCCATCTCTATCCACCCCTGTCGTGGCTACATCACCCCCCTCATCCTCAAGCAGAAGAAGAGAACTGAAGCAGTTACTGAGCGTAAGGTCTGATCCACCTCCCCACCTTGCTTCCTTCCTTCTGTCCAGCCCCAGCCATCTGCCTACTTCCCTGAGAATGTTGTCCCTCTGGCCCCCCATTGTGAGGGTCCCCAGTTACCTGCCTGCTTCCTTGGTATTGTCCTCCTTTGGCCCTCTGCCAGGGTCCCTATGGGACCCCGAGTATTCTCCTGTACTCCTTTCCCATGCCCCGCCTTGGGTGCTTGTGCAACCCTGTGGAGATCCTGCCCTTCCCAACCATACCTCCCCTTCCCCCGCTGTCTCCTAATCCCTGCAACCTCCTCCCAGCTGTGCCAGCTGCAGCACACTGGGCAACCACCGAACTTCCAAGCCCAGTCCAGTATCATGGCTGCTCCACACCCGTGCACCGACCACCCTCCCAAAGATGCCGCCCTGATGACGGTGGTCCCATCCTCCAAGTAGGTTTCCTTGGGTGAGCCACCAGGTTCCCCACCAGTCCAAGATACACCTTCTACTGCTTCAATCATGTCACCCACTAATCCTAGATACAGTCCCACAGTAAACCGTAAACCTGTTACTAGGGTGCAGTAACACAGTAAACTTATAAGGAAGTGAACAACTCCTCAAGCTCCTCTCTCCCAGCCCTTAAATCCAACCCCAGTGGCTAGAACTACATGAGCAACACCTGCAGCTTTTCCTCCAATTGCAGGGCAGGTGTTCCTCTATAAATTAGCAGAGCTCTGGGGAGGAGGGGTGGGAGGGTGGCTTGGGCCTACATCTGACTCTCGGAAAGTGTATCAGCCCTGCCGCCTCTCTCCAAGCCCGCAGCCAAAGAACCAGCCCCAAGCAAATCCCACCAAATAAGTTTTAAATCAGAAGAACTAGGCCTCCACCAGCGCAGCCTGTTACACAGTGAAACATCCAACAAATGAGCCCACTTACAGCCACCAAACCAGTTTTCAAACTACCAACAGTCCCCAAAACAATACCCTGCTAGCCCCTTAGAAGAAAGAAAGAAAATAAATAACCTTCTACCAAGTAAAATGCACAAGAAATCCTGTAAAAACAACAAGAAGCAGCTACTGTCCTGGAACACAACTGATCCTGTCCCCTTCCAGTTCCTTCTATCCTTTCCTTAAGAAGTGCCTCCATAATCTTGCCTACTACTGAGGTAAGACTGACTGGTCTGTAGTTCCCTGCCTTCTCCCTGCTACCACTCTTGTGGAGCAGGATCACATGAGCCCTTCTCCAGTCTTCTGAGACCTCTCCTGTGCTCAGAGACTCACTAAACAGTTCTGATAATGGCTCTGCTCATTCCATCCTTAGCTCCTTTAGTACCCTGGGTTCACACCTGTATAGACCAAACCACATCTTCTGTTCATGTGATTGTCCAAATTATATATATATATATATATATATATATATATATTTTTTTTTTTTTTGTTCTTTCTTTTGCAGAGCTGGAAGGTGGCTCCAGCCCTCTCATGTCTCCGGTCCTGGTGTGGAGGCAGCCAGGCCATCATGGAGCCAGCCAGCTCCGTTTTTCCAATATTTTTCCCCACGGACCCACGATCATGTAATGGGCAGAGCGACTGGGCTCTGCCTCTGTGGAGGCAGCCTTGAGCCCTCCTCATTCTGGCAGTATGCCTGTGCAGACACCCAACCACGGTTGGGTGTCAGGCAACAGTGCATTACACTAACCCCCCCCGGTAAGGAGAGCTGTCTGTGGACGCTTGATCCTTCCCCACCCCTGCTGACCCCCAAGCAACCCAAGTCCATTCCCAAACTCGGGTCTCTGTCATGGCACAAGGTGTGGTGTCCAGCACCTCAACCCTCAGTGCCACCAGGTCAGTCATCCAAAATATATTTGAAAGTATTCATATGCCCATTATCCACCACTTCCATAGGCATCCTGTTCCATTTGTCAATCATTCTTTGGGTGAACTAATTTCTTCTTCGTTATGTACAATTCCCCACTAACCTAGTATTTGTACCCTCCAATACCTGCAACTATGTTTTTCTTTCTTTAACACAGGCTCTCATTAAATAGCTGTATATCTCTGGAGGCTTGATACATGAGTCTCATTTAGAAGGCTTGCTCGTAGTTTAGAGGGATAGCAGGTGACCACCCCATGCCTCCACCTACCGTGTGGTTAAAACCTCACATGTCCAAATGTCCTTCAGAGGCTCTGAATTTCTGGCTCTTTCTCCTGCTGGCTGTAATGATAGCTCCTGCTGCAGCATTCCTCTCTGCTGGGGTACGCTTGACTTCCTGTGTTACGGTGGGTGCTGGAGTTCCTGCACTCCACTGCAGGTAGTCCCACTCTTCATGCCATCTCCATTTCCTTAGGGACTTTAAATTAAAAAAATAATTAGGAAACTGGGGCACCATTTAAGGGGCTCATCTCCCCCAAGCTTCTGGTGACTTGTTTCAAGTTGCTGCCCCAGGGTCCTAGAGCCCACCATCAAAAGGAGCTTTCAGTCAGTCTCTGCAGCTGGGCTGTAGCACCACAGAGCCTCAGCTTACTTGCTTAGTCATTTAGTCAGTGGGATCCTCTGAATCCACTAGTCCATTCCATAATGCCATACCATTGTGTTTAGCTGCTTTGGCAGCTGCTACCATTTCCTTCCATTTACTATGTTCTGTGTCTTCACAATTCCATGCTATCACAACCTGCCTGGCAAGTGCATTCGCATATGGGATTGGCTGGTGTGCATATGCCATCATTGCTCCATTCTTCAGTCTGAACAGCCTTTCAGTTTCACTCATAACATCAGTATCTATCACACTCAGTCAGCTATCATGCCTGCTGTCAGTCATTCAGGCATGCCTTGTTCAGCCTGCCCTGCCTGGGTGTCTATGGCTCTCAGGCCTTGCCATCTGCCCCTACTACATTCCTGCACCAGATGACTGCCTCCAATGATCACCCATGGTTTCCATGTCATAAGGGCCAATGGTTTTGCTCTGCTTCTGTGAAGTCTGCATCTTGAGGGTGGGTCTCTTAGCTTGGGTGACATCCTTCTCTTTCTGCCCTTTGGGTGAGATTGCCCTATGTTCTGGGGGAACTTTAGCCATGCAGACAGACTCAGCAGCACCTCTCAATGCAGTGTTTAAGACTTCAGCTATTGAAGCAGGGGGTCTCTACACCTCTGAGGGCTTCTTTAGCTGTACAGACCACTATGGCAGCACCTTCAATGGCTATTCCTCCCTATGACCACCTACAAGTCACCTGGTTTGAAACTACTTCCCTTCTTCTGCCTCTCAAGGGTAAAGATCATACAACTATCACAACTCCTCAAGGACTCTACTTCACTGCCTTGCTCCTCAAGGGTTCAGCTTTCTCCCATGGCATCTCTCAGTCAGAGGCCAGGTGAGCACCTTTCAGTGGACGTTACTTTCCTCCTTCCCTCCTTGAGGAGTGGGCATCCTGCATGGGGAACTTCCCCTACCAGCCTAATGTTAATGAAGTTAGTATGAAGTTGGTAACTTTGCATGTCACAAAGCTTCACAAACATTCTGACGGCCACAATGACATCACCAGATCTTTGTTTAAAAAAAAACACAATTTTAAATGCTTTTGCAGCCCCCCCCAACAATGGTATAACTCAGCATCCTCCTCTTGTCACACACCCCATTTAATGATGTTCACACCAACCCTGCCACCCTCTGCATTGAAAAAACCCTCCCAGTGAAGTTTGCTGCCAATATAGTAGTCACGACTGTGGGGGACTATCTCTGAGGCACTCCACAGTCATGACATCATGGGTTGTATACACCTGATAGGTTGTTGCTTGATGCCAACTGACTTCTATAGAAGTTCGTCCTCCTTCTCTGGGGACCTGCTCTCACTGGATCAGTTTTGAATGTGTGTCTGAAGAGGTTACAGCACAAACATTAGCTCCAGTGCCTAACAACTTAAGTTATGATCAACAGAATTGCAAATACACTGCAAGAGGATTGAAAGATCCATTATAATTCATGCACTGGAGTGATGTATGCTAACCTGGCTATATACAGCAGATTAGCATACAGCACAGAATCAGTATTTATATATCCACAGCTTTACTTTCATTGCTGATTCACAGCCCGAAGTTACCTGGAAACTTCTACCAGCAGTCTCAGGAGCTCAGTACATCAGAAGCTAAATAATAAATCATGAGAACGTTTCTTAATTGGGCATATACACTGGCACCCCTAAGTACGGTCCAGAACTACTATAGCCTCCCTGTTATTGCACTAGCTGTGTCTGATGACCTGGAACTCCTGCCAGCAGTTCCAGAGTCCGTCTCTCTATTACCTGAGCCTATTGAAATGTGTACTGTGCCTCTTATGATGTTGGAACGCCCAGAGTACCCTGCCAGCATCCGAGACTTCTAAAATATTCAGTACTGTGCCAGTCAGTTCCCCAGTACAAAGCACTACCACTTGCAGTGCCCACCCTCATAATAAGTCAGAAAATCATCTTACTCTGAATTTGGCCAGTCTTTATTCCTCACCCTAAAATGGCACTGATTCCAAAACATGTTATGGCCCCTGGTACTTTTAAATTCACTGCCTCGCCTTCTCTTTCTCACAGCTCTCCACCAAGACACCATAAATAGCTCCCAGTCTCTTGAGTAGGAGAAGCCTCGTGAGACAACTAGACTAATCCAGTTCGGTGGCTGCGAGCGGTAATCTAGCGAGACTTGTGGCCAGCATCTTAATAAGGAATACACACAGTCCTGTTACCTCAATGGGATAACTGTGTGTCAGCGACTGCGAGACAGTGTCTGTTGCATGAGAATCTTGCCCACCATCTTAGGGATAGCACATGAGTGCACAAACAGTCGCACTACCATCAAGGTGCACCCTTCATGCACTGATCGCTTTTCTATTAACAGCGATACAGTACAGCAGCAAAAGACACACAGGAAACACATTCTGGCCAAAAATAAGTGCAACTAGTGAGAAATGCTAATTAATGAGGGGGAAATAACATAAAAGGGGAGGCATCACTGCTGCACCTGCTGTGGGCAAGGCAGAACTATACCTAGTCCATCATCTTTCTGCATTTAAAGGGATAGTACCCACATTAATGAACAAGCACAGCAAATAGCATTTACAATAAATATTACAGTGCATAACAATTATTGAGTACAGTGCATGGGGAAAAATTAATGGGGAAAATATAGACAAACTACCTATATACTCCCCTAATGCCTTCCACTCTATGTTCCCTTTTTTCAACAGAGTGCAATGGCCAAAACAAAGAGCTGCAGGCAATGCAATGTGCCTCTAGCCCCAAAACAACTAGGCAGACTGTGTGCACCATGTGGAGAAGATGCACCCACACCAACTGATCAGAAGGATGCTGGGGAAGGTACCAGTGGAATTACAAGCCACAAGGCACAAACACCAATTCCCCCTGCAAATCCCAAACCCACCACTGGGCAGGATTTAGACGCAGCAGCAATTCTGCTATAAAATAATCAACTGATGCAGGCACAACAGGTTTTAAACACCATGCTAAGTAAACTAACAGAATTAGCTACCCCATGACCTCTCACTCCTCTGGCTGCCAAAAAGCAGGGTACTATCTCTTTGGCTTCCGTAAACATCTGCAGCCTTCTCCCTAAAGTTGACTCACTGCAGGCATGGATTACTCAGCATCGACCAGATGTACTGTCGGATATCGAAACATGGTTGACCCCAACTGTAACTGACTCAGGTGTTACGCTTCCAGGGTATAACATATTCAGGCTAGATAGGTTGACTAAACAAGGAGTTGGCTGCCCCATCTATCTTAAAGATATATTTTTGGGACATGCCTTCCCTGTGCCCAATCTTGGTTGCCCCACCCAGGCGCAAGCTGTTAAAATTCTTCTAGGGGCACATAACAAAGCACTGACAGTGTTCTCAATCTATGTACCTCCAAAAGGTCATGTGGAAGGCCTACACAGTTTCATGGACTATATCCACAGTAACCAGCGTACATCCAAGGCTATGCTTCTAGAAACATAGAATATGTCGGCAGATAAGGACCATACAGCCCACCTAGTCTGCCCATTTTCCTACTTGGTTTGGCAATCCCTACTCTTATCTGGACTGCCTTTCCCCCACTGTGCTGTACAGCAGGGTGCCTTTATGCTTATCCCATGCACTTTTGAATCCCTGTACTGTTTTCACTTCCATCACCTCCGCTGGTAGGCTGTTCCATGGATCCACCACCCTCTCTGTGAAAAAATACTTCCTAGCATTCCCCCAAGCCTCCCTCCCTCCAGCCTCATGTTATGTCCCCTTGCCCATGTGCACTTTTTTCTCTGAAATATGCTCCCCTCCTGTACTCTATTTATTCCTCTAAGGTATTTGAAAGTCTTTATCAAATCCCTTCTCTCCTTTCTCTCTTCCATTGAATAGATGTTTAGTTCCTTGAGTCTTTCCTCATAAGGCTTGTGGTGCAGTTCGTGTATCATTTTTGTTGCTCTTCTCTGAGCTGCTTCCATTCTGTCTGTGTTCTTCCTGAGATGCGGTCTCCAGAATTGGAAACAGTATTCTAGATAAGGCCTCACCAGTGATCTATACAGTGGCAACACCATTTCACTCCTACTGGTTATGCCCCTTCCTATGCACCTCAGCATTCTGTTTGCCTTCCCCACTGCTTTTTCACATTGTTTGGCTGACTTCAGGTCATTGGATATGATAACCCCCAGGTCTCTGTCCTGACTTGTGGTGGCTAGAACCTGCCCCCCCCTCCATCCTATATTCTTCTCTTGGGTTTCTGTGTTTCTGGGTGACTTTAATACAAATTGGCTATCTCTGGCTCATGGCTGTATCAAAGATGCCCTATCTGCTCTCCACCTCTCGCAGCTTGTCAACTCCCCTACCAAATATAACTACAAGACAGGGACATGCACCCCACTCGATTGGATCCTCACCAATTGCACATACCATATCTCAAATGTGACTGTGCATTCAGACTCTCTAAGTGATCACTCCCTGGTATCCTGTTCCTGGTCTAATAAATTTACCAAGCCCCCTCCTCAATCCGTCTACAGCAGAGTACTAAAACATGATCATCTTGAACCTTTAAAACTACATTTACATAACCTTAACTGGTCTGCACTCAACTCCGCTGCTGATATTAATGTAACCCTCGGGCACTTCATCTCCTGCTACAATGCTACGTGTGACATCCTGCCCCCCTAAAATTGAGGAAGATAGGTGGTTCAGTTCATACTTGGATCACTGCTGATCTTCTTACCAAGATGAAATACTGGGATCACCTATGGCACCGAGCAAAAGCCACTGGGAGTCAAGTTGATGTTCAGGCCTACAAAGCAGCTAGGAATGAGTGTACCTGGGTTATCCGACAACTCAAAAGCAATTCCCATAGAGAAATGCTTGCCAACGCATGGGGTTACAGTAGAAATTTTTGGTCGACTATAAAGGACGTCCCTGGTAATGCTCCTAAGGTTGCACCCTCAATGTTTAATGTTGATGGAACCCCTATTATGGACCCCCTGGTTGTTGTTGATATCTTCAACAATGCATTCTCTGATCTGAGCAGTGTCCTCCCTCAGACTTCTTGGCTGAAACCCCTACTACCTCTGTGTCGCAGAAAGTTGACATTACTGGAACCTCACTGGAACAGGAAAACAAGGAGGGTACCTACTTGCTCACCCCCCACAGCTAGCAGTGGAACCAGTGAACCAGAGGAGTGGCTATCTCTGCAAAGCAGTGTGCAAAAGATGGAGATTAGTGCCCAAGAGGTGGATAAGCAGAAAAGGGGCAAAATTCAGCAGAAGGGCAGACAGCAAGGAGAACCAGGGATAAATGACAACCAAGGAAGGGGCTGGAGTAGAACAGTGAAGCAGTCTAGGGAGGTCAAATCATGGAAAGCCATGTGTCAAATGCCAGGAGCCTTAGCAACAAGATGGAAGATCTGGAGGCTGTCATGTTACAGTCAGACCTGGACATTGTGGCCATCACTGAAACCTGGTGTAATGATAACCATGACTGGGAGATGGCCATACCTGGCTACAACATATTCAGAAGAGACAGAGCAGGCAGAAGGGAGGAGGAGTGGCACTGTATGTGAAAATGACATAAGGGCCACAGAGATCCAGGAGGAACAAAATGGGGAGAGATACTGTGGGTTAAGCTGGAAAGGAAAATGGGGACAGCCATCCAGACAGGTGTGGTCTATAGACCACCAGCCCAGGAGGAAGAAACAGATAGGAGTTGATGCTAGCCATCCAAAGGATGGCAGACAAGGATGAGGTAGTACTGGTTGAGACTTCAATATTCCAGATGTGGACTGGAGCATCCCTGCAGCAGCATCAACTAGAGCAGATTTATCCTGACTCCTTCAGGGTGCCTTCCTCAGCAACTGGTCATGGAACCAACTCGGCAGAAGGCAATACTGGACCTTGTACTCACAAACAGGGACAGCGTGATGGGGGTAACAGTGGGGGAGCACCTGGGAAACAGTGACCACCAGTCATTGTGGTTTGAAATCACAGAAAGAGCAGAACCAAACAACACAAAAACACGTATCCTGGATTTTAGGGGGGCAGACTTTGGGAAAATGGGGAGATACTTGAAAGAGGCATTAAGGGAATGGGACAGGAATCAGGGGTTGAGGAACAGTGGGCAGTATTTAAAATGGGGATTACAAGAACAACAGAATTATGCATTAAGCAGGTTAGCAAGAGGAAAAGGAAGAGGAGACCGTTATGGTTTTCCAAAGAGGTATCAAAGAAAGTGAAAGCCAAAAGATTGCATTCAGGCAATACAAAAAGACACAGGCAGAAGGTGATAGGAGAAGTACCAGGAGAAGCAAAGGGAGGCAGGGAGGTCAGTAAGGGAAGCCAAAGCTCAGACAGAAGAACACATTGCAAAATCAGTGGTGGTAGAGGGACAAACCTTTACAGGTACATAAGAAAAAAAGAAAGACAAAGGGAGGGATAGTGAGACTGAAGGGGAGGATGGGAGCCGCGTGGAGGATGACAACAGTAAAGCTGACATATTGAACAGGTATTTCTGCTCAGTCTTTACTGAGGAAGAGGAAGGGCAATTGGTCTGAAGGGAGTACAGGGTGAGAATGGTGCAGAAATGGACACAAGTCCCTTTACACGAGAAAGGGTCCTGAAGGAACTGGAAGTAATAAGAGTTGATAAAGCAATGGGGCCAGATGGGGTGCACCCCAGGGTCCTTAAAGAACTAAGAGAGTGGTGGCTGAACCTCTGGCTATCCTGTTTAGCCAATCACTGGAAACAGGGGAGGTACCCAAAGACTGGAGGACAGCAGATGTAGTCCCCTTATACAAAAGTGGGAACAAAGAGGAAGCAGGGAACTACAGACCAGTCAGCCTCACCCGGTAGTGGGGAAGATCATGGAAGCACTACTGAAGGAGAGATTGGTGGAACATCTGGTTATCAATGGACTACAAGACCCAAGGCAGCATGGTTTCACCAGGGGAGGTCATGTCAGACCAACCTCGTTGAATTTTTGACTGGGTGACTAGGGAGGTGGATCAGAGGGCAGTGGACATGGCCTATCTGGACTTCAGCAAGGCCTTTGACACTGTGCCACATAGAAGACTATTACACAAACTGGGGAATATGGGTGTGGGCAGGACAGTAGTGGTGGGTAGGTAACTGGCTGGGTGGCAGGACACAGAGGGTGGTGGTAAATGGCTGTCACTCCACAGAGGAAGAGTGACCAGTGGGGTACCACAGGGATCAGTGCTGGGACCGGTCCTATTCAACATCTTCATCAGTGACATTGGCAGGATCTAGAAGGCAGAATTTCACTGTTCGCTGATGACACAAAGCTCTGTAACAGAGTAGACACACCAGAAGGAGTAGACAGAATGAGAAGCGACCTGCAGAAACTTGAAGAATGGTCAGGGTTTGGCAGTTGAAATTCAATGCAAAGAAGTGCAAGATAATGCATATGGGGCACAAAACCCTGGCACAATATATCAGTTGGGGTGAGGATATAGCATACACCAAGCAGGAAAGGGATCTTGGGGTTGTCATCTCTGATGACCTCAAGGTAGGAAACAGTGTGACAAGGCAGCAGGTAAAGCAAATAGGATGCTGAGATGTATAGGCAGGGGCATCACCAGCAGGAAAAGGAGGTCATAATTCCGCTATACAAGACACTAGTGAGGCCCCACCTGGAGTACAGTGTACGGTTCTGGAGACCATACCTACGTAAGGACATAGACAGGGTAGAAGGTTCAGAGGAGGCAACAAAGATGGTGCATGGATTGCATCACAAGTCCTATGAAGACAGGTTGAAGGAACTGAACATGTACTCCCTGGAGGAGAGGAGGAGAGAGGGATATGATTGAGACATACAAGTATCTTACAGGGAGGAACAGGGTGCAGGAAAATACTATTTTAAGTGAAAAGATGTTCCAGAACTAGAGGGCATGGGATGAAGTTGGAGGAGGACGATTCAGAGGAAACATGAGAAAGAATTTCTTCACAGAACGGGTGGTGGACAAGTGGAACACCCTGCCAGAGGAAGTGGTGGGATGAAACAATCACGGGATTTAAGAATGCATGGGATAGACATAAAGGAATTCTAGAGGTCAGGGATAAGGGGCAACAGACTTCTAGGAAAACAAACCGAACTTACAAGCTCAAATGGGCAGACTGGATGGGCCATAGGCCCCTATCTGCCGACACTGTCTATGTATCTATGTATCTATGTATCTATGTATCTATGTACAATTGCAACACCAATCCCCCTTCTACTTTAAGAAAGCACCAGTTTCCTTGGTTCGAAGACACATGCTCAAGTTCCTGGGTAAATCGAGGCACAGTGGGGACTCTCTGGACTTAAAACTTATTGCTCTTACCCTTGATGAAGTACTAGTTCCTAGCATTAAGATTATCAATCTCTCATTATGCCTATCTCAATTCCCCCTCATCTGGAAATCTGCCTTTGTAACCCCCTGTACACAAATCTGGAGATTGTACCCTTCACTCAAACTACAGACCTATCTCAATCCTCCCACCCCTATCAAAAGTGCTTGAGCGAATAGTTGAAGACCAATAATTAGAATATCTTTAAAAATACTCCATCCAATGCCCACAGCAACATGAGTTCAGGAAAGGGCATAGTAACACCACTGCCATGCTAGAATTTGCTGGTTTCATTCACCAGTCAGTCAATGGAGGGAACCTCGTTGGTGCAGCCTTCATGGACATAACTAAGGCTTTTGATACAGTGAACCACACATTTCTGCTTCAACAACTCACCACGTTTGGACTTTCAAAGGATTTGATGCTCTGGTTCAAAAACTATCTTGAGGATCAGCAGGAGAAAATCTCCAATGTCACCTGGGACAAAAGGATCATCCACTCTGGAGTGCTACAAGAATCTATTCTGGGCCCCCTCCTTTTCAGTGTCTTCATCAACAACCTTTCGCTTTGCTGCCACCAATGGATCCTTTTGTATGTCGACGATGCTGTCATCTTTACAAGCCAACCTAATCCCACCCTTCTTGAGCATCACCTGCAACTCAGCTTTGAGGAAGGTGAAGAATGGTTCAGTTCCCAGACACTGGTTCTGAACTATAAAAAAATGAAGGTAATGATGTTTAGTACCGTACCTTTTGCAGCAAATATAAAACCCATGCCCTTACCATAAGGAATCGCACTGGTGCTCCACTTGAACTGATTCCACAGTTCAAATATCTGGGGGTCACTTTGGATAGCCACCTCTCTGATGCACTTCACACTGAGAATGTCACAAGGGTCATTAATTATAAGGACTTGGCTTCTCTACCAACATAAGCATAGTTTGACACCTGAAGCACTTAAACTGGCTATCTATAGCTCCATTCTATTAGTCATTGATTACGGCCTTGTTATTTTGGTTCAGCCACCCCAACCTCTCCTAGAAGGATAACTGTTGCACTTAATAAGGCATGGAGACTACTAACTGGCTCAGCTCATCTTACTCACACTTGTAAACTATATGCATAGACGGGCTAGCTCCAGCTTAGTAGCAGAATTAAATACCAATCATGTCTGCTTGCCAAAAAAGCATTACTTGGCCTTCTTCCCCCTGGGACTGCTAACATTCTGACCCCCCATTGCAGCTCCAAGCACACCCGTGCATTGGATAACCTACTCCTCCTAGTCCCCAGATGCTGGACAACGCAAAGGCAACGATCATTCTCTTACAGAACTCCACTTTGGCTCAATGCACCAGATCCTGAAATATCTGCAATTGCCATGACTGGTCATTTTAAGCTCTTGCTCAGACAGCACCTTGTATCCAGCAACTTTTGTGATTATTCCTCCTATTGGCGTACCTTTGATGCTACCACTTTGAATCCTGTGGTCTGCTCTCTCCTTTAGGCGTACCCCATATCCTAATTTTCTACTTCTGTACCCCTCCCCCGTCTTACTACCACTTACTGCCCCCTACTGTCCTCTACCATAGACAAACCCTCTCTACCTTCTTTTACACTATATTGGTGCACCTCCTCCTGCTTAGCTTCCACTGTAGTTCCTCCCTCTCCCCCGTAGCTAAGTGTGACAAGGCCTTTGGCTGCTCCACTCTCCTTTTATCTGACTATATCTCCCTTTGTCCCTATTCTCTCTGTTCCACCTATACCCTGAACTGTAATTTTACCTGAGAGTTACTGTTTAACAATGATATTTTTGCACAATGTTTTATGCTCTGTATAAATTGTCTACCATTGTTAGTTTTCCCTTGTTTGTTTACCTTCCCCACTAACTTGGAACCTTTGTAAAAGAGCTGCTTGTGCTCAAAGGTATTAATCCTAGACTGAAATAAATACTGTAAATAAATAAATAAAAGGGAAATACACCAAAAAACACAAAAAAGCAGGTATCGGCAGGGCCAGAACCACACTCGCCACAGCTGGACTCAGAAATACAGTCTGATGAAGGAACAGAGATGAAGGTGGATCTGCAGACACTTACTGGGAAATGGTGTTTCCCTGACCAAATACCGGCACTAGTGAGAATCATTATGGTCTATGGTGGGGTTCAACACACCAACACCTACCCCACTCTCTAAACTTATTCCCTCATTACAACCTTCGGCAAAATGCAGAAACGTATTCCCAGTATGTGAATCCATTGATGAGGTGGTGATTAAAGAATGGGAGTCTGCAGAATAAGCTTGTATACCAGAATGCAGATCATGGGACAAAATGTACCCACTGCAGGCGGACAAACTTGAGTTATGGTGCACACCACCGACAATAAAACGTCAAATTGCTTCACTGAATAAAAAAAAGTACTACCAGCCGAAATGGCCTCAGGTCTCATGGATCCCATAGACTGAAAATTGGAGGATATTTTATAGAAAAACACAGAACTAGCCAGCTTAGGTGCCAGAACTGCAATGACATCCATCTACGCAACCAGGGAACAACTCACCTGGTTACAGAAGGTCATGAAAACTTACCCCAAAAATCCACGGAGTCACAACTCTTTGAAAATACCATACTATCTATTAAATACCTGGCCGATATTGCAGTGGATTCCTTAAAAATTAATTTACGTGCCACAGTCTTAATCAACAGAGCACGAAGATCTCTTCAGATGAAACTATGAGATGCGGACAATGAATCTAAAGCAATGCTACATAAATTACCCTTTAAAGGCACCCTACAGTTTGACAAGGGTTTAAAAAGATACCTCAAAGGGAAAGAGGATGGAGAGACACTAACCAAAGACCAGTCAAACAGATCCACCTACCTACCCACTAGACAAAGGTACCATTTCCATTCCTTTTGAGATGAGAAGGGGCAATTTCAACTACAGGGGAAACTATTATAGGCAGCCATATTCACCAACAAACCATTATATCAGGTATCAAGGTAGAGGGGGTTCAAACCGAGGTACAGGAAACTCCTCCTCCCGCAGAACCCAGTCAAAACAATGACTACTATTGCTACGAGCAATACCAAAACATTCCAGTCAGCACACAACTACTCCAGTTCACCCATGCATGGGAGCAAACCGCAGAAGATAGGTGGGTTCTAGAAAGAATAAGAAAAGGTTATGTAATAGAACTCTAACAGATACCAACACAGTCTCAACTGATCATATCCCTGTGTTGAAAAGCAAAGCTACTCTGACACAAGTTCAAACTGTACTGACCGACCTACTACACAACAAGGCCATAGCAAGGGTACCACATCACAAAGAATGGAAAGGAGTATATGCCATATTCTTCGTGGTACTTAAAAAGGCCGTAGGCCTACGCCCTGTTCTAGACCTAAAGTACTTAAACAAATCTGTACAATACAAACCCTTCAAAATGGAAAGCAATCAGGTCCATCCTCACAGTTATAAGGCCAGAAGATTACCTAACATCAGTAAATTTGAAGGACGCCTATCTACATATCCCCATGAGACCATCCCACTACAAATTCCTTCACTTCCACATATTGGGAAAACTTTACCAATACCAAGTGATACCATTCGGCCTAGCATCGACCCAAAGGGTGTTCATGAAAGTGACAATAGTCCTCGCAGCAAAACTAAGAGAAAAGGGTATACAAGTAATACCCTATTTGGATGACTGGCTAATAAGAACCAGATCAGTACAGCAATCCATTCGAGAAACAAACAGTAGTACAATGCCTACAAAATCACGGCTGTGTAATAAATCAATCAAAAAGCTGCCTCACTCCAAGACAAACCATAGAGCATCTAGGAACATTGATTGACACAACACAGGGTCTGGTTTACCCATCAGAGTCCCAAGTCCACTCAATCACAGCACAGACAAACCAATTACAGAGACTAAAAAATCCCTCACTTCAAATCATTTCACAAGTACTGGGGCTAATGTCATCATCGATAAACGTAGCACCATGGGCCAGGTGGAACATGACACCTCTCACATCATTTTTGATCAAACAGGGTTCAACATATGACATAGACTTATCACAGACAGTGACACTTGCACCCCATGTACTAAAAAGTCTATCATGGTGGACAAACAAACACAAACTCACGCAAGGAGTGACCCTAGACATTCAACCAGAAGTCATTATAGATACAGATGCCAGCCTGTCAGGCTGGGCCATCAAACTGCACAAGGAAAGTGATCAATAATCGAGGTAAAACTGCCAATTAATGTTCTAGAAATGAGGGCGGTGTTCCTGGCACTGTTACACTTCGCCAAACACATAAGGAACAAACGTTCTCATAAGATCTGACAACCAAGTGACAGTCTCTTACATAAACAAATGGGGGAACCAAGAGCTGTGCAATGGATAGGGAGGTGTTCTCCTAACACACACATTCATTAATAATTTCAGTTACAGTCTTTGTCTGCTTGAGTGTTCAGCTTATCTATGGGTTTGACCTTGAAAAGAGTCTCAGTAATAGCAAGCTAAAGAGATGCTAATCACTCCATTTAAATGTGTGATTTTTTGAAAAAGGTACTTCTAACCAATGAGAATGTTTTTCTGTTTTTTTTTATGTATGATCTGGGTGTTAATAGACTGTGACTCTGAACAATTGTCATAAGTCTCCAAGGAAGGACTTGGTTGGTCCAAAAGCTTAGACATTGTTTTCTTTTTGTAATATCTATGCTGGTCCAATAAAAGGTATCAACCCATTTGCTTCTGGATCTGTTCTTACAAGGACCAATACAGCAACTAATCTATTTCTGTATGTATTTACTAGGTGAGTAAACTACCGTTATATGTAATTAGATTAGTTGATTCCCTTGCCCCCCACCTGTGTGCCAAAATGCCCCCAACACACACACACCTGATCCAACCCCAGTTATGACTCCAATTTCTCTCACTACACAACCCTCTGGCCCCCACCTCCCTCTTCCCCCCAGGCACCCCCAAAAATCTGGTTTTGCTGCACCAGTACAAGAAGATAACAATCCCCTGATGCACAGACGACCACTCTGTTCACTGTACGTATCCCTAATGTCATGAATGAATGATGATGTCTTTGCAATAGTAAAACCTGATTGGCTGAACTCATTAAATGTGTTCTGTGTGGTGGGGGCATTGAGTTATGGCACAGTGGAAGGGGCACACTGCAACATAGTTCAAAATGGGTTTTTGTTTTAAAAAGACAGAACCACTTTGTATAGTTCTTCAAGAGCGAAGTGCAACTTTGCGCAGCAAAAACTACGCAAAGCGATACTTTGCCAGCCTCTTTGCTGGCAGAGCGCCACTACATGTAGTCTTTGTTGAGTAGTCACATTACTGTGAGAAGCACTTTGTAGAAACATAGAAATTGTCAGAAGATATGGATCGGTAGGCCCATCCAGTCTGCCTGTAGGCCCTATACATTTATGCATCCACTCACCCTAAGTGGTCAATGGCTTTTCATCACTCCCTTCCCACCCAAGATTCCCCTGTGCTTGTCCCAGGCATGTTTAAACCCCTCCACTGTGCTTGACCCTACAACCTCTTGTGGCAGACTATTCCAAGCATTCCCCACCCTCTCTGTGTACAAAAATTTCCTCATGTTACCTCTTAATGTCCCCCCATCCAATTTCATATCATGCCCCCTCATTCTGGTATCTTTTCTACAGTGCAAAAGATCTACAACCTGCACCTTGTTTATGTCCTTGAGGTACTTAAAAGTTTCTATCATGTCGCCCCTTTCCCTCCTCTCCTTCAGTGAGTACATATTGAGGTCTCTAGTCTCTCCTCATGTGTTTTGTAGTGCAAACCATGCACCATCTCTGTTGCCCTTCTCTGGACAGCCTCCACCTTATTTATGTCCTTACGCATGTGTGGTGTCCTGTACTGCACTCAGTACTCCAGGTGAGGTCTTACTAGTGTTTTATACAATGGCATCACTACTTCCCACCTCCTGCTAGTAATACCTCTGCCTATGCACCCCAGCATGCCACTGGCCCTCTCTGCAGCCTTTGTGCACTGCTTTGATACCTTAAGGTCATCAGATATGATAACCCCTAGGTCCCTCTCCTCTTTGGTGATGGTCAGCACCTCCCCCCTTATCCTGTAGCTCTTCCCAGGGTTCCCCCTACCCCGGTGCATTATCTTGTACTTTTTCACATTGAACCCCAGTTGCCACACATCTGACCATATTTCAAGCTTATCCAGGCCCCTCTTCATTTTCTGCACCCCTTCTGGAGTATCCACCTCATTGCAGATCTTGGTGTCATCTGCAAACAGGCAGACCTTTCCTTCCAGCCCCTCTGCAATGTCACTAATGAAGACATTGAACAGGAGTCTTAGTACTCATCCTTGTAGCATCCGCTGGTCACCCATCTCTCCTTGGATTGGATCCCATTTACCACCACCCTCTGCCTTCTATCCGTCAGCCAGTTTCTAACCCACTGTATCACCTTATGCCTCATGCCCAGACTACTCATCTTGTTAACCAGCCTTCTGTGTGGGTCAGTATCGAAGACTTTGTTGAAATACAGGTAGGCGACATCTGCGGCCCCTCCCTGATTCACTTCCCTAGTCATCCAATCAAAAAAATCTATCAGATTCATTTGACAAGACCTTCCTGATGTGAATCCATGCTGCCTCAGATCTTGGGCAGCAATGGATTCCAGGTGTGCCACTATCCTTTATTATAGCAGCGTCTCCATGATCTTCCTCACCACTGAGGTGAGGCTGACTAGCCTGTAGTTCCCCACTTCCTCCCTACTGCCACTTTTGTGCAGTGTGACTACATGCACCCTCCTCCAGTCCTCTGGAACCATGCCTGTGTTGAGAGACTCTGTGAACAGGGTAGCCAGAGGCACTGCTAGTTCCCTCCACAGCTCCCTTAATATCCTCAAGTATATGTCATCTGGCCCCATGGCTTTATCCACCTTTAGCTTTGTGAGTTCCTCCTAAATGCTCTCCACTGTGAATGGACTGGTGTCCACTTCTCCCCCCCCCCCAATTGCCTCTGCTCCCCAATTGTGGTCCTTGACCCTCTCCCTCTTCAATGAATACTGAACAGAAGTATTTGTTCAGTATTTCTGCCTTGTCTAGATTCCTCCTTGCATTCTCCCTCCTCCCTTTGAGTCTCACAGCCCCCCTTGGTTTTTCTTCAGTCGCTGATGTACCTATTGAATGCCTTGTCACCTTTTTTCACAGTCTGTGCTAAACCATCTTCTGTCTATGCCTTGGCTTTCCTAACAACCTTCCCTGCCTGTCTTAGACATTCAAGGTACACCTCCCTGTCCTCCTCCCTTTGGGTCCCCTTATACTTCCTGAAACTTGTTCTTTTGGCCCTTACTTTGTCTCCCACCTCTTTAGAGAATCATAGTGGTTTCTTTCTTATTTTCTCTTTGGCCACTATCCTAAAGCATTGGTTAGTTACCTGCATAATGGCTCCTTTTAGTCTCCCCCACTGTTCTTCCACCCCCTCTATTACCTCTACCTTCTCCAGGGCTGCTTTTAAACATCTACCCATTTCATTGAAATCTGACCTCCTGAAATCTAATACTTTTGCCCTTGTGTGGCTTATTTGAGTCCCTGTCTCCATGTCAAACCACACCATGTGGTGGCTGCTGGATCCCAGCTGCCTTTGCACCTGGATTCTTTTGACTCTGTTCCCATTGGTTAATACCAGGTCAAGAATCAATTTGTCCCTTGTGGGCTCATGCACCAGCTGTCTGAGTCCAACCCCCTGCAGGTGTAACCCCCTTACAAATGGGGGTTCCTAAAGACCTTCCTGGAAGCTTGCCTAAATGCTTCCTGCCTAACGGGTGTTCGGCGACATGCCGCCAAAATGCAGGTGTTGTGAGTGCTTCTAAAAGCCTCCAGTACTGTCTCTTTAAGAGCTGCCTGCTTGCAGGCTCTAGCGGGTTGATATGGGGGGGTGTTTCCCCTGCTCGAATCCCGCCTGAGTTGCGGTGAACCCGCCCCAATGATACAGTCACTGTAAGTGAAAAGGGGGTTCTAATTGGTGTAGCTGCCTGGGGATAATTGCTTAGAGTATTAGTAAAATTTTAGTTTGTTTAACCTGTTTCCATTGCAGATGAACTTTGTGCACTTGGCCCCTCCATTTTGGGCCTGGATTGTGTATAGGGGTCCAATAGGAGTCTGGGGGGATATCTAAAATGGAGTAAAAAGCAGCCAATCGGAATCAAAACTCCAACAGGGGCTGCCTGGCCAATGAGACCCAACCCTGTACTTCTGGGAAGTAAAGCCTGGATTCTGGCACCTTGTTTTGCACCAAAGGGGGCAGTGTGAAGTGATTGGCATCTGCAGCCTACCTATGAAGTCGGGTAGCATCCGAGTGGAGATATTGGCCTTAGCTGTCCAGGGAGAGAGACGTTGCGGCTGTGAGTGAGGAAGGAGCTCAGGGCTCCTGCGCCGTTTGAGTGTTCACGCGGGAAGCGCGTGTAAGGCCAGTTTTGGGCGCTTTGAAACGCCAAAGGTATCGGACTAAATCCGCATGGGCAGTGGTCAGAGGAAGCTGTGCTGGAGTGCAGCTACCTACCAGGCTCACCCTGTAGAGGACTGGAGAATCTGCTGAATCGCGCTCAGTCTGTCAGAAAAAAGTGAAGCTGCGCTGTCTCCCCGATTAGCTGTGAGTTCGATCGGGCCCTAGGAGCAGCTGCCTGCTATAGTACCCCTCTGTTGCTTTCCATATAAATGTGTGGAGAAGTGTCTGAAGTTCAGGCTCAGCCCTGCGAGTGGTGTAAGAACATTTTTCTCCTGGAGTTGTGAGTACTAAATCAGGGTAGCTCCCTGTTAAATGTTTCTAGCAAGGGCAAGATCTTCAGGTTACTTTGCTAACTACACTAACTGAGTCTGCTGGCTCCATCTAATCTTCGTAGGAATTAAATCCCCATTTGTGTCAGGGCCCCAACCAGCTGCATCAAGGAACTAGCCTTTAGGGCTTGGGTACCCATCGACAGTAACTTATAGGTTAGGCCTGTGCACAGAGCCCTAGGTAGATACTTATATATTGTAGAGGTAAGCCAATCACCCTGATTCCCCTCGGTCCTCGTTATCCCCCCTTAAATAAATCAGATTTCTTGTTTTGCAAAAGTACACTGGCTAGTTTGTGTATTAATGGTGAAATACTGCACATTGAATATTGTGTAACTGTACCTTACTTTTCAGGGGTTCCCCGGAGTGAGCTGAGCGGTTCGAGTCGGGGGTAAGTGTATATGGTAAGGACGCTGTAACTGACTTGTGTGGGCCACTAGTGGGAAGAAAGGGGGGTTGCAGCAACCTAGAGGGCTGTGACCGAGTCAACCTCGACTGTTCTAACCCCGACCTCTGGGTGGAGGCACCCGCCAACGGATCTGGGCCCCTCACCCTGTTACAGTTAGGGCAGGCAGAGGTAGTAACCCTTAGGATAGCGCCCTCTGGGGGTTACAAAGTGGAGGCACCACTGGGATCAGTGTCCCCTAGTGGCCGAGTGGACGAAGTGCCTAACTATGGATAAATTGAAGGAAAAGCTGGAAGGGGATATCATGGCTAAAATCAAATTGGACCCCATTAAGACAATGATACATAAACTGATGGGTTGGGGTGAGGCTGAAGAGTTGGACTTTCAGAGAACTGTGTTACTGCTAGATGTACCTTTAGGGACAATGAACGCTGACCTTATTTCCGTAGTGGAGTGGTTTAAGTGTTTGGGTAAGGTAGAGGGGAGAGGGCGTATGGCTGACCTACTCGATCAGACTTTACAGGTGCTACTGTTATGTAGTGTAGTCATTGACCCCGAGAGGGTACCTCCAGTGATTTACCCGGAAGGTGCCCAACATGGGTGGAGGGTCATCCACATCAGGAGTGGATCAGTCACCCTTGGGGGGTCTCCCCAGACTAATAACTTCAAAGATAAACTGCTTAAATTGTTAGCCATGGAGGGGAGGACTACTCAAGAGTTACTGCAGGCTTTGGATCTTTCCAGTGCCTTCAGGGAAGGACGATTTGGAGGCGTGGATGGACTATGCCACCCCCTTAGTCCAGGAGTGGCAATGCTGTGAGGGGGAGAAATGAAAGAGACTGATGGAGAGCCTGCGGGGGTCGGCTTTAGAAGCCATTCGGTTTTTGCGGGCCACTAGCCCGGAGGCTACCGCAGCAGAGTATCTTTCTGCTCTAGAGGGAGTGTTTGGGAGCACAGAAACTGGGGAAGACTTATTATGGAAATTCAAGTCGGCTAAGCCATGGAGGAATAAAAAGCTTTCCGCCTTTGTCACTAGGGTGGAAAGGGCTTTACAGAAGGCCTACCGAAAAGGGGGGATCACTGCCCCAGCCTTAAACCAGGTCAGGTTGGAACATGTTCTAAAGTCTGCTAGATTTTCCAGTGTGATACTGTTAAAACTTTAGTTACATGATCGGCGAGCTGCCCCGCCTGAATACTGTTAATTGATGAGGGAGATTAGAGAAGTAGAGACTGATGAGGTGGGGGTGGGAACCCTATGTGGGGCTGTGAATCTGAGCCAAACCCCTGAGTCTAGCGAACCCGATGAGTCCCACCCTTCAGGGGGGCCTGATGTATCCCCAGAGTTACAAGGAGGGGTGGGGGTGCATGCCATTTCCTCTGATCCCCAAGTAGAAAGTGAGTTGAGGGCCGAGGTCAGAAATTTACGAGAACTGGTGAGGGACTTGAAGCGAATCGCTACCCACCCTGTTAGGTTTGGGGAACCCGAGTTATCTAGAAATAAATGCCCTGGCCCAGGGGGTTCCCCTCACCCCCAGAGGGCCCCCTGCAGATAAAGTATCCCCCTCCCAATAGAGACCCCCAGGACCCCAAGTTCTGTTACCATTGTGGGGAGGATGGACACTTTCAGACTGAGTGCCAGTTGCTGGAGAATTTAAGGAAGGTCAACAGCAGACTGATCACTTGGCATCGCAGGACCCACGTCCGACCCCTTGGGAAGGTCTTTGTGACCCAGGCCAATGCCCAAGCAACTGTCAATGCTGTGCCCCCTGAATGGTCTGATGTGGTCGGGCCCTTGATGGAGGCCCCGGTGCGAGTAAATGGGATTCCCACCCGAGCTGTGTTGGATAGTGGCTCTCAGGTGACCATTATGTTTCAGGACTGGTATCAGACACATCTACCTGAGGTGCCACTACAACCCTTGGATGGTCTACATGTATGGGGGCTGAGTGACAAGGCTTATCCGTATTTGGGGTATGTCCGGATCTGGTTGTCATTTCCTACTTCTGTGGCTGGAGTGGACGAACAGGTGGAAACCTTGGCCTTTAGTCTGCACCCCCACTGGACTGAATGATGGGGGTACCCTTGTTGATTGGGAACAATGCTCACATGTTTGGCCGACTAGCACAGTTGTGTTCTGAAAAGCAGGTGTCCAGGACTGGGCGAGCTCTTAGGAGACCCGCTTTGATCCAGAAGGCCTACGAGACTCAGAGAAAAGCTAGTCAGGAGGAGGAGCCTGAAGGCCCGGTGGTTGTTGTCTGGAGGAAGGATCAGGAGCCATTGCTATTAGCCCCAAATGCCCAGTGTGTTTTGCAAGGGGGAGGTCCGGCTTAAAAAGGATGTCAAGAATAAACTATTGATGCTGGATGCGCCTGGGAAAGGAAAGTTGCCTGGAGGACTGCTGGTTAAACCCAGTATCTTGCCTGCTAGAGCCCTTGCTCATGCCAGGAGAGTGATGGTTCAAGTTCATAATGTGTCTGACAAAGAGATTCGAGTAAATAGAGGCTGCACCCTGGCTAGTGTGCATTGTGCAGACACTGCAGTGCTCCTCAATAGCAAGGGTTTGGGGAAGGATGACAGAGTCACGCCAGACTTGTTTGATTTCAGTGACTCCCCGTTGCCTGCTGAATGGAAAGTAAGGGTCAGTGAGAAGCTTGCCCAAAGAGACCAGGTCTTTTCCCTAAAAGAATGGGATGTGGAATGTGTGCAGGGGCCAAACACCACATTCGACTGCATGATGAAAGGCCTTTTCGAAAGAGGTCTCGGCGCCTGGCGCCTGACCCCTGCTGACATAGACGATGTGAGACGGCATCTGCAAGAGATGCTTGCTGCTGGTGTGATACAAGAATCCAGGAGCCCTTATGCTTCCCCCATTGTCGTGGTGAGAAAAAAGAATGGGGCTGTTCGGATGTGTGTGGATTACCGTACCCTGAACCGGCGGACCATCCCTGACCAGTATACCATGCCGCGCATACAGGACACCTTAGACTGTCTAAATGGCAGTAAGTGGTTCTCTGTGTTAGATCTCCGCAGTGGGTACTATCAGATCCCAATGGCTCCAGAGGACCGAGAGAAGACAGCGTTCATTTGCCCCCTAGGTTTCTATGAGTTTATCCGGATGCCTCAAGGGATTTCAGGTGCCCCAGCTACCTTTCAGCGCCTGATGGAATGTGCTGTGGGGCACATGAATTTGCTCAATTGTTTGGTTTATTTAGATGATGTCATAGTGTTTGGCAGCTCGTTGGAAGAACATGAACATTGATTGTTCAAAGTCCTGGATCGGCTGGAGGATTTCGGTCTCAAGTTATCTATAGACAAGTGCCAATTCTTTCAAACTTCTGTGAAGTACGTGGGCCACATAGTATCCACTGAAGGCATAGAGACTGACCCCAGCAAAGTGGAGGCTTTAACCACTTGGCCCCAACCCAGAAATTTGAAGGAGCTACAGCGGTTCCTGGGGTTCTGAGGGTACTACCGACAATTTATCAAAGGCTAATCTCGGGTGATCCGGCCCCTGCTAAATCTCATTCAAGGGTACCCTCCGACCCATAAGAAATATAAGAAGACTGCACAATCTGGGACTGAAAAGACTTATTTCCGCCCCAATGATGCATTTGGTACTCACTGGACTGCTGACTGCGAGGAAGCTTTCTACGACATTATATATCAACTTACTAACGCCCCAGTGCTGGCCTATGCTGACCCAGCTAAATCTTATGTTCTTCATACTGATGCCAGCCTGCAAGGATTGGGGGCCATATTGTACCAAGAGCACTCGAATGGTCTGAGACCTGTAGCTTTTGCCAGCCGCAGTTTGACTCCTTCGGAAAAGAATTATCCAGTGCACAAACTAGAGTTCCTGAGTCTAAAGTGGGCCATTGTCGATCAATTCCATGATTATTTGTATGGGGCTAAGATACTGGTGAAAACTGATAATAATCCTTTGACATATGTTCAGACCACTGCCAGGCTGGATGCCACTGGTCACCGGTGGCTCTCTGAGTTATCCACCTACAACTACGCTATTGAATACAGAGCAGGCCTCAACCATGTA
This sequence comes from Neoceratodus forsteri, assembly GCA_016271365.2. Lineage (NCBI taxonomy): Eukaryota > Metazoa > Chordata > Ceratodontiformes > Ceratodontidae > Neoceratodus > Neoceratodus forsteri. The sequence continues at coordinate 171,449,464 of CM028130.1, read as the reverse complement.
CAGTAGATGCTGATGCTCTCTCCTGGAGGCCTGGGCCCTAAGCCGATTGTGTCAGGTTGTCTGAACCTGACATTAGAGCACTCTGCCAGAAATTCGACAAAGAGGAACAGGTGACGCCTAATACTGTGGACTGCATGGTGGATTGCTTGGGTCCGTCTGAGAACTGTGTGCCTGCTGCTTACTGCCACTTCTCTGCTTTAGACACTAGTATGCTGCCTCAGTTCAGTAATGATAGCCTCCAGCTGGCTCAGTCTCGAGATCCTATGATACAACCTGTCTTAGAGGCGCTGCAAGCCGGGAGAGATGTGTCCCAACTGCGGTCCACTGAATTGAAAACTGCCCTGTTATACAAAGAGGGCCCAAAATTGAAGTTGAACAATAGACTGTTATATAGGGAGACCGTAGACAAAAAGGGGCGAATAGATAAACAACAATTGGTGCTGCCCACCGCTTTTAGAGAACTGGTGTTGAGGTCTCTGCATGACCATATGGGGCATCTTGGCATAGACCAAACTCTTGACCTGGTGCGGACCCGATTCTACTGGCCAAAAATGAGTGCAGATGTAGAACAGTATGTCAAGACCTGTGGCCGCTGTTTGCAAAGAAAAGCCCTACCTCAGAGAGATGCCCCCATGGTCAATATCACTACCAGCGCCCCTATGGAGTTGGTCTGCATTGATTTCCTGAGCTTAGAACCTGATCTGAAAAACATCAGCAACATATTGGTGGTCACTGATCATTTCACTTGATATGCCCAGGCTTTCCCCACCGAGGATCAGAAGGCAACCATGGTGGCTAAAGTCCTTGTTAAAAATGTCTTTGTTCATTATGGGGCCCCCTCCCAGCGAATCCATTCTGATCAAGGGAGAGATTTTGAGAGCCGACTGATTAGAGAGATGCTATCCTTGTGGGGGGTGCAAAAGTCCAGAACCACCCCTTACCACCCCCAGGGGAACCCCCAGCCTGAACGTTTCAACCGCACCTTGCTAGACATGCTAGGCACCTTCCACCCAAAAGACAAGCCTAGATGGAGCCAACAAATTAGCACCCTGGTACATGCCTACAGCTGCACTAAAAGTGATGCCACTGGGTTCTCCCCCTACCGCCTGATGTTTGGAAGAGAAGCTCGATTGCCGGTGGATGTGTGTTTTGGGGTCTCTCCTGATGGGGTTCGAGCTGATGATTATTTTTAATATGTGCAAAAGCTGAAGGCTCAGCTAAATCATGCATACCAACTGGCTCAAACCATGGCTGCCAAAAGGAACCTGGCCAACAAAGAGAGGTATGATAAAAAGGTGAAGGCACTGGAACTCCAGGAGGGGGATCGGGTATTGCTAAGAAATCTGGGACTGCATGGCAAACACAAGATTGCTGACCGGTGGCACCATCTCTCTCACATTGTAGTGGGCAAACTAGATGATCTCCCTGTGTACAAAGTAAGGCCCAAACACAATTCAAAAGATGTCAAAACTTTACACCAAAATCACCTGCTGCCAATTGGACAGATTTTGGTAGAGACTGCGCCTCTTAATGCCCCTCCCTCTGGGCCTATAACTAGAGCTGCTGCCAAAAAGAGATACAGGGGGGTTGACTCCTCAGAACTTAAACCCCGGGAGCCTTCCCTTCTCCCCCCTGTTGAAATTGATCCCCCATCTCTGGTTGAAGACAGTGAACATGATGTGGAGTATTACCCCTTTTATGAGTCAACTTTTTAAAGACAACCCCCTAGCTCACTTTGGGATGAAGTTGGGTTTTATGGACTGTCTGAGCCCCCAGCTTTGTCTTTGGAACCCATACCCCCGAGGCTAAAGTGAGTGGCCTCAAAGCCGATGAAGTAGGGTCTATGAGTCTGGCTGAATTATTCAGGCTGGCTGAACTGTCTGACTTTTCAAAAGAGGAAAGTGATGTGGGGGAATCTGCTCGGGATTCATCTGAGCAAGAATACTTTGAGTGCCTTGATAGCATCCCAGTATTGTCAGAAGTGCCCTTGACTGAACTAAGTAGTGTGGGCCCTGATATAGAGGGTCGTGTCCCTGAAAGTACTATGGGCACGGGTTCCCCTTCTCATGGGGAGGTTCCCTCCACTAATCTAGATGAGGCAGAAATGGAGCCAGGGCCCGTGGCAGATCTTACTGAGACTCCTAAATGCACTTGCTGAGAAGTACGGCCTGTGATAAGGTTAAGTTATGAGTCTCTTGGTCAGCCTGTCGACGTGCCATTAAATGTCATCCATAAGGGGGTCGATGTGTTTCCAAGTTCATTGCCCAAGTTAGTTTTGAGGGACGATGCCCAACTGTTAGTATTGCCCTCTGAATATGGTACCCGTCCCAGTTAGCCTGCAAGTAGCTGATAGGGAAGGGCCCCCCTCTTTCCAGGTGTCACGGGCAGGAAGTAATGACCTGATCTAAAAAGAGAGAGGTTGTCTGTATGTGTAATATTGCATAAACAATAGTAAACTGTGAATACAGCGCCCATGTATGTAACAGAAGGTCTAATGTGCTGTCAATTTAAACTGTTTTGCCTTAAAGTGATTTAAGGGTAACTACTTGGCGCGGACATCAAGTTCTTTTCAGGCCAGGAAGGGTGTAACCCCCTTACAAATGGGGGTTCCTAAAGACCTTCCTGGAAGCTTGCCTAAATGCTTCCTGCGTAACTGGTGTTCGGCAACATGCCGCCAAAATGCGGGTGTTGTGAGTGCTTCTAAAGCCTCCAGTACTGTCTCTTTGAGAGCTGCCTGCTCGCAGGCTCTAGTGGGTTGGTATGGGGGGGGGTTCCCCCTGCTCGAATCCCGCCTGAGTTGCGGTGAACCCACCCTAATCATACAGTCGCTGTAAGCGAAAAGGGGGTTCTAATTGGTGTAGCTGCCTGGGGATAATTGCTTAGAGTATTAGTAAAATTATAGTTTGTTTAACCTGTTTCCATTGCAGATGGACTTTGTGCGCTTGGCCCCTCCATTTTGGGCCTGGATTGTGTATAGGGGTCCAATAGGAGTCTGGGGGGATATCTAAAATGGAGTAAAATGCAGCCAATTGGAATCAAAACTCCAACAGGGGCCGCCTGGCCAATGAGACCCAACCCTGTACTTCTGGAAAGTAAAGCCTGGATTATGGCGCCTTGTTTTGCACCAATGGGGCAGTGTGAAGTGATTGGCATCTGCAGCCCACCTATGAAGTCGGGTAGCGCCCGAGTGGAGAGATTGGCCTTAGCTGTCCAGGGAGAGAGATGTTACTGCTGTGAGCGAGGAAGGAGCTCGGGGCTCCTGCGCCGTTTCAGTGTTCACGTGGGAAGCGCGTGTAAGGCCAGTTTTGGGTGCTTTGAAACGCCAAAGGTATCGGACTAAATCCGCATGGGCAGCGGTCAGAGGAGGCTGTGCAGGAGTGCAGCTACCTACCAGGCTCACCCTGTAGAGGACTGGAGAATCTGCTGAATCACGCTCAGTCTGTCAGAAAAAAGTGAAGCTGCGCTGTCTCCCCGATTAGCTGTGAGTTCAGTCGGCTCCTAGGAGCAGCTGCCTGGTATGGTACCCCTCTGTTGCTTTCCACATAAATCTGAGGAGAAGTGTCTGAAGTTCAGGCTCAGCCCTGCGAGTGGTGTGAGAGCATTTTTCTTCTGGAGTTGTGAGTAACAAATCAGGGTAGCTCCCTGTTAAATGTTTCTAGCAAGGGCAAGATCTTCAGGTTACTTTGCTGACTACACTAACTGAGCCTACTGGCTCCATCTAATCTTTGTAGGAATTAAATGCTCATTTGTGTCAGGGCCCCAACCAGCTGCATCAAGGAACTAGCCTTTAGGGCTTGGGTACCCATCAACAGTAACTTATAGGTTAGGCCTGTGCACAGAGCCCTAGGTAGGTACTTATATATTGTAGTGGTAAGCCAATCACCCTGATTCCCCTTGGTCCTCGATATCCCCCCTTAAATAAATCAGATTTCTTGTTTTGCAAAAGTACACTGGCTAGTTTGTGTATTAATGGTGAAATACTGCACACTGAATATTGCGTAACTGTACCTTACTTTTCAGGGGGTCCCCGGAGTGAGCTTAGTGGTTCGAGCCGGGAGGTAAGTGTATATGGTAAGGACGCTGTAACTGACTTGTGTGGGCCACTAGTGGGGAAAAAAGGGGGGTTGCAGCAACCCAGAGGGCTGTGACCGAGTCAACCTCGACTGTTCTAACCCTGACCTCTGGGTGGAGGCACCCGCCAACGGATCTGGGCCCCTCACCCTGTTACAGTTAGGGCAGGCAGGGGTAGTAACCCTTAGGATAGCGCCCCCTGGGGGTTACACAGGGATTCCAGAATGGCCATGCTTCTGGCTGAAGCAGCTACCTGGGTGGTCCAATCCACATCTGGCATATTGAAATCTCCCACCAACAGGATTTTATCTTTAGCTGTCATGTCATGAATTTCCTCCACTAGTACCATGTCCACTTCCTCCCTCTGTGCTGGAGGTCTGTAGATCACCCCTGTACATATTGCAGTGTCATTCCCTGGTTCAAGGGTGACCCGCATTGTCTCAGCCTCCCCCTGCCTTCCCTGTACTTCTGTGGCCTTTATGTCTTCTCAGATGTACAGGGCCACACCCACTCCCCTTTTACCTTCCCTGTCCCTTCTGAGCCGTGGATAGCCTGGTACATTGTGAAGCCACATGTCGTATTTCATGAAGTCAGGAAACTTTGCAATGTATTTTCGCAAAGTGAATTTTTCCCTACTTCCCATATCTCTACATGGGGCTGCCGTAACCTATAGGTAATAAGCAGCTAGAGCAGCATAATGCCAGCCCACTATTACACAGGTGCATTATTTTCTGTAGAATGGTTTCAGGTTGAAATGCCAAGATGCAACTCAGACAACCACATGACAAACCACCCCAACTCAAACCAAGAGACAATAGAAATATCTGCAAAACTAAAGCTTTCTAATTTATGCAACACTCAAACTCACACAAATGTACGACTCCAAAGTAAGCCACATAGAAGTAACCCCAACCTCACAGCATTGCAAATGACCAAAAACTTACAAAACAATCTAAAACACACCTTATTCCTGTTTTTAAAAATAATATTTTTGCATTTTTATGTTTGCTTGCACGCATGTGCAAGAGACATAGTGCCATCATCCGAGTTTTTGGAGGTGTGGCAGCCCTCTTCCAGTTCAGTCAGTGTGTTTGCAGGCAGGACTACAGTTCTCCAATGCCTGCTGGAGCTGTCTATGACAGCAGTCCAAAATGCAGTGGAGTACAGTTGAAAGGGCTATCCTAGATCTAGTACTGACCAACAAAGAAGGGATCACAGATCTCCAGGTAGAAGGTCACCTGGGAGCCAGTGACCATCACATGGTATGGTTCAATTTGGCTACTACATCTAAATCATCCCATTCCAAGGCAAAAATATGGGACTTCAGAGGAGCTGACTTTGATAAGATGGCCAACAGAGTTAAGCTAGCCCTGGCAAAAAGAAACACAGGTGAGGGGGTACAGGCAAAGTGGGCAAGCATTAGGATGCAATACTTGAAGCAACATCCCATTGTGCTAGACAGAAAGGAAGTGCAAAGAAGAAGGAAACCACTTTGGTTCTCAAATACAGTAGCAGAAAAGGTCAGGAGCCAAAAGGCTGGCCTTCAGGAAATATAAGGGAACACAGCGATGAAGATAGGGAGGCATACCAAACTGCCCTAAGGGAAGCAGGTAAGGCAGTAAGGCAGGCAAAGTCCCAAACTGAGGAAACACTAGCACGAACTAGTAAATAAGGTGACAAGACTTCTATAGATACATTAGTGAAAGGAGAAAGTCCAGAGGGGGTATTGCTAGCTTAATGGAGAAAAGGGAGCATGTGAGGAGGAGGACCCTGTAAAGGCATCTATCCTAAATAGATACTTTTGCTCAGTATTTACTGAAGAGAAGGTAGGGCAGGGCCCACAGCTCAGCATCATGGACACAGGGGGGAGGGAGGTGAGCACTACTCCCTTCACAAAAGAAAGGGTCCTACAAGAGCTTGCTAAGCTCAGGGTGGATAAGGCAATGGGACCTGATGGCATACATCCCAGGGTACTTAAGGAGCTAAAGGAGGAACTAGCAGAGCCATTAGCAGAATTGTTTAGTGAGTCTCTGAGCACAGGAGAGGTCCCAGAAGACTGGAGAAGGGTTCATGTGATCCCGCCCACAAGAGTGGTAGCAGGGAGGAGGCGGGAACTACAGACCGTCAGTCTTACCTCAGTAGTGGGCAAGATTATGGAGGCACTCCTTAAGGAAAGGATAGTGCAACACCTGGAATCCATAGGGCACAGGATCCAAGACAGCATGGGTTTACAAAGGAAGGTCCTGTCAAACTAATCTCATAGATTTCTTTGACTGGGTAACCAGAGTGGTGGACCAAGGGGAGCAGTTGATGTCGCCACCTTGACTTCAGCAAAGCTTTTGACACTGTTCCACATCAAAGATTGATAAATAAGCTGGGTAGGCTTCGGGGTGGTCAGAAGTTGGTCAGCTGGGTGGCAAACTGGTTGACGGGCAGAAAACAGAGAGTGGTGGTAAATGGTATACAGTCAGAAGAGATGCAAGTCACAAGTGGGTACCTCAGGGATCAGTCCTGGGGCCAGTCCTCTCAACATCTTCATTAGTGACCTTGCAGATGGACTAGAGGGTAAGGCTTGTCTGTTTGCAGATGACACCAAGATCTGCAACAGAGTAGATGATCCAGATGGGGTGGGCAGAATGAGAAGAGATCTGGATAAACTAGCAGAATGGTCAGAAGAGTGGCAACTGGGATTTAATGCAAAGAAGTGCAAAATCATGCACATAGGGAAGAGAAACCCTGAAGCCACCTATAGGCTGGGAGGGGAGTTGCTAGCAGTCACAAAGGAAGAAAGAGACTTGGGCATCATCTTCACTGATGACCTAAAATCATCCAAGCAGACCTCTAAAGCAGTAGGTAAGGCTAGGGGGGTGTTAGGGTGTATTAGTAGGGTATCACAAGTCGTAAGAGGGAGGTATTAATCCTCTGTACAAGTCACTGGTTAGGCCCCATCTGGAGTACTGTGTGCAGTATTGAGGCCACACCTTCACAAGGACATTAACCAAATTGAGGCAGTCCAGAGAAGGGCAACCAAAATGGTGCAGGGACTGCATCAGAAGACATATGAGGACAGATTAGCAGAGCTCAATATGTATACCCTGAGCAAAGGAGGGAGAGAGGATATGATCGAGGCATTCAAACACCTTAAGGGCATAAACAAGGTGAAAGAGTCTAACATGTTTAAATATAAGAAAATAGCAGGACAAGAGGACACAGCATGAGATTAGAGGGAGGCCGATTAAGGGGGAATGTGAGGAAATTCTTTTTCACAGAAAGGGTGGTGGATGCATGGAATGGCTTACCACAAGAAGTGGTGGCTATGAATATAGTGCAGGGCTTCAAACAGGCATGGGATAGGCATAAGGGAGCAATACAAATGACTATGAATAGATAGGCCACTGACAGCGCAAAGGCCGATGGCACATTTATAAGGTAGAAAAAGAAATGGGCAGACTGGATGGGCCTTGCGGTCCTTATCTGCCGTCAACTTCTATGTTTCTATGTTCTATGAAAGGGGGAGCTACGCTTCAGTGAGCAGCGATATGATATCGCCTGCTCATGCACGCTCCCCCTACACACACACACACACACACACACACACGCACGCATGTGCTCACCCCCCCCACGCACACACTGTGTAGCCGATGGGGGTGCCCAATCCCCAGTCGGCTGTGCTGTGCCCCCCCAAAACAGAGTTCCATATGCCACGCTTGGTGCCCACCCCAGCGTGGCTGCACATCGTATAGCCGACAGGGGTGCCCAATCCTCGCCAGCTCCACTGGTCCCTCCAGTACAGGGGTACCAGGCTGGGAGCCCACCCCAGCATGGCAACAGATGCTATTGCCGACGGGAGTGCCAATCCCCGCCGGCTCCACGCCCTCCACCCATCCTGTGCCACGCTGGAGCCCACCCCAGCGTGGCAAACGCCTCGCATCGTCATTTTAAACAAAAACAACCTGAAACTGGAAAACGGTCCTCGCTGTCTCTGCCCCCACCCGCACCTCCACCCACCGCGCACTCAGCCTCCCTACACCCCTCACCCCATACTTACCTCCAGACTCAGCGCCACAATCTTCGTGGACTGGAACACGCCTGCACTCTTCAAAGCCGACCGCGAACTGAGGAAATGCCGGTAAGTTGTATAATGGGATAGATAGGGTTTTTTCAACTTTGCTGCATATCTCAGTCATTTTTTGGAATTTTTGCACCAAATTTTCAACATGGGGTTTTTGGGACCCCTTCTCATGAATGCTCTCACTGTCATGGTGTTAATCATTCCTGAAGGGTGATTTTGCAGTCATTGTGCGAAATCACCTTTTGGAATTGAGTAATGAAACGACACTGACACTGTTCATAAGGTGGGCTCTCAAAAAGCCTAAGTTGAAAATTTGGTGGAAAAATTCCTAAAAATGACTGTTTTACTTAGCGTTGCTAGTGTCCCTACGCGACGCTAGTAAGTTTGTGAATTTTCAATATTTTCACTTCAGATTTAACATTGCCATTTTATTACACTTCCTTATGAGCAGTACAGCTGTCATTTTTCACATCTTGCCCAAAACGCAGTTTCACATATAGCTTACAATGGCGCAGTCGGTGTGCAAAATCAATGTATGGGACACATTAAGAAAATCACAGTGACACTGTTCATGAGCAGAGGTCTTAAAATGGCTATGTTGAAAATTTGGTGAAAAAATTTCTAAAAATGACTGTTTTACGAGCGTGCGTTGCGCAGTTCCTACGCACACTCGTAAGTTTGCAAATTTTCTATATTTTCACTCCAGATTTTCCACATTGCCATTTTCTTAGACTTCCTTATGAAAAGTACAGCTGCCATTTTTTCATGTCGCCTTAATGTGTTTCCGACAGAAGCGCATAATGGTGCAGTCGGTGTGCGAAAGCAATGTTTGGGACAGATTAAGAAAATCACAGTTACACTGTTCATGAGCAGAGGTCTTAAAATGGCTATGTTGAAAATCTGGTGACAAAAGTCCATAAAATGACTGTGTTACGCGTGAGCATTGAGCAGTTTCCATGCACCCTTGTAAGTTCATGACTTTGTAATATTTTCAGTCCAGATTTTCACCAGTGGCATTTTTCCACACTTCCTTATGAACACTACAGCTGCCATTTTTCACAACATGGGTGAAATGTGTTTTCACACTTTCAGAGCAGAGATGCGTGGTCGCTGTGGGAAATCATTGTTCGGGACAGATAAAGAAAATCACAGTGACACTGTTCATGATCAGAGGTCCCAAAATGCCTGTGTTGACAATCTGCTGTAAAAATTCCCCAACCAAATTACATTACAGGTGCGCGTTGCACAGTTTCTATGCACGCTCGTGACTTCACCAGTTTTTTTTAATATTTTTACTGCAGATTTGCAACATTGCCATTTTTTACACTTCCCCATGAACAGTACAGCTGTCATTTTTCACATCCTGTTCGGAATGAGTTTTTGCACCTGTGGTGCTAAATGCCGTAGTCGCTGTGCATAAGCTGCTTTCGGCTAACAAACTGATATTGCCACTGTTCATGAGGTGGGGGTCACAAAAAAAACATGTTGAAAATTTGGAGTGAAAATACCAACGAATGCCTGAGATGTTAGGGTTTCCAACCATAACGCACCACCCTGTAGAGAATGACAGGCATCAGAGGTGTGACTTGGGATTCTTGCCTGTAATGCTCATACCATTCCACACCATGCAGCCAGTGAGAGGCATCGAGGTATGCCTTGGACTCTCCGGCCCCAAAGTTCACCCTATTCGTCATACCACACCCATCTCACCATATTTCCTGATGGAATGGGTGCGATAAGGCCAAAGACCCTAAGCACACCGTGACACTTGTCAGTGTCTGCAAGGTAGGTGTGGTGAAATGGCGGCCGTTATGCCTGATGACCCAAAGGCACACCCCAATGCCTGTCACTCTCTGCAGGGTGGTGGTGGGGTTGACTTCAGTTCAATACTTCACCGCCATTTCTATTATGCAGCTCTGTAACTTCTACACTACCAATGCCAATGCCAGCAAGCAAAAATTCGGCATTGACAAATGCTTGTTAATTATGCTGACAACTATGCTCATAATATATCAGTGAATACATCATAATACATCATTGCAATAAATATAGTAGAAATAACTGTGTAACATAAAAGGAAAAATGCTACACTATTCTATCGTGGGGTTCAGCATTCATAAGAAAATACCATTTCGTTTAAATTCAGATCTGCAGTAGGAATTTTATTTTCAATCCATTATATTTTCATGAGTATGCCCCCGCTGCCCTTACACAACAGCTAGAAAGCACATATAACATTCAAACTGCATACACTGCTGTGAAAAGCTTATCTGGGCTATTTACAAATTAATGTTTGAAATTAAAGTCCCATCTTCTCCATCACGGTCAAGATATCTTTGTTGGAGTCCAAGGATGAAAAAGTAATGCCCTGCTCTGAGGCTGCAGCAATGAGTTCTTAGGAATTCTACAAGCTGCTTCATTCGAAATAAATGTTAAGTTTTACCATCTGTAGTGATTCTCATGTTTGCAGGGGCAAGAGGGAAAACTGTGCTCCGGTTTTCTACACCTCCTGTCTGTATGGCAAACATTTACATTGTTACTGTCAGCAATAGTTACTGATATCCATTGGTGAAGTAACAGTGATATTTATGCTCTGCAGTTCCTTTCACTTTGGCTAATTTAAACATAAGGGCAGGGATATTTGAACAGTTGCTAATGGCAGCAGAAACCACTGTTCGTGATTAGAAATCAGCACCAGTTGCTGAACAATAGTATACTGGAATGATGGCAAACTGACACAGCATTTACAAAATATGTACCAATACAGGAGGCAATAGCAACAGACGCAACTGCAAGCACAAAAGCCGTCACAATGGAATCTGCAAACCCCTCCCTTACATTCACAAAGGGACACCACAAAGCTACAGTGAGATCATGAATGGCATACCAGAGGTAGTGCCACAGACCTCCAGTAATACCCAGGGGAAAGCACACAGAGCTATGAAGGACAACAGACACAGGTATTATGAACAACGCAAAGTACTGGTACACAGACATGATGAAATAGAAATCATAACTCACTGGCACACTGCCATGACATATAGGAAACTACCTTCACTGCCAAACACCCCCAGTAAACAAACAAAACTAAAGTTACAGGCACACTGCCAGTAAACAACATGAAACACAGCTAGCCCAAGGACTAGCCAGGAAAACAGAAGCAGTCTAAATAACTGGTCTACTGGCTGGTGCCATCACCCCCAACACCTTGTTACTGCTGTGGCTGCCCCGACACTGTGCTTGCACCCCCAACCACAGCAGCCCTGTTGCCTCCCCAAGTAGCATGTGCATGCCCTAGACATGGTGAAGGGTCCATCTCACCAAGGGCAGGAGCACACCTTCCCCTGCTGGACCTGCCGCAATGAGCCATCACCTGGAACAGACAAGAGAAGCATTATTAGCACATGTGCCACACCTGCCACAGGGTCATGCCATTAACAGGTCTGCTACAAGGTACAAGCAGCATGTGTAGAAACATAGAAACAAACTTTGACAGCAGATAAGGACCGCTTGGCCCACCTAGTCTGCCCATTTCCCTACCTAGAGGATAAGCTGCAGATCCTATTTGACCAATAGCCTATTTCTTCCTACCCCCCACAAAAATTGCCTTATGTCTGTCCCATGCATTCTTGAATTCTCCCACAGTTTTAGACCCAGCACCCTCCTCAGGAAGGCTGTTCCATGTGTCCACCACCCTCTCTGTGAAAAAATACTTCCTCACATTGCCCCTGACCCATCCCCCCTCTATCTTCAAGTTGTGTGCCCTTGTTATTGCACATCTGTTTTTCTGAAAGATGCTACCCTCTTGGACTTTGTTGATTCCACTGAAGTACTTAAACGTTTCTATCATGTCCCCCCTCTCCCTCCTTTCCTCAAGGGTATACATATTAAGCTCCTTTAGACTCTCCTCGTATGGCTTCTCTTGCAGACCCTGTACCATTTTAGTTCCCCTCCTCTGAACTGCCTCCATCCTGTCTATGTCATGCCGGAGATGGGGTCTCCAGAAGAGGACACAGTACTCCAGATGGGGTCTCACCAACTGTCTGTACAGGGGGATGACAACTTCTTGTTTTCTGCTGGTGATGCCTTTCGCTATACATCCCGGTATCCCCCAGCCCTCCCTACCGCCTTCTCACATTGCTTGCCAACCTTAAGGTCATCTGATATGATTACCCCCAGGTCCCTTTCCATTTTTGCTGTTGTTACTACCTCCCCATTGTGTAATCTTCCCTGGGTTTTGTTTCCCAGGTGCATTACTTTGCACTTCTTTGCATTGAATCCTAGCTGCCATACTTCTGACCATTCCTCCAACCTTGCCAAGTCCCTTCTCATCCTTTCCATGCCTTGTGTATCAACCCTGTTGCAGATCTTTGTGTCATCTGCAAAGAGGCATACTTTTCCTTCCAGTCCCTCTGCAATGTCACTTATAAAGACATTAAAAAGGACTGGACCCAGTACTGAACCCTGCAGTACCCCACTAGTAACCCCTCTTTCTTCAGAGTGGACTCCATTTACAATTACCTTCTGTGTCCTGTTGTTCAGCCAATGTTTTACCCAGGCTACCACCCTGGGACCCACTCCCAGGCTGGTTAATTTGACTACTAATCTTTTGTGTGGGACTGTGTCAAATGCCTTGCTAAAGTCTAGGTAGGCCATGTCCACAGCCCCTCCCTGGTCTACTACTTTGGTCACCCAGTCAAAGAAATCAATTAGATTCATCTGACATGACCTTCCCGCAGTGAACCCATGCTGTCTTGGGTCCTGTACCCCACTGGCCTCTAAGTACTCAACAATTCTTTCCTTCAGAAGTGATTCCATCACTTTCCCTACCACAGAGGTCAAACTGACAGTCTGTAGTTTCCTGCCTCTGTCTTGCTCCCACTTTTGTGAAGGGGAATCACATCAGCCTTCTTCCAGTCCTCAGGTACCACACCATCCTCCCATGATTTGTTAAAAAGGGTAGTCAGTGGTGTCACTAGTTCTCTGCTTAATTCTTTGAGAATTGTGGGTGAATTCCATCTGGCCCCATTGCTTTGTCCACCCTCAGTTTTAGGAGTTCTTTCAGAACCCTTTCTTCTGTGAAAGGACTGGATCGACCCCCCAGAGTGCTTCTGTAATTGGATTAGGCACTCTCCCACTTCCTCTTTTGTGAATACTGAACAGAAGTATTCACTCAGTATCCCTGCTTTTTCACTGTCACTCTCTGCCCACCCATCATCCATTCTATTCAGCCTCACTATCCCTCCCTTTGTCTTTCTACGCTCCCTGATATACCTGTAAAAGGTTTTATCCCCCTTCTTAACTGAGTTGGCTATCTTTTCCTCAGTTTGTGCCTTTGCTATTCTGACTACCCTCCCTGCTTCCTTCTGCCTTAACTGGTACAGTTCTCTGGACTGCTCCTTCTGTGTTTCCTTATACTTCCTAAATGCTATTTATTCTCCCTGACCTTCACTGCCACTTCTTTTGAGAACCATAGTGCCTTTTTCTTTTGTTTTGATTTGTTTATTTGCTTCACACAAAGGCTTGTTGCCTCTGTGATGGCAGTTTTGATATTTCCCCATAGTTGCTCCACCCCTCCTTCTAGCCTGTTTGCTAGTGCTTTTCTAAGGCACTCTCCCATTTTGCCAAAGTCAGCCCTCCTGAAGTCCAGAACCCTCACTTTTGTATGGCTTGACTCTGTAGTTGAGTTTATCGTGAACCACACCGTTTGTTCCCAAATGGCTACCCACTTCTAGATCTGAGATCCTCTCACTGTCCGCATTTAAGAGTAAGAGGTCTAAGATTGCTCCTTCATGAGTAGGTTCCAAAACTATCTGTCTGAGGCATGCCACCTGAAGGGCATCAAGAATGGCCCTGCTTTTGGATGTGGCTGCAGGAAAGGTGCTCCAGTTAACATCTGGCATATTAAGGTCCCCCATCAACAGTATCTTCCCTTTCTCTACCATCCTAAGTATGCCTTTTATCATATCCTTGTCCATTCCTTCCCCCTGACATAGGGGTCTGTATACAACCCCTGAACGGATTGTGGTGCCATTTCCAGTCTCTAAGGTGACCCACAGTGCCTCCTCTGCTCCCTGTTTACTCTTTTGTTCAGTTGCTTTTATCCCTTCCCTTACATAGAGAGCTACTCCCCCCCTTCTGCCCTTCCTGTCTCTCCTTTAGGTTGTATTCTCTGGTATGTTAACATCCCAGTCATGGTTCTCGGTGTACCATGTTTCTGTGACTGTTACGACATCCAGGCATCCGTCTTCCATGAAGGCCACCAGTTCAGGGAGCTTGTTGCCAAGACTATGGGTGTTGGTACTCATTACCCTCCATTTCTTGATGGCCTTACCCCTTTTTGCCCCATCCCTGTCCTTGTTGCATTTGTCACTTTCTTCATTTACCCCAGCGCTTCTCCCTATCAACATCTCTATGTTGGTGTCTACCTCACTTAGTACCCTGATTTTTTTGGGGGGGGGCTAGGATTTTCCTGCTCCTTTCCAGTGCCTCCCCTCTTGGCTAGTTTAAATGCTTTCCAATGAAGTATTTAAACCTATCACCTAGGATCCTGGTTCCCCTCCTGGACAGATGCAGACCATCATGCCAGTATGGGCCTGCATCCCTCCAGGTGGACACTCAGTCCCCAATGAAGCCAAATCCCTGAGCTCTGCACCAGTTTTTCAATGACTGATTGAATCCCATGGTGTGGAGCACCCTAGTCTCACCCGTGCCATAGATGGGCAGCACCTCCGAGAAGGTTACCGTGTGTGCTACTTGTCTAAGGCCCCTCCCCATCTCCACAAACACTTCTTGTACTGCTCTGATCCCTTTCTTAGCCAGGTAATTTGTCCCTAGGTGGACAATGACATCCAGCTCCTTCCCCTGTGCAGCTGCTCCTGCGATCCTGAGGATTCACTCCCTATCCCTCCAAGTCATGGCACCAGGCAGGCACCTTACCTCCCTCTCCCCTTCCTCCCCCAGTTCTACCTTTCTAACAATGGAGTCCCCCACCAGGAGTTGTTTCCTTCCCCTGTGGGGTCCCATGCCACCCTCCTGTGGGTCTCCTTTGTGGAGGTTCCCAGCATCCTCCTTGGTCTCCACTGTGGGTGCCTCCATAGAGGAACCACACTTTTCCAGAACAGCATAGAAATTGTGGAGAGGTACAACTGAAGGGATATGCCTCTGTTCCACCACCCTCACCCTCCCTGAGCCCACTGTGGTCTAACCTTTCCTCTTTCTTGGCAACCTCTGAGGCAACAGCAGTGACCCTGGTGGTCCATGGGTGGGAGAAGAGGTCTCACAAATCCTGGACAACTCAGCCTGGAGATGAGCAACCTCCTCCCTCAGCCCAGAGAGGTGCCTGCAGTTGGGACAACACTGCATCCTCCAGAACGTCTCCCAGAAGACTGCTGCTCCACAGCCACTGCACTGCACCACTCCCATCATGTCTTTTTTCTGCCCCCCTAACTGTTGTTTGGAATACTTACTCTTTCCTCTGTTTGTTTATTTCTTTTTTTTTCTCTCCCTACTTACTTACTGCCTCTGTGCCCTTTTAGCTCCTGATCTTCCTGTTCTGAGACAAGAAGTTCCTATATTTCTCAGTAGTCTCCTTACTTGTTCAGAGTCAGACCTCCAGCAGCTGGGGGGATGGAGAGCTACTCTTGCCCTTCTAGGATGGTGAGTCTTTGGTGGATCTGTGATCATTCACTTCTTGCTCCCAAACAGGAAGTTCCTGTTGTCAGTTAAATCCTGTACCTATAAAAGTAGAACTGGTTTGGGGGAGTGGAGGGAGGGAGGGAAGGAGGGCAATATAGTCCCAGTAGATAAGTTTTAGTTATACCAGTAGTTTCTTCCTCCTGGTGTTCTGTCTGTTCTCTGGCAGAAGCTATCTAGGGCAGTGTTTAAATCTGGTTTTAACCTGGCTCCTTCTAGCTAAGCCACTCTCCCTACTTTGCAAATCTTTCTACACTTAGTTAATTTCACAGATAACAATTCCCTTCTGACACCTGTGACAAGCACCTAGATAAGTACACAGATAACAGATAACAATTTACTTCAACTACCTCTGACAAACACACTAACTCTTTTTTTTACCCCAAATTGAAGGTCCCAGTACAAGAGTTCTAGTTCTTAGTCCCAGTAGAGAAGTTTTAGTTATACCAGTAGCTCCTTCCTCCTAGTGTTCTGTCTGTTCTCTGGCAGAAGTTATCTAGGGCAGTGTTTAAATCTGGTTTTAACCTGGCTCCTTCTAGCTAAGCCTCTCCCCCTACTTTGCAAATCTTTCTACACTTAGTTGATTTCACAGATAACAATTCCCTTCTGACACCTGTGACAAGCACCTAGATAAGTACACAGATAACACAGATAACAGATAACAATTTACTTCAACTACCTCTGACAAACACACTCTTTTTTTTACCCTAAGTTGAAGGTCCCAGTACAAGAGTTCTAGTTCTTAGCCCCAGTAGAGAAGTTTTAGTTATACCAGTAGCTCCTTCCTCCTGGTGTTGTCTGTTTTGTGTGCAGTGGATATGTCTCCCTGTGGGGCAGAACACAATGCATATGCAGGGCAACACACCTGTGCAGTGCAAAATGGCACATATAGACATAGTGGGGGCAAAGAATGCACATCACAGGTCCTGGCAATGACTGTTGTGTGTAATAAGGAAATGCCCTCTCATATGGCTGGTAGCATGAGTGTGGTACTGTGGACAGCACTGTGTCTGACCATATGGGCTGCAGCACCATGTGGAGGTCACCAAGGCAGCTTACTCATGTATCCAGAGGTTGTAGGGCACTGTGGCAATAGTGTACAGTACATGCACGTGCCAGTATTAAGCTGTGGGACACGTGACAGTGATGAGGCACAAGGTGGTTGATAGGTAATTGACCAGTGATACATGGACATGCACCTCCCAGGGTGTGGTGACCGTAGTGTGCTGTGAGTCCCAGTGTACAGGCCACTGAACATGTACAGGGGCAACAGCTGGAGGGTATGGTGGAGTGTTGCTATAATAGGATACCACACTATACAGTGACATACCTAGGGCACACACCGTGAACCAGCAAGCACACAACCAGACACAACAGGGGCACACAGGCAGTGAAGGATGTACAGTGGTAGTTATTTAACTGTTGCCTGCCTACCTTGAGTAGTCAGACTAACCACTTCTGTGTTGTTTGCACATGCTAGCAGCCACATGAGATCACAAGGGTACATGCTTGTGGAAAATGCTTAATGTCGTAATAAGCACTAGCCCTGATGTCATCAAGGCATGCTGTTGGCCAAAGCATGTGTCTGCAGATAATTGGTGCAATCGTCATTAGCGATCACTAATAACGTTAGTGACAGTTGCAAACAGACATATATTGGAAAATAACATGCAGATGGTCCTACTCTAGCATTCAAGGTGCGAAATGTAATTTGCATACCATTTTACTCGCATTACTGCTTCATTATAATGTTACACATTCCCAAGGGTTACAGTTCACAAGAATTGCACTGTAGTACGGAACAGAAGCAGCAGCAGCAGCACTTTGACAGACAACTATCTATCCAAAAAAAAGGTAAGTTACAACAACACAATTAACATTTTTAAACCTCTCCCACAGGTGCTGTGCACTGTTTCATTACTAATTAGTGTTATGCTAATGTGTTGCGGAAGACGTCATCCACAAAGTGCAGAGATGGAGCTATGCTATGTAACCCTGGCACCATTATACCAAAGGCTACTACCCCTGCCTGCTTCCCTGGCTGCAGGTTGAGGGGCCTGGGTTCAGAAATCAGGGTACTGTGGTGTGCCTACCAACAGTAGAACTACAATTATGGTGCCTCCACTCAGAGTAATGCTTAAGTGGGTCATTACCAGAACTGACACAGCCCTCTGGGAAGCTATAACCACCCATAATCCTGCCTAGTGGCCTGGTACACTTAGTTTCACAATTGCAACACTTCACACTTGAAATACAGGTTACATAGGAATACATAGGAATGTGATGGCAGAAAAGAACCGCCAGGCCCACCCTGTCTGCCCAGTGTGCCTAGAATCTACTAGGCTTCAGTTGTGCTCCCCCACCCTTGATCTAGTAACCCCTTGTGTTTGTCCCAAGTCCTTTTGAGCCCCTCCACGCTCTTCTCCCCCACCACTACCTTAGGCAGCCAATTCCAGTTGTCCACCACCCTCTCAGTGAAGAAAACCTTCCTGCAATTACCCCTAAAGTCCCCCCCAATCTGAAAGTCATGACCCTTCGCCCTCAGCCTCTCCTTCAACTGGAAAAGGTTCTTCTCTGGTACCTTATTGATACCCTTGAAGTACTTAAAAGTCTCGATCATATCCACCCTCTCCCCCCTCTGTTCCAGACAGCACATGCCCAAGTTCTTCAGCCTCCCTTCATATGGTAAGTGCTCCAGTCCCCTCCCCATCTTTGTTGCCCTCCTCTGAACTCTCTTCACCCTCTCTATATCCTTTTTGAGGTAGGGCCTTCAGAATTGGACCCTGTGCTCCAGGTGAGGACTAACCAGTTGTGTGTACAGGGATACTATGACTTCCCTCTTCCTACTGGTGATCCCTCTCCTTATGCAACCTCGTGTTCTGCTTGCTCTTGCCACCGCCCCTGCGCACTGCCTCCCCATCTTCAGGTCTTGTGATATGATGATGCCTAAATCCTTTCCTTTTTCCACTACCTGTAGGAGTCTACCTCCCAGTGAATACTCTGCTCTCCCATTATTTTTGCCGAAATGCATAATCTTACACCCATCTGCATTGAACAACAGTTTCCACTCTTTGGCCCAATCCTGCAGCTTCTCCAGGTCCCTTTGCATCATGTTCACCCCTCTTGTGAATCCACTCTATTCCCAATCTTTGCATCATCTGTGAAGAGACACATCCTCCCCTCCAGCCCCACTGCTATATCCCCTATAAAGATATTAAACAGAAGAGGTCCCAGTACCGACCCCTGGGGAACCCCACTGATGACATTTGACTCCCCTGAGACTGCCCCATTTAAAACCACTCTCTGCATTCTTCCCTCCAGCCAGTTTCCAACCCACCTAACTACCACCTCCCCTAGTCCCAAGCAGGGTTAATACCAGCATTAATGATATGCTCATGTACAATCCACTTACCCGCAGGGTTCGATCTCCTGGCATTCACCCTGCAACCCCCTACAAAAGACAGTTTCAATAACACAAACATGCACTCCTAGTATGCTTTGCAGTATTTGAGTAACTTTAAACCAGATAATGATATTGTTCCTGCAATTAAAGCCGGAGAATCCAAAATCACTCCTATTTTATTATACAGTGCGGAAATCTGAGGGGTTAAGTTCAATCCAAAACTGGAGATACCTTTATTTTTTTATTACAAAGCAATCCTCCAAGTTCCTCTTTCAATGGCTAATTTATAGTGAGAGCTGAATTAGGTAGAATACCTTTGGTGGATTTGGTCAATTTAAGATTATTGTCATATTGGGTAAGGATTCTTAATAATCATAGTAATAGTTTATTAATTCCTTGTTTAAAAGAGAAAGAAAAATGGAATTCTCTGGGTTTTTTTATCACCTTGGTTAAGAGCTTTGTTAAACAATTTGAAAAATTTAAATAGTACCCACCATTGGAGAGACCATCAGGCGGGTATTTTAATATCCAATACCTATAGGGATAAATAAAAAATATATATATTTGATTTAGCACAGACTAACCAGTTACAGATGGTACGAACGCAAAAACAAGCAACTTGGTACGGGAAGAATAACATAGACTCGACCCTGGAAACTTATTTACTTCTCCAAATACCACCTAACATTCGAAAGGTGATAACGTGGGTATGATTTGGTTTAATTACCTCTAAATATATGCACTTTAATCGTCTATTTCCTCAAAATAATCCTAATAATAATGAATGTCCTTGTAATAAAGGGTTTAATGAATCATTATTTCATATTATAACTCAATGCCCTTTGTTTAATAAAAGGAGAAACTTGATTCTAAATGACTTTTTATCCAAACACTGCAAGCTGGACTAAGATCCACTATTTATTTTGCTCCATCCTGGGACAGTGAAAGATGCTGAAATGTGTTTTAACTTTTTATCAACTGTAATTAGCTTTAAGAAAAAGGCTTACTTGAAAACAATTCAATGCACATAATTTTTGGAAATATGAAATTTATTCCTAATATATGATTTGTACTTTAAGTATCTACACTTATTTTGTATCTGATGTTAGTAATGTCCAAAATTTTAAATATTTTTTGGAAGATCAATAAACAAATTGATTGATAATGATATGCTCACAAGCCAGGTTAACAGTAACAATAAATACGGTTTATTGAGGGGGTTGTGAACAAGGAAAGGGGCTACAGTCTAGGCAAATGATTACTTTACTGTTCTGAGGCAGGCTTAGTTGCTTGTTAATTACTTTAGTTCCCTCCTTTACCACTCTCCTCTGTCCACTCCCTCCCCCCCCCCTTTCGCAACCCACTTCTCTCCACCACACCCTTCTCCCCTATACCTCTTCTCCTGTGGACAACTGCCACTGGCATGCACTATGTAATAGAAATTTTACTATGCAACTGTATATTAATCTAACTATCTGCACCACCTGTCTGCTTTATTGTACATTGCCTATGCTCCACTATTTGTACTAATGTATTGTCCTGGCTCTGACATAGAACCTTTGTAAAAGAGCTTTTGGCTCAAAGGTACTTGTAACTCTAGAATAAATAAATAAAAATAAATAAATAAATAAAGAAATAGTTCCTGACTTTTCAGTCTTTGCAACTACTGGGTACCCATAGTGGAAAACAGGCATGCCTGAGCCGGTGCCAGGGGTTGGCTGGCATTGCAGCTGATGTTGGGGCCCTTGATGGAAAGAAGGGTGATTAAATAGGAGCAACACACTTGTAAACTATAAACTATTTGTATCAGTAGCCAGATGGCCCAGTCAAATTAAAATGCATTAACTGGCAAATTGAATCAGATGGTACCATTTAAACAATTGATGATTTAATGCAGGGAGGTACCCTGGCTTTACTCACTGAACCCAGATGAATGGAAGAAGGCACCAACGACATCAAGACCTGTTGCTTGCTTGATCTGTTGATGGGGACTGGGGCCAACACGACGCACCTCCGCTTCATGGCCATTTTGTGTAGGTGGTCGAAACCTGTGTTTGATTGCTATGCAGGGGCTGAATCCCTGATGCAGCTCTCTCACTCAAATGCTGAAAATGGCACAGGAACAGTCTGGCTGGGCCAATGCTGGCACAGGCCCTGCTGAATGGAATGTCTTTTAAAGTTAAGCTGCATGCTGGTGAAACCTCCAGTTGGGTTTTGATGAAAGTCTTTACTACACTGGAGCGGCTCCTGATTTGCCTCAGGAGTCCCAGGATCAATGTCTCCACACACGCAGTAGGCCACAGGCTAGTGGCTGAAGAAACAGCAAACTTTCCCTTTTGCTTGGTTCTGCCAGTTTCTCCTCAGCTGATTGCTGAGAAATCCTTTTGCTCTGCACACAGGGCAGTTTCTGGGTCTCAATCCCCTTTTTGGACAGAGTTGAGTCCCCGGGAGGCAAGTTTAGGCCTCTCCTGGTGGAGTTTCTGCTCAGCCTGCCCACAGGCTGTTACCTTCTTGGTGTCTTGAGCAGAAATCCATACTGTTTAAAACAGTCCCACATTTAGTTTGAGAATCCTGTATTCCGGTTGGCTAAATGAGCTGTCAATCACAGTCTGGGTGCTCCTAATGGTCAGTTTAGGCGCCAACCTGGAATGTTGGCATTTTCACCCATAAGGCATTGTAATTAGGACCCCATGAGGACCCCTTGGTTCCAATTGGTCCAAAGCAGAAGTCGAGGACCAGAGATGGCAGCTCCCATCGGAAAGAACTGATACTGCCTGTACTGGCAGTCCAAACAATTTATTTTATTTAAAGAACAGAAGGGAGTTAGAAAGAACTATTTACAGTACATGAAAGGGCTCCCTCTTCTCTACTAGTGACAGCAGAGTGGAGTCAGTCAGGGAAGGGCCTAGCTGATCTCTAGCTCTTTTGTACCCAGACCCAGCTTAGGCTATTTATACTATACTCAAGGCTGGAGCTCTAAGAGAGTCCGTGCAGTGGCATGGATGTGCGCACATATGCAGAACAACAGCAACACCCTCCTGCACATGGATTTTACCTTCTATTACTGAATGTCTGCAAGACAGTGGGCATTAGTGGAGCCCAGGAAGATACTTAAGGTAAGCCCCCCAAAACTGGCGAAGGGGGAGTTACAGTTATGTAGAGCTATGTTTAGGGAACTGCAGGTAGGCGGCTATCGTAGCCCATACAGTAGTACACAGTAGGGGTGTGCAAAGGACAAATGGTACTTTGCAAATACCATGAATTATACACTATTTGTTATTTGGATCCAAATAATGAATAGTGGTACAATTCATGCTTATTTGTATTTGGGAAACAGTACAAAACGAAAAAAAAGGAAAAAACACCCCCCACCCTCCTTCCCAGTCTAACAGCGGTAAAAACAACCGCTGTCTCCTCTTTCCATTATTTAGTTAAATAAATCATCCCCTTCCCTCCACCCCAGCAGTGGTACCAACTCCCACCCTCCTTCCTCCAGCACCCACATTTCTTCAATTTAGTAGCAAGCCCCTCCAAGGCATGAGAAGGCAACTGACACAACCTGCCCTTCTCCACGTCCAGCCATCTTCTTGTGAACAACACTCCTGTGGTTGCTCTCATACTAAAACAGCTGATTACATGACCAGCTGTTTACAGTGTGAACAAGCAGCAGAGTCATTCACAAGAAGGTGGCCGGCTGTGGAGGAGGGTGGGTTTTGTTGATTGCCTTCTTGTGCCTGGGGGGGGGGACTTGCTTCAAAATTTAAGAAATGTGGGTGCTGGGGGGAGGAAGGTGGAACTTGGGTGCTGCTGCCAAGGTTGGGGGATGATTTATTTCACTAAATAATGGAAAGAGGAGACAGCAGTCAACTGTGGTGGTGAGCAGGTTGTGCTGATCACCCATTGTGGGAATATTTTTGTTACTATTGAAACTGAGGGTGCTAGGGAGGAAGTGGGCTTGTTGCAGAAGGTGGGTTGACATGTGATTGTTTTTACCACAATTGGGCTGGGGAGGAGGTTGTGGTGGCTGTTTTTTTTACTCTCCTCCACAGGTACGTGAATAACAAAATCGAATACTGAGTTTCCGAATATTTGGAGCCCCAAATACAAATATTCCACTGAATATTCGAAATAAGGCATTCACCCACCCCTGGTGAACAGCAGTATTGATTTCTAGTTGTAGATGCATGACTTTGTTTAACCCAGAACAGGGCTCACTTTCCTGAAGTTCATTTACAAGGGGGTCCTGGCTTAGCCAGCAGTGCATTGTACAGACATCAGCATCTGTTTTTCCTGACAAGTGTTACTGTCTGTACTAACTGAGTAAGGCATAATGGGCAATCTGTAGTCAGGGGAAGCATGAGGGCACTGGGGAGGTTATGTGACCTGCTTAGAGTCACATAGAATGCAAGTGAATATTTAGTTAGCTACAGTAGTTAGTTAGTTAGTTTTTGATACCAGGTAAGATACACTGGCCATATACATGCCTATTTTCAGGCGTCACCTGTGAAAGTTACAGACTAACAACAGCAAGTGATGGAATAAAATAACAGTTACAGTAACAGTGACATAAATTTGAGAGTAACATCAGTCATGGATTATAACTCTGTTAAAGAGGAAACACATTATATTTTCTACTTTCTCTTCTGCTCTAGTGGACCTGGGATACCTCTCTTTCTGAGGACCATCCCCGGGGTTTTTCTGCCTGTTTCTCAGGCTGAGCCATTCTCATCCACTAAGGCTGCAAGACTTGAACGCCTTCCCCCACTCCCATCCTGTACTGGTAGAGTAGGGCCAGAAACAGAAACAAAAGCTACAGACCAATCTTGCCACACCGGATTGCAGCCTTGAACCACCTCACTGGCTCAGCTGCAAAGGGTTGCTCCACAGGTACGTTCAGCGCCAAAACCACCTCTCAGCCAACAAAAGGATTTGAACTTATGACACCTGATCACCAATTGGTCTAGGCTTCTAGTGGCGTTTACTGCCGGCTGTTGTGGCATTTAGATCTACCATGGGAAATTACAGCTGGTTTCTCGGTGTGTCACTAGCTTTACTAGTGCTCAGCTCAATTCTTCGGAACCCTCATCCCTCCTTAAAGTGGAATGACCCTTGCGCTTCTCCCTGTCCTGCATCCAACAGCTCCTTTCAGGTAGCCATTATGGACTTTTGGGCTTCTCAGCTGTCTCTGTCGGGGACTGGGACATCTCCCGAGCTGCCTCTGCAGCTGCATCCAGACTTGAGACTTCCTACTCATGGCAAATTTCTGCCAGGACACTAGTGGCTGCAACACTAGGCCAGTATAACACCAGGAGTGGGTACAGGCCTACCCATCTACACCGCCTCCCCTATTGCCCCAAAAATAGTGTTTACAAATTACAGTTCGCTGCCTTAAAATGAATCCTGCTTCTTTTACTGTTGTGCTCAGGCAATGTCGAACTCAACCCAGGACCATTAGACACCCTTGCTTCTCCATCATACCTGGCAGGTATCAAAGGAATGTCTTTTATGCATCTTAATGCCTGTAGTTTTGCTGAAAAAGTTCACCCTTATCCAGGCTTGGGTGAGCCACACCCTACCTGATGTCCTAGTGATCATTGGGACCTGGCTTAGGCCAGCCACCCCTGACAAAGAAATCAATATCCCAAATTATTTACTCTTCCAAGCAGACAGGAAATCAAGAGGAGGTGGGGTGACAATTTATGTAAGGGACAAATACTCAGCCACATGCATAGACGCATCATCCTCCCCCCAAAGAATTTGAGTGCTTGACCCTAAAGATTGAACTTTCTCCTTCCAGTGCACTCTGTGTAATAGGCTGCTACAGGCCCCCTTCTGCCGGGCCTCATCTCCTGTCTCACCTCAGTTCCATACTGGGGCTCAGTTCCTTGGAAACCATTATTCTTGGTGACCTGAACTACGATTGGTTATCAAGTGCATCAGCTCCCTTGAAATCCTTTTGTGACACTCTAGGGTTGGTGCAACTCATTAGCGAGCCTACTTGCCCAAATAAAAAGAACCTTAACAATAGCTCCCTCTCAGATGTAATTTTGGTTAGCAAGCCACACCTGTTCTCTCATGTCAGAAAATTTTTCTCAGACATTAGTGATCATTGTATAATCACCACCATTAGATCCATGCACAACCCACAGTTTGTGGCAAAGTTCTCTATCAAGAGGTGCAAACACAACTTTGATTTTTTGCTTACGTCCACAACTTGAAACATTCACCGCGATGGCAGGAATTCTTTCTAGCCAAAATGGTTAAAAGGGCATATACTATTTATTATGATATTTTAGGTGAGGCTTTAAATAAGCATGCACCCTTGGTTAAGGTGCAGGTCAGGAGCAGCACCTGCAGTTGGTTCTCGCCTGAGCTCAAAGCTTCCCTGTTAGAAAAGAATACTTTATGGAAAAAAGCCTGAAGAAGCAAGAACGACTCGGATTGGTGTCTTTTTAAGAGAGCACTTAACAAGTGCACCAAGTTGGTCAGAGCAGCCAAGGCTGCCTACTATTGTTCGGAGCTAGCCTCTGCCTCAAGAAATCCTACAAAGCTCTGGAAAACATTAAAAGACATGTCTGGATATGCACCTGGTAATTCCATTCCAGCAAAAATTAAGTCCGGTGGCCAGGGCTGCAGCTATGGATTTTGGGGCCCCGGACAAGTCACTTGAGATGGACCCCTGTTTCCCAAACCAGCTAATGCCAAGGCTTATGCCAGCTCCTCAGATGGGCCTCTCCTGAGCTTGGGGCCCTGGACAACTTCCCCACTTCCCCCCATTACTGCGGCCCTGCTGGTGGCAGTGTTATCGCTAACCAATTGGAGATATTGGAAGCCCTCAATAACCATTTTGCAACCGCAGGGCTAGCATTTGATACTTCTCCTGCCAATGACCTCCGCACAGCTCAGGGCCCACCAACCCATGAGTCCCCCTCTACCGAGGAGGCCTTCTCCCTCCTGCCTGTCTCTCTAAAAGAGGTGGAAGACCTACTGCTGCAACTGGACACCAGGAGGGGAACAGGCTCCAACTTCATAGAGCCATACTATCTGAAATGTGCCTACCATGTTCTTGCGGTGCCAATCACCCACCTATTCAACATGTCACTCTCCCAGGGTAGCCCCCCCAATGGAAAATTGCCCATGTCATCCCTCTATTAAAAGCAGGTGACCCCTGCGATCTAAATAATTACAGACCGATCTCCCTCCTCCCCATCTTGTCTAAATTACTAGAAAAAATAGTGTGTGGCCAGCTAGGGGTATACTTAGAATCCAGAAGCCTATTAAACCCGATTCAGTCTGGATTCAGAGCAAAGCACAGCACCATAACAGCCCTAGCTAAGGTGACCAATGATTGGTTCCTAGACCTTGACAAGAAGTAGCATGTCTGTGCTGTTTTCTTGGATCTTAGTAAGGCATTCGACACAGTCGATCATAGCCTGCTTCTTTCCTTCCTAAGCACCTTAGGCCAGGACCATAAATCTATGTGCTGGTTTGCAGGCTACCTCGGAAAACGGAAACAGCAGGTTAAAGCTGAAGGTGATCTTTCTCCATTAAAACCTATGCTGAGGGGCGTGCCCCAGGGCTCTATCCTTGGCCACCTCCTCTTTGCAGTCTACATTAACAACATCAATGACCCCATCAAACAAGCCAACATCCACTTATTCGTGGACGACACTGTACTGTACTTGAGACGTCCCACGCCAGAAGCAGCCTGTGAAGACCTCCAAGCTGAATTTAACCTTCTACAATACCAGCTCATAAACAAAAAGCTTTGGCTCAATGCGAAAAAGACAAAAGCCATGCTCTTCTCCCCCTCCTTGCATGCGGCAATTCCTGCTGGGGGGGGGCTATCCCACAAATTACCACTGTTCCTGGAGAAACACTAGAGTATGTAGCTAAATTCAAATATCTGGGAGTTTGGCTCAATCATAAACTTTCCTTCGCTGACCATCTCGAAGAACTACAGAAGAAACTAAGGCAAAGATTAGGACTATTCTACAGAAGTAACCACCTGCTCACAAAGGAGGCCAAGATTCAACTGGTTCAAGCTACCTTCCTATCTTTAATAGATTACGCGGACCTGCTCTACAGCCACTGCACTGCCCTGCCTCTGCACTGGCTAAGTTGGACACCCTCTACCACAGAGCTATCAGGTTCATTACTGGCCTTCCACTTTCCACACACCACTGCTCCCTGTACTCATCGTTAGGCTGGACTTCCCTTCACTATAGAAGGAATAGAAACGCCGCCCTATGGGCCTTCAGAGCAGTGACCAACAAGCTCCCCTCATATGTCTCAGACTATATTCCCCAGAGTGTATTAGGCACCTACGCTCTAAGGAGCTATTCCCTAATTGCCCTCCAAATTCCAAGGGTCAAAACTCGTTTCGGCAAAACAGCTCTAAGCTTCTCTTTACCCACATTGTGGAATGGTTTACAAAGGAACTTGAAGCTGAGCTGCCCTGTTAGCCTGAATATCTTCAAGGCGCTCTACGATCACTACATGAAAGCACCTTGCAAATGTTTTCCTCACCGCTAGCACACTAATTCCACAACTCTCCCTTTCTATCCTGATGCTCGCCATGTTTCTACCCCTGGCTCTCACTCTTTCCCTATTAACTCTTTCTACTGCACCCACCCTTCCCTGTCCACCCCAGCCTGGCTAAAGTCTCACCCCATCCATAGTAGTGTCCCAATTATCTACCCCTCCTCCGTCATTATCATAATAAACAAGTACACAACAGCCATCATCACTTTCTGTGGTTTTAGCTCAATTTTCCCCCAGTCGTCGGTAATATGTCCCTCCTCTTCTTTACCTCTCTAACCTGCCACCCCATACATGGCCTCTTTCCCCTATATGTGTAGTTGCCAGCTGCCTCACTCAAAAGATCTCTGCTTATAACCCCTGTGTGCCTATGGTTGATTGTACATCTGCTGACTTCTTCAATTGTAAAATAATGCTGTTTTTTTTTTTTATTTATTTCAACCTTGTACTGTACTGTATACACTGTATATACTTTTTCTTCCTTGTATATTATTGCTTTTTGTATACCTGCTTCTGTACTGTATGTATTCATGACTTTGCAAATGAACCTTGCTCAATGGTGCCCGCCTGGATAAATAAAGATTTTGATTGATTGATTGATGTTTAAGATAAAACAAATGACAGAAATCCAGTACCAGTATCAAATGCTGTGTATGTGCCACCAGCCCCTTAGTGTCATGCCGCAGGCCATTTTGTGTCACAAAGATAGCGCAAGCCCCATTTTGTGCAGACAGCCTGCAGTTGCCGCATGCTGCCTTCGAGAATTGCTCCCAGTACTGGTACCAGTATACACAGTTTTCAGGGCAACATCAATCAGTTCTGGCTACGCTTAAAAAGTGACATCATAATAAGCAGGAGTGCATGGAAAATGCAGTGAGAGGTGCAGCCAAAGTGTTTGCAAAAAAGGAGAGTGGTACTGGACAAATAGAAATAATGGACCCAATTCTCAAAGCTCCTGGAAAGGTGCAATGGGTTTGTGTCACAAGGAATTGTGCAAAGTGCTGCACCACATGATGCACTGGGAGCAATTCTCAAAGGCAGCATGTGGCAGCCGCAGGCTGCCTGCACAAAATGGGGCTTGTGCTGTCCTTGTGACACAAAATGGGACTTGCGCTGTCCTTGAGACACAAAATGGGGCTTGCGCTGTCCTTGCGACACAAAATGGGGCTTGTGCTGTCCTTGCGACACAAAATGGGACTTGCTTGTGACACAAAATGGGGCTTGCGCTGTCCTTGCAACACAAAATGAGGCTTGTGCTGTCCTTGTGACACAAAATGGGGCTTGTGCTGACCTTGTGACACAAAATGGGGCTTGAGCTGTCCTTGTGACACAAAATGGGGCTTGTGCTGTCCTTGTGACACAAAATGGGGCTTGCGCTGTCCTTGTGACACAAAATGGGTCTTGTGCTGTCCTTATGACACAAAATGGGGCTTGCGCTGTCCTTGTGACACAAAATGAGGCTTGTGCTGTCCTTGCAACACAAAATGGGGCTTGCGCTGTCCTTGTGACACAAAATGGGGCTTATGCTGTCCTTGCGACACAAAATGGGGCTTGCGCTGTCCTTGTGACACAAAATGGGGCTTGCGCTGTCCTTGTGACACAAAATGGGGCTTGCGCTGTCCTTGTGACACAAAATGGGGCTTGCGCTGTCCTTGTGACACAAAATGGGGCTTGCGCTGTCCTTGCGACACAAAATGGGACTTGTGCTGTCCTTGCGACACAAAATGGGGCTTGCACTGTACTTGTGACACAAAATGGGGCTTGCGCTGTCCTTGCGACACAAAATGGGGCTTGCGCTGTCCTTGCGGCACAAAATGGAGCTTGCGCTGTCCTTGTGACACAAAATGGGGCTTGCGCTGTCCTTGCGACACAAAATGGGGCTTGCACTGTCCTTGTGACACAAAATGGAGCTTGCGCTGTCCTTGCGACACAAAATGGGGCTTGCACTGTCCTTGTGACACAAAATGGGGCTTGCGCTGTCCTTGCGACACAAAATGGGGCTTGCGCTGTCCTTGCGACACAAAATGGGGCTTGCGCTGTCCTTGTGACACAAAATGGGGCTTGCGCTGTCCTTGCGACACAAAATGGGGCTTACGCTGTCCTTGTGACACAAAATGGGGCTTGCACTGTCCTTGTGACACGAAATGGGGCTTGAGCTGTCCTTGTGACACAAAATGGGGCTTGCGCTGTCCTTGTGACACAAAATGGGGCTTGCGCTGTCCTTGTGACATGAAATGGGGCTTGCGCTGTCCTTGTGACACAAAATGGGGCTTGCGCTGTCCTTGTGACACAAAATGGGGCTTGTGCTGTCCTTGCGACACAAAATGGGGCTTGTGCTATCCTTGTGACACAAAATGGGGCTTGCGCTGTCCTTGCGACACAAAATGAGGCTTGCGCTGTCCTTGTGACACAAAATGGGGCTTGCGCTGTCCTTGCAACACAAAATGGGGCTTATGCTGTCCTTATGACACAAAATGGGGCTTGCGCTGTCCTTGCGACACAAAATGAGGCTTGCGCTGTCCTTGTGACACAAAATGGGGCTTGTGCTGTCCTTGCGACACAAAATGGGGCTTGCGCTGTAGTTGTGACACAAAATGGGGCTTGCTCTGTCCTTGCAACACAAAATGGGGCTTGCGCTGTCCTTGTGACACAAAATGGGGCTTGTGCTGTCCTTGCGACACAAAATGGGGCTTGCACTGTACTTGTGACACAAAATGGGGCTTGTGCTGTCCTTGTGACACAAAATGGGGCTTATGCTGTCCTTATGACACAAAATGGGGCTTGCGCTGTCCTTGCGACACAAAATGAGGCTTGCGCTGTCCTTGTGATACAAAATGGGGCTTGTGCTATCCTTGCGACACAAAATGGTTGCTTGCACTGTACTTGTGACACAAAATGGGGCTTGCGCTGTCCTTGCAACACAAAATGGGGCTTGTGCAGTCCTTCCGGCACAACATGGTCTGCAGCATGGCACTAAGGGGCTTGTGGCAGATACAGGTTTCCATATCCTCTAATTTGGAATTCTCAAAACACTCCTGGAGGGCAAATGTCTAAGTACCATTAGACCACCCAAAGCTGGTCTAAGAGAACTTGGGAATCTGCCCTCTGGTAGTGTTGAGGAAACTGGGCCCATGTGCCACTGGTCCCTTTTTAGTATAATCATCAGGTTCTTGGTGGTCTACTGGCCCCGCAGCCTGATTCCTGTAGCATTAAATAGTGGTTCCCTAGTGGTTTAGCAGTTCCTCCTCTTCTCCAATCACCGATTGCTGTCCTGTTCATAATAACATAACATAACATGTTCCTGGTAGTCTAGAGGTCCATCCCTTCCCCCGATCGCCGATCACTGTCCTGTTCATAATAACATGACATAACATGTCCTTGGTAGTCTAGAGGTATATCCCTTCCCTCGATCGCTGATCGCTGTCCTGTTCATAATAACATGACATAGCATGTCCCTGGTAGTCTAGTGCTCCATCCCCTCCCCCATTCGAGGACCTGTTCATAATAAAATAAAATCAAAAACACACAGACCAGGTGGCTAAAGCAAAAAACAGAGCCAAAAGCAAAAGGTTCTTACTCTGTATGCACAAAAAGGAGCTCGACTTCACCATGATTGCACAATCCAGATAAAAATGCCAAGATGCAGCAACAAAAGTGTTTATTCCATCAGAGCTGCAAGACCAGCAGCTAGGTACAGGTACCCTTCCCCGTTGCCAAATATTTTGGTGTGATATCAGCACTTTCTCAAGGCATAGGGTGGCATTAGATACTGCACCAGTTTAAAAGCATACATTTAAAGGTAATGTGCAAGATGCATATAAAAACTGTAGTGTATTCAGGGATTGAATTATATTAATACCACCTCTAAAAGCATGAATGAGAATTCACATTCATATATACATAAAGAATATGCCAAATACGACCATGTGAATGATTGAAAAAAGTGTTAATGGTGAAAAAACATTTTAAAGTGTTTAAAAATGAGTCAATTTCATAAATGACAATTCTATCTAAACAAGGCTAAAAATTATATTTTATTAACTCTCTTATATTTAAGATACCATATAGGCCAAAGGTAATGACAATGAAATTTAGATTGAGCCCATTTTTGTTAGGTTATAATATTTCTAGTCTATTCATCACCTTATATAGTTATTTATTGTATTTAATTTTAAACCATAGCTGACCCTTATATTTTATTTCATCACTATAAAAACAAAACATACACTTCTGTTGCTCTGACCTCTATCTACAGATAGGGAGTTAACTGAAAAAAGTCATTGAGGCCCGGTGCATGGTAAGATTTAAACCTATATTGCCGATAGGTTTCTCTCTGGCACAACTTCACATCAATGTCACTGCAGCGAATATTTGTCTTTACTTTTTCCATCATTTGGAAAGCAAAGTTGCATTCAGTGCCTTTTTTCCTAACATGTTGTGCCAGGGCACTCATTTCATCCAACTTATTAATATTCCTTGTACGTTGAGCAATTCTTTCTCTGAACTTTTGTGTAGTCTTGCCAATGTAAAAGGCAAGACACATTCTGTATTTGGCAAAATACACTATATTTTGGCTGCTGCAGCTGCAAAAATCTGAAACAGTGAATGTCTCCCCCATAATTAGATTTTTAAAGGTGCTGCCAGTTAATATATACTGAATTTAGAAAAGTAGCCTTTTCCACATTTGAAGGTGCCATTTGGAAGTCTATTAGTGCTGTTCAAAGTTTTCTCAGTGTATGTGCTGTAGAACAAGGAATCCCTCAAATGTATGCCCCTTTTGTAAACCATTTCTGGCATATGCTTGGTCACATGATCCTATCTTCTATTGATTTTTCAAATGTGCCAATTTTGCTGGATAATTTTAGAAACAATATATGATTGTGGGCTGAAAGTTGTGATGTATTCTGGTATTTCAGTAGGTGTTTTCCTTTTTCTGAATGAGGACATTTGTGTTGAGACCAGATGGATGGGGGTGGCTCTTGTGGATTCAGTAAGTTATCCCTATACACCACAGTCACCCTTTCTTTTGCTTGATTGATTACTGTGTTATAATAACTGGCCAGCAATTTTTTATATAGGCAGAGCCAGTTATAATTTGCCATTATAACCCGCGGGTTATAACGGCAAACACGCACCACGTCAATCTAGAACATCCACTCCCTGATTGGCTGTTAATGTCCTACTGGGCGGGATTCCACTCGTGAGCAAATATGGCGGCTCCTTATCCACATAGCAAGGAGCCGCCAGACCGAAAGTCCTCATCGTCTTTTTTTAAAATAAAAATAAAACAGTCATGTGAACCATATTTCAAAAATATCTGGTTGATCGCGCCATTCGAAAGCCGTAGAAGACAACTGCCATGAACAACGGCTCATACCTCGCTCCTTGAGGTAAGACGATCGCGATTTCAACACAGAACTTTGGCCAAAGTAAAAAAACAATAAAACAGCAAAGGTTAAAAAGGAAACTGGAAGAAAAAAAAGATGAATGGGAAGACAGACAGGGTGTGTGTGTGTGTGTGTGTGTGTGTGAGACAGAGAGAGTGTGTGTGTATGTATGTGAGACAGAGAGTCAGAGTGTGTGCGTGTGTATGTGAGACAGAGAGTCAGAGTGTGTGCGTGTGTATGTGAGACAGAGAGTCAGAGTGTGTGCGTGTGTATGTGAGACAGAGAGTCAGAGTGTGTGCGTGTGTATGTGAGACAGAGAGTCAGAGTGTGTGCGTGTGTATGTGAGACAGAGAGTCAGAGTGTGTGTGTATGTATGTGAAACAGAGAGTCAGAGTGTGTGTATGTGAGACAGAGAGTCAGAGTGTTTGTGTGAGAGAGATTCAGACATAGGGCTGGAAAAAATAGCTGTCCAGCAATTATAAATAATAAACTATGGGAAAGTGTGCTTAAATTAGAAATTAATGGTTGCCCTCGGTGTGGGATGCTTTAATAAACCCCTCTGGCTTTTCCCTCGGGGTTTATGTAGCATCCCACACCTTGGGCAACCATTAATTTCTCATTAAGCACACTTTTCCATACATTATTGTATATATTACAGCCTCTTGCTCAGAATTGCTCAGTAAGTTGCTGTGCACTTGAACTGTAATCTTCCTTAGATGAACAATTTCTCTTGGCTCATAAGAGCTGCCCCACTGGAATATTTTTAGTGACATGTTTTGGATGGCAGCTACCATAGTGTAGAATTCAGTTTTTGTCCATGTTTTTCCTGAATAACTTGGATTCAATGTTATTGTTTTTCCCTCTAAAAACTGTCAAATCCAAGGAATTGATTTCTCTTTTGCTGTAAATAATTCAGAACTAAGATTGTGATTGGATTATTCCCAAAAATAAATGAATAGTGTCAATTCAGATGCTATGCCTCGCCACATGAAAAACAGATCGTCAATGTAACGACGATACAAATCAATTATATCGAGAAAGGGATTGATATCACTGTAGATGTATTTTTCTTCCCATTTTGCCAGATATATTATGGCATCATTAGGGGCCATCGCTGTCCCCATGGCAGTGTCCTTGCACTGTAAATACATCTTGTTGTCAAAGAGAAAGCAGTTGCTTGTAAGAACCTTTTCTTTCAGTGTAACAATGAACTCAATGAATGGCTGTGAGTGGGAGGTTGTAGTGTACAGCATTTCCCTCAGGTTTTCTAGACCATTCTCATTTGGTATGTTCGTGTAAAGTGATCTGATGCCCATTGTCACGAACATCCATTCCTCATGTATTTCAATATCATTCAAGATGTTAATGAAGTGGGTGATGTCTCTGATATATGTGCGAGTGTTCTGTTCCATGGGCTTGATAAAGAAGTCAATGTATTGAGAAACAGGATCCATTAAAGAGCCAATACTGGCTACGATCGGACATGCTGGTGGATTTATTAGGGACTTGTGAATTGTGGGAAGACCATATAGGAATGCTTTTCTGGGGTGTTTTACTGTAAAAGCAATCCAGAGTATAATGGTCTATCAAGCCTTCTTGTAAAGCTTCATTTAACACAAGATCAATTCCTTTTTCATATTTACTGGTAGGATCATTACAGTATGTAAAGGCCAGCCTAAAAGTGAGGAGGGGCAGTGAGGTGTTGTCATGGATACGGGTCGGGTTACGGGATCCAGCTTAAGAGTGAGGAGGGGCGATGAGGTGGTGTCATGGAGGCACTGCGGTGGAATTTTTCTATTTTGCTCCCTCTGGAGCTGGGTGCATGCAATGATGCTGGCCGAGGCAGAACTCGTACACTCTCATGCATGCTCCCCTCAAAGTGTCTGCACTCGGCTCCCCCCATGCATGTTCATGTCACCTTGCTCCCCAGCCTCCGCCAGGGGGCACTCAGGTACTGGTGCTGCGGATCCCCCTTTCCCAAGGAAGGAGAGCAGTCCTCCAGATGCTCGATCCTTCCCCATCCCTGCTGACTGCCGGCAGCCCATGCCCATTCCCGAACAGGAGTTGCCGGCGTGGCGCGAGGTGTGGCGTCCAGCACCTCAACCCTCTGTGCCACCGGGCCGGGCTATGATCTATTATGTTAACAGAATCCTCAGTCTCAGTTTTTATTTCAACCTCGTTTTCTTTGTGAAAAAAGGCTTTTAAATTCAGTTTTCTAGTGAACTTATGAAACTCCACTACAGTATTGAAAATGTCAAGATCCTTAGTAGGCACATAAGATCGTCCTTTTTGCAAAACTCAATTCTCAGTATCATTCAAGACAGTCTGATATGTTCAAGACAGTCTGATATGTTGTAGACAATTTGGTTGATGTTATCTTCCTCTTCTAATATTCCTGTCTGATGTTATTGTGGTGTCTGCCCCATCCCCATCTGTTCAGTTTGCCTCCTCTCCCTCTCATATTTCCCCTTGTATGGTCTCCCTTTCTCCCTTGTCCCTCTTCGTGTATGTTTTCCCTGAATCAGGTGATGTGAGGGCTCCTTCTTAAAGGTCATTCTGGCAATAATGTTTGATAGCCCGTTGGGAGCATGGTTCATGATCTCAAATGGGGGTGAGTGTGAGGGTGAGATAATGGAGGTGGCTTGAGGGGATAGGATGCTGGGGTTGGGGGTGGTATTAGAGTCGGAGTGGGGTATGTCATCAGTGCAGTAGCTGCAGCTTGTGCCCACAAATGTGTTTGGGCTCTGAAAGCCTCCTGGTTCAGAGGAATATCCTCCTGACTGCTCTCTAAAAAAGATCTTGATGTGCCGTCTGATTCAGAGCTGCTAGTTTATACATCGGCAGTTTGACATTGTTGTGTATTATTCCTTTTAAGAATGGATCTTCTGCATTTAGGCTAATGCTTCCATTCAAATATCCTTCCTTCTTGACAGTCCAATCGATCTCATTCAGATTTGTTGGCTTTAACTCGCTCGATCCTGGTATCCTGTCTCTTAAGACTGTCTTCCAGCGGTTTACGGTAAATGGGATATTCAGCATGACTAGAGAAATTAAGAACCATTCTTCTCTCATCAGGAGCTATACAGTATATATTAACTGGCAGCGCCTTTAAAAATCCGATTACGAGGTAGACTTTCACTATTTCAGATTTTTGCAATTACAGCATCCACAATATTGTGTATTTGGCCAAATGCAGAATGTGTCTTGCCTTCTACATTGGCAAGACTATACAGAAGTTCAGAGAAAAAATTGCTCAACGTACAAGGAATATTAATAAGTTGGATGAAATGAGTGCCCTGGCACAACATGTTAGGAAAATAGGCACTGAACACAACTTTGCTTTCCAAATTATGGAAAAAGTAAAGACAAACATTAGTGGCAGTGACATTGATGTGAAGTTGTGCCAGAAAGAAGCCTATTGGCAATATAGGTTTAACTCTTACCATGCACCAGGCCTCAATGACTTTTTTCAGTTAACTCCCTATCTTTAGATATAGGTCTGATTATTATAAGAGCAACAGAAGAATATAAGACAGTTAATATAAGAGAGTTTTTAGCCTTGTTTAGATAGAATTGTCATTTATGAAACTGACTCATTTTTAAACACTTTAAAATGTTTTTTCACCATTAACACATTTTTCATTCATTCACATGGTCACATTTGGCATATTCTTTATGTATATATGAACATGAATTCTCATTCATGCTTTTAGAGGCGGTATTAATATAATTCAGTCCCTGAATGCACTGCAGTTTTTATATGCATCTTGCACATTACCTTTAAATGTATGCTTTTAAATAGGTGCGGTATCTAATGCCTTTGGAATTCTCTACCCCGTCTGTTACAGGAGTGCACGACCATGGAGGGATTTAAGCAGGCATTAAAGACACACCTGTGGCACCAGACATTTGGTGACTGATCTCTTTTAATTGTTATTACCGGTTCTATTTTAATGTTTGGATTGTTTGATATGTTGTTTTATATTTGTTAGGTGCCTTGGTTTTTGAAAGGTGCCATAAAAATAAAGGATATTATTATGTTACTGCTTGTAACACAATATCTGTTGTATCTCTGTATATAATTGTATCTCTGTATATAATAATGTACTGTGTAACACAATATCTGTTGTGTCTCTGTATATAATAATGTACTGTGTAACACATCTTGTTGTATCACTGTTTAAAATAATGTACTGTGTCCTTTTATGTCATTGTATTATTTTGTACTGTCCCCATGTTCCCCCCTCCCCAGGATGCATCTGGAATCGAGCAGTCATCTGCTCAGTATGCCTTCCTGGTAAAATGTTTAAATAAATAAATAAATGTTGATAACTTGTTGGGTGGATGGGATCCAGCAAAGACCTCACTGGGTGTTGGGGATGTGAAGGGGGTACTGCTGGCCATTTTAGGGTTGCCACCTGTCAGGTTTTTTACCTGGTGATCAGGTTTTCAGGGTCCCTATCAGGTAATCTGGGTTTGGTCTTTGCTGGTTAGGTTTTTGAGCCATTTTGAGTGCTCACATACTTTTGAAAAAAAAATTTGTTATATCACTCATTGTTTCAGCTACATGTCCAGGTTACAAACAAGTTCTGTTGTCAGTGTAGCCTTTTGCTTGTGAATGCACTCACCCTGGGAGGTGTAAAGTTATGGCCATTAACACCATTAGCACTTACTTAAGCTAATCTTTCCACTGCATCTTAAAATGGCATAGTAGCACAGCTGCCCCCACCTTTTGTAACAGCAACAGAGCCAGTTGTCCTCCACTTTCATTTGCTGGTAAACATTTTCATCTCTAACAGTATTTAGGCATGTTTAAATGTTTTAAATTATTTTTTTTCCCACAAGAAAAAAGTATGATCACTTCTTTGGCTTTGAAATAGTACTGTGGACAAGAACAGGAAATGGAGGCAGAAAAAGATA
This sequence comes from Neoceratodus forsteri, assembly GCA_016271365.2. Taxonomy (NCBI): domain Eukaryota; kingdom Metazoa; phylum Chordata; order Ceratodontiformes; family Ceratodontidae; genus Neoceratodus; species Neoceratodus forsteri. Next base: position 171,411,375 of record CM028130.1, on the reverse strand, counting down.
TAAAGTACGTATACTGTTGTATGCTATTTACAGTATTTCCCTTACTCCCCGCAGATCATATCTGTAAATGATATTTCTTTTATCTCTGTATGTTTATCTGATTAACCAATGTCAATAAATAAATAAATAAATAAATAGGAAGAACCTCGGAAAGTAACTTTAACAGGCACAGTACAGTATCTTAACATTTTTATTTCATTGCTGCTTTAAGTGTTGCCTTTTATTGGAGGAACAGTGCATGATGAGTCATGAAAAGGGGTGGAGCTAGAGGTGGAGCTTAGGATCCAGTTTTTGCCTCATCCAAAGGTGGCAACCCTAGGCCATTTGCAGAGGGGCGAGGATATGCCAGGAGACATACGAACCTGTCAAGATCTGTTGTGAACTGGCCAGCAGGAAGAAAAACCTATCAAGAATGTAAATGTTTTGTCAGAGCCTGCTGCATATCAGCTGGGGATCGGCTGAGGCATGACAAACTTGCTGGGCCCAGCAAGTGAGTTTTAGGTTGCCACAGAGCTGCCGGTCAAATATGTGTTCTCCCAATAGGTCCATTGTCTTCGCCATTTTCTTCTCACTTGCTCCTCAGACTTTTATCATATGTGGCTTATAAATGCCTTATGTTTCCTGAATTAGCTTTTAGAATTATTACAGTAAGTGGAAAAACACATCAGGCACAAGAAAAGTGATTGCAGGTATAGAAGAACCAGAAGACAAAATTCTGTCTTACAAGTTAATATACATATTATTGTCATGGCTTCATTAGGCTCCCAGTGAATCAGGTTCATTAGCTGGTATCGACAGACTTTTGCTTACAAGATGCATAATATAGTATTGATGCTGGTTGCTAATACCCTTAATAATACAGGAAGTACTCTGAGCTAATGTACGATACCTTGCACCTTCTCTTTTGCATTGACCTTAACTGATCCCTAAAACATGCAAATAGAGTTGTAATGCTTAGAAAAGCAGCAAGTGAAGGTTTCTTGCTGGTCTCTGAATAATTAAGACCACATACACACTTTGAACCCATTTTCTGGAGTCCCCAGAAGAAAACTAGCATGCTTGGCAACAACTGTATTATATTGCTCTAGGCAGTCATATTAAGTCAGAAACGGAATATGAATCCAACACATCAATTAACATAAAAACAAACAAACACATTATTCATTTATTTGAAATTCGAATAACTGTGAAGGGCACAGACACTTACCACAATTAATTTTTGAGTTTGTCCAAAAATGGTGAAGAGATATGGAAAAGAGTTCAGTAATAATGCATTACAAATAATATCACGCAGATCCCAATGCAAAAAGAAATCAAAAACTATTACAAAGTGCATTACTGAGATGGCCTTTTCTATCACATAAGGCTTACAGGACTATAGAGGCAAGAACAAAACAGTGTACTTCTATACCTGGAAACTGGTAGCCAGGTACTGTAATCCAGCATAATGAAAAACTCAAGGGAGCAAAACAGTGACATAGAAACATATAAACAAGCATTTGTCAATGGCGAATGTTGGCTTGCTGGCATTGGCATTGGTAGTGCAGGAGTTAGACAGATGCATCATAGGAATGGCAGTGAAGTATTGAACTGATGCCACCCCACCCTGCAGAAAGTGACAAGCATTAGGGTGTCTCTTTGGGTGTTTAGTAGTGCAGTCTTGGGGAAAACATGTCGGGCAGGATGTGAGAAATGACTGCTGTACAGTTCATAAGGAGGTGTAAAAAATGCCAGTGTTGAAAATGTGGCATGTAAATATACCAAATTTGTGAAGCTACTAGGGTGCATGGAAATATACAATGCGCTTACACTTACTGCCATTTTATGGCGTTCGGCACAAATTTTCAACATAGGCATTTAGCACCTCTGCTCATGTACAGTGTCACTGTTATTTCCTCAAAAGTGTCCCAAAGTGATTTGCTTTAGCGACCAGCTATTCTGCGCCAGAGATGCGAGCACATTTTGGGCAGGATATGTGAAATGATGGCTGTGCTGTTCATCAAGAGGTGTGGAAAAATGGCAATGGTGAAAATCCAGACTGAAAATATCACAAATGCACGACGGTACGAGCATTCGTGCAATCTGCCAACGCACGTTCGTAACACAGTTCTTTTATGGAGTATCATCACCAAATTTTCAACATAGGCATTTTAGGTCCTCTGCAAATGAACTGTGTCACTGTCATTTTCATAATCTGGCCCAAACACTGATTTCCCACAGTGACTGCACTATTGTGCGCCGGAAGTGCAGAAACACATTTCAGGCAGGATGTGGAAAATGACAGCTGTACTGTTCACAAGGAGGTGTACAAAAATGGCAATGCTGAAAATCCAGCAGTAAAATATTGTGAATGCGCGAAGTTACGAGCCTGCATAGCAACTGTGCATCGCGCGCTCGTAAAACAGGCATTTGTTGGATTTTCCACCAAATTTGGAACTTAGGCTTTTAAGGGCACCTCATGAACACTGCCACTGTCATTTCATTAATGAGCCCAAAGGTGATTTCGGCGCAGTGACTGCGAAATCACCTTCGAGGCTGATTAATGCCATGACAGTGACAGAATTCATGAGGAGGTGCCCCAAAACCCATGTTGAAAATTTGGTGCAAAATTCCAAAATGCCTGAGATATGCAACAAAGTTGAAAAAAGCATTCATTCCATTATACAGCTTACGGCATTTCCTCAGTTCGAGTCGGCTTTGAAGAGTGCAGGCGTGTTCCCGGTCCACTGAAGATCATTGCCAGACTCCGGAGGCAAGTATGGGTGGGGGTGAGGAGGCAGGGTGTGCAGTGGGTGGTGCGGGTGGGGAGGGGGCATCGAGACTACGAGGGACGGTTTTTAGTTTTACAGGAAAAAAAACAAAGAAAACCATTAAGGACAGTTTCCTGTTGCAGGGCATTTGGCACGCTGGGTGGGCTCCCAGCATGCCACCAACTTTTTTTGGGAGGTGTCCAGTAGCCGGCGGGGATTGGGCACCCCGTTGGCAAACAAAGACAGCGGTGGGGTCATAAGCCAAGAGTTGGGCACCCCTCTGCATTGAGCAATTGGGGGAGGTGATGCCGGCGGGGAGGAGCTCCCCATCAGCTTACAAACACAGCGGGGGGCACGTCAGCCGAGGGGGATTGGGCACCCCCCTCGGCATTCCAGATGGGGGGTTATGCCGATGGGTAGTGGGCTCCCCCGTCGGCACAGTAAAACAGCAAGGGGGGTTACCGATAGGGGGATTGGGCTCCCCCGATGTCGTAAGCCACTCTCCGACCATGCTGATAATGGCGGCGAGCAGGCAAGCAAAGGGTCCGCTGCGTCTGATGAGCTTTGCTCGGATTGCAGCGGACCTTTGCTTAGATGTGCTCGCACCATTATGTATGCATGGTGTGGTGCCGGCATGCAGGCTGATTGGAGAATGAGGGATGCACCTACTGATGCGTGCCCTGCATTCGCCCAACAGCGGCTGTGCCCCCAAATCTGCACTCTCCCTATATGTTGGCTTGCGCCTGCGTCAAGCCAACATAAACAAAAAATGTCAGAAGAAGACCAAGAGTCCACCTAGTCTGCCCACAAGGCCGGCATCAAGGGGGGTGCAAGGGACATGACTGCACCAGGGCCCAGAGTGCCGGCAGGGCCCATGGCATACTTTTTTTTTTTTTTGTGGTTTAAAAACTGCTCACAGAGCAGAGCGATCAGTGCTGCACTGCCTGGCTGCCTCCTGCCTGAGACAAGCCCTCCCTGATGTGTAGGGAGCTGGAGGACTTGTCTTGTCGTCACTTCACTCAAAAGGATTGGAAGAAATGAATCAGACCTGGGGTGGCATTTAAAAAATTAAATCCCCTCCCACCTCCCCTGCTGCACATGACACATACCTGGTGGTGACGCTGTGTCAAGTCACTGCGTGTGTGTGAGCTGCGCTGCCATGACTCCATTTCCTCGACTACTCCCCCGTCTCCGTCTCCCCAATCTCCGATCCCCATCCTTCGTCTGACTGCGGGGCATCCTACGCTTGGTGTCCTCCTATCTGACCTAAACCTGGGCTCCTCCTACAATCCATCATTGCTGGCAGTGGCATTGTCCAATTAAATAAATCCAAATCCAATCCTTTCGGCATGGCACAACCTGGTGACCATGGCTGACCTGCTCATTGGTCTGTTCTTTAATTTGCTCCCTCCCGACACCCCCCTCCCAATGCTGCTCCACCACTCACCAGGCACACAAACACTGTCAGCTCCTCCCTTGCTCCTGCCTAGTGCCTCCAATCCCTTCCCTCCTTGTGCTGTCTGAAGTGATGGTCTGGTGAGCAGCACCAGCAGCTAGTCCGTCCGACTCTGATTTGCTGGGGCAATCTGAGCGCTCACCCATCACATCAATCACTAGACTCTGTCCACACTGTTTAAAATTAATATTCTTTTGTGGGCAGGGAGGCCAGGGAGGAGCGGGAGCGCAGACTGAGCATCTCGCGAGAAATCCCCTAGTTTGCAGCGGCAGTTGGAGTTGTTGGTGACTGGCGAGTGGCAGACTAGGAGTGAGCAGACAGGTCACGGTGGAGAATTGAACTTCCAACAAGTTTTGTTGTTCTGTAAACTAGACATACACACACACTGTATTAAAAAATACAAAGTCTAATAAAAAAACTGAATAGCTGACTAGGCAGCAGTGAGCTGCCGCAGGAAGGAGTGAGTACTGCTGCTGTGGCTGCCTAGGCCCCCATGGTGCCGCACCGGCGGTGGCAGCAGGGGAAGAAAAACTAGAAGAGAACTGAAAAAAATCTAAATCTTATAAATCCATCCATCCCACTCTCCCTGAGTGGTGCTGAGAGTTATATACTTTGTTTCTTGAGACAGTTTGTGACTGACACACTGACTGACTGCTGAGAGGTCAGTCTACTCTATACTCTCTACTGTACTGTAGTGTCTAAGGCAGGTTAGGTGAGTCGGGATAGGGAGTCAAGGGAGAACTGGGGTCGAGATTGGGAGAAGAAAGAAGTAAAAGATAAGATAATCAATCTTTCCCCTTTCCTCTTGTCCCAAGATTACTTGACACTGACTGCTGACTCTGAGACTGAGAGGCTACTAAATTACTGTTGTCTGTGTCAGTCTGAGAATGAAACATTAAGATGAAGAACCTGATGAAAAACTTTCTTTGTATTTCGGAAGGCAGGTTAGGGATTCAGAGTAGGGAGAAGTTAAAACTCAGTCTTGGGGAAGGGGAGATTGCTTGGGAGGACAAAAATCTCTTGACTCTCCTCTTTCCTCTTTCCTTCCTATCATCATATGAATAATGCATGCTTCAGACAGGAGGATCAAAATGATAACACTAGTGATGACAGTGAGTGAGTGAACAAGTTAGTCACTGAGTCACTCAGTCTGGTGTCTGACCAATAAGTTTTTTATGTTTGCTTGCACGCATGTGCAAGAAATATAGTGCCATCATACAAGTTTTCCAGAGGTGTGTCAGCCTCTTCCAATTCAGCCAGTGTGTTTGCAGGCGCGGTCGCAGAGCGCCAATCACTGCTGCAGCTGTCTATGACACCTGAAAATGCAGTGGCATACAGTTGAAAGGGAGAGCTCGCTTAGTGAGCAGAGTTCTCCCCCACACTACGCCTGCGCCGCCCTGCGTGCTCATGTGCCTTCCCCTCCCACTGTATGGCCGGCGGGGTGCCCAATCCCCATTGGCTCCACGCCCCCAAAGCATCCAGGTGCCATGCTGGGAGCCCACCCCAGCATGACAAAATAATTTTATGGCTGGCGGGGTGGCCAATCCCCGTCGGCTCCACTGTCTCTCCCCATGCTGTCACCGCGGGGTGCCCAATCCCCATTGGCTCCACTGTCCCTCCCCAGTACAGGGTGCTGCAGCAGAGCCACCCAGCGTGGCAACAGATGCCATGGCCGATGGGGGTGTCCAATTCCCATCGGCTCCCGCCCCCAGCCGTCCTTCTGCCATGCTAGAGACCACCCCGCGTGGCAAGCGTTCAGCGTTATCTTTTACAAAAAAAAAATCTCTAAGAAAAGCGGTCCCTACCTGGTCTCCTGCCCCCCACAACCCACACGCCACTGCGCACCTGCCTCCCCACCCCCACCCCATACTTACCTCGGAGCTCGGCGCGATCTTGATGGACCGGGGAGCTACGTCTGCACTCTTCAAAGCCGACGCAAACTGAGAAATGCGGTAAGCTGTATAATGGGATAGATAGGGTTTTTCAACTTTGCTGCATATCTCGGGCATTTTTGGGAATTTTTGCACCCAATTTTCAACATGGGGTTTTTGGGACCCCTCCTCATGAATTCCTGCTCGGTCATGGCGTTACTCGGGCCCAAAGGGTGATTTCGCAGCCACTGCGCAAAATCACCTTTCCAGAATTATTAATGAAATGACACTGCCAGTGTTCATAAGGTGGGCTCTCAAGCCTATTTTTGAAAATTTGGTGGAAAATTCAAAAATTACTGTTTTACGAGCGTGCGTTGCGCAGTTCCTACGCACGCTCCTAAGTTGGTGAAATTTCAATATTTTCACTCCAGATTTTCAACATTGCCATTTTACCACACCTCCTTATGAGCAGTACAGCTGTCATTTTTCACATCTCACACAAAATGTGTTTCCGCCCATGTAGCGCACAATGTCGCGAGTCGGTGTGCGAAATCATTGTACAGGACACATTAAGAAAATCACAGTGACACTGTTCATGAGCAGAGGTCTTAAAATGGCTATGTTGAAAATTTGGTGAAAAAATTCCTAAAAATGACTGTTTTTCGAGCGTGCATTGCGCAGTTCCTACGCACGCTCATAAGTTTGTGAAATTTCAATATTTTCACTCCAGATTTTCAACATTGCTATTTTACCACATCTCCTTATGAGCAGTACAGCTGTCACTTTTCACATCTTACCCAAAACGTGTTTCCGCCCATGTAGTGCACTATGGCGCAGTTGGTGTGCGAAATCAATGTACAGGACACATTAAGAAAATCACAGTGACACTGTTCATGAGAAGAGGTCTTAAAATGGCTATTTTGAAAATTTGGTGAAAAAAATTCCTTAAAATGACTGTTTCTGGCGTGCATTACCCAGAGTTCCTATGTCACGGCTCGTTAAGTTATAATTTTCAATACTTTCACTCCAGATTTTCAACATTGCCATTTACCACACCTCCTTATGAGCAGTACAGTTGCCATTTTCACATCTTGCCCTAGCGTGTTTCTGCCCATGTAGCGCTGAATCGTGCCGGTCGATTGTCTTGAAATCAATGTATGGGACATGTTAAGAAAATCACAGTGACACTGGTCATGAGCAGAGGTGTTAAAATGGCTATGTTGAAAATTTGGTGACAAAACTCCCAAAAACGACTGTTTTAAGAGCGCACGTTGCGCAGTTCCTACGCACGCTGGCAAGTTTGCAAATTTGTAATATTTGCACACCAGATTTTCAACATTGCTATTTTACTGCACTTCCTTATGAGCAGTGCAGCTACCATTTTTCACATCTCGCCAAAATGTGTTTCCGCACATGTAGCGCACAATGGTACAGTCGGTGTGCGAAAACAATGTTTGGGACAGATTAAGAAAATCACAGTGACACTGGTCATGAGCAGAGGTCTGAAAATGGCTATGTTGAAAATTTGGTGACAAAACTCCATAAAATGACTGTGTTATGAGTGAACATTGCGTAGTTTCCACGCACCCTCGCAGGTTCATGAATTTGGAATATTTTCAGTCCAGATTTTCACCAGTGGCATTTTTCCACACCTCCTTATGAACAGTACAGCTGTCATTTTCCACAACATGGCCGAAATGTGTTTTCACACTTTCAGTGCAGAGATACGTGGTCGCTGTGGGAAATCATTGTTCAGAACAGATAAAGAAAATCACACTGACACTGTTCATGATCGGAGGTCCCAAAATGCCTGTGTTAACAAACTGCTGTAAAAAAAATCCCCAAACTAGTTACATTAGGTATGCGTTGCACAGTTTCTACGCACGCTCTTGACTTCACCAGTTTTTTTAAGATTTTCACAGCAGATTTTCAACATTGCCATTTTTTACACCTCCCCATGAACAGTCCGCTGTCATTTTACACATCCTGTTCAGAATGTGTTTTTGCACCCGTGGTGCCAAATGCCATAGTCGCTGTGCAAAAACAGTTTTCGGCTAACAAACTGATAGTGCCACTGTTCATGAGGTGGGGGTCACAAAAAAACCATGTTGAAAATTTGGAGTGAAAATACCAACGAATGCCTGAGGCGTTAGGGTTTCCTACCATAACGCCCCACCCTGTAGAGTATGACAGGCATCAGGGGTGTGACTTGGGATTCTTGCCTGTCATGCTCATACCATTCCACCCCCACCCACACTGCCTCGGACTCTTCGGGACCAAACTTCACCCCATTCTCCTATATCGCACCCATCTCTCCATATTTCCTGATGGAATGGGGTGCGCATAAGGGCCAAAGACCCCAAGGCACACTGTGACACTTGTCAGTGTCTGCAGGGTAGGGTGTGGTGAAATGGCGTGGTCGTTATGCCTGATGACCCAAAGGCACACCCCAATGCCTGCCACTCTCTGCAGGGTGGTGGTGGGGTTGGCTTCAGTTCAATACTTTACTGCCATTCCTATTAGGCAGTTCTGTAACTTCCACACTACCAATGCCAGTGCCAACAAGCAAACATTCGGCATTGACAAATGCTTGTTTCATCTCTTCTGAGTGAGTTTAGGTTATTACTGTAGTCACTGTGCAACAATCTAAATCCTGACGGTCCAGCCTAGCACTGACTGGAGTCACTGTTTGGCATTAAAATAAGATATTCTCTGGCTCTGCTGCTGCGGCCTGCCTAGTTTTCTTCAGTGTAAGCCAGCAGCAAGCATTGTAGCCAGCCTAGTCTGACTGTGTGGAGTTACTGTTTGGCATTAAGATAAGATATTCTCTGGCTCTGCTGCTGCAGCCTGCCTAGTCTTCTTCAGTGTAAGCCAGCAGCAAGCATTGTAGCCAGCCTAGTACTGTGCCATTCATTTTGGCATTATTATAGATCTCTCATAATCATTCAACAAAAGTCTTCTTTCTGCGACTGTCTCTGCACTGTGTGTGAACTTTATTTGTACTGGAAATAACTTTTTTTTGTGAGGAGAGAGAAATTAATCTTTAATTTCTGACAAGAAAGAAAGGCAACACATCCAGATTATTATTGCAAAAAATACTTTATTCCGTAGAATCAGTAGAGAACAGCAATACATTCTCGACTGGCTCTGTTTTCATGCTCGCTGCTTCAAAGTTAGACTTAGGCAGAGACAGCAAGCATAGGTCTCAGGAGCACCGCATCTATTCATCTTTGTACATAAATGAGCCTGGCCGTGCACCTGTCTGCTAGTGCTGAGTGAGCCACCTGCAGCTCATAGATATTACTGAACTTTAACTAGTCTAGTCAAAAGTACATTTTGTATTCATAAAAATGAATAAATAAACACAGCTCAGCTAGCAAGGCAAACCTTATATAACAGAAACAAAAGGAAAGAAAAAAACTGACAAGATATCAAATCCTGTAGCACTCCCAAAGTACAAGTCTGGTTCTGCAAAACGTAAAGAACAAAAAAGGCAGCCAGAGTTGACTCAGAAAGAAGCAGAAAATGATAACAAAATAGTTTGTTAATGGTTACGTTGTCCACCGGCAACTGTGACAACAGTGTCCGCATCTGGTGAAAGCACAACTAGTGAGCAAGAACCACCACCAACCTCATCACATGAAATGCCTGTAGAGGCAGTAGAAGAGGGGGAGTCAACTGAGATGGAGTTGGGGAACCATGATGAATTGGACTCCGAGTCTGACTCAAAAGGAAATGTACAGCTAGAAGAAATACGTGAAAGAAATGTACAGCTAGACCTAGAAGAAATATATGATGATGAAAGCAATGCACAGCAAGAAGAAATACAACAAAGTATTGAACTGGAATCAGGTTGTGACATAAACCCTGAACCCAGTCAACCACCTTTCATGTATAATTTTTATGACCCAGCTACCTGGCCTGAAAGTTTTACTACAGAGTCAGAGTGCCTCAGGGTTGAAATTGTGCAGCATAAACCCCTGCAGCTGAAGGAAACTGACACAAGTTCCCTAAAACAGCCAGTCGCCGGTTTGCTTCAGCAAACTATGAGCGTAAAATGGGATCCTCAAAGATTCACAGGCCATGGTTAGTTTACTCCAAGTCTGCTGATGCTGTATTTTGTTTCTGCTGTAAGTTTTTTGGTGAGGATAGGGGTGTGTTTACACAAGGTTTCTCCAACTGGCAAAAATTATCACAAAGGCTGAGTCAGCATGAAGCTTACCCATCACACATGGAGAATTACTACAGATGGAAACATTTAGAATTAGGGTTAGAGAAACGGGCTACAATAGACAGGAGTTTGCAAGAAAAGCTGGATAAGGAAAAGGAACAATGGCATGCTGTGCTTTGTTGAATTTTAGACTGTGTTTTATATTTAGCAGGCCAAAACTTAGCCTTTAGGGGTTCAGTAAACTGTCTGTATGTGGACAACAATGGTAATTTTCTGAAATTGTTGAAACTGTTGTCCAGGTATGATCCTATTATGTCTGATCACTTGCAACGTGTTCAGTGAGGAACAAATGTTCATTATTTAAGCAAAGATAGCCAGAATGAATTTATGCAGATGTTAGCTAAGGCTGTGACTAGTAAGATTAGGGACAAGATACACAGTGCTCGCTACTATAGTGTGCTGATGGATTGCACTCCAGATATTTCTCACAAGGAGCAGTTATCACTAATAATTTGTTACGTTGAAATCAATGGTAATCAAGTTGAAATGCGGGAGAGCATCCTGGAGTTTCTCCATGTTGAAAATACAGCAGGAGAGGCTTTGGCTGAATTATTGCTAAATCGACTTATTGAACATGGCATTAAAATTGAAGACTGCGGGGCCAGTGTTACAATAATGGGGCTAACATGAGAGGTATCCATCGAGGAGTTCAAGCGGGAATACGACAGGTGAATGAATGTGCACTGTACATTCCTTGCTGTCCTCATGATTGGAACCTTGTGTTAGAATATGCAGCTGAATCATCCTTGGAAGCAAAGAATTTATTTGGAGTACTACAGCGGGTTTGTAGAATTTTCTGTGGGTCCACCAAACATTGAGATATCCTCGTCAAGCACATGAAACTATATACCCTCACGCCACTTTCAGAGACTCGATGGAGTGCCCGTGCCGATGCTGCAAAGGCAGTCTGTGAACAATTGCCTGAATTGTTGGATTCGTTGCTGGAAGTATCAGAAACTGCAAACTGTGACAGCAAAACACAGTCTGACATCTCAGGCCTTGTGAAAACTTGGGAATCATTTCCATTTATTGTATCTTTACTTGTGTGGAATGAAGTGCTTAGTGCCATCAATCGGGTGACAGTGATTTTACAGTCACCTGCTTTAAATCTTCCAAATGCCATAGATGTGGTTTCCTCCATCAAGGAACAACTGTCTGATTATCGAAGACAGGGATTCAGCAGAGTGTTAGAGGAAGCAAAGCTGCTAGCCGAAACCATGGACATCGAACCAACTTTTCCAGTAAAAACGCACCAGACGGCAAACGCATGCCAGAAGAACTTGCTGCAGATGAACCCTTAACTGGCCAAGAAAGCTTTGAAGTAAATGTTTTCAACTGCCTATTGGATAAAGTACTGATGGAAATTGAGGAACGATTCCAATTTCTCCATGACTTTCAGTCACTTTTTGGTTTTCTGTTCAACATAAAAACATCTGGACATGACAAAAACCTAGAAGTAGCATGCAGTCAGTTGGCCCGATTTCTTGGGGACATAGATGGTTCAGAAATGTCTACAGAAATTATCTTGCTGGCTCAACTGTTACCTGATGATGTGAAATGTCTGTTTGAAGTGTTACAGTACCTGGTACAGAAAGACCTGAGCAGAGGATTTCCAAACACCCAAATTGGACTGCAAGTACTGCTTACAATTCCAATTACAGTTGCCAGTGCTGAGCATTCTTTCATTAAACTGTCCTTAATAAAGAATTACCTGCACTCCACAATGTCACAAGAGAGATTGTCTGCATTGGGTGTACTTTCGATTGAAAATAGACTTGCAAGAGAAGCAAACTTTTCTGATGTAATTGAAACATTTGCTGCAGCAAAAGCCCGACGTGTACACCTTTAAGTTCACAAAATGGAATAACAGCAGCAGCAATATTCTTTTGGTGGTAGTGGCATGGGAGGGCCTGCTTGGGGTGGGGGGGGGGCACTTGGAGGGGCATGTCACGTGGACGGGGGGACCCACTACAAAGTCTTGCACCAGGGCCCAGTACATCCTGGAACCAGCCCTGTCTGCCCATGTATTCCTTGGACCTTCTCAGATCCCAGGATCTAACCTCCCTTTTGCCTAATGCCTCCTAATGCTCCTGTTGCTTTTGATTGTGCTTTATCCTTGTCCCACCCCAGCTTGAATGATGTCAAGGACCTTGCTTTCACTACCTCAGCTGACAGTTTATTCCACAGCTCCACAACGCTTTCTGTAAAATAATGTTTCCTGACTTCCGGTGACGTCACTGTGCCATGTGGCTGCACTGAAGTGAAGCTCCATACCCCCGCAGTTTAAAAAGTAACTTCAACTTCCCTTAGAAGTGCTTTTTCTTTGCCAGAAGTTGTTTTGGGCACCGGAGTAGAGATGACCAATCAAGCAAAATCTAAACCAGGTCTGCCAGGTGGCTTAAAACAACAGAAACTCGATTTACAGTCTCGGGGCCCACACAAGGCACCTCCACCAACCGGGCTGCGCGAGACCGCGACCCCAGAGTCTGATGGCAGCTCCTCAAAGGATGAAGAGGACATAACAATCACATTTCGGCAGCTCTGCCGAGAGCTCCGCCAACTTATGCACTCTATCGACATGTTCAGAGAGGAGGTAGCAGAAAATAAGGCGAAGCTGCTCCAACGTGATCAGCAAATTCAGCCCATAGAAGAATCCCTATCTACTCAGTCGGACACCCTAGACCTGCATAGTGGAGCCATAATACAACTGCATGACCGATCCCAGTTCCTGTTAGAGAGAATAGAGGATCTGGAAAATCAATCGAGGAGAGTAAACCTAAGGATCCATGGTCTGCCAGAACATACAGAATTGAGAAACATGCCAGAATTTATTGAAAGCCTACTTAAAGAACTATTGAATCTTGACAAAGATATACCTCTAAATATTATCCGAGCCCACCATGCTTTGGCGGCCCCACTGAAAGATCCAGAAGCTAGGTTGCGATCAGTAATGCTTGCGTTCTTGGACTACCGCATGAAAGAATTGGTGCTGCGCAAAGCCTGGTCGCAGAAGGAGATAGTTTTTGGTGACGAGAGGCTCTACATTGAACTGGATTACGCCCCAACGACCATGGTGAGGAGAAAATTGTGGTTCTCAGTTGTTAAAGAGCTTAGAGCTAAAGGCCTAAAGGCCCATGTGGACTTTTCTGTGAAGTTGAGAATCACTTCGGATAGTGGGGTTAAAACATATGAAACTCCAGCTGAAGCCAAGAAATACTTAGCCTCCTTCGGCCTTGCGGTGTACGAGGTCATCGCTCCAGGCCTGATGAAGGAGATAGATCATAGGCAATGGCATCCGGCAAATAAAAAGTTCTCCGCATCCTCAATAGAAGCTACTCCTGGACCGTGGTCTAGACTCCAAGCCGTGGCTGCAGCCAGGAAGTGAAACAGAGAAGACATTCAGGCGACTGATTCCAGAAGGGACAATATTAACCCCACTAAGGACTGAACTTATTCTTAAAAAGACTTCTGGTAAATTTACAATAATTTGTAGTCAAGTTTGTAGCTAGGGCTCCGGCTGGGGGGGGGCTTAAAGTATTCAGTTTGTTGGAAGGCACTGGGCCCCCAGGCATTTTCAAGGGGATCAGCAGAAGAGAGCATAAACTCCTTTTCTCTTTAGACGCATGGGGCTGATGGTCTCATGGCCCCCTCTCCCTCCCTGCCCTGGAGCTTTTTCATAAGCAAACAAAATGGGAAACTTAGTCATTTTAGGGGGGTGGGACACAGAGACTCAAAAGGTTACATATTTTTCCAATTATGTTTCTTCCCTTTTCAAGGTGGGGTCTCCTGTCTCTCACCCATCTGCCCTCATTTTAGCACCATAACTGTGGGGGAACACTTGGGTGCTTACATCATGGTACACGGGTGACCACACCAGTTGCCCTTAGTCCCCGAGGGTGGGGATGGGTGACACTGTGCCAAATTTAATCCAGCACCCTCCCCACCACTATATATCCACTGAGTGGGGGGACCTGTGTGACACTTTTGAAGCAGAATGTTGTTGTTGTTAAGTTGTTATATGTCAGCTGGATCAGTTTGATCCCAGCAACTGTTATAGCTTTTCGAAAGTTATTTAATGTTTTAAGTTACCACATGTTTTTTTGTTGGGCTGCATGCCCCCTCCTGCTCATCCTCTCTGAGTGCCTTTCTCTGTGGGGGGGAGGACTCCCACTGATAGCCTCCATAAACCCTCCTAATTTGTCACCATGGGTGACCTAATTGTCACAACCTATAACGTCAAAGGACTAAATAGTCTTGTCAAGACAGCGAGAGTACTTAGGGAGCTGAGCAGGATGGGAACTCACATAGCATTACTTCAGGAAACCCACCTCACTGATGGTGAGCACCAGAAGCTTCATTGTAGCTGGGTGGGCCAGGTTTATGCTTCTACATACTCAGCCCATCCCCACCATAGGGGCACAGCAATCCATATTCACAAGTCATGCCCTATTCAGATTACAGCCACTCAGATGGACCCAGAGGGGAGATGTGTTATAATACAGGCCCTGTTGATGGATATCCCCTATACCATCATTTGTCTATATGCACCAAATGAGGATAAAGAAGCAGCCTCTTTTTTTAAAGAATCCTTTCTAAACACCCTTCATATCACTGACCAACTATGTATTATAGGGGGTGATTTCAATACAATATTATCCACATCCTTGGACAAACGGGGAGGATCCTTAAAAACTAGATTGGGGTCAGCGGGACACAACTTGCTTCGCTTATCACAAAACCTAGGCCATTGTGGATGTGTGGAGGAGAGAAAACAGGAGAACAAGGGACTTCTCTCACTTCTCCGAGAGACACAATTGTTGCACCAGAATTGATCTGCTTTTCCTCACAGAGGAGTGGATGCACAAGGTAACATCCTGCCAAATATTGACCTGAACGCTCTCTGACCATGTCCCAGTCAGGTTAGCCTTGAGGTTATCACCCCAAATTCAAAACTCCCATTGGAGGCTTAATGTAGGTCTTCTCAATGACCAAGGGCTCAAGGACCTAGTGACCACCACAATCCAATCCTATGAGCAAGAAAACCCTGTAGGGGTAACATCACATGCGGTTAGATGGGATGCCTTAAAGGCCGTCCTCCGTGGGGCTATTATAGGGTATTCCTCAGCTGATAAGAGATGCAAAGAACAGAAAAGGAAAGAGTTAGAAGTGGAACTCATGGATTTGGAGTTCCAACATAAAATCTAATTGAACAAACAGATTCAGAAACTTTTAGCCGAGAGACGCCAGGCCCAAATAGAAGCCGCTTATAGAAGGGTTCGCCAAACCTATTATGAGGGGGCAATAGGGTGGAGAAGGTACTGGCAGCTGCCCTCAGGCAACAGCAGCTGAATAGGCTGATCCCGAGACTTAAGGACTGGACAGACCCCTTGAAAACAATTTGCCACCCAAAGGAAATAACTAATAGTTTTGCAGATTTTTATAGAAATTTGTATTCCCAAGACCCCACCTTAAATTTTGATGAAAATGTCTCTTCCATCTATGAAGATCTGACACTGTAGACTCTTTCCCAGTCGGCCCTTGAATATTTAGATGGGACCATCTCCAGGCCTGAGCTCCTTGCACAAATCACTAATCCGAAGAGTGGCAAGTGTCCGGGACCTGATGGTTTCCCTTGGGAATTTTTTACAATTTTTGCATCCCTCCTCTTGCCTTTCCTGCTGCCAGTCTGTCAGGAGATTATGGATGGAGGGGGCTACCCCAGATTTTTGGCAACTAGCCCACATTTCAGTAATTCATAAGGAGGGTAAAGACCCACTGGAGTGCAGCTCATACAGGCCCATCTCCCTCCTGAACGTGGATCTGAAATTGTTCACAGGCCCGTTGGCAAAGAGGCTCCAGACTCAGGTTTCCTCACAGGTTCATGAAGACCAGACAGGTTTCATCACAGGACAATACTTATTTTGTAATATCAGAAGACTTCTTAACATAATTTCTTCCCCAGCTGACTAAAATCAGTTCCAAATAGCCATCTCCATGGATGCAGAGAAAGCATTTGATAGGATTAATTGGGATTTTCCAAAAGCATACACGGACAGAATGAATTTCAGCACCAAATTTATGCACACAGTTTCTCCAACTATATTTCAGATCACAGGCGTTGGTGAGGGTAAATGGAGTGAGCTCCCCCTTCTACCCCCTGGCTATGGACACCAGGCACGGCTGTCCCCTTTCCCCACTCCTTTTTCCCCTCTGTCTGGAGCCCCTTGCCATTAAAGTTAGGCAGAGTTTGCAGATCTCTGGGGTTATTGGGGAGGGGGACAAAAACTTTCTCTATATGCAGATGACTCTATTTTCTTTTTATCTTCCCCAGAAACATCAACTCTGGCCCTGTGTGATACGTTGTGAGCTTTTGGGGAGGTCTCTGGCTATAAAATTAACTTTTCAAAATCTGAGGCCCTAATTCTATGTGGAACAGCCCCATGGGAGTTTAAAGAAAGCTTTCCATTTAAATGGGCCCCTAAGGGTCAGATTCGATATCTAGGAATCCATGTGTCCACTGACCTCTCCAAATTTTTTGCCCTTAACTACAGGAGGCTCTGGGAGAGAGGGAGGGATTTGGCCTGGTGGCGACTCCTTCCTCTCTCTCTGGTGGGCCGTATCTCAGTGCTTAAAATGAATATTCTCCCCTGATTTCTGTTTTTGTTTCAGAGCCTCCCCTTGGGGTTACCGGTCTCCTTTTGGAGCAAACTTTTGAGGCAGACCCAGAGGTTTATCTGGCAGCACAAGAAACCTCAGGTGGCCAGACGTTTCTTCTTCTGCCTCGAGAGAAGGGAGGCTTAGCCTTACCTAATTTTTATTTTTATTACCTGGTGTCTCAGATGGTCCCTGTTCTATCGTGGGCCAAACAAAGAATTGATTCAAGATGGTATGAGATGGAGGACATGCTACCGGAAGGGAGACTGCTCTGTACCATGGCCTTGACCCCACTGCCCCCGGATTATAGCCGGCTAATTAAAAACAGATGTGTGCAGCAGGGATTATCTATCCTGTGAAGGGTCAGAAGACTCACTGACACCCAAGACGGGGTGGGTATACTCTCACTCATTTGGCACAAACCAAATTTCTTCCCTCCCATGCTGGACCTGGGGTTTGCAGGATGGGATGCCCGAGGGATCACCAGGTTCATTCAGTTTATTGAGGCAGAGCACTGTATCTCTTTGCAGCGGGCAAAAGACAAGTTCAACTGGGACAATAGGGAATTTTTTAGATATACACAGGTTAGGCATTTTATACACTCCTCAGTCCACCTAGTGAGGCTAACGAGACCATACTCGACCTGGGAGAAATTTTTATTTGGAGTGGTTACTATATCGGCTAAGGTCAAACCGGTGACAAACCTATACAAATTATTGTTGGAGGGGGAGGTCTCTTTGGCTGAACACAAAAACAACTGGGAAAGGGAGGCTGGTGTCACCGGCAGAGAATCTGACTGGAACCAAAGATTAAAGATGGGCTGGAGGGTGACCACCTCCCTGGTATGACATGAGTTTTATTGTGCAATTCTTATTCGGCTCTTCAGGGTACATTTAATTACTCATCATTACGCAGGAGGGGACACTACATGTTGGAGGGAATGTGGAGGGGAGGGTAGTCATTGTCACATTTTATGGGCACGTCCAAAATTAGCCTCCTACTGGGGACATTTAGAGGAGGCAGTAAGGCAAATACTGGGAGTGGCCATTCCCCACACCTTTGAGGTTTGGATGCTGTGGACCCCAACAGCAGTACGTTTAAAAGGTGACTCTCGACAAGTGGCACTCACACTCTTGGCAGTAGGCTTAAAGTGCATCACATCTACATAGCTGAACAAGGGGCCCCCGAGGCTCTCAGACTGGATTAATAGGGTCCAGGTTGTGGTGTTAACGGAGACCCTGACAGCTAAGCTGCATCTGCAACATGAACGTCATCTGCAGTGCTGGCAGCAGTGGGAGGCCTGGATACTGCACCATGAGAGACGCCCTTAGAGCGACCCCCTCTATCTTTGCGACTAAGCGAATAACAACTCATGTGAAGTATTCTGCAGAGCTGCTTGCACCCTTTCCATGAAGATTATTAGGAGGTAGGGAGAGTTAAAGACACACAGCTTATTTGTTGAGGCCTAAGTTGATTGTATTGGTTTTGTTTTCTCTGTGTTTTTAACATCAGCTTGGTATTTCATTAAGTTATGGTCTGGGATTGATTTTAGGGTTACCCTTAGAGGACCCAGACAGATTATTAACTTTTTCAAAGTGCCACAGATCAGAGAAATACTGTAATTTTCAGACACAATATCTATGTATGCTATCTTTGTTGCTCTCAACAACTGCCATGTACTTTTTATGTTTTCAGTTGTATACTTGTGGCCGTCAGGCTTTCAATAAAGCTGAGTTTAAAAAAATAAATAAATAATGTTTCCTAAGCTCCCTCTTGAAGCTCCCCCCTTTCAATTTCCACTCATGCCATCTAGTGCTAGAGTTGGAGACTCTGTTGAACAGGTCCGAGGATGGCACCTTATTTATTACTCTCAGGAACTTGTATGTTTCAACCATATCTCACCTCTCTTTCCTTGTCTCCATTGAGAATATATTTAATGCTTCCAGATGCTCCTGGTATGAGTGCCTTTCAAGGCACTGGATCATTTTGGTCACTCTTCTCTACACAGCCTCCAATCTGTTTATATCTCTTTTTCAGATGTGGACTCCTAAACTGGACACAGTACTCCAGATGGGGCCTTACCAGGTACCTGTAGAGTGGCAGTATTACCTCCTTCCTCCTGCTGTCAAATCCCATCCCAATGCACCCCAGCATTTGTTGGTCTCACTTTAAGCGTTGTTGTGTTGGCTTGTCTGTTTAAGGTGCTGCTTATGATGATACCTAGGTCCCGTTCTTCTTGCGTGGTGCTGATCTGGACTCTGTTGAGGTGGTACTCTGTCCTTGGGTTCCCTTTACCTAAATGCATCACCATACATTTTTTTGGGTTGAACTTCAGCTGCCAGACATTGGACCACCTTTCCAGCCTCTGTAGGTCTTTGTGTAAGTCCTTAACCACCTCCTTAATGTCAAGCCTTCCTCCTAGCTTGGTTGTCATCCACAAATAGGGTAATTTTGCCCTGAATACCTATGCCAATGTCACTGATAAAGGCATTAAACAGGACTGGTCCCAACACTGAGCCTTGGGGCACACAACTAGTGACCCTGCCTTCATCAGACCTCATCCCATTGATCACTACTCTGCTTTCAATCCCTAAGCCAATTACCTACCCAACTGACTATGCACTTGGCTGCACCCAGGTCCTCCAACTTTTTCAGCAGGCGGTTGTGTGGCACTGAATCAAAGGCCTTACCGAAATCAAAATAGAGGAAGTCCACTTGGTGGCCTCTGTCTAGTTCCCTAGTGACCCAGTCATAAAATGTGATTAGGTTCATTTGGCATGACCTTCCCACCATGAACCTATGTTGCCTGTCATCCTGCAAACCGTTCTTATCTAGGTAGTCTACCAAGTCTTGTTTTATTAAGGTTTCCATCAGTTTCCCCATTACCAACATAAGGCTGACTGGTTGGTAGTTCCCTGCTTCCTCCCAACTCCCTCCCTTGTGGAGAAGTACCACGTCTGCTCTTCTTCGGTCTCCCGGCACTACCTCCGTCTGAAGTGATCTGCTGGGTAAAAGTGCTAAGGGACCTGACAATTCACTTGTTAGGTCCTTTAGTACTCTAGGGTGTATTCCATCAGGCCCTTGTGATTTGTCTTCCCTAAGCTGATCAGGGCCTCTCTAACCCTAATGTTGGTGACTTGATGGTGTTTCCATTTGTGGTGTTTCCATGTGTGGAACACCTTTGTCAACAGCCTTGATGTCACTGTTTGGTACTGGGCCTTTGTGTACCGAGCAAAAAACGTTCAGAACAGTGACCTTCTGCCTATCCTTCTCCATTACCCTAATACTGTCTTTAAGTCTAACTATTCCTCCCCTTTTCTCTTTTCTTGCATATATCAAAAATAGTGTTTGTTCCCTTCTTTAACTCCTTCGGCAAGTCAAAGCTCCGTTGCGGCATTAGTTGATTTTACCACACTCTTTGCTTCTATGTTATTCTGAAAATAGGTTTTCCATGCACTGTGTCCTACAGTAAATAATAATTATGCAAACAAAATAGCATATCAAAGTTTCACAGCTGCATTGTCCCAATTTAAGTATTAAAATAGAAACTGTGCTAATGCCGTAAGTATTTTATTCCTGTAAAAGCAGTTTTTAAATACTGGTTTGAATTCTTTCCGTGTTTCAGTTTTACAGGTATTTTAGTAAATTCAGTGGATGTTTTTTGATTTACATATTAGCATTTAAAACTATAGGTCATGTTCCCTTCGACATCAGAGTTCAATACTAGAACACAAACACATTTATGCCAACATTATGTAAGAGCCCAGCAAGGACATAAACTACATTGTGCAGTTCTGAAACAGTTTTTATCACCAGAGTGCAAGAGAGAAACACCCACAGAATGTATTCAAAGGCCAATAAAGATGGAAGAATAGCAGAATGTGAAAAGCAGCTTCAACAGAAACTACAAACTTGTAGGTTTAATACATTTCTCCTTGAAAGAGAAATCAGTTATTTTAACTAGGTGTCTTATTTATTTATTTATTGAGATCTAGGAGTACACCTTTGAGCTGGAAGCTTGTTTACAAAGGTTCCACGTCAGTAGAAAATAAATTACAGGCAATTCAAACAGAAACATATAACAGTACTCTGCCTATGAAAATAAAATGAATCTAGGAATGAAGAGTAGAGCGAGTGAGAGTGAGATAATGTAGAGATGGAAAGATGTTGGAGCCACTCAATGATTCAACAGGAGACATTAGAAAGGACAACATTAGTCAATCATGCACTTGAGGAGCACTGTCGGATGTCCCATTTCACCGAGCTGTCATCCAGTTGTATATAAATTTCCATTTTATTTGGAATCAAATTCCTTTACCTTAATAGTGAGACCATGAAATAATTTATATTATCTAAGTGATTCTATGAATTCAAACTTACATTCATTTAATATCACAATGTTCTGGTTGTGTGCTGTCCATAGCTGCTAAGAATTCAATACTGAAACTGTGGACTGACACCCAGGGATGTTGACAGCTCAGTTTTAAATAACTGCATATCACAAAGCTCTCTATCATGTTTGTAGTTGTGGCACCCAAGGAACATGAGAAGACACTCATATAACCTTAAGAGACACAGCAACTGTACACATAACCACAGCAAATAAAATAAAAAAGAAATACAAAATAAATTGCATCTTTTGGTGAGGGAGCTCATTTGTGAGAGGGATAGATTTGGGCATAGGAAAGGGAGGGGAGAGGGAGATCAGGTGCCTACATGGCACCACAGCCTGGAGGGATGGAAAGTGGATCCTAAGGATTGCTAAAGCAGCAGGATGGGAGGCAGAGCTGCATTTTATTGTCCACCTGGGGATTAATGACTTAGTAACTAATAACCTAGCTAAAGACAGGGCTGGGACAGTGTGGGAGAGGGGGGTTAGGGAGCTGGAGAGTGGTCTTAGATAGGTAGCACACTCAGTGGCTTTTCTGAGCTGCTGATGTCTATGACAGGGTGGGGAGAGGGATCTTTGCAAAGGGGCTTCAACTCATGCCTGAAGAAATTGTGCAGAGAGGAGGGGTTTGGCTACATAACTGTAACCTCCCCATGACCCCATCTAGGGGCATAAACTTTCCCAGCTCCCAGGTTGCTCCTGTAAAAAAGCTTTCAGCTTAGTGTGCTATACCTGGTTAAACAACTAAATAAAAAAAAAAGCTTTCATTCGCAGGTGTTCCAGGGCAATGAAGAAGGGGTACTCTCAAGTGCTAACATTGAGACAAATGCACTTTCAAATTAAGGCAGGGAAAACAATGTCCTGCCTCTCAGGCTTCTTCAACTCTCATGCACTCTACCTTCTCCCTCAGTATTTGATTTTCTCACCACCGAAGGCTGCACACTGGACCAGGAACTCCTCACTACACCTCAGCTATCTCGGCAGCCCTCACGGGTTTGCCCCAGGTGGGATGAATACTGAAACTGGAATGCAACTCATGAAAGCATTAATCACACCGAACATAATGGGGAAAAGAGGAATTTATTTTATTTGCATCCCCCTCTCAGCTTAAATAAAACCCATGACCACTAACTCCTCCCAAACTAACTTTTATTCTGCACCTGTATTACAAATGATTCCCAGCGATACAGGAGTCACATACTTCATACTAAATAGATAAAGCAGCTCCATGGGGCTAATTAACTTTTTACAGCATTGACTGGACATTATAAGGCAGCAAAAAACATGACCAAAAAGGCAGTCACAAGCAAGGTTTTCCTCTCTCTCTCTCTCTCTCCTCCCTCCCTCCCTCCCTCCCTCTTCTCTCTCTCTCTCTCTCTCTCTCTCTCTCTCTCTCATGCTTTACCCAAGACCTACTTGAACTCCGATCCCTGCAATCTCTGGCTTCTCTGGATCTGGTAAGCCCAAACTTTAGTCTTCTTTTCTTCCCCCGGGGTCACTCACCTTCACTGGCACTGGTTTTCTTCCCCAATTCTAGCACAGGGAAACAGGCTGCTTCCCTCACCAGGACCCCCTGTGCACTGGCCCAAACCACAGGGGAATACCAGGATTTTTTTCTGTCAACCCAGGTCTGTAACCCTCAGCTTGGCACTGTATTTGTGCTGCTCAAGCACCTGCCACCACTACTCGGATTAGCCTCTCCTCACCCCCACTGGTGTAGATAGCCCCAAAACTCTGCCCTGCTCCAGTAATACTGGCCCCATGATATGGTTGTACTACCTCCTTCTTATGGCCCAAATGCTCTGGTTTCTGCTGATCACACCCTTGGGGGTCCCAGCCAGGCCCACATCCCCTTTACACCTCCTGGGCTTGTGGTAAGATCCAGCATGAGGGCGGCCCTTCAAGGTCTGCCAAACAGCCTGTGACCTGCCCGAAGCTCAATGTACCAGTGCCCCAGGCTTGCCCCTCCAAAGCAGGCTCCTTAAATGGGTGAAAGGTCCCCCCCACTCCCTCTTCACTTCCCATCTGCCTGCCACACAAGGTACAGTAGCAACCTCTGCCACCAGCTCCCCCTCCTGGGAGGGCCCTGCTACTGCCTTCCCAGCCCTGGCAACCAAGGGGTACACCTTCTAGGTGTCTCCAAGGGCTCCTACACTTTCCTGGCCTAAAGCTACCTTCTATCCCTGCCCCCATGACACAAGACCTGAGTGCACACCCCCCCCCCACGGAGCTCCACTCCCCCAATTCCTTGTCAACCATGGCGTATGATGAATCCATCCTGACTCTACTTTTCTTGGGGGGGCTTTCCCTGCTGGCCCTCTCAGGGCATCGAGCTAACTTACTTGCCCGCCTAGACTCTGCTCCTTATACTTCGCTTCTAACCTCCCCACTTCCAGCCCAGGGCCTAGTGCCTGGGCTGGAAAGGCCCCAGTGTTTCCTGTCTGCTCCCTTATATACCCTTAAAATTACTCTCTGCTGCCACTGAGGGGCATCCAGCAGCAATATCCCCCAGACCACTAACTCATTCATTAGCTCAGAGGGTAGAAGGGGGAAAGGGATGCAAAATTTGGGAACCTAAGCCCCCTCTTTAGAGAGGGGGCTTACATAACAAACAATCAGTGCTAGTTAAATCAGACCTGTAATGTCATCTAAACCACTGGTACTGGCAAAAGATGACAATGGTCACCTTCGGCAGTATGGGATTGGCAGCAGTCCGGGAGGGCATCAGAATGATGGTGCCATTGGGCAGCAGCTGTTACAGTGAAGCTTAGCCCTAAATGTAAAAAAAAAAAAAAAAAACAATTTGAAAAATAAAAATATTTACATAAAATGAAAACTTTTTACAAAAATTTTAAAAAGTAGGTATTATTGGGGAGGGGGGCTTGAGTCAGCCAAGGAAACCAAGAGTTCTATCACTGTTAGCATTGCATGTTAGTAAAATATTAAAAAGAAAAACTTTAAAATATTTACAAAAACAAAAATAAAAAGTAGGGACAACAGGGGGCCTTGAGCTCAGTCAAGGAAACTCACACTTCCTATACCTCTTAGCACTACATGTTAGCAAAATATTAAAAAAAAAAAACTTAAAAAAATATATACTAAAAAATTAAAAGGTAAATATACAAATTTGGAAAGTAAGGTCGGCAAAGCAATGACCTTGTGTAGTACAATAGTTCTTGCACTTTTTATAGGGATGCATATATTTTTTTTGGGGGGGGGGGTTATTTTGAAAACCTATGTGGAACTGACATAGTAATTGGCATGAAGGGCAGGGAGGAGCCTTGAGGTCAGCAAAAGAAACTATGAATTCCTATAGTTTTGATGGGAGTGCATAGCAGTCATATGCGTTTGACACGGTGGCAATCCCCAGCTGTGGCATGCCAACATCACCTGCCACATATAAGCTATAATAATTCATGATCATAGCTGACCGCAAGGCTTTTTTCCCCCTTTTTCTGTACTGTGTTTTTATGCCCTATGCCAGTTACTACATTGGTAGCCAAAGTGATTTGGCCAAGGTGTCAAAGCTGAACTGACCCCCCCCCATTAAAGCCGAATTCATTCACCGTTAGTGAGCCAGAAATCTTAATCTCTGTCTCTCTCTTTTGGC
Source organism: Neoceratodus forsteri (assembly GCA_016271365.2). Classification (NCBI taxonomy): domain Eukaryota; kingdom Metazoa; phylum Chordata; order Ceratodontiformes; family Ceratodontidae; genus Neoceratodus; species Neoceratodus forsteri. The sequence continues at coordinate 171,386,413 of CM028130.1, read as the reverse complement.
ATCTATCTACTGTGTCTGTCTGTCTATCTGTCTAAATCATTTCTTTAAATATGTTATTCCTTCCCTCTCACAGTTCAGCCACCCCTCCCTCATTCTCCCCTGATCCCTTAATATATGTACATAATACGAGACTGGGTTAGGAGGTGAGGGGAGTTAGGGTTGGAAATGCCACATGTCCCTTCTTTTGTTGCATTAAATTACCCTAACTGGTGCATTAATTAAGTGTTTTGCAAATATATATATATATCTTACATGGTTGGACCCTTGTCCCCACAGAAAAGCCATTATATATTTCCCCACATGTGATAGTAGACGGTTAGTGTATTATGATGCCAATTAGCTAATTACACTGTATTAATCCATTTTTAACACCTTGGATGCCAATTAGCTAATTACACTGTATTAATCCATTTTTAACACTTTAATAGCACAATAATATGCAACAAGCACTATATAGCTATACTACCTATATATGTTATAGGGGCATGGTCACGCCCCATAGTTAGGGCTGAGTATCCTGTTTAATGTGAAACCCCTTTTTCCTTTCTTTGCACCTTAATTACTTTTGCGTTCTTGGATGGAATTGCTCAAAATTTGGCATGCATGGTCAGGCTGCCAGAATCTCAATGCAAGGAAAGATTTGTGATGGCATCTTGTACGATTTTCAAGATACTGAGTGCCAAAAAACAGAATTAAAAACCGCTTTTGGTTTTCTATACTTAACATTGGGATTTATTTGCTCTCACCTACAGCCTAGACTGTGTAGAATTTTTTCATAAAATGTTCAGGATAGAATGGGTCAATGCCAAGGTGAGCCTCTGGAAGGTTTGGTGAAAACATATTCAACCGCTCTAAAGTTATAATGCATTCTGAGTAAACATTCTGGTGCAAATGGTAAAATAAAACCTCCACAGGGCACTGACAGCACCCTGCTCCCCCCACATCACTTACCCATAATGTCAGTGTCGCTTTGTAGATCAGGTTACTAGCACAGTCCTCCACATACCATCTCAGCTGATCTCCCTAGGTTAATGTGCTTTTTGAGCTGTGCGTACCAGTAACAAAGTCTGTATTGTAGATGTGGCTTCACCAGAGAGTTATACAAGGACAGTATAAGTCAGTCACTCATTTAACAAGCCATACAACCAAGCAAATAAATTCCTGTTTTGCCAGAAACTGAAGTGCACATGGTCCTGAAGGCTCTGCACTTCCACACCAACATAGATGCATGCAACTATGGAAGGATGGATGCACAGGGCCCAGAGGGCCCTACGCTCTCACAGGCGAATGAGTATACAATTATACTAGCTCAAAAAATAAGGAAATTCATTACAAAAAACGTCATTAATGCACCAGTTAGGGTTCAACTCAATGCCACAAAAGCAAGGAAATGTGGCATTAGGGTTTTCAACCCTAACTCACCAGTCCCTCACCACACCCCCACACAAGCAGACAAAGGGACCAGACAACACAAACAACCACAGACTGCCATCATCAGGTAAGACAAAGAACATACAACTCTTTCCAGATGGCACAAGATACATGCAGTGGCATTCTGCAATATAATGCTGCAGATCTACTGAATAAAGCAATGTAATTTCAATAGCAATTAGTCCCCTTTGTCATGCTGGAAACTGTGCTATTCACATCATCCTGGCAGTGTCACATTTTCCTGAATGACAAAGGGGACTAATACCATTGGAATTATATTGCTTTATTCGGTAGATCTTCTGCAGCATTCTCCAGAGTGGTGAAACATGCTGCAGGACTACGTTTCATCCTGGGGGATGCCAATGTACACCATCGTTGTTCACCAGTGCTGTAGCCATGGATGTACATGTACATGTCAACACATACATACCCACTTCAGGCTGCAGAACTGTAGTAACATTACAAAAATAGAACTCTATTTCAGTGCACTTCTGTTCTCAATGAAAGTAATGGGTGTGTCTCAATGCAGTATTACCATTTTCTAGCACTTCAAAGTATTGAAATAACCATGCTGTCATGATTCCATGCAAATACAAAAACATTTTCTCATGATTTTTCTGAAACTGTGAAGAGGAGTTGGATAGGGCAGTGGGTGACCAGTTGCATAAGGCAACATGGGAAACTGTCAGTAAGACAGTAAATAATGGGTGCAGGAATTGCTGTTTGGAGACCTCTATGCAATGTGCATTGGAATGTCCAACTGCAGCTGCAGGTATAAGCACAGCTATATTCCAGCCTCTGCAGAGGGCATGTCTCAGTTATGTAGTGACCAGTGTCTCAGTTTTGTAGTGACCATGCCTACTAGAAATGGTAATATTGAAGCTGGTGCTTACTATGTCACAAATTATTACACACCGTGCTGATCACTGATCACCATGCAGTGTGGTTCACTGTTAAGAAACAAACACAAAAAACAACTCTCCTGAACTTCAGGAGGGCAGATTATAATCAATTATACAATGGCAAGAAAAAATCCTGGACTCTGATTGGTCAGTCTTGGGCTGGACCTGTGCTGTTATCCCAGCACAACATCACGGCTCTAGTCTCAGCCTCACTGGGAACCTGCAGATGAGCATTTTATGGAGCCTTTGATTGATTGTGTCATCTTCTCTTAAAAAACAAAAGTATTTTTCCACACAAAAACATCTTTAAAATTATTTTTTTTTTCTGTATAACAATGAGCCATTGTATAATAGCAATAATGCCCTCCAGGGTGTGTGTCGTTTGGGATAACATCACGCCTCAGCTGTTGGAGGCACGAGGCAGCCACCTGAGGCATGACGTTATCCCAGCACGACACATACCCTGTCGGGCATTATTGCTTAAATGTTAAACTGTTCTACAAGTGTCCTAGCAGAAGATAATTGTCAGAGAGGGGTACAGGAACACTGTGGAAAATTAAGTGAAGGCACAGTCAGCACAACCACCCTCATACTGAAGGAAATTAGCGAATGCTAATGTCGGTAAAAAACACCATTTTGTTGCCCTGAGGTACTGGACATGAAGGTCAAGGAAGAAGGGTGGCATTCGGGAGGCAAAACGAAATGGAGAGTGGGAAGGTACATAGTTGCACAACAGAAAACAGATGTAGTGGTGGGCGAAGTGGGCTCAATCCGCTCCATGAAGTGATTCACAGAGCAAAGGTGGATTCACAGAGTGCTCTGCATTGTGAAGTGGAGTACTTCATGTTACAGTGAGGAACACGAAGTGCATTGAAAACAGCAATTTCGCATTACTTCGCCTCCACTAGTCACTTCTCTTTCAATTTTTAAGGTGAAGTACATTGGTGGCAGTTCACTTCACCTCACTTCACCTTGTTTTTGAGCTCCGACGGAGGATTTTGCAGTACTTAATCGGAGTTCAGGTTACATGGGCTCTATATTGATCTGCACAGCCTCAGTTTGGGGTAGTATGCGTAGGAAGGAGTAGGAGACAGTGTGCTCTGATAGCTGTCTGTAGGAATCTTTTAAAAGCTGTTCAAAAAGCATTTTTGCTTTTTTGGGGGGGATCCAACTGTAGTTCGATTGTAAGAAACCCTCCTGTGCTCACATCATCGAGCGTTTTTGTTTTAGTGTGGATTTTGAATGTAAATTTACAACATTGAATGTGTGTGGTGAAAGACAGTGAAGTGTGCTGTGTGGGGATGGGGCGTATCTGTGTGTAGGTGGATTTAAGTTGGAGAACTATTGATTTCTTTGTGTTTTGGCAATATTTTTGTTATATAACTGACTATGTTACTGTACACGTAGTAAAAGTGTCAGTGATAGCACACATTTTCTTGCTGCTTGTTGTGTTAATGTGGTGCAGCATTTCATAAGGTCAGGTTGTTTAAATTACAAGTTTACATTAAGTGGCACTGAGTTCACTGAACTTTTGCATTTGTATCGCATTCCTCGTTCAGCACTGTACACAAAGTATTCTGTGTTGTGTGTGCAGTGTTGCATGCATCAAATATAATACACCTTTTAAAATTTGTGACACAGATCAGTGTAAGTGCAACTAAGTGCAGCAGTGTGAACCTGCTATCCATTGCAGCTGCCTGATTTTGTACTGCGATCGTGTTCTCTGTTCTTAGTGTTGCTGCTTGTAGTGCCATAAAAATCAGCACTGTCCGTATTCAGAGCCCCCCCCCATATTGAAAAGGTATTTTTTACCAGACTCGATTGTTTTTGTGACCCCATCAGCACCACTGGTTACTGAAGTTGTTTTAATTCCGTGACAGTGTCACAACACAGTAGTCCCTTATCTGTTGCTGAAGCCACAGTTGTTTATTTTGCTTCACATCCAGCTAGCAAGTAGCGACCCTCCAGTCAGAAAGTGAACGTAACCAAATCTGAATTTGGTAATAATATTTGTGGTTGATCCCCCAAAATGCCTACAAAGAGATGTGCAAGTAAAGCTGTTTCTGGCCACGGCAATGTTGGCAGTAAGAGGGTCTATGGGCATGGTAGTATTACGCGGAAGGAGAAGTGTATTGGTGATGTGAGGAAAGGTATTTCTCCTGCAATGTTTTTTACAGCCCAATCAGTAGCTTCACTGATAGTTGGAGGAGTTGATGTTTTCCCAGCCGGTGGTGTTAGTGTTACTGGTGTTAGTGGTGGTGGAGGTAGTATTAGCATTCTTGTGTCAAGTTCTAATTCCGACCAGCGTACCATATCCAAACATATTGAGTGTGAAGCAGTGCAAGTGAGTGACAGTGTAGATGATGTCATACTTCCCAGTAACATCCCATTAACTGAACCTGATTCTGATGATCATGTCAACGATAGCATACAATGTGATATTCCGTCCACCGTGGCACTTAACGTCATGCATTTTCCATGCAGCAGTGATTCACAGTGTGGTAAAAAAATATCAGGTGATGGTGGTGTAGATGCTGATGATGAATGTGATGATGAGGATGATGATGACGTTACTGTTGTTGCAACATGCGGTCCACATGTTAGCATCCAAGCAGAAGATGTGGATGTGTGTGACAGTGATGTTTATGAATATGATGATGATTTAATTGACCCCTGTTGGGAACTGGAGAAAAAGAAATTAAAAGTTGTTGTGTCTGAAATTTCTGAATCTGTTTGTAGGAATCCTCCCCCATAAAAACTTGTGATGTACCGGTTTTAGTGGATGATGATGACCCAGTACTCAATATGATAGGTAGTCGTGGTGGTCAGTTGCAGTCCAGGTGTGCAGTGCCAGAAACATCACGTGCCCCCCCACCCACTTCAGTGCTTAAAATAACAGACTTAAATAAGCCACATCATCATGGACAGGTTAAAAGCAGAGCATCATAGGCCCTTGTTTGGGATTTTTTTGTTCAAGATGCAAATGATGATTCAGTTGCAATCTGCCAGGTTTGCCATGTGTGTGTGAGTCGAGGTACAAAGGGGAGCCATCTTGGGACAGGAGGACAGCATACACATCTTAAGAATAGGCACTTGGCTCTGTGGACCCAGCACAAGCTGGCAGCTAATACCGGACTTGGGCGTTCACCAGTATCACCAGCGGCAACCATAGCCAGCATGGTATCTCCTTCCATGACTGTTAAGCCCAGTAGGAAATTAAACACGTGCAGTAGTGCGGTAATAAGAGCAGAGGATTACTACAGGCATGATGAGGTGGAGGACCATAATAATTTGAAATGTTGTCCAGTGCTGGTGAGAGTAGCAGTTTTTGTGGTGGTGGTGGTGGTGGTGAATGCAGTATGTCTAGTGCAAGTGGTACATCAACTCCGGTTGTCAAATCCGCAAAAATAACATAATTTCTGGGCTTGTCATCATCACCTGTGCAACCGTCTTTATCAAATGTCCACCCTCCACCCCCTGCCAATGCCATTCATCACAGAGCACGACCATTTGTGACCAACACACACCCTGTAAAACGTTTAAGTCAGCCCACGATACAGAGTGTTTTTGGGCATAAGCTGAAGTAAACCCCCAATCATACAGTGTCACGTGAACTTAATGCTGCTGTAGCGGAAATGTTGGCAATCGATCTTTTACTCTTCTCCTTTGTGGAGAATTCTGGGTTCCGGCGGTTTGCTGCCCATGCCTATCCAAAATGGAAAGTCCCATCCAGGACATACTTTTCTACATGTGCTGTTCCTGAGTTCCTCCGCACTGTCTCAGACTCAGCAAGACATGCCCTTCAGCATTCCTCCTCTCCATTCATCCATTTAAGTATGGATATGTGGACAAGTGGCAAAACAGCGGGGAGTTCATCTCTGTGTATAACTGCACACTGGGCGCAGGTGCCGGGGGTTGCTTTGATGCTGGTAGTATGAATAATCAGTGCAGGAAGGTGGATTGTCACGGTAGCAATCTTCCGGGCATTAGCCAGCATGCAACGATTGCTATGCGCAGTGTGAACTGTTCACACACTGGTGAGAACATGTTGGACATGGTACTGACTGAAATTGATAGATGGCTAAGCCCTCTGTCCCTGAGAGCTGGGTTCATAGCAAGTGACAATGGGTCAAATGTGGTGAAATGCATCATGAATAGTGTTTTTTTTTCATGTTCCATGCATGGCCCACTGTTTAAATCTTGTGGTTCAGGAGTTTCTGCAGCACCCTGACATAAAGGAAATGCTGACCATTGCACGATGTATCTACTCTCACTTTTCAAGATCTGGAAAGGCCCGTGACCAACTGCGGCAGCTGCAGATACAAAAACAGCCTGCCTCAGCACCGCTTGAAGCTGGAAGTTGTCACCCGATGGAACTCTATGTTATACATGGCAGAGAGGTTGCATGTACAATACAAAGCCATCACAGAATATCTTGTTATGCACACTAGCCGTGACAGTTCTGGGGCCTCCATGTCTATGACGACTGAACAGTGGCACCTCATGGACTCTGTAATAACAATTTTGAGGCCTTTTGAACATGCCACACAGGCAGTGAGTGGTGAGTCTGCCTCCATTAGCCAATCAATTCCACTGCTGCGGGTGCTGAGGCAGACATTGGTGAATGTACAGCATAGCCTTGATGTTGCCAAAGACGGTGGTAGCAGTATGTTGCTGCAACACATGCTGACAGTATTCAACCAGAATCGTCACATTGTGAGCATTCAATGTAGTGACAACTTTGCCATGGCAACAATGCTGGACCCACGATACAAACATGGAATTGCATCAGTACTGGAGGGAGGGCCTGAACAGGTAAAAAATATCAGTGGTCAACTGGTTTGCTTGGTTCATGGAGCACAGAAGTCACGTGCCAAGGTTTGCAACCCTCAGCAGCATAATCCGGCTGAAGGTGTAGCTGGAGGACCAGCAAGCATATCATGCAAGGGTAAGGGGACTGTAGTGCCTGGCGGTCTGTCATCCAAAGTGGTTAGCATCAACCCGCTTTGGGAGGCTTTGTCCCAAGTGGGTATTTGTGACATCAGTGATTCTGGGGAACAGGCTGATGCATCAACAATCGGACTTAGTGTGGCACAGAGAATGGTTGAGTTATATTTGTCTGCAAACACGCATCTGACAATAAGTGAAGATCCTCTTTTGTACTGGAGTGGAAAGGTCAGTGAATGGCCAGAGCTGACTTCAGTGGCACTGAAGTACCTCACATGCCCACCCTCCAGTGTAAGTGTTGAGAGGGTATTCAGCTCAGCAGGTGCAATAGTCAGGGATCGTCGGACAAACCTGTCTCCCGCAATTGTTTGTTTGCTAGCATTCATTAAAATGAATAAGAGGCACATACCTGCACAGACTGCAACCTCGGTATTCATACCCTGGCCTAGTCATGGTGGTCTTGCTGATATGGAAATGGAGCATCCCAGTGGCACTGGCAGTGGCTGCCTGAAATGGCTCATCACTGATGTAGATGATGACACAATGGAGAAAGAATTTTCCAGTGGTCAGACTTCAGACATCAATGACTGTAAGGGAAGCTTTCTTTATTAGGATGATGATGTGGTTAATGTTGGCAGGTTTTAACTGCAGTATTTAAAAGGCGGTGTGCCCCCCCACCCCAGACCACCACCACAGGGACTGATGTTATCCAACTCTGCTTCCACCATGAGGCTGTCTGTCCACCCTGGACCACCACCACTGGGACTGATGTTATCCAAGTCTGCTGCCACCATGAGTCTGTCTGCCCTTCATGGATCGTCACCACCACTGGGACTGATGTTATCCAAGTCTGCTGCCACCATGAGTCTGTCTGCCCACCCCAGACCACCAACACCACCACCACCACCGGGACTGATGTTATTTAAGTCTGCCACCATGAGTCTGTCTGCCCCCCCCATGGACCACCATCACCACCGGGACTGATGTTATCCAAGTCTGCCACCATGAGTCTGTCTGCCCCCCATGGACCACCACCACCACCGGGACTGATGTTATCCAAGTCTGCCACCATGAGTCTGTCTGCCTCCCATGGACCACCACCACCGGGACTGATATTATTCAAGTCTGCTGCCACCATGAGTCTGTCTGCCCCCCATGGACCACCACCACCACCAGGACTGATGTTATCCAAGTCTGCTGCCACCATGAGGCTGTCTGCCCACCTCAGACCACCACCACCGGGACTGATGTTATCCAAGTCGGCTGCCACCATGAGTCTGTCTGCCCACACCGGACCACCACCACCACCGGGACTGATGAAATCCAAGTCTGCTGTCCCCATGAGTCTGTCTGCCCACCAAGGACCACCACCACCAGGACTGATATTATCCAAGTCTGCTGCCACCATGAGGCTGTCTGCCCACCCCAGACCACCACCACCGGGACTGATATTATCCAACTATGCTGCCACCATGAGGCTGTCTGCCCCCCATGGACCACCACCACCACCACCGGGACTGATGTTATCCGAGTCTGCTGCCACCATGCATCTGTCTGCCCACCCCGGACCACCACCACTGGGACTGATGTTATGCAAGTCTGCTGCCACCATGAGGCTGTCTGCCCACCCTGGACCACCACCACCGGGACTGATGTTATCCAAGTGTGCTGCCACCATGAGTCTGTCTGCTCCCAATGGACCGCCACCACCACCAGGGCTGATGTTATCCAAGTCTGCTGCCACCATGAGTCTGTCTGCCCACCCCAGACCACCACCACCGGGACTGATATTATCCAACTATGCTGCCACCATGAGGCTGTCTGCCCCCCATGGACCACCACCACTGGGACTGATGTTATCCAAGTCTGCTGCCACCATGAGTCTGTCTGCCCACCCCAGACCACCACCACCGGGACTGATGTTATCCAAGTCTGCTGCCACCATGAGTCTGTCTGCCCACCCCGGACCACCACCACTGGGACTGATGTTATCCAAGTCTGCTGCCACCATGAGTCTGTCTGCCCACCACAGACCACCAGTCTACCAGTGCACCACCACCACCACCAGCTTCTTAATATTTAAACCATAAAGTGAGTATGTGCCCTCATGTTTGTTATGCTGCCTCACTTCCTTAAGTTGTCTGTTTTGTTTTCTGTAGCTTTTCAGAGCTGCTGTGGCAAAACACATACAGTTCACTTATTTTGTTTCTTTTACAGGAGAACAAAAACAGGCTCCATCGCTAATATTACTTGTTGGGAAAGATGCTGTAGCTATACCGTACAGAGAGGAAGTGATGTAATATCCACATGAAATCCATTCTGGTAAGTGTGAAGATCTTCTTTCATTCATTTTCTTGCTTTGCAAAGACTGCTGTAAATATTGCAAACAACAGGTTGTCTTAGTACTTGACCAGATGTGTCTCTGAAATGTAACTTAGTTGACAATAGGGATTGAGATTTGAGAACCAGGAAGGGACACATAGCAATGAAGTTGTACCTTTTAAGAAGTCATTCATTTCTTTTTTTAGGAAAATTTGCGATACTTTGTTGTTCTGTCAAAGTGGCCTTATCCAAAAAAGTTCAGCAACATGATCAGGCACACCCCTCCCTGACCCGAGCTTGGGCGCACATGCAGCACGCAGAAGTCGTTTCATTCAGTGACCATGACCATCATTAGGGACCGGACTCCAGAAGGATGCTGAAGAAATCTGTGAAGAAATAAAAAAATAAGAAACCATTACAGACAAATCTGAAAATATGATTCCCCCCCCCAAAAAAAAAAGAAATACTTACCTTTAAGTGCAAAAATTTCTTATTGAGCACTGGACGGTGCACAGCAACAGTTTGGAGATGGAGTCAGCTGTGTGTGATGCAGAACAATAGCATGAGTACACGTCCATGTCAAGTTCAACTCCCCTCATCATCACCTACAAAATACACAACCATATACAGTATCTATATACTGTATATATATATATATATATATATATATATATATATATACTCACCAAGGCTACTATTACTGTACATCCAAAGGGCGCCTTTCAATCCAGTTGAGATGATCACTTTTCACTCTTCTGCACACAAGAAGGATGCATTCTGGGCCTGCAGAAAAAATCTGGGACTCTGTGCCACTGTTGTACGCATGACTGAGTGTACCATAAATTTTGGGGGACTTTGTATGTGCTGAAACAGTCTCATTTCACTGTGTTACCACTTATCAGTTTTCTGGAAACAAGACAGATGCCTTTTGCGGATGCAGAAAAATGAGGCACCAAAACAGTGCACATACACAAAAGCCACAGACACTTAAGAGAAGGAAGGGGGCCCAGAATACAAAGTGTAATGCATACTGAAGACAGACAACAAAAAAAAAGGGCATAATTACATACAAGGGTCAGGGATGGTGGAGGAATACATTTTATGGCACAGCAAGGAAGGCAGTGGGGGGGGGCATGGTGTGAGGAAACAAAACTAAAGTGGGATCCTATGGTGATTCAGCAGCAGTTCCTGCATGGACATAATTTGAAGCTGGTGTCCCTCTATGTCATTCAGCTGCTGCTCCACAGCACTCATCCTCTCGCTGTTCTCCTCAACAGCACTCCAGAGAACTGCCAAGCCAGAAAGTGTTACACGCACTTCTCTGGTGTCCACTCCTTCGACAGGCTGACCTGCTGGTGGTGGTGATGGTGGTGCTGGTGGAGTAACAGGTGCTACTGTGGCCCTCCTCCTCTTCTTAGAGATGCTGCGCCCGCTATGCTCAGCGGCACCCTCTGCCACGGAATGGCCAGCAGGTGCAGACAGGGTCCGTTCTGTGGCAGCCTGCCACTCCAACTGGTGGTGATTAAGCATATGGGTACACTGGCCCCCAGTCCCCAGGTGACTGCCCTGGGGGCCACAGAGCACCTCCACTGCACATAGGTGACACTTCACCACACTGCTGTCCCCCCCGACACAGTCAAAAAACTGCCAAACAACGGAGGTGTGGGGAGGACCAGGCACAGGCAGGGGAGGGCCAGATGAACTGGCAGTAGGCTGCTCACACTGCTCAACAGTACTGATGGTGGGTTCCACACCTGAGCCTGGGGGAACAAGCACATCCTGCTCCAAAGGACCTTGTGCTGGACTTGGTGGTAGTGGTGGTTGAACTGCCTCAGAGTCAGGAGGCGGTGCTGGTCCTGCTCCCGGGGGTTGAACACTCATAAGTTTAGAGCGGTCCAACACAAATGGGTGCCATTGCCCCCCACGCATGCACACGGTATGAAGACATGTACTACCACGCTCTCCCAGAGCCTCCCCGGCCCCAGACATTCCCTCACCCTGCTCCTTCTCACGACACAAGTACAACACACACAGTCACACACGCACACAGACAAACAACTAAGTAGGTAAGAAAAATAAAATTTACAGAAAGAACAAATTAAGTAAAAAAACAGTACAGAAAAGACAAAAAAAATGTAGCTTTTAAAAAAGCTGTTGGGTTAAGTATCAAATTTTAACTCTCTCTGCAACCAAAAAACACTCCTCTCTCTAGTACACACACACTCCTCTCTCTCAGTCTGCACAGGAGAAAGTGAAACTGTCTGTGTAACTGACTTCCTTCCTGCCTGGCTAGAGAGCATGTGACTTACAGTACTGTAAGCCATGTGATCTGTGGGGGGGGGGCTGCCAAGACTGAAACACCAAGTGGATCACTTAGAATCATAATGAGGAACGTGAAGTCCATTAAAAACAATGACTTCGCCATACTTCACATTCTCATTATGCCAACGTGAAATGGTAATGACAAGGTGAAGTGAGCATTTTGCACTGCCCACACCGCTTAGCTGAGTGGCAACGCAAAGTGCCCTCTTCGCGGGCACTTCGCCAGCGAATTTTAAATTCGCTGCATCTCTAAACAGAAGGAAGCAGGTAAGGCTCTCTCTCACTATATTACTTTTGTCTTCTACGCCTCTTTCCCCACCTCCCTATCTACTCATCTGTCCTCCCCTCCACTTTCTCCCCTCACCCCTCACTCTCTCCTCCTCTCCCTCTCTCTTATCATCTCATCCTCAATTTGGCACTTACTGTACTTTGTTGTGTATAAACCTTTCTTTGCTAATGCCTGTTTCACTCACTGTTTAACTCTAGTTGTGTATGTTACCTAGGTGTATTTTCCAGTTTTGCCTCCATTGTAACACTTCCTCTAAATATTCCTAATGTGACCTACTCTTTGAATTTATTGTTCCAGTTGTATTTAGCTGCCTGCATCCTCACTGTGTTTCACCAATATCATGTGCTGCGTCTCATGTATGCTTCATTTTGTATGTTTTAAACTGTCTTCTCCTGTGTCGTGTCTGAAAATAGGCATTGCTATGCCTAGTGCACTCACCCGGTTACCAAAAACAAATAAATAAATAAATGAGGCAGTGACAGGGGCAAAGGTGGAAACGGAAGAAAAGACAGCCAAAGGGGTAGGAAATCTGACAAGAGTTTATGTTCATAATCACCAAGTGGAAGGCAAGGGGAGTTTGGCAGAGACAGACAGATCGCACACAATAGGAGCAGGAAAAAAAAGACATTCTAAAGACGTACATTTACCCAGTGTTCACAGCGGAGCAAGAGGCAGATGCACCACCAAGGATCACCATCAACACGTGTGTGTGACAAGGAGGGCAGAAATCCACTTTAGCAGTAAACAGTCATGAATAGACTTGCAAATCTGAAAGTTTAGAAAGTCATAGGACTCCTTGAGATTTAGCAAATGATCGCAACGGCATTCAATGATATGTACTGTAAGTAACTCTACTATCTTGGTGGAAAACAGTAAAGAATTTTGTACTGACTTACAGTGTATGGTGGAACGTCACTGTGTATGGAGATCCATACACTCAAAAAAGTAGTTCTGCTGCAGCAGTGACATTTGCTACTAAAGCAGAATGACTTTTTCTTCTGCTTTATTAGCTACATCTCAATGCAGGAGTCCCTAGAAGTGCTGTTGTTCATTGGTCAGTTGGCTGTTCAAGCGTTATGCGCATGAGGTGGCTGGTGGGGAGATGGCAGAGAAGCACCGGTGGCGGATGGCAGAAACTGACTGTTCTAACAGCTGAAAGTAATTGATTGTGTATTTTTTGGACCATACACTAGATAGAATGGTATATGAGAGCCCAAATACACAACAACACTATTCTTATACCTCGTGGTCTCCACAACAACAGAGAGACCTCTCGAGCTTCACTTGTGAGATCCTCATCATCGTCGTCTAACATTTGCTGTCTGATTGCAATGTATATCTCTGTATTGTGTTCTCCCCTCCCCCTCTCCTCCTGGATGCAACTGGAATCGAGCAGTACTCTGCTCAGTGTACCCTCCTGGTGAAACTCTTAAATAAATAAATAAATGGAAACCACCCAGTATAAGAATAATCTTGTTGTGTATGGGCTCTCATACACTACCCTATAGATCATTCTATAGAAATAATGGTATATATGTACGATTTTCAGACTTTTACAAAACAGAGATCACCTTTCTTATGCAAGATTTCAGGAAAAGTGTGACAAGTTTTTTACATTTGCATGGAATCATGACAGCATGGTTATTTCAATACTTTTAAATGCTAGAAAATGGTAATACTGCATTCAGACATATCAATTACTTTGATACTTGCATTGAGATCAGAAGTGCATGGAAAAATAGCTGTACTTGTGTAAGTTGCTATATAGTTCTGCAGCCTGAAGTGGGTGTGTATGTACTGAAGTGTATATGTGTATCCATAGCTACAGCACCGGTGGACATGATGATGTATGTATTTTGTGCCATCTGGAAAGAGTTGTATGTTCTATGTCTTACCTGATGTTGGCAGTCTGTGGTTGCTTGCGTTGTCGGGTCCCTTTGTCTGCTTGAGTGGGGGGGGGGTGGAGTGAGGAATGGTGAGTTAGGGTTGAAAACCCTAACGCCACACTTCCGTGCTTTTGTGGCAGTGAGCTGAATCCTAACTGGTGCATTAACAAACTTTTTTGCAATGAATACATATATACATAAATATTTTTTGCAAAAAAGCTGCACTAATGCAACGTTTAGGGTAGAGGCTACAGTAAAAAAGTAGGGAAATGTGGCTTTAGGGTTTTCAACCTAAAGCCCCACCCTCACACCTACAACAAATCGGGGGTGCAGTGTTCCTTGGGGGTAGCCTGGTGCCCACTTATAAAATATAATACTTAACAAGCACTGGGAAGGCGGGTGGGCGACCTGGAGGGGTAGGGAGAAAGAACTGGTACCAGGTGTGTTCACCCTGGTCTACTTAAGAAATAATTAGGTAACTAGATAGATAAATAGATAGATAGATAGATAGACAGACAGATAGACAAAGAAACATAGAAGCATAGAATTTGCTGGCATATAAGGACTGCTTGACCCACCCATTCTGCCCATTTTTTCCTGCCTATAGTATCACTGTGGATCCTACATGATCTCCAGTCCATTCACCCACTCACCCTTCCCATTTCCCAGGATTCCCTTATGCCTATCCCACGCATCCATGAACCACACCACTGTTTTTCCCCCTCCACCTCTGCTTGAAGACTGTTCCAGGAACCCACCACGCTTTCTGTGAAGAAGTACTTACTCGCGTCTCTCATGAATCCAACCCCCTTCAGCTTCTTATTGTGCTCACTTGCTCTTGATCACCTTTTTTTCTTAAAAATACTTCCATTCTGTACCTTACATACCCCTGTGACATATTTTAACGGATCTGTCATACCCCCCTTTCCAGACTGTACATGTTTAGGTTCTTAAGTCTCTCCTTATAGGGCTTCTGATGTAAATTCTACACCATTTTAGTTGCCCTCCTCTGAACCACCTCCACTCTGTCTATGTCCTTCTGGAGATGCGGTCTCCAGAACTGGACACAGTACTCTAGGTGAGGTCTTACTAGCGATCTATACAGAGGCAATACCACCTCCCTCTTTCTTCTGGTGATACCCCTTCCTATGCAGCGTGGCATCCCGCCATCTCTCGTTGCACTAACTGGCCATCTTTAGGTTCATCCAACATGATCATTGCCAGGTCTCTTTTCTGCTTGGTGGTAATCAGTACCACTCCTCCAATTTTCTACTCTGCCCCTGGGTTTCTGTGCCCCAAGTGCATTACTTTGCACTTTTTCGTAGTGAAACCCAGCTACCAGATCCTTGACTACTCCTCAAGTTTTCTCAGGTCTCTGCTCATCCTTTCCACTCTACTGGAGTGTCAACCCTATTGCAGATTTTGATATCATCTGCAGAGAGGCAGACCTTCCTTTCCAGCTGCTCTGCAATGTCATCTATAAAGACATTAAAGAAGACCAGTCCCAGCACTGATCCCTGAGTCACCCTGCTGGTCATCCTCCCTTCCTCACAGTGAACTCTGTTTACCACCACTCTTTATCACCTATCCTCTAACCAATTTCTAACCCAGTTTACCACCTTTAGACCCACTGCTAAGCTTCCCAGCTTGGTTACTAACCTCCTATGTGGAACGGTGTTGAAAGCCTTACTGAAATCTAGGTAGGCCACATCCACTGCTCTACCCTGATCTAATTCCTTGGTCACCCAGTAAAAGAAATCAATCAGATACATATGCCATGACCTCCTCCCCACATGAGTCCATGCTGCAGCTGGTCTCGTAACCCACTGAATTCAATATAGTCCACAGTCCTTTCCTTCAGCAGTGACTCCATTCAAGTAGAACTTTTGGTACAGATAAAGCAAGCACCACTGCCAGCCTGTCAGCACAATGGTAGCACTACCACTCCCAGCATTGGCAACCCAGGTTTGGGAATGGGCTACGTGTCAATGGGCCGGCAGGGAGGAGGAGGTCTGAGTGTACCAACAGCGCACGCCTTCATTGGGGAGGGAGGAGGAGGGTTCTGTCCTCTGCAGCAACATTGCTACCTGGGCGGCCACAGTGGAAGTGCAGCAGGCAGAGAAGAGATGAGGACATCGGCGAAATCTGTGGGCAGACACACTCATGAACGAATGCAGGGCCTGCACTGATGCCTGCACAGCTGATGCTGTCTGGGGAGAAAATTGGAAAATGCCCTGACCCGTCCTTGAGTACACCCTGCAGAAGCTCCTTGGGCCTCCATCTCTCACCATGACTGCAGCGCCCATCTGATGAAAGATAGAATTTTTGGGGGTTACCCCACCCACCCTGACCTTATCTGGGGAGCATAGCCAAGGCTCCATGGGGGTGGGTGACTGTGGCTGGAGAGCCTTGGAGGATATCTCCAGTGGTGCCCAAAGCAGAAGAGGGTCCAGAGAAAAGGGGGCATGCAGAAACAGAAATAAATAAAAAAAGCAAGCACCACAGCACAGATCGTGGATTCAAGACCCTAATCCCTCCTGCAGGCACAGTCTTCATTTAAATGGGTTCATGCCTGATCCCTCTTAAAATCTGTGAAGTGTATTGTAGCAGGCTACATTTTCTGCCATGCCTATGCTCACCCACTGAGACTGTGCTGCTAAAGTGCATTGTCATGAAATGCCACTACCCCTTCCTGTATTGTACCATTATGTGGTGCATCATGACATTGTGTTGTTAGCAGCGGAGCTCGGGTAGAGAGCATAGGCATGGAACAAAATGTTGCCTGCTACAAGATGCTTCACTAATTTTATGAGGGATCAAGCATGGACACATTTAAATGAAGATTGTGCCTGCAGGGATAATTGGGGTACTGAAGCCCTGATCTGTGCAGTGGTGGCTACTTTATCTGTAGCAGGAGTTCTCCAGACAAAGCAGTGTGAATTGAGAAACATTGAGTGTACCTGGCATGAGACCTGATGTTTTGTTTTTAACTATAATAAATGTATTAGAGTTGAAGAGTTTTGGGTGAGCAGCATCATTGTTACCAAGTTGATATGAGTCCATTAACTTTCTCCCACCACTGAAGTCAGGCTGATGACCTGTAATTGCCAGACTCTTCTCTGTTACCACTTTTGTGAAGTGGGATTACATCTTCCCTCCTCCAGTACTCCAGAATCACTCCTGCTTCCAACAAACTGTTAAATAGGACTGTTAGAAGTGCAGCCACTACCTTCCCAAGCTCCTTCAATACCACTGGATGCACCCCATCTGGCCGTTTTGCTTTTTCCACTTTCAGATTAGTGAGTCCCTTCAGGACATTCTGCTCTGAGAACAGACTAGTGCCCACCTCCCTCCTTCCAGTGCTCCTGTTTCTTTTTTGTGGCCTTTCCCCTTCTCCTTCCTCTGATCACTGAACAAAAGTATTTGTTCAGGATGTCTGCCTTTGCCTGGTCCCCCTCTGCACAGTCCCTCCTTCCCTTTTTAATCTTATGATACCAGCCTTGGTTTTCCACCTTTTACTTACATACCTAAAAAATTACTTGTCCCCCTTCCTCATGACCTGGGCTATTCTGTCTTTTCAGTTTGTGTCTTCACACTCCTTACTTCTTTCCCTGCTTCCTTCTGTTTCCATGATACACCTCCCTATTCTCTTCCCTCTGCATCTCCTTATACCTTCTGAATGCTACCTTTTTAGCCTTTACCTTTTCCGCCACGTCTTTTGAGAACCATAATGATCTCTTTTTCCTCTTGTTTTTGCTCACTTGCTTGATGCAGAGGTTATGCTGCCTTCTCTATGGCCTTTTTTAACTTTGTCCACTGTTCCTCCACACCATCTGGGTCATCCCCTCCTTGCTAGGTTATCCCTAAGGTATTTGCCCATCTTTGTAAAATAGGCTCTCCTGAAGTCCAGGACCTTGCCCTTGTGTGGTTCAGTTCTGCAGCTGTCCTTACACTGAACCACACTGTAGGGTGATCGCTGGTCCCCAGGTGGTCTCCTACCTTGATGTTTGCAACACTGGCCTTGTTAGTCAGTATCTGGTCCATCAAGGGTGGGTTCACTGACTAGTTGCCTGAGGAGTGCCCCCTGCATGGAGTCCAGGATGTCCCTGCTTCTAGCTGAAGCCACAGCTGGGAGATTCCAATCTACATCTGGCAGATTTTATATACTCCACAAGCAGCACCTCCCTGTTTTCTGCCATCTTCCCAGTACCTTCCATTAATTCTTTATCTAACTCCTCCCTCTGTGCTGGCAGTCTGTAGATCATGCCAGTGTGAATACAGGTTCCAGTCCCTCTCCAGGGTGACCCACAGTATCTCTGTTCCTCACTGTATTCCCAGTATCATCATTTCTCTTATGTCTTCCCTCACATAAAGCACCACACCCCCTCCTTTCCTTCTCACCTTGTCCCTCCTGAACAGAGCATAGCCTGGTATGGACATGTCCCAGTCATGGTTTTCAGTGCACTGTGACTCGGTAATGACCACAATATCCAGGTCAGCCTCTGTCATTATGGCCTCTAGGTCCCGAATCTTATATCCTAGACTTCTAACATTAGACAGATGGCCTTCCAGATTTTGTTACCATTCTGCTTGTTATAGAGAGACAGACAAAGAGAGAAACAGAGAGAGCAGCGGTCACTGGCCACTGCTTGAACTGAAGCCGGCAGCATGACTCCAGCTGTGGCTTCAGCATTCAAGAAAGCCCCACTGTTCTCATACAGAGAATGCAGGTGAATATCTTCTCTCACTAAGCTGGGCACCCTCGATTTTGGGGTGCACAGAAAAATGTGTTTCTGGCAATTTTATTTAAAAAAATCTAAGACCAGAATCTGGCTAAAATTGTCATGTTTAACTAAGTTCAGGTATTTGTTTTATGAAAATATATTGTTTTTATGTATTTCCAATGTTTGAGAGTTAAAAAATAGATGATAGCCTTCACAATTGGTATTTTATTCCCACATAACAAGTAAATCAGTAAAATAAGCACTCACGATAGGTTTGTTTTTTACTGTTTACACGTCTCCATTGTCCAGAACATCCTTATAACTCTGGAACTATAATATTTTTCCACAAAACCGTTGAATGGCACACCCTAGGCATAGGCCCCTTCAACCCTGAAAATTGCATGAAATAATTCCTCACCATCTAGGTTGTAGGTGAGGGCAAAAATATGCAGTGTTAGGTATAGGGATAGCAAATGCATTTTTATTCTGTTTTTTGGCATTCCATATCTTGAAAACTGAACAAGATCTGCCAACACAAAACTTTTCATGTCTTGATACTCTGACAGCCTGACCCCATGTGCTGAATTTTGGGCTACTTTGTCAAGCAACACCAACGTTATTAAGGTGCAAAAACTGGGGTTTAACATTAAACACACTACTCAGCTGTAAAGCTACCATGCACCTGTAATATAGGATGTGCCATGGGGCCGAGTGATATAAAAGATACACGTGCACCAGAGCAGTTTGACTTTGGATAACTTCATGAGTAGTGCAAGCTAGGCACAAGGGAGGGGGAAGGGAGCAAGGGCCTTCAAACACTCCTGCTAGTTTTTTGGCTGTATTCATAAGTATCTCAAAAGACATATACCGTCACAACAATGAAACTTTTACAACAAAGACCATTGCAGCGACAAATATTGGCAGGTCACTGTAATGGTCCCGCTGTACACTGGCACTGTTTCTCCTGGCGTTATGCCTCGACCCCAAAGTAACTCTGACTCAGAGCTGGTTATTTTAATAAGGGGGGTGCGGGTGCACAGCCCCCCATATGGAGGTGCAGTGGGCAAGCCCCTGCAAAGAACATTTTCTTTTGGATGGCATGATGTCGACTGTTGGCACTGTGCCCATCACTGTTCTGGATGTCGACAACAATGTTGTCGCTGTGGCCTGGTACATCCCCCTAAAACACCCTATCTAGATATACCTGCATTACAGGTTCAGTGGTTAACTTTAAATTCAATTAGCCTCCGTCCCACCTACCTTTTTGCTACATTCCCAAGGTACCCTAGTAACACTCTACCCAGGTATACCTGTGTTACAAATTCAGTAATTTTAACTTTTGGTAATTTGCAGTTTGCCATGTGTTGTCCCACTCTTGCCTTTTAGAGGAGTTTGCCATTTATAAAAGGCTAGGGACAGGATTCTCAAAGCTTTCAGAAGGTGCAAAACCTTCCCTAAGTCCCCAAAACTTCCTCAGCTATGGAAAAAAAGGGGAGTTTGCTCCAAGTGCTATTCATAAAACTCTCCGCAGCTGTGGGAAAAAACACTATGGACTGTGGAAAAAAGTGCAGCTGCAGAAGTCCCTCAGGACAAAAAGGTGTGAGATAAGTAAGGCACAGTCCCTGAAAGGCTATTCACAGCCAGTTTTTTTCTACAGCTGAAGAAAGAATGTTACACACAGTGGAATGAGGTGTAGTTCTCCCTCAGCACACCGCAGTAGCGCCCCAGCAATTGGAATCAATTAAGGTGGAGGTGTACCACAGGTAATAGCATCTCAGACAGTATAGCAGCGGCTGATGTTACAGCACTGAAAGCACACATTGCCATGATATGGCAACAGGAAATGGCCACCAGACCCAGTGAAGCCAATGACGGAGCCCCACAGGCAGCAGAGCCTGGCCAGCCTGCAGCAAGTGCTACCCCACAGGCCACAGGAACACCCTAGGGAGGGATAACCAGCCGTGACAATCGGCCACTGTGGTACCATGGTACCGCTGGTACCTGTGGTGCTGCAGTGGTCCCAGTTAAGGGACTGGTTGCAGGTCTCTTTGTGCGTGCTGTTAGCTTCATATTATGGCAGCAATGTTAAAGTTTGCTGTATCAGCTACATGGATTTACTATTGCCGTGCCCTCTCAGCCATTTTCACAGCTGCGGATCCGCAGCTGTGGATTTGCAGCAGTTGCGGGATTCCCTCAGCTGCTGGAATTCCGCAGCTGCAGGACTTTTTGTGGATTTCCCTCAGCGGCAGGATTTTCTTTAAGAATATCATGCAACTGCATTTCTGCAGTGCAGCGAGCCTATTTCCCACAGCTGTGGAATGTTTGTTGTTCTTTGAGAATCCTGCCCTAGTACTTTAGGACCCACTTTTTACACCCCATCCTGTGGCTTCTGCAAATTACTGTAGGTATCCAAGTTACAGTCTAACAGGGTACAGCCCAACTCCTGGTTCTGTATAGAGTCTTCATTGTATTAAACAATTGTAGTTGTGGTTCACTGTTGATTCTGCTTATAGCTAACTATCAAATATTAATAATTATAATTTATATTAGCTAACGTTTTCTACTAATATACTATTATCTCCTGGGATCATTTGCTGTTGCTCCTGCTTAAAGGAAGTTGTCAGATTGCATTTACTAATAGTTAAGTTAGCTTAATGAGGGCCGGCCCGTCGGCGCAGCGGTGGGATTTCCGCATGAGCGCAGGCACCCGGTTCGAACGGATCCGGTCGCCGAGGGCCGGGCCGGGAGAATTGAGCATCCGATGGGCAGCTCTCTCACACTGGGGAGGTGTGGGTAGCTATCGGTGTGTTGGAGACCCTGGTGGAGACCGAGTCCCATAACCGACACTCGGCGTGGGGGAGGAGGCTGGGCGGGGCAGCTGGCATCATTGCATCCCGCCTCCTTCCGGGAAGTAAACTAGGTGGAAAACAGAAGGCGGGCAGGACCACCATATATGAAGCCCTCCTGGAGGCCTCCATTGCCATGATAGCTGCGGGACTCCGACCAGTTACAGTTCGGGGTCACGAAGGTGTCCCGCGGCCCCACCCTCCGGGGGGCAAGCCGGGGGTGACTGTGGGTCCCCAGCAGCAATAGATGGCAGTGGAGGTCTCCGGGGGCTGTGACCAGGGCGGATGCCCGGTGGTCCTGCCAGGGGGGAAAAAAAAAGTTAGCTTAATGAGTACTCTGGCAACTAGATTCAAGATAAGGATGGGGTACAACAGGGAGATAGTTGTGGTGACTGTGGAGTGCTCTTCTCCAGGGGTATGCTCTGGAGGAGGGAGCACTTCCATATCTGTAAAACCTTTGAGGCACTCCATGCTCGGAAGGCAGCAGCACGAGATGAAATATTTCTGTTGCATCATTAACTCAGCTGGAGCCAGCACTCCACCTCCCCCCCTCCCAGGGACCAACAGGTCCAGGGAGTGCAGGGTGATGGGGAAGGGAAGGGGGTAGGGATCCAGGGCTAGCCACAGGGAAGTTGTCCAGCCCCACATCATCTGGACAACAAATCACTTTGCATCTCTGGAGATGCTTCAGGTACCTGATTCTGCGGGGGGGGGGCTCTGAGTCAGTCAATAGAAAGAGGCAGGACAATGTGATGGTACCCCAGGAAACAAACAGGTAGAAATCAATTGGGAGAGTCTTGGTGGTTGGGGACTCAATGATCTGGGGTAGAGAGGGTGGTGGAAGAAGGGCTGGATGTGAGGGAGATGGTCAGGTGCCTTCCTGGGGACAATGACCATCAGGGATGTAGACAGGAGAGAGAGGATGGTGCAGAAGGAGGGGGATGCTCTGGGTGCTGCTACACCTGGATGCCAATGATCTGGCAAACCAGACTGTGGAGATGAAGAAATAGAACTCTTGCAGTCTGTTGGACAAATTGAAGGCAATGTGGCCTCTGTGGCCTTTTCCAAGTTCCTCCCTGTGTGGGGAAGAGGAAGGGAGATAGAATAAAGAAGGAGGAGAAGGAGGAGTTCAGTGGGTGGCTAAGGGGTTGGTATCAGAAGAAGGGGTACCACTCTGTGGGTAATGGGGGACTTTTGGGACAGGAGGCTTTTCAACGGTGATGGCTTTCACCTAACAAAAGAGGTGGCTAGCACTTTGTGGCAGACATTTGACATCTTTGGGGCAGAAGTTTGACATTGTTATTGGACAGTTAAACTCACTGGGGGGGATGGTAGGAGGGAGCAAGGGGAACATAGCTGGTACTTCCCCTAATCTTGGGGCTTGTAGAAGCACAGCAGGCAAAGACAGTGTCAAGGTCCAGATTAGGCTGGGGGAAGGGACCAAGGAGGTGAGGATCACAGAGCCTGCAAGCAACATGAAAAGAAGAAGGCCAGGGAGGAACAAAGAAAAAGGACAACTAAATAGCCAAAAGGGATCAAAGGATAGATGGAAGGGGGGGTCAGCTTCAATGCCAGCCATCTAGGTAATAAAATCAGCAAGTTCCAAGCAACGATTGCAGACACGCTGAGTAGGGATCTTGTAGCTATCACAGAGACTTGGGCCTCAGGAAATAACATTTGGGACCTGGCAATCCGAGGCTACACCATGTTTAGGAGGGACTGAAGAAAATGTAAATGGGGGGCAGGTGTAGCCCTCTATGACAGGGATGGCATTGAGTCAGTGGAGGATAGACACATCAGGGGGAATAACAGGGAAACAAGAGTAACTGTGGGTGAAGCTCACAGAGGCCTTGAGCAAGAAGATACCAGTGGGGTGATCTATAGACCACCAAGATAAGCAGAAGAGAGGAACAGGGAGCTTGGAGAAGAACTAATAAGAAGGGTGGAAAGAGGGAGGTGGTGGTAGTAGTGGGTGGTTTGTACCTGCTAGACATCAGCTGGGAGGTTCCAACTGCCAGAAGCACCAAACATCAGAATTCACTGGATATAGCCCAGGACTGTCTGCTGGTACAGTTAGTTAGTGAACTCACCAAGAAGGCTGCCATCCTCGATGGGTGCTCGCCAACTCTAAGATGGTAGGTGGTGCAGGTATAGGAGCCGCTAGGGAACAGACTCCATAACTTTGTCTGGTTTGAGCTGGCCCTGCGGACCAGTAAACCCCAACTGAAAGCTGTGGTCATTGATTTTAGATGGGAAGACTTTGGCAAGATGAGGGAGGTGGCCTGGGACAAATTAGTCAACATAGACAGCATAGGAGGGGTGGAGGATAGGCGGGGTAACTTTCGTAACTTTGTTTTTTTTATATATTTTGACCAAAAAGTTTCAACATAGTCTTCTTATGACCCCTTCTCATGAACCTGGTAAATGACAATTAAAAAAAAAAAACGGCCAAAATAAGCCTTACAGTCATTATGAGAAAGCTAATGGAGACTATCCTTAAGGAAAGTCTAGTGAGTTTCCTGGAGGAGAATGGTCTACAGGATAAGAAGCAACATGGGTTTGTATCTGGCAGATCATGTCAGACCAGCCTTGTTGACTTTTTTGACTGGGTGACGAGGTCACTGGATAGGGGCCATGCAGTGGATGTCCTATACCTGGAGTTCAGCAAGGTGTTTGACTCGGTGCCTCATGGAAGGCTGAACAGCAAGTTAAATAGCTTGGGAGTACAGAGAAAACTGGTGGGGTGGATTAAGATCAGGTTGCAGGACAGACAGCAGAGGGTGGTAGTTGGAGAACTCTCAGCACCCATGGCTGTAACCAGTTGGGTCCCGTAGAGGTCGGTGTTAGGACCGGTACTATTTAACATATTCATAGCTGACATATCAAAACAGGATAAGGAGCAAGATCAACATCTTTGCAGATGACACTAAGATATGTGTTGAGGCGGATGGTGAGGAAGGGAGTAAGGTACTGCAAGAGGTTTTGGCAACACTTGAGCGCTGGTCAGCCACATGGCAGCTGGGGCTCAATGCTAAAAAATGCAAGGTCTTGCACTTGGTAGCAAAAGATGCAGGGAATAGCTACTGATTGGGGGGAATGCAGTTAACCAATCAATCAATCAATCAAAGTCTTTATTTATCCAGGCGATCACCATAGAGCATGCTCATTTACAAGATGGACCTGCACACAAAGTAAGAAATAACAGATGCAATCCAAACAAAGTACAAAGTATATAGTTACAGACATATCAAAAAACAATAATGCAATGCAAATTTAACGATAAAAGTACTCATATGCAAGAGAAAAGGGATTGCATGGACAGGGTCCAGTTTGGTGAGGGACAATTATGGCCTTTCATAGGCTGAATGGTGACATATAGATGATTCAGTGATTTATGAGAAATATGCCTATCCTCAGGGACCCAGGAGGGCAGCAGATTGAGGGGAGGGATAAGGACAGAAACAGGGCAACAAGGGGAGGAGTGGGAGATATGGCAGGAGGGGTACCATCAAGTAGAAGGGGGATGAATCAGGACAGAGGGCCACTTTGGCTAAGGAGAAAGGAGAAAGGTGAAAGATCTGGAGGTGCTGGTGATAAGGGACATGAAACACTCGGCACAGTGCAGAAAGGCAGCTGCAAAGACAAACAGATTGCTGGGATGCATAGCCAGGGGAATCACCTCTAAGGGGGAAGAAGTCATTATGCCCCTGTACAGGCCCCTTGTGAGGCTGCACTTGGAATATTGTGTGCAGTTTTCGTGCCCCCTGTTTGAAAAGGGACATCAAACTACTGGAGGGGGTCCAGCATATGACAACAAAGATGATCCTTGGGATGGTGGACAAAACATACCAGAAGAGACCGGGGAGCTCAATATGTACACCCTTGAGGATAGAAGGGAGAGAGGGGATGTGACTGAAACATTCAAGTACCTAAAGGGCATAAACAGAGTTAATACCGAGGGTTTAAGTTAAAAGGGGGGAGGGACACCAGGGGACATAGTCTGAAGATGGAGGGAGAAAGGTTCAAAAGGGAGATGAGGAGGCACTATATCATGGAGAGGTTGGCGGCAGGTTGGAAGGCGTTGCCAGAAGGAGTGGTATCACTGTGGATAGTGGGCAGCTTCAAGAGAGGGTGGGATGGGGCCAAAGGGAGTGTCAAAACTGTGGAGAAGATGGGGGTAGATAAGTTGGAGGTGGGGGGGCACTAATTCAGAAGGGAGTGTAACAGGAGGGGGCA
This sequence comes from Neoceratodus forsteri, assembly GCA_016271365.2. Taxonomy (NCBI): domain Eukaryota; kingdom Metazoa; phylum Chordata; order Ceratodontiformes; family Ceratodontidae; genus Neoceratodus; species Neoceratodus forsteri. The sequence goes on along the minus strand of CM028130.1, from coordinate 171,360,508 downwards.
GCTGCAGTTTAATAAACTGTGCTGCACACTCAAGCAGACTAGATAGACCAAAAGGTCTGTATCTGCTGGAAATTTCATATGTTTGCATGTTCGTAAATTTCATTTCATATGAGAGGTCTGAAAACACATTTTGGCCAGGATTTGAAAAATGGCAGCTGTCACATTTGTGAGTTGATGTGAAAAAATGGGTTTGTTGAAAATCTGGGGTCCAACGTTATGAATGAGCCTTGAAAAATGTCAATGTACCTTCATAACTTTTTTTTTTTTAATATTTTGACCACAAATTTTCAATATAGTCTTCTTATAACCCCACCTCACGAACTCGGTAGGTGACAACTTTCAAATCCCACCCAAACAATGATTTTGTTGATTGACTGTGAAATCAAGTTTCAGGCAGATTTGAAAAATGTCACCTACCTTGTTCATAAGGTAATGTCCCAAAATGGTCATGTTGAAAATTTAAGGGAAAAAAATTGACCAAGTTATGAGTTAAAGTTCAAAGCACATTTGCCTGATTTCCTCAGTTACCAGTCTGCCTTTGAAGAGTTAAGATGTTTCTCAGGTCCAGATAGGATTACAGCATTGAACCTCTGGTATGTAGGTGTAGGGTAAGAGGGTGTGGGGTTGGTGGGTGCTAAGTGGGTGGTAGTGGTGAGGCAGGGATTCAGGACAGCAACGTAAAACAAAGAGGGATCGCTTTATTTCAGGTTAAAAAAAAAAGAAAAAGATGTCAAGGGACAGTTTTCTTCATTTCAGGTACCTACCAACACAGGGGATTGGATACCCTTGTGTCAGCTTGATACTTTAGGGGCACTAGTGGTGGGTACCCCAGTGTCCCAGACTGCTAGTTCATGGGGTGGGCTAAACTGATACCAGGTACTGGGCAACCCAGTGTCAGAAGATTTAAATGGTGGGCAGTGTGGATGGGCAGGGAAACAATAGGAAGGGAGGAGATGAACCAGCACCAGGAAAGAGCACCCCAGCATCGGAATTATTAAGCTTTAGCTGTCACCTGGGTTGGGAACCCCGGTGTTCCCGTTCATATCAGATAGGCCACTAATGTGGTTAATGAACAGTCGGAAGAAGAGAACAAGCAGCTACATTCAGCAGGGGCAGGGCTACACAGTGATGCATAGCACAATCCCTGCTGAATGAACAGAGTTAATCATAATACAAACGTCTGGAAATAGCCCTGCCACTTTTAACGCTAACACATTTTTATAAAATAACCACATTAAGCAATGTGGTCATAAAAATTCTGTTACTTTTTTAACACTGATTTTTCTAACTGTGCATGGTCAGAGACAGAACCATTTTTCTTAAATGTTTTAAAAACTACTTTAGTTTAAGAGATAAAAACTACAAAGGCACACACCTTGGGCCAAACTCTATCAAACCTGCAAGTTTCAGGTGTCATATCCTTCTAGTTTTTGTAGCTATAGGTGAGCAGAAAAAGGTCTTTATGTATTTTTTTGGGGGGGGTGCACCACTGTAACTTTGTCCCTGGTGAACTGATTACCATGTAATGTTTCATAATCCAGAGATCTTGGCACCATCTCTGCACTTTCCAAATTTCAAGTAAATAAGTTGAATGGGGACAAAGTTATTAAGATGCAAAAATAGGGGCTGGCCCAGTGGCGCTGAGGGTTGAGGCACTGGACGCCACACTTTGCACCATGCCGGCGACCCGGGTTCAGGAATAAGCCCGGACCACTGGGGGTCGGCAGGGGGGAAAGAGAGGATCGAGCATCCGAGGGACTGCTCTCCTCACTCGGGGAGGGATCCAGGGGTACCTCGGTGCGGCAGCAGCCCCCGGTGAAGACCAGCAGCACTGCTATGTGCAGGGGCTTACAGGCTTGGGGAAGACGTCGGGCAGCTGCCTTCTGGACATGGGTGGGAGCACCCTCGTTGCGGGCTGGGCGGCATTGCACATCCCACATCGGGGGCATAAACATTACTGGAAAAAAACCTCCAGCCCGGATAGGTGATGGCCCTCCCAGAGCCTTTCCACCACGCACCCAACACTAGAGCCCTGCCAGCGCCCCTTCAATCTCCTCAGGACTCTATGTCCCCACGGGGTGCCCAGGGAGAAAGTAATGACCTTGAGGATGGCGGGGTTCACAGTGGGCAGTAGAGCGGCACCAGCCAGCGGAGAGGTCTGAGAGAGTTCTGGAGTTGGGGGAGATAAACAGAGTTAACAAAACAAAAAAAAAAGATGTAAAAATTGGGGTTTAACATTAAAGTGCACACTGAGCCATAATATATTGGTGCTACCATGTCTGTCTAATATATTAATTGCAAAAACCTATGTTAATGAAGACATTAGGGTTGAAGAGCATAAAGTAGGGAAATGAATGCCATTAGGGTTTTGAGCTTCCAGAGTATTGACGAATCAGTGGAGGGAGTCTTCTTTGAGGTTGTTATCCCTAATGCCCATCCAGTCCCCCCAACCTGTAGCCTCATGTCTGAAGCACAAGTGACTGCTCCAAGCCAGTGCCTCATAGGGCTACACTGTTCAAAGGTAGAGAAGTATGGTTTGCCATATGCTGCCAAAACAATCTGTAGTAAATACCTTTCTTCACAAAGGGCCCTGCGGGACTCACATGAAGAAGCAGATCACATCTAACCTTGTTTGGTCAGGGAATATGGTGGTCATTAGGTATGACAACCCGAAGGAGCTCCCCACCACTGACTCGCCAATACTCCAGAGACCCAAAACCCTAATGTTTTTCATTTCCTTACTTAGTGCGCCTTCATTCTTCAACCCTGTCTGCACTAATGTAGTTTTTCACAATTAATTTCCCTTCTTTTTCTGATAGTGAAACTGTATCCTTATTTGTACAGGTCCCTTTGGGACTTGCGCAAAATTAAATAAATACAATACTGGAGGCAGTCCTGACCCAGTGCATGGGCCCATCAGGCCTCAACACATGTGTCAATAACTTGTGAGAGAAGGCTCCCTGGCCCACCACAATGGCAAAACACGGCTCCATCCCTCCCCAGGCTGAGGCTGTTGCTGCATGCTGCAGCATCTTCCCCACCAGCCTTGGCTGCATGCTGCAGCACCTTCCCCACCAGCCTTGGCTGCATGCTGCAGCACCTTCCCCACCAGCCTTGGCTGCATGCTGCAGCACCTTCCCCACCAGCCTTGGCTGCATGCTGCAGCACCTTCCCCACCAGCCTTTGCTGCATGCTGCAGCACCTTCCCCACCAGCCTTTGCTGCATGCTGCAGCACCTTCCCCACCAGCCTTGGCCCATTAAACTGCCTCAGTGAGCTCATTCTCAAACTCAGGTCACTGGCGTGGGAAGGCATTGTGGTCTCCACTGGGCCAACGGACCTCCCTGCAAATGTTACTTCATATTTCGTTTTGTTGTTGTGACATTCTGACCCCCAAATTTCAACAGTCTTTTTATGACCCCTTCTTCTGAATATGATAGGTATCATTTATTATACAATGGCAAAAAAATCTTGGGCTCTGATTCGTCAGTCTAGGACTGGACCCGTGATGTTATCCCAGTACAACATCACGGATCTAGTCCCAGCACAGAAAAGACCGCATCAAATGTTAAAAAAAGAAAAAAAAAGCAATTACTCCACGACGTGATTCCCTGCCCCACTATCCTCCTCGCTGACAGGACAATCAGTCTGTCAACACAGGAGACATGAGTGAAACCCCTCTCAGTTTAAGTCCCTCCTAGCACAACGATGCACCCCCACCTCACACCCCATATTCCCCCACAAAAACATATTTTACCGAGAAAAAAGCTGTTATGTAAAAACAGCATTTTCATCGGATTGTCATGCGAGCACTTTGAAACAACCCTTCAGTAGCTCAGTCATGAACCACCCAGTTCCTCAAAGAAACAGTCACACTGCTGGGGAAAATTAAAACAATTTAAACTAAGATGATTTGAAATAGCGCACAATACACGAAGTAGGATCGTGGTTCTAAACTTTGCAGCTTTCATGTAATTAAACAAATATTATACACGGTCACCTTCAGCCAGTCCACAAAGTACAGCAGGACCAGGACCAGCTCAAAGAAACACAACTAAGTACTTACCTTGTTTTTGTTTTTTTTTTTTTTGGGGGTTCTCAATAAACAAATCCAGAGAATCACAGCAGAAGGACACACTGAAAAGGGAATACACACAACTATATAACTGCAGTGCCACCTGCTGGACAACACAGATACTAAGGATTTTTTTGCCAATAGGTATACCTCCACTAGCAAAAAAACTAAGAAAAAAAGTATTTTAAACATATTTTTCACATTTTCATATTCTTAAAAACACAATGAGCCATTGTATAATAGCAATAATGCACTCCAGGGTGTGTGTTGTGCTGGGATAACGTCACTTCTGGGGTGATTAAGTGCCTACTCGACCCTGCGGCCTCATGCCTAATCACCCCAGGTTGATGTTACAGCACACAACCCACCCTGTCGTGCATTATTGCTTAAATATCATACTGGACAAAACGTCATTTTGCTCCAGCATGTGAAATCACATATTGGCCAGGATTTGAAAAACAGCAGTTGTCACATTCATAAGGTAGTGTGACAAAATGGCTATGCTGAAAATTTGGGTTTAAGTATGGAAAAATATCAAAGTTATGAGCGTGTGTAAAAAAATTACAACATACTGTACCTCAAAAACTTTGTTGAAACATAGAAACATAGAATCTGATGGCAGATAAGGACCGCTTGGCCCACCTAGTCTGCTCATTTCCCTACCTGATGGATGAGCCTCAGATTCTAGTTAATCAACAGCTTATTTCCTCCTGCTCTCCACTAGTATTGCCTTATGTCTGTCCCATGCATTCTTGAATTCTCCCACTGTTCCTGACTCCACAACTTCCTCAGGAAGGCTGTTCCATGCATCCACAACCCTCTCTGTGAAAAAATACTTTCTAACATTACCTCTGAGCCATCACCCCTCTATCTTCAAATTGGGCCCCCTTGTTCTTGCACATCTCTTTTTCTGAAAGATGCTACCCTCTTGTACTTTGTTAATTCCCTTAAGATACTTGAAAGTTTCTATCATGTCCCCCCTCTCCCTCCTTTCCTAAAGGATATACATATTAAGCTGCTTTAGTCTCTCCTCGTGTGTCTTCTGGTGCAGACCCTGCACCATTTTGGTTGCCCTCCTCTGAACAGCCTTCACTCTGTCTATGTCTTTGCGGAGATGGGGTCTTCAGAATTGCATGCAGTACTCCAAATGGGGTCTCACCAACTGACTGTACAAAGGGATAACAACTTCCTGTTTTCTACTGTTGATGCCTCTCCATATGCATCCCAGTATCCCCCCAGCCCTCCTTACTGCCTTCTCACATTGCTTGCCCACCTTTAGGTCATGTGATATAATTACTCCCAAGTCTCTTTCGATTTTTGTTGTTGTTATTATTTCACTCCCTGCTGTGTACTCTTCCCCTGAGTTTTTGTTTCCCAGATGCATTACCTTGCATTTCTTTGCATGTTGATTTATAATATTTTGACCCCAAACTTTCAACATAGTCTTCTTTCATATTTTATCCATCACTACTGCTTCCCCCACCCCACCCCACCCTCTGGCAGTTTGCTGTTGGACATGCTGCCTAGCAGCATACCTTGTGGCTCAGAATTTATAAGCTTTACACTTGTTGAGTTCACACACCTGCATAGTGTACATATCTGTTTCAATTTTATTTAATTGCTGTATGGAGTTTTGTTTAGTAAGCCTTACTCTGCTGTAAAATCAAGTGTACTTACACCTTGTCCCCTTCCCCCCAGGATACATCTTGAAACAAGCTGTTTTAGCTCAGTATGTCTTTCCCTGGTGAAACTTTTCAAATAAATAAATTATGACCCCACTACAGGAACCTGGTAGGTGAAAATGTTCAAATCCCCACTGAAATGTCACTTCGCACCACAGGTGGAAAAAGACATTTAGGCCAGGATGTGTAAAATGACAGCTGTAATGTTCATGAGGTGGTGTGAAAAAATGGCTATGTTGAAAATGTGAGGTCAAAATATTGAAAATGACCAAAGTTATGAGTATGCCTAGAAAAATTTTAAGGTACGCTCATAACTCAGTCATGTTTAGCCCAAATTTTCAACATGGCCCATTTGGGAACTGACCTCATGAACAAGGGTGGTGAAATTATGTAAATCTGTCCCAAAAGGTGATTTTACACAGTGACTGCAAAATCACCTTCCAGGCCCGATTAACGTAATCTCACCAACAATGTTCATGAGGTGGGGTCCCAAAAAGTCCACGTTGAAAATTCAGTCAAAAAAAGACCTAAAAATGACCAAGTTATGAAAAAAAGTTGGAACTGCATTGAAATACATTACATGGCACATACTTGTTTTTCTTAGTTCTTGGTTCAGCATTGAAGAGTGAAGATGTGTCTCTGGACCTCAGTTGGGTAAGTATAGGGTAAGGGGGGTGTGGGGTGGTGGTTGCTGAGTGGGAGGGTTGGGATGGGGTGGTGGGGATGGTGGCAGACAATGAGGGACCATTTTATTTGTTTCAGGTAAAAAAAAAAGATTTTACAGAATAGTTTTCTTTTACAGCACCTCGGACACTGGGGTTTGGGCACCCCAGTGTCGGCATCACACTTGGGGACACCAGGTTTGTCAGAGTTTGGACCACAGTGTGTGCTTCTGTGTTTTATATTTCCCAAAGTTAAGTAGTTTTCAAATTATTTAAGAAAAAAACATTCCATTTGTGAGCATGCACAGTTTAAAAAGAAAATCAATGTTCCATAGATAACTGAATTTTTGCACCATGAACTCATGTTTTCTTATGAGGCGCTCTTGTGTGTCAGCTGGCAGGGCCAGCTCACTATTGATGAATGCCATCCCGCTGTTTTCGTTCAGTAATGACAGCGCTACCTGTCAGTGTGTAGCCCTGCCCTTGTTGAGCATGCTGAATTGTTACAACAGTGCCCTCTAGTTGTGAGAGGCTGCAATAAAAGAGTATTATAGTACTGGGAATCGTAACAGCCATGCCCTCTAGTTGTGAGAGGCTGCAATAACAGATCCCCACAGTGCTGGGAAAGTTTAACATCAGTGCCCTCTAGTTATGTGAAACTGCAATAACAGAAGTCCAATAGTATTGTGGAATTATAATAGTAGCACCCACCAGTTGTGAGAGGCTGCAACAGCAGAGCACTATAGTGTTGGAGAATTGCCATGCTCTCTACTTATAAGAGACTGCAGTAACAGAGTCCTATAGTGTTGGGGAACTTTAACAGCTGTGTTGTCTAGTTCTGAGAGGCTGTAATAACAGAGTCCAATAGTGTTGGGGAATTGAAGCTGCAGCCCCCTCTAGTTGTGAGAGGCTACAATAATACAGTCCTGTAGTGTTGGGGAATTTAACAGCAGTGCCCTCAAGTTGTGAGAGGCTGCAATAACAGAGCCCTATTGTGTTGGGAAACTGAAACAGAAGCCCCATCTAGTTGTGAGAGGCTGCAATAATGAAGTCCTGTAACATTTTGGAATTGTAACAGTAGTGCCCTCTAGTTGTGACAGGCTACAATAATGAAGTCCTATAATATTTTGGAATTGTAACAGTAGTGCCCTCTAGTTGTGAGAGGCTGCAACAACAGAGTCCTGCAGTGTTGGAGAATTGAAACAGAAGCCCCCTCTAGTTGTCAGAGGCTGCAATAACAGGTTCCTATAGTGCTGTGGGATTGTAACAGCATTGTTCTTGAGTCGTAGGAGGCTGCAATAACAGAATCCAGCAGTGTTGGGGAATTGAAACAGTAGCCCCCAGTAGTTGTGAAGAGCTGCAATAACAGAGTGCGATAGTGTTGGGGCATTGTAACAGCGGCACCCTCTAGCTGTGAGAGGGCGAAGTAAGTAGTCTGAACTCCCAGCTAATGGAAATTTCCCTTTAGCTGAATGGACGAAGCTGCTGTTGTCAGCACTCAGGGTCCCTGGTTTGAATCCCTTTGAGGGATCTAGGGCAGTCTGCCTACCAGGTGGGGCCAACATAAAACTGACAATGCCTTTCTAATCCCTTTAGTGCCAGCTTCCTGTTCACACCTGTCAAACACTCTGGTAAAGGCAGAATATAATCTGTCACTGAAAGAGTTAATGTACTGTAGTAAGCCAGCTGTTGGGTCCGGCAGCTACTAAAATGAAAGGTTTAGAACCATTTTATTTACAACACTCATATTTTACTTTATTGTTTTCTAGGGGGGTTGATTTGCCTTCTTCTGTTATCGTTCAAATAAATGCTTTCAAATAAATCTGTTTTGATTTCTCTCTCTGCAGACTTAACAAGAAAAAAAGACTGGATGGTCTGCACGTTTTAACCTTACAGTTGCAACAGTTGTGAAATCATGGATGGTTGTTGTGGAGAAAACTGCCATATAATAAATACATGTATTCTAAGGTTTGTCGATCCCTCATAAAAGTTGTTTATGCATATATAATAACTGGGTTAGGCTTTTTCCCATAGGGAAACCGTGGCGTAATTTGCTGTTATAAAGGAGCGTTTATAATGGCAAACACGTGCATGGTTTCCCTCGCTATGCGCATGCCCAACCTACAGCTCTTCCGGGTTTTCACGTCAGCCACCAGATTTCTTAGAGTCGGTCGAGCAGCACACATACCACTATCTCTAATTGGTAAGTAACTATTTAAAAAAACTTCCTAACAAAATCACACCATAAAATGGACAACAAAACAAGAAAAAAGTAAACTGCTGCTAAGCGACCGAGAGCTCAGCTAAACATCATCAGACCGCAGCCGCACCAAACCATTTATTTTATATAATTGGCTGTGGCGAAAAAGCCTAACCCAGCAATTATATAAAATAAAATATGGGATGGTGTGTGTAAACTCATATTTTACACACACACCCTTGGGGTTGGATGCCTGGATAAACCCCTCGAGCTTCACTCTCGGGGTTTATATGCCATCCAACCCCTCAGGTGTGTGTAAAATCTCATTACACACACCACCCCATACTTTATTCTCTATGTTATAAATAAATTGGCAACATTTCTTGTAACCAAAATCCAGACACACAGCACTCAAAAGGCACCCTGGGTGCTGAGCTCCCTCCAAAGTGTCTGAGTCACTGATCCCCTAAGACTCAGTCTGAGAGTACAGATTAGCAGTGTCCTGGTTTGCATCCTTTGGGACAGGGCTGTTGACTGATCCAGAAGTTGTACATATCTTTGTCAGGTGACTGTCTTTCGGGAGTGAGCCCTGGACATACACATAATACTTTCTGGATGACAGGATAGCATCAAAGTGTTCCAATGTTGCAGCAACCCTTTTCCTCCTTCACAGTGGGGACACAGAGCACTTGGAAGGCCAGTACTGGACAAGGCAGTGGTGTGCTGACTGGGGAGGTGGGAGGGTAAGGGAGAAAAATAGGAGACAGATCATAACCACAGCTATATGTGGTCCTGTCAGCCACAGGACATTGTCTCAGTCTCCCCCACACTCAAGGATATGCCAGAGCTGGAGGTGGTTGATCTGGTATAGGCCAGCAGGATGCAGGCTCATGCCCTGAAGCTCAGAGGTGGTAAATACAGGAGTTATGTCAGTAGCGGTTCTTCCAGAGGGTGGTAATCCTATTGAACAGCCTACCAGCAGAGACAGTGGACATGAAGATGGTACAGGCCTTCAAAGTAAGTCTGGATAAATGTCTGCTTATCAAGGGAATTACAGGGTACCTTAGGTGGTAGGGTGGGTGGGAAGTCCCTATAAATGACTTAATGTTTGCACAACACACTTATCAATCCCTGCTTATTGAGCTGGGAGAGCAGAGCTAATGTGTGTAAAAAGGGATCCATACTGAACAGAGACACTGTGTAACAGTTACTGGGCTGGGAGTTCTGCGTACACTTACAGAGAGGGACTCCATTGGGGTAAAAACCACGACTGAAAAACAATCTTTCAGGAGTACAATTGTATTGCCTATGTGTGGTGCCACACTTTCACATCTGCAGTAAAACTGGATTAGTAAGAAGCTTTCTGTTGAGCCAACCCAACAGTGCAGCGTTAGGGCTACCCCTTGCTCTGCTGGAGACCTGAGTTCAGGAATGGGCTCAGGTTGCTTAAGGGACACCTGGGGGGAGGATTGAGCTTCCCAGGGACAGCTCTCCTCCCTCAGGGAAGGTGAGGCACAGCATTCCACTGTGGGTCTGAAACCTGGCAGAGGCTTGGTGACAGCAGAATGGGACCACAGTAAGGGAAGGGGCAGCTGCCAGACACCAGCATGCATGCTTGCCACCAGGCATGTGCATATGCATCACTGTGCACCCGCACCCTTGGGGAGAAAAACCAGGGGCTGGAGGAAACAGCCCTGGTTTGTCATTGTGCAGGCATTCCAGCAGGCCCAAGTATGACCGATATAACAGGCCATCCACCACTGTCGTGGTACTGGGTAAATGGTGGATGACTGGTAAGTCCATGTGAAGGCTGAAGACAGGTCTGAGGGGGGTGCAGGGTGAGTTGGGGAGTGAAAAAAAACTTAGCTGATAAAAAAAATGGAATTGTCTGCTTTTTTTTTCTGATATGGGAGTGTCATTATGCTCTGTTAACACAGTTCTGTTTTAGGTTTGTTTTCCAAAACAAATTGTAAACCTAAGAAGGGCAAAGGAATATTGAATCTCTTTATGTTTCAGAGGACAGATTATTTGGTAGTAACTGTGCAATAACAAGATGAGTATTGGTATTAAAAAATGCCAAAAGTAGGACAGGCTACAGTGGCACCAGCCAAGATGCAACATGGTAATGCTGCAGTATATCCGAAAAATACTGCAGTCTGATGAAGGGAACAGTGTAATCCAGAGAGCTAGCATGCTGCCTAAAACTAATACTACTTTTTAAAAGCAGTCAACCATTACCTTTTTTTTTTTATGTATAACAACTTTATTTTTGCCTCCTTTTGGTTGGCCGCCCCATTCCAACCGACTCCCCCAGCCCAGTCTCCCGGAATAGCCGGTGCTCACTTTGTCCCCAGGCCAGAAGCGGAGCCTGCAGGGAGTCGGTCCTCATCCTGCTGCCGCTGGTGTTTTCTCCTCCAGTTATCACCTAGGAGTCCCAGGAGTAGGAGTGCATGCGCATGGAGGCACGCAAGTGCCCTACGGCCCCGGTTACAGCTCCTTTCCCCAACACCATGGCCTAGCACCCTGGCCCCCTCTAGCCTGTGCCACTCCCAGCTTCCACTAGGAGTTGCCATTGGCTGAGGGGTGCCACTTTACCTCCCCAGAGAGGACAGCCTGCCTGTTGGCAGCTCAATTCAGCTCCACCCTCCCCCCCACTGCCGACCTCCACCGACCGGAGTTAGTTTGAACAAATTGGCTGGCTTATCTACGTGAAGTAAGGCGTCCAGCACCTCAGCCCTCAGCGCCACTGGGCCGGTGCAACCATTACCTTTTATATCTGAGGTACTTTTTTCTTTTTCCTTTGGTTACTTAGAATATCGTGTACCTGTTGTTAGTAGTTGTGATGTGTGGGACAGCAATCTGCTGGGCAGCTGGCATATCTATCTGCATTCTCCCCACTACATCATCAGCATTATGGCCTCACTGCTGCTTAGGAACAGCTACTCAGTGGCTGCCAGGTCAGTCAACTGTGATGTCACTGTCAGTGAGATGGAGCAGGGGAGATAGACATGTCAGCTGCCAGCCTAGGAGTTTTTCCATACATCCAGCACAATATTATTACACAGAAGACTTTCTGTTGAGCAAAAGGAGAGAGAAAAATACTCCAGACATAATAAATTGCAACTGACAACTCCTTAAAATGTGTGTAATTTTCTTGTCTGCTTGTTTTGGCTGCACTAGCTCTGTAATAGCAATTAAGCCTTTTTATACTGTAGTATTTTGTAAAATATCACTTACTGCAAGTTACTGTGTAGCCTCGTGGCTGCCTCGGCTGTGCATGCATCTCCTGTTCTATTTAGTTTTTATTACCTGGTAAGTGTACTAGACAAAAGGCCGCCTATTTTCAAGCACGACCTGGGAGAGTACAAACAGTATAATACCACAAGTGGAACATGAAATACAAAGAATATATCACAGAGAACATAGTACACTGAGAAGCATTTAAACAGGTGATAAATAAAATAACACAAGGTGTGTGACTGTCACAGTAACTAGATGCATAATGCAATACAGTAGAAAGGAAAGCGTACAGGGAATGCATTACAAAATTCATGACAATAAGCAGGATACAGCTGTTACGTACAGTTAAAAGCAGCTACAATTGAAAGGACCAATTAAGTTCCTGTAATATCCACAAAGACACACGTGCTGTATGAAAATGGAGAAAATACACTAGAGAACTGGAAAATGTAAATATCAAAGCGTTATTAGAACCACATGGTGTGGCTCTGGCACTGTATATAACAGCCTGGACAAACACTGGCTGAATCTCTGGTGGAACTGCTGATACCCTTTAAGAATCTTATTAGTACCATGTGGTGTGATGGTGAAAAATATAGAACACAGACAAACAACTTTGAAGTGTCTGGGGGAACTGCTGACACCCCTATATGTTGAGGCATCCTCCCTCTTCTTCAGGGAGTGGAGTCATGCCCTCTCTGTCACTCTTTTAACAGTCTAAATAAAAGGAACAGCACAAATTAATTATAAATCCCCATAACATTAATTAGTTATCAGTGTGACAAGAAAGTATTCCTTCTACTGGGAATTTATGACATGACATTGAATGTCAGCAGTTCCACCAGACAGTCTGTTATACATTTTTTCACCATCATGCCATGTGATGCTAATAAATCTATGATTAATACATTTTCCAGCTCTCCTGTGCACTTAATCCTCTTTTATTTATTTATTTATTTACAAGTTTTGCCAGGAAGGCATACTGAGCAGTGATGCTCGATTCCAGATGGGACCTGGGGGCCAAGACCCAATACAGTAGAAAGTATTAGTTACAGAGACAACTCAACAGTGAAATTAAATGGCTATCTGCCTTGCAGACAATCATCAGGTAGCTACAGACAGGCAGATAGATAGATACATACAGTAGGATGTTTGAATTCATGATACAAATTAGAAGATGCAACTAAGCTTCAGGAACACAGTAGTACATTGTTAGTTAAAACAGGAGCAGCTGGAGGAGAAGTGTATGCTGAGTAGTTGGTTGCGATGGCTGGGATTCGGTGCGTGTCTTATGGCAGCTGGCAGGGTGTTCCAAATCTGTGGGATTCGGTAATTGAAAGCAGCCTGACCTTTGGTTGTGTGCATAAAGGGGACGTGGAGTAGCCTGGGGTCAGTGCATCTGAGGGAGTAAGCAGGTGGGGGTAGTTGGGAGAGAGTAGAGGCCATGTAGGGGGGTAGGAAGAGGGACCAAAATTTGGCTGCGAACCTAGCACAATGGATTAGTCTACGATCTTGGAGGGACGGCAGGGCTAGGGAGCTATATAAGGTGCAGTGGTGGGTGGTTTATGGGCAGTCAAGGATGAATCGACAAAATGCGTGGAACAGGGTGTCTAGGCCAGCCAAGGCGGAGGAGGGGGTGATAGTGTACTCTATATCACCATAGTCGAGTACTGGTAGTATCATCTTATAGACAATAGCATGCCTCGTAGGTGAGGGGAGGCAGCTTTTGTTCCTGCATAGTGCGCCAAGTTTAGGGAGCAGCCTCTTATGTAAGGAATTGATATGAGTGGCAAAATCGAGGTACTGGTCGAGCCAGACGCCTAGGTATCTGAAGCTGGTGCATTGCTCCAGAAGGGTCCCGTCCAGGGTTTTGAAAGGGGGGGGGCAGGTACCATAAATGTTGGTATTACTGTCCATGTAACAAGCATGTAAAAGTAGGTAGTTTCAATATTAACTCATTACTATGTAGTTACATATTGTTTACTTTATACTTATGTACAGTTTTTTTTTGGTTAGTTATTTAACCCAGACAATTTAAATGGTAATACCAGTCAAATACTGTAAGAATGTTTGGGTATCACTTTATGTTTTAGCACACAGGTTGTATGAGAATTATCTGGCCCATATCATGATTTTGTCCGTTTCTCTTCGGAGGGTCACACTTCGCGTTCCTCCTTGTTTCATGATATATGCCACTATTGTTCTGTTGTCTGATCTGGCCAACAGTGACTTCCCCTCTGCTGTATCCGTGTGCCTGAATGCCCGCAGTGCGTTGAATATCGCTCTCATTCCTAGAGTGATATTCTTGATTCTGTTGTTGTCCATTTCCCCTGTGCTGTCTTTCATCTTACTGATGACCCTGTCTCTTGAGACTGGCATCTGACCCCATAATTACATCATGAGGTATCTTCAGTGGTACACCTTTGACAGATTGCCCCTCTTTTTCCACCATTGTAGTGACTTCTTCACTGCTTTCATAATCACTACTTCCATCTGTAGGTTCTCTTCTGATGGTGAACTGCACTTCATTAGTAACATCTGCAGCGGGCTCATGTTCCAGCATGCCCATGGGACCAATTCTACAGAGGATGCTGTGTGCCCGGTTACCTGCACCACATAGCCTCCTTCACCTATCCTCCTTCAAAAAAGAGATTACCTCTTTCCTATTAACCCCCCCTCCTCTGCAATCACTTTAAATAACCCTTATAGCGTTGTTAATGCCTAGTCTATGTTACTCTGATAGCTGTATCCTGTAATCCACCTGCTCTCGTGTTCCTGCTATGTATTTATTGCATAATATTAGTTATTCTGTTTATTTATATATGCTTAATGCCTGATCTGTTTTGAGTTACTTACCTGGCTTTCCACTGTAATAATTTTTGCAGCATTGTTAAATCTCTCTGTATCCTGTATATTATTATTGTATTTATCTATTGTACTGTGTTCACCGTTGTCACCTGGGTCATCACTGAAAAAGGGACTGCATGGTCTCAGTGGACTTACCCGGTTACCAAAATTCTAATAAATAAATAAAAATAAATTATTACACCATTAATGTCTGTGTAGATATCAGGGTCTGTGCCAGGCTGATCGTATTGTCTATTCTCTGTTTGGATGATGACCCTTGCTGTCTCTAGTATTGATGTATGCGCCAACATGTTCTATGTTTCGTTGCCGGTGATAGGGAGCACTTTCTCTTATTTAGTACCCAGCCATGGGTCGTTAATGCCTCTAGCACTGTTTGTGTGTCTCTGAGTGATTGAGCCTGAGATAGAGTGCTTATCAGTCAGTCAACCAGATATGGTATTACATGCTAGCCTTGGTCTCTGAGACTTGCTGCCAGGACCACTGATATTTTTCATGAATACTCTTGGCAGTGATGTCAGGCCAAATGGTAGCATCTAGTATTGATAGTGTTGTCCTAGACTATGAAACTGTAGTTATTTATAGTGGGCCTGTCGTATTGGCATGTGTAAGTATGTGTAACCCCCCCCCCCCAAATGTGGGCTTGCCTTAGTTGCCCTTCAGTCTCCCATGCTCCAATTCCTGGAGCACCACCTGATGCCTGCTGGGTCCCCCATGGTGTTCCCCGTTTCACCGCCACAGCCGAGTCCCATGATGCACCTGTGGAGCCTTAAACCTCTGTATGACCCCTGCTCCTTTAGTCACAGTTTCCTGGTGGGGGCCGGAGGAGCTAGAGTGACTACAGAGCCACTGATCGTTTCCATTTCCCTCACGGCTGGTAGGCAAAATTGGGCATGTACAAAAACACACGTTGAGTTCCCCACCACTGTCTTTGCAGTCTAATGGGGGATGTTTCAGAGGAGCCAGTGCACCTGTTTCCCTGAATGGGGGCCGGAGACCTGAGCAAGGTGGAGGAGAAGCCACGGAGTTTGGATGGGGGGGGGCAGATCGAGAGGGCTCATACATAGTAATGAGCCTTCATTAATATTCATAAGTGGGTCTGTCCTGTGTTTGGAGCTGTACATTCAGTGGCTGCTGCAGTGCTAGGGTGTAAATACATGTGAAAGTGGAAGCATCACTGTCTTGGACATTGAAGGGGCTACTGAACAAAGGGGAAAGTAACTGAAATAAAAATATTTCTGGCTGTACCAGAGTATGAACATGGGGACTCAGATAAGATGCCTGTCTGCTGCCAAGGGGGCGCTAAATGTCAGCAGCAGCTTCGACAGGCTGAGGACTGAACTAGAATGTTTAAACCGGGCAGCGATCCAAAGGCCACAGAAGGGACTATTGAACTGTGGGTCAAGCAAATAAATAAAGTAAATAACCTGGCTGCACCAGAAAATAATAATTGGGACTATGTTTGCTCTGCAAAAGGACTGTGTGTTGAGCAGCCATTTTAAAGTAGCAGCAACCAATCAGAAAGCCAGGATTCCAAAGCCAGGACTTGTGGGGTTTTGCCTAGGACTCATGGGACATTGCAAAGGCTTATGGGGAAGCTGCAGGGACCTAATTCAGGCACCAAAACAGGGAGCCTGTTGTGCATTGAGTGAGGTTGATGAATATTTATTTTGTGGACTGACAAGCAGGATCTGCCAATTACAGTGGGAGCAACAAGTAGCTTCAGCCAATCGGGAGCCTCAGAAGGGCTCAATAAAAGACAGTGTTTTACCAGGCTGAGCAGTGTTCGAGCGGGAGCCCACCACAGGGGTGGGGGCTCAGTCCCTTTGCTCGAAAATGGGCCTAGCGATCCAGTGCAAGAGACAAGTGGCCACAGGTAACAGAAGTCACTAGCCTGGGGGTTACCAGAAATTGTCCTCCAGGGCTGGACAGCATCTTTCCACATTTTAGGGAAAACGTGGGTAAACCTAAATCTTCAGCTGTGAGAAAGTTGCATGCTTGTTCTACCTCAGCAGTGAGAATGCTGAAGAAAGCCTGAAACCTCAGAGAAAAGAAAACAATTTCTGCAAGCATTCTGAGTGAGTAAACTGCTTCTGATAAGTGCATGAGGAAACTTTTTTGAAGTGCACTGAAGCCTCGACTGTACTAATTGTGGCTGTTTGTCTGCACCCTGCATTTAACCCAAAGCACAAGAAGGGTGGACATTTGCCAAGTGACCAGAGAAGGGCCCTGCTTAAGTATACTGTATACTGTAAATGTGTCTGATTTGATAAGTGCCTACAAGACCAAAAGAGGAGTGCTCAGAGCCGGAGCTCTTCCTGACATTGCCTGGGAGGTCCAGTATTTGTCCATTGGAGTTGCTAACACCAACACTGCCAAGAGGGACTTTGTTAATGGTTATGATGTCCAGTGGGACTTAAGATTTTGTGAAATATGCTTGAGAGAAGCTGCATTAACTGTTTTGAGGTACCAAGTCAAAGTACTGAGTTGTGACAGAAAATTAGTCTGATATGGACTGTGAGTAATTGGGTCACCCTAGCCTTAGGAGGCAAGCACCCATCCAAGCATCTGAAAGCTAAGAAGACCATGCCGGCTATGCTGGACCATGGTGGACCATGCTGGACCATGGTGGAAGTGACTGAGATAGATGTGCTGATTTATAAATGGGCTGAATGCAACACGTCCATCCAATTAGGCTTGGGACACAGCCTGGTGGTGTGCCACCTAGGGTGCTGCCATATGCGTTTCCCTTGGGGGGGTATAGCCTAGACGTAGGGTTGAAACGTGCCAGCCCCGGTCCCAGCCTGGTCATCCAGTAAAGTGATTTTGACCCAGAGAGGAGCACTGCTGAAAGAAGCTGAAGTGTTGTTCTACCTGCAAAAGCAGTAAGATCCCTGCAGTCAGGATTGGGGCAGCTGACTGCAAACCTTTGCTAGCATTTTAACGACCGAAGACAGAGCCCGTCTGCTCAAAGCACTTAATCCTGCCTTTTACAGACCAGTGATGATTACCAACTATAAGTAATGCAGGGTCCATGCCCTATATCCAAGGAAAGGACTTGTACTTAGTCAAAGGTTTCCAAGTTCGTAGTCTTCAAGTAATGTGCATTTAAAAGTGAAATGCAAGCTAAACCTGTTTTCTCTTAAGGGACCCAACTAACCAGTCAATGTGCAGCTGCACCAAACAACAGGCCTGCAACTTGAGAACTTTAGTCAATGGATACCCAGGTTAATGTGTGAGATTGCAGGGTCTTATACAGTTTGGGGACTGGACCAGTGTGGGTATTTGCTCTGTTTTCAACAACTGTGTTAACTTTCTAATTGCAGCTAGCCAGATAGATAGCCAGGGATCTGACTACATCAGAGGTTGGTGGGTGGCCACTGTGATTGACGCCTAAAGATAAAATGCCAAATGCTTCTTGTGGTTTAAAGCCAATCTAAACCAATCAAACCGAATGTGAATATTGTAAATAGCTTAACCTCTAACTCCAATTCACCCTTCCTAACCTTTCCCCCATGTAAATAAATTGTTGTTTGATGTTTTTGCATAATCTTGTCTCATGAGCATCTTATTACCAGAGAGTCATCAATTAAACAAAAGTCTAAAATGTGATGAAATGTTTAATGGGTCATGCTTAGAATGACTTTTTGGTAATGTGGGTGGGTACAGCATCCCAGAGGATTGTATCAGGTTTTATTCTAGCCCACTGAAAAGTATATTCTGGGTGGAGGCACTGCGCAATATGTTATATCTTAGGAAAGAACTAGTTTTAAGTTAAAGTAAGAATCCAGGCCCCTCAACTTTGGTCGGGCCAGGCAAGGCAGGGGTAGTGTAACCCTTCAGATGGACAGCACCAGGGTTACATATGCATCTGACTGAAGTGAGGAAGTCACCTGGACCTATGGATCACAGAGTAGATTTTATTGTTTCCATTTTGAATTTCTGATTTACTACCAGTTTGTTAAGAAACGTGAGGTCTTATACTGGTCTGAGGTCCCCTACCTCTTTGGTACCAAAAATTCAATGTTTGATGAACAACGTATGGTGATTGTGTATACTTAACATTGGCCTTTCTCTATTCCAACCCTCAACAGAGGAGCCAGGTGGAGACAGAGAATAGAAGGCTCATCAGTAAAGGTGAGAAGAGTATCAGTGGAGGAGGAAGTGGGAAGGATGTGGGGGACCTTGAAACACTCTGAGTGTGGATTGCTGGGAGAGGCTCACTTTTATTAGGATAGTAGGAGGAGTTTATTACCCAATATTGAATCTTGGGCAAAGCCCTTCCATTCAATGTTTGGTGAATAGTGTATGGTGCTTTTGTATACTCAGTGTTGGCCATTCTAAAGTCCCATCCTCAGTAGAGGAGCTTGGTGGAAACAGGGAATAAAAGGCCCAAAGAGAAAGAGATTACCTCCTCCAACTCATGGATGGTGTGAACAGCAGCATGCAGGAGAGCCCCGTAGAGGAAACCTCAGAGTATCCATGGCTACTGTGCTGCCCATCCTCTGGGCATACTATGAGGAGATGATCCTAAATGCATTGTCTGCTTTTATTTTCAGATTAGAAATGTACAGTACATTTCTGAGCATGAGGGATCCATCTTCCAAGACTCTTGGCAATGGAGCAGGAACGTTGATATGGATGCTGATGATGCCTTCTCAGTTTGAAGAAATATCCTGATAAAGCATAAGAATTTCAGTTCAACCTGAAGTAGAAGAGTTCTCAGATAGTCCTCAAACCATTTGATAACCATGCTGTAAGACTGACGGAAGTCATAAAAGGTTGAAGAAGGTTCAAAGCGAATGTGGTATAGTAGGAGTTAAACAAAAACTACTAGGCACCAGTTACGATGAATCGGGCAATAATCTGATTTACTGAGTGAAGACAGATGGTGTTTGAATTGGAAGCAGCTTGATATGATAATCTGCTTCATATCTTGAATTGACCTCTGTGAGGATTTTTGGCAGAAGATGTTGATGACATAAGGAACTCTCCAAGACGAGGAGGCTAGACAATAGGCTGATGAGACTGCACCATTTGATGAGCATGCAGCATGTCCAACTAGTTTCAGAATAGAAATCCATTAATATGGAGTCATTTAGGAGTTTGCCGATGGTGTGATATGAAGTCTAAGTAGCATGAGATAACTTAAAGGTGGGTATGGATTTGACAAAGAAGTGTATGATTCCAGATGAATATTGCTTTATAGTCCCATGGTGATTTTGATGCAGTGATTATTAATGTGAGAACATGATCAATGAATTGATTGAAACGTACAATGAGGAATACCTCTTTTGAGTGAAATATGAGATGATTGGGTACCAACGCTAAGCAGACCACACAGTTTTTATGCTTGCTGAAAGTTGAGGAGTAGAAGTACTGACAGAGTCCTGGAAATTACACTACATCAACAAAGGATAGGTGCTTCATTGATGTAGCCAGGAGTATGAAAGCATTTCGGAGTAGTTATGGTATGTAGAGATAACCAAGTTAGCCTCTGCATAAATAACATTAGGGAATAGGATGATGATCTGCCTTTTGATATGTCAACTGTTAGCTGATTGTCTGCAAAGATTAAGAAGGGTATGCAAGATCAGAGATGTCCCCATACAAACACAGCAGCTCCAAGAGGAGATGTTGTTACCAGTCTCAAGGGGGAGACAATTTAGGAAGCCAGGTAAATGATTCAGGGATACTTGAAGATAAAAGTGTAGCCATGAGTCAGTAACACATCAGTGTATCCTGGGGTGTAAGGCAGGAGATAATACTTTGGAAACATAAAACAGTGTTCCAATAGACAAGAAAATTAATGAAAGTGTTTGTCATGGTTTAAAATGGGACATTGTCTGGCAGTGCAATGTAACTGCAGAGCAAATCATTTGCCTCTTCAATAGTTACTGTGTTTTTGTTGTCCAACTGAGTAAAGGTGAAGGAGGTGAGTAACTGTGATGGACAGACTCGGAGGAGAAGGAAGCAGGAGTTGCTCCAGCTAATCTACTAATCTGGCTGAATCAGTAGATGGTGGAACAATAGACATTAAAGAACAAGGGGAGGCATATGGACAAGGAGCCACACAGGGAGCTGGAGTATGCTTGGTGCTCAGTAGGTGAAGACAAAACATCTTGGTAGTCAGAATATATCTCAGTTCAGGTTTGAAGCAAATAAGCTAATACAGCAGCAGTTTTGTGGAGAAGGACAAATGATACTTATAGAGATGCTTCCTTCATATCTATGCCTGGACAACCAAGGTGAGTCTGGTTCCTCACTTCTAGATGAAATGCAGAGCAAAGTTCATCACAACATCAACTGAAAGTGAGAAGGTATACCAGTTTCTTCACAAGACTGGGATCTTCAAGGTCAGATTACTGATCTACAAGATCCTACACGAAAGGGGACTAGTCTATCTGCAATATCTTCTTCTGACCCATCGTTCGTCCTGGGCTCTCCATTCCACCAAGGATTGCTTCCTTAGGGTTCCCAGGGTTAGGCTGTGGCATTCAGGTGATTGTGCATTTTTTGTTGCCTCACCTACCCTATGGAACTCACTGCCTAATCATCTTCGGGAGACACCCTCATTGGAAACTTTTAAAAAGGGTTTAAAGACATTCTTATTTAACCAGGCTTTTAATTTATAAATATATGATCGTGATTAATTTTAAAGTATAATGATAGATAGATTTTAAATTTATTGCTGCCTGCGCCTCCTAAATTTGATTGTGGTTTTGATTATTATAGTGTGTTTTATATTGGGTTTTAAAATTGTTAATGTGAAGCGTTCCGAGTCTCTGGAATGGGGGGCTATAAAATAAATTCTATCTGTCTGTCTATCTATCAATCTACCTTTATTTTGACTTCAGTGTGACAAAAACATCTCTGCAAGATACTAGTCTGAAGTAAATTGTATCACACAATGAGTTGAGATGGGATATCAGTTTTACTGCCTGTCCATCTATGATATCCCTGCAGAGGACTTGGATGGGATGAAGAACTGAGGAGAGGGTACGGATGAATTGATACTTGTATTCTGTTGAGTTGGCAGCTCTGAAATAGAGTGTTTATGGTTGACATAACGCTCAGAGGAACATCATCCAGGTGGATGGAGGATAACTGGTATTGTGAAACTGTAGCAGAAGGTTGTGAGGAAAAGCATGTTTCAAGAGAAACTATATGATAGAGCTCAGATGTGGCAAGCTGAGCCATGATTCTCATATTTCAGAGGATCCACCGGGACTGGCTGGGAAACAAGCAGGCTAGGAACATTATTGCTAGAAGGCAGAGATGAGCAGTTAGGAAGAAATCATATGATTCATGTTTCTGGGGTGAAACTGAAGGTGGAAAAGTGAGGTTTTCATTTCAGATGTAAGGCATGAGACAGTCTAATCTTTTATGGAGCAGTGATTTTGCAGGTCTAGAGTGAGAGGAATGCATGTCTGAAGAAGTCCAAGAGGAGCTCTGAGGATCTTCTTTGGAATATGAAGTTGGAATATCAATAAGAGTAGTAAAGGTCTGTGCTAGACAGATGTGCATCTGAAGTCCAAGAGGAACCCTGAGAACCTTCCTCTGAATCTGAGGATATAGGAGTGTACAAATCATAGTGCCAATATGTACTTCATAATGAACCCAGGCAAAGAAACTTTTATGAACACTGAAGGATAGAAGATATATACTTTCTTATAAGTTTGAGGGGAGACATCACCACTGAGATGTTGAGGAGGAGAATGAATCCCAGTAGACAGGGCCAGATACTGGTCATTGACATGGACAGAAATAGCTCCAATGGGGCTGTAAGCACTTCATATCTGCGGGTTGCAGAATCACTTCTGGCAGACAAAGTCAAGCCGTAAGGTATGATCAGTTGAAGAACTGGTCAGGTTGAGAATTGAAAAGAAAGTTCAAATATACTACTGTTTGATTGAATTGAAAGGGAGAATGAACTCCAGGCAGCTAGGGACAGAACGGGACACTGGTGGATTAAACGGCTCCAGTGGGTCTGCGATTGCATGGCAGCTTTGCAGGTTGCTGGATCACCCCTTGGCGGAGGAAGTTGTGCCCTTGGGTATAATCAGTTGAAATAACTGTTTGACTGGGAACTGACATGAGAGTCTAATATGCTGCTGATGGATTGAAAGTAGAGGTAGGCAAAGTGGCCGAAATTCGCTCCATAGAGTGATTCGCGGAGTAATGCAGAATCCGCAAAGTGCCCACCACATGAAGTGGAGTACTTCATGTTATAATGAGGAATGCAAAGTCCATTGAAAACAATGACTTTGTGTTATTCTGCCTTCCTCAAACCACTTCCCCACCAATTTTAAGTCGAAGTACACTGAAATCAATGAACCTCGCATCACTTCGCCTTGTAATTGAGCTCCAGGCAAATTTTGCAGGGCTTCATGGGATTGCAGGTCACATGGTCTCTAGACTGCTCTGCATAGCCTCAGTTCTGTGTAGTGTGTCTGTGTAGTGGAAGACAGAGACAGTTTCCTCTCAGAGCTCAGTGATTCAAATCCTCTAAAAGCTGTTAAGCCTTTTTGAGCCATTTTTTGGCTCAAAATGTTGTACATCAATTGTAGGAAACCCTCCTATGCGCATATCATCCAGTGTTTATTGCTTGTGTGTGGATTTTGAATGTTAATTTAGAACAGTCAGTCTTTGTATTGTGAAGTGTGCTTAGAGGAAGGGGCGTGTGAGGTGTAGGTAGATTAACCGGGAGAAAAAGGCAGTATTTCTGTTTTGGTTATATTTTTCCTGTACAACTGTGTTAATGTACACGCAGTAATATTTCCAGTAATTCTTGACATTTCTTGCTGATTGTAGTGGTGCAGCAGTATATAATTTTAGTTTGTTTAAAACATTTGGCTATTTTACTAAAGGTTTTCAATTTGCTACGCATTACTTGTAGTGTGTATATGTGTGTGTGCGTGTGTCTGTGTGTGTGTGTGTGTGTGCGCGCGCATGATCAGGACCAGATTAAGACTGCATGGGGCCCTAGGCCTGAGGAAAATCTGGGGCCCCCTTTGTGTAGGCCACACCCCTTTGAGTAAGCCACAACCACTCTTGTAGCCAAACTATGAGTGCAACCCCCCCTACAAATGGGGGTTCCCCAAAAGTCTTCCTTAAGCTTGCCTAAATGCTCACTGCCAGGCTGGTGTCTGGCGTTTTAGCAGTTTAAATGTGATTACCAGAGCCTTTATAGCCTCTGTGTACTGTCTCTTTAAGAGCTGCCTGATTGCAGCTTAAGTAATCTAAGAGGGAGCTATGTTGAAAGATGTAACTATTTGCTGAAAACCATTTAGAATGATAATGATAATGCAGTTTGTCTAACCTGTTTTCTTTGTAGCAAGCACTGTTACGTTTGTCTCCACTGTCTTGGTCCTGGACTGCAAATTGGACCAATCAGTTCTGGTTGGATCTAAAATGTAGCAGGACTACAGGAGCTGTCTGAAATCAAAATCTATAGGAACTGTGGTTTGAGTTTTTTCGCCTTTTTTGCAACTGAAGGGGGAGCTCTTGCTTTGACTGACAGCCAAATCAGCCAACCAAATATTTTGGCTCTTGGAGAAGTCCCGGGCTGCTTGCAGTTTTCAGTTTAGTTCTGAGCTGGAAGCTCAAGAAGAAGGAGCTGACGTAATTTTGGGCAGAAATCCTGAGTGGATTTGCATGGGAAAACTGTGAAAGGGCTAAGTTTTTGGCTGCATGTCTGCTGCTGCTCCATGAGAGGGAGAGAAGATAATTATGTTGGACTAAATCCAAGTTTGTGTGACTAAAGTAAGCTACTGAAGTGGGCCAGGCTCAACCTGAAAAAGACCGAATATTTTTGCTGAATGCAATCGGCCTGTCAGGAGTTCCAGCTACCCCTTAAGCTCCCGGTGTGTGCAGAGACTTTGTGATTGTGACCGGGGAGCACGTTTCCTGGTACAGTAGAACTCCCGTACATGTAAATGTGCTATGAGCTGCTAGTGGGTTGTAAGTTAGTTCCCCACTGTGTGAACTGTGTTCTGCTTGCTGGAAGCTGTATCCAGCCCAAAACGGACTGCATCCGAACTTGTCTCCATGCGGTCTGGGCTTTGCCAGACTGGCCCAGCCAGACTACCCACTGCACAGAGAAGCCATCGACGAGAGAACTGCCTGGGGATCAGCCCCCTGCTCCACGCTTGAACAGGAATGACGCCTCTGAGACTCGTGTGGGCCCTGCTTCTCCTGGCATTCCAGATCAACCACCTGCGGTCTCGATTTTCATCCAGCCTGTGTCCAGTCTTGGGTATCGTGAGTAAATACCAGGGTAGCTCCCTGGAGCAACAGCTTAATCTGAGTGTGTCATCTGATTGTCGTGTTGTTTCATTTCCTTTACGAACTGAGCCCTCTGGCTCCGGATTACAAATATTGTGTACTGTGCACGTTGTGTTTTCCATTAGAGGGCCCCAACCAACTGTGATGCCGGCCAACCCCGGGCAACAGTCCTGGCTAGCCCATCTCTTCTCTACCTCGGTACCCAGAGGTGGACTGTGTGGGGGGACTCAAAGCGCATGCATAACTGCTTGATTGATATAACCTTTAAGCTAATTAACCTGATTTTTCCCCCTCCCTTGTTCAAGTCCCCTGAATAAATCAGATCTAACTTTTTCTGCATGTAATCTGACTGTGGTTCCAGTTTGTGCTCAAAGTACTGTGCTGTTGCTATTTGCTGTGCATAACCTTGTTTTACAGGGGGTCTCCAGGGTCGAGCCAGAGGAACCAGCCCTGGTGGTAAGTGCAAACAGTGTGGGTATTTGTGTGGTGTACCAGAGGTATCGTGAAAGTGATTATTGTACAGTGTTCAGGCCACTAGAGGGGAAGGGGGGATAACATTCAGGCCACTAGAGGGGAAAGGAGGGATAACAGTGTCCCGGAGGGCCATGCCCAGGTTAGCTTGACCACTACCAACCCTGACCTCCGGGTGGACGCACCCATTTCAGAACTCAGGCCCCTTAACCTGCTACTAGCCAAGCAGGCAGGGGTAGTAGCCCTAGGGATAGCACCACCTAGGGGTTACATGAGTTTCTGGAGGAGGTGGTATCCCAGCTTCAAGAGAGGCTGGGACAGGGTGAGGGGGAAGGTTGCAGGTAGAGAGGAGAAGAGGTGGGAGGAGGTATCTGAGAGGGATCAAAGGGAATATGGGGGCATTTCCTTCTGTAAACGCAGTGGGAACTGCACACTCAAGCAGACTAGATAGACCATAAGGCCCTTATCTGCTGGCACATTCATATGTTTGCATGTACATTATTAAGCCAAATGGTACACTTTGCTGTAATAGCTGACACAGATTCCCCTGCGTGCCAAAATCTGCTGCTGTTAATCTTGTTTCACTCCACAATTACAGAAAGCCACAGATCGTGATGATTCATGAATATGGCCATCAGTTCAGCAAACATTTTACTGCCCAGTTTGTCTTCAACCACCAGAATAAAAATGCACCTAGAACTCCTACTGCCTGCCACATGTAACAGGATTGAGCGCTTCTTTGTATCATCAGTAATAGGGCTGCTCAGAACTGTGGAATCAGAAGTGGATTTACTGGACTCCGATCCTTTTTTAAGTATTAGAATTTCAGCATTGCTAGCTTAAAATTCTAATAATGAAACAGCAAAATGGGAACTGGATTCCAATTATGCATCAAAGGCTCTTTATGGAGTCAGTACAGCATAGTGGTTCAGGACATTGAGCTGCAAACCTGGAGACCTGGGTTTGAATCCCATCAGCCCCGACTTGCATACTATGTGATCCTGAGCAAGTCACTTAATTTTCTTATGCTCCCAGGTTGCACCTGGAAACAAGCACTGGCTTAGTGTACTTTTCCTGGTTAAACAATTTCCCCTTCTCCTCTCACCTACCTCCAGCCTGCAATATAAAATCATCCTCCCTTTCCCCACCCTCATAGCACCCAAACTCTGACTCTCCTCCTCCCTTCCCTTCCTCATGGGTGCAGCACTACAGTTGATTCAACTGTGTTTGGAATCAGCAGTTGCGGTATGGTTAAGTGCCCAAATTGAAGAAACATTCTTTAAACTACATACATAAGTAAAAGTCTGGTAATGATCACATGCTTTGTCTGGTTGAACTCTCTGAGCCGGTTTACAAGACTGTAGAAGCACTGGGGCTGATGTAGATGCCATGGCGGTGACAAGCAGGTATGATGGCACTGGATTAGGTTGGACTGGACTCGGCATGGTATGCGAGGCAGGGAGGCGACCATCACAAACCCTCCCGCCTGCATGGCCAGCAGCCATCTAAATATTACACATTCTGAGTTCACAATGGCAGGCTATGGCGGTGGGAAGGTTTATGCTGGTCCCCTCCCCCACACACACATAAAATACCTTACTAAGTCCAATCCAACTTAATTCAGTACTGCCATACTTCCTATTTCACTGCTGTACCATCTTTGATTGCTCAGTTGCCAGTACCAGTGTGCCACTGTGGTCAACTGGCTTCAAACATCTGCCCAAGCAAGGCAGATGACTGTCATCAAATTTATGTGTGTGTGGTTTACAGAAATTCTCTTCAGAAAATTTGACATTACAGTGACAGATGGACACACACACTTACTTGACTACAGAGTGCAGCACTCCTGAGGAAGGGGTAGAGAGTAGATGATTAAGGTATTATAAGGATGGGCAGAAGGGTTGTTTTTTATTTACTTCTAAAGTGGCACTGCGCAGCACACTATATCCATAAAATGCCACATCAGAATAGAAATTTTGATTTAGCATTCTGATTCAGAGTCTGACGTTGATTTCTAGCCTTTCTAGGTCTTAGCTGACTTGGAATAAATCAGATTTTTAGTCAGACATTGCTACATTCTATTATATTTCTAACAGACTGGAATCGGGCAAATTCCAAGCAACAATACTTAGTAAGCAACCTTAGTTATTTGCTTTACAATAATACAGAAAAGAAGTATTTTCTCATACTCAGTCCACTGTTCAAGCTACTTATAAAATTCCTGTTTCACCAAACACGGCAATCTCGTTGGTTTTCTTGAAAAGTCCTTATAGTCAGTCCTTATTTAGATGACAGTTTTACGTTTTAATGGAGACTGACTTTATGGGTAACTAAACATCAGGCCTCAAACCTTGCAAAATAGCACACAACGAAACAACAGGAACCAACTCCTACTGCGCCAACCTGCCCAGATCACTAAGTCCCTGCCAGTTTAGCACATTTTTGGTACTGCCTGGTGGGAACCTTTAAAATTAAAAAAGAAAAAAATCCCAATTTGGTCCTGGCCTACAGGCCCAGTTCCCAATTGTCTAGAGCAGGTCAGCATAATACTGTAGACTAGATGATAAATCACATCAGAAGAACAGTCCTTGTCACGCCACGCAGTATTAGCCACTGCCCAGTGCCAAGTAATTCAGAAAATCCAATTGTAGAAGTGAAAGGAAAAGTGTGGGCTTTGGTCCTGGGTTCAAATCCCAGTAGGAGCACATTTTCCCTTTCATTTCTACAATTGGATGATCAGAAGAACAGTGCATGATGATGCGTGGCAGCAGAGAAGTAGGTAATTTCTATTGCTAATTCTTCCCAACCCCTTCCCCAGTCCCCACACTGGCTGCATGCTCTTGCACTGCTCCAGACAGTAGGTGAAATCATTCGGCTCATTGCTAGCACTTCAGCTGAGCTCCCAGCACAGATAGTGTCAGTGAGGGGAATAAATGAAAGTCCACCAGCCCTAAAACGAAATGCCCCATGCCCCCAGCTGAGCAGACACTCCCCCCCCCCGGGCCCCCCAACAGCACACAGTACAGGCGTATGGTAGGGTACACAGCAGGCTGACATTAACTCTATAGATGCCTGCCTGTGTTTTGTTTACACAACAATGCTTTCAAGCCAAGTGCTTACATTTTATAATTATTTTTTTCCCCAAATCCAAAATCGCAGGCAGTTTAGTTTATACTACTACTACTTACGTGACCGTTTAGCTGGGTTGTAACTGCTGGACAGAGTCAGACTTGGAGGCGAGGTGGACTGGATGGACTGGAGTCGTTAAGTTATCAGGACTCTGGGGGAGGAGCGAGGAGTCAGGACTCCAATAAGGATTCTTGTAAAGCTGGCAGCAGCCTGAGCCAGCAAGGCAGGAGGCAGGCATCTCTCTTTGAGGACGGGCTGGCTGACCGGTGGCCACAGCAGTGCAGCACTACTGGTCGTGAGTGATTCGACAATGACGGGAAGGGTGTCAGTTGGTGATCTGTCACTGGGCTGCTGTGGGCTGGCTGGCTGGCACTCCTGGTCCTGGCAGCACCTCCACATGTGGCAGCTCTGAACGGAGAATGCAATGGCTCAGGTGTTGCCGCTTTCTTGTTAAGCAAAGCAGCAGTGGCAGCACAGAGAGACTAACTGACCTGTCCTAACAAATGGTTCAACGGCTCCACTGTAGTCCCACTGTACTGGACGTATGGCAGTGTGCAGTGGCACTATGGGCTGGGCTGGTGGCACACAGTAACTTGGCTACTGCTACTGAACTGCAACCGAAGCAGCAGAGAGGTTGAACGGACCAACAATAATACCACAACCTGCTAGCCTAGTAAATAACTTCATTTAGTTTTAAGAAAGCAAGTCAACGGTGGATCAACGAGTAAAACTCAATAGTACAATTTACAGTACTACTACTTACGGGACTATGGCGGGAAAACAAAAGAGGCGTAAGTCAGAAATTGAAAGAGAAACAAAACAACTACCAATCACTATCTCCACAGAGCACCACCTGACTGTCGACAGCAACTAGAGCTCGCCTAATGTGTTACTTTGTTTCCTTGTGTCTGAGTCAGCGTGTGAGTCACTGTCTGTCTGGCACGGCAGGTCTACTGGTGCAGGTGCAATTAAGGAGATAGTGACTGATAATTGACTGCGTGAATCTGCCAGTCTGCGTTGCCGAGTCTCTCCCAGTCCTTTGACACCCCCCCCAAAAAAGTGCATTTTCTGTGGCTTTCATATTTCAGCTTTACAGTGGTTTTAAAAAAAAACAAAAAACATCCAGCATAACAGAATGACGACAAATGAATGGGGCCCCCCTAGCTGATGGGGCCCTAGGCCCAGGCCTATTGTGCCTATGCCTTAATCCAGCCCTTCGCATGATGCATGCCATTAAATCAGACACCTTTTACTGTGCCACAGAGTAATTGCAGCATTGTGAACTTACTATCCACCGCACCTACAATTTTTATGTTTGCTTGCGTGCAGCGCTAGAAACATATTGCGGCAGCTTGGTGCCAAAGCAGGTTCTGGAGGTGCAGCACTGTTGTGGCCAATAGCGGCATGGCAATTTGGAGCATGTGTGATGTCCACCAATAATGGGGGACACAGCCGGTGACACTAGTTTTGAATGTTGACACCGACTTGAAAGAAAATAGCCAGCCCCCTCCACACCCACGCCTTGCGTATGCACGCACACATATGTCTAATGACCTGCGCTCCTCAACACACTGTATGGCTGATGGGGTGCCCAATCCCCGCCGGCTCCACGGCTGCCCCCAACAGACAGCGGTGCCACGCTGGGAGCCCACTCAGCGTGGCAACAGTCTCAAGGACCGACGGGGTGCCCAATCCCCGCCGGCTCCACTGCCCCCCGCCCAAACAGTTTTTCCAGCTGCCACGATGGGAGCCCACCCCAGCGTGGCAAAAGTCCGCGTGTCAAAAAGGAAAAAAGAAACCTGAAAGAGAAAACCTTCCTCGCTGACTGTCCTGACCCCGCTTCCCCACCCGCGCCCACCTTCAGCGCACCCTGCATCCCCACACACCCCACCTCACCCTATACTTACTTCCGGAATCTGTTGCAACAATCTTCTATGGACCGGTAACACGTCTGCACTCTTCAAAGCCAACCGCAAACTGAGGAAATGCCGGTAAGCTGTATACTGTAATAAATAGGGTTTTTTCAACTTTAGTGCATATCTCAGGCATTTTTGGAAATTTTTTCACCAAATTTTCAACATGGGGTTTTTGGGATCCTACCTCATGAATTCTGTCATTGTCATTTTGTTAATCAGCCCCGAAAGGTGATTTCGCGGTCACTGTGTGGAACCAACTTTCGGGACCGATTTATGAAATGACAGTGTCACAGTTCATGAGGTAGGTCCCCAAAAACCCTATGATGAAAATTTGGTGAAAAAATTCCCCAAAATGACTGTTTTACGAGCATGCATTGCGCTGTTCCTACGCACACTCATAAGTTCAAGAATTTTCAATATTTTCACTCCAGATTTTCAACATTGCCATTTTACCACACCTCCTTATGAGCAGTATAGCTGTCATTTTTCACATTTTGCCCAAAATGTGTTTCCGCGCATGTAGGCACAATGGCACAGTCGGTGTGCGAAATCAATGTTCGGACAGATTAAGAAAATCACAGTGACACTGTTCATGAGTAGAAGTATTAAAATAGCTATGTTAAAAATTTGGTGAAAAAACTCCCCAAAATGACTGTTTTACGAGCATGCGTTGCGCTGTTCCTACACACGCTCATAAGTTCGAGAATTTTCACTATTTTCACTCCAGATTTTCAACATTGCCATTTTACCACACCTCCTTATGAGCAGTACAGATGTCATTTTTCACATCTCGCCCAAAATGTATTTCCGCGCATGTAGCACACAATGGCGTAGTCGGTGTGCAAAATCAATGTTCTGGATACAGTAAGAAAATCACAGTGACACTGTTCATAAGCAGAGGTGTTACAATGGCTATGTTAAAAATTTGGTGAAAAAAGTCCATAAAATGACTGTGTTATGAGCGACCATTGCGCAGTTTCCACGCACCCTTGTAAGTTCATAGATTTCTAATATTTTCAGTCCAGATTTTCACCACTGGCATTTTTCCACACTTCCTTATGAACAGTACAGCTGTCATTTTTCACACCATGGCCGAAATGTGTTTTCGTACTTCCGGTGCAGAAATGCGTGGTTGCTGTGGGAAATCACTGTTCGGGACAGATTAAGAAAATCACAGTGACACTGTTCATGAGCGGAGGTTCCAAACTGCCTGTGTTGACAATCTGCTGTAAAAATTCCCTAAACTAATTGCATTATGGGTGTGCGTTGCGCAGTTTCTACACACGCTCATGACTTCACCAGTTTTTTTTTTACATTTTCACTGCAGATTTTCAACATTGCCATTTTTTCCACCTCCCCATGAACAGTACAGCTGTCATTTGTCACATCCTGTTCGAAATGTGTTTTTGCACCTGTGGTGCCAAATGGCGTAGTCGCTGTGAAAAATTAGCTTTCGGCTAACGAACTGATATTGCCACTGTTCATAAGGTGGGGGGTCACAAAAAACCCGTGTTGAAAATTTGAAGTGCAAATGCCAACAAACGCCTGAGACATTAGGGTTTCCGACCATAATGCCCCACCCTGTAGAGATTGACAGGCATCAGAGGTGTGACTTGGGATTCTCGCCTGTAATGCTCATTCCATTCCACACTCTGCAGCCAGTGAGAGGCATTGAGGTGTGCCTTGGACTCCTCGGCCCCAAAGTTCACCTTATTCTCCTATACAGCACCCATCTCACCATATTTTCTGATGGAATGGGGTGAGCATAAGGGCCAAAGACCCCAAGGCACACCGTGACACTTGTCGGTGTCTGCAGGACAGGGTGTGGTGAAATGGCGTGGCCGTTGCGCCTTATGACCCAAAGGCACACCCCATCCCTGTCAGTCTCTGCAGGGTGGTGGCGGGGTTGGCTTCAGTTCAATATTTCACTGCCATTCCTATTATGCAGCTCTCTAACTCCTACACTACCAGCGTCAATGCCAGCAAGCAAACATTCGGCATTGACAAATGCTTGTTTATACTGCTTTGTGGTATCTTTACTGGTAGTGGACTGTTACTGCCATGCACTACCCCCTCCAACCAGCAAAAGGTATTCTTTCCCAGAACTGGATTTGTGACTTATGAGCACTGGTGAGGTGTTGTTGTGCCTTTATATCTGCATCTCTTAAGTGTGTGGCGCGCAATCTTAATCTGTCTGTGCATTTGCACTTTACAGTACACCATTAATTCTGGGAGACTTTGCATTTCTTTTTACTCTCTCATTTCACTTCATCAGCACTGGGGAATTTTCTGGACACAAGACAGTAGCATTTTGGAGATGCACATTAATTCTGCTGACTGTGTGAGACCACTGCGCGCATGACTGAGTGCACCATTAATTCTGGGAGACTTTGCATTTCTTGTTGTGCTATCATTTCGCTTCATCAGCACTGGGGAGTTTTCTGGACACAAGACAGTAGCATTTTGGGGATACACATTAATTCTGGTGACTGCATGTGTGAGGGGCTGCCAATATTGTTGTCACTCCACCTTATTTCGCATTAAGGCAGAATGACAATGCGAAGTAATAATTACAAGGCAAAGTGAGCCATTCGCTTTGGCCACGCCACGTAATGGAGTGACAATGCGAAGTGGCCACTTGAAGTTCACTTCGCCAGCGGAATTTAATTTTGCTACATCTCTAATTGACCTTCTCAAGGTATGAGCTAGGGAGACAGAGGTAGGGCTGCTGGTGAGGGCTGAATGGAAGGAAAAAGCAGGAAGACCGTTTTAGGTAGATGAATTGGAAGAGAGGAGCAATATGGAGATGTGGGGGCCAGGCTTGGAGCAGAAATGGAGACTGAGCAGCAAAATTAGAGAAAAGCAGAATAGAAGAAGAAATGAATGTTATAGAGAACAGGAGAAGTAACAGAAAAGGCCTGGATTCTTTTCACACCCATTGTTAGGTCACTTTTTTTTTCTTCTTCAAACATTTTTTTGTCCTCCTTAACTTGTCCCATAGGACTTTCTCTGGCATAGACCAAGTGACCAACTGTTTTCCGCTCTGCCTGAAACCCCCAAGATCGGACTTCTGTCCCGGGATGATCGCCCAACCTCACTCCATTCTGACAACCCCCCAGCTCTTCACCCCCTGGGGTAGGGCTGTCAACTTCTTCCTGTGCCCTTTCTAGAATCTAGTGTGCAGGTGAAGCTTGGGAGGAGATCCAGAGGCCGACTAGGGCTGATCTGACATTGAACATGGATGCCAACCACGGGATCGCCCCCACATCGCCTTCCCCGATGTCAGGGCTTTTTCCTTGTCTTTCTGGACCCAGAGGCATGGAAGTGCAATGACATCCAGTGCCCGCCGGGTATGCTCCCGCACCAGCCTGCAGGACATTCACTGACACCTCCATACACATAAGTGTACCACCGCTGACTGTAATGCTCCCAGTCTCCACTGATCGCTGCTACTACTGTGGAATTCACAACCTACCCACTCCAGAAGAGGAGCGCAGTCCATCGGATGCTCAATCCTCTACTCTCCAGCCGAACCCCAGCATCCCCAGTTCTCTACTGAACACGGGTCATTGACATGGCACTAGGTAAGGCAGCTGCTTCAGCCCTCAGTGCCACCAGGCTGGCATTGTTAGGCCACGTTAAGAGAGAAAGTATGGGTTTGATACTTACAGGTATCTCAAGCATGAGTTTTGAGCTGGGTGTGATAGTGTGGCTGAATGAATAGCTGCAAGGAGATGGCAGCCTGTGAGTACTCATGAGTGCCTGAGCTTTTATTGAAAAGAAAGAAGACTCTAGACAAAACTCCTCCTGCTGCAGTAGCAATTGAGAAGAAGCAGTAAAGCTAAGCACTCAATCGATTACTTCCAGGGAACAACAATTAATACGGACTCATCAGAGTGAATTGCTGTTGACCAGCTAAGAGATGTTTAACAAAGTTAGTACTGATGGTATACTTCAATTGAAGGGGGAGGGGATCACGAGGGGATATAGCCTGAAGCTGGGGTGGGGGGGTTCAGGAGGGTGCTGAGGAATCATTACTTCATGAAAAGTTTGGTGGTGAATTGGGACACACTACCTGAGGAGCTGATCTCGTTGGATTCAGTGGGGAGTTTTAAGAAGGGGATCGTATAGGTTCAAAGGCAAGGTATGAATAGGGAGAGAATTGACCAAGGTGATGAACCATGGAAGGGAAAATCTGGAGGGTGGGAAGGAAAGGGGGGACAGCAGCAGTTGTCTGAACTATGAGCTGCGCACTCGAGCTGACGTGATAGAGGCCTAAATTTGCTGCCATTGTCATATGCTTGTATGTTGATTAAACATAAAAACTATGATACTTTACCTATGAGCTGCTTACATGTCCAGAAATACCCAGCCATGAGTTTTACTCGGGTAGTTGCTTAGGTCGTAGTGTATTCGCTGATGAGAACGATCATTGGAGCAATTTCTGTGTAGTAAAATGAATACAGAGATAGGTGAATATTTTGTAGGCTGGGTCAGATGAGTTACTGAGGGTCTTTATGTTAATTGTAAAGAGTGGGAATTAACACACACTGTGGTAAACAACCGATTTAGACTATAAGGCAGACTTCTGCATGCAATCATGGGTAAACGAGATGGATGGATTACATATAATGTGCACTGAGCTTACCTTCCCTCTCTCTGACTCCGGGACCCTGAAGAGAAAGAAGGGAGGCATGGAGCTTCAATCCAGCTAGTAATGTCAGCACCACAGCCCAGAAGAATGTAGAGGGTCCGAACGGAGTGAAACAGAGAACTCCCAAAAAGAAAACAAAATGGGCAGCAAGAACAAGAGCAGAGACTCAGGAAGGCTCAGGAAAGTGGGAGCACACCAGAGGAAGATGTACGGGGGGACAACGGGAGGACTGCAGGCTGAAAGATGGGGAAGAATAGCAAGCAGGAGACCCACACAGAAAACCGCAGTGCAGGGGCTGGGCAGGAGGGTGAAGCAGAAAGTGAACAACCCACACGAGAGGAGGAGGAGGAGGGTGGCCGGAGAAGAGGGACAAAGGAGAGGGAGGACAAGAATGGTGGAGGAAAGGGGGGGCAGCAGGAACACCAAGAAAAGGGCACAGGAGTGGTGAAAACCAGGAGAAGGCAAAGGAGGGAGGCAGAGGAAGCACAGAAGAAAGGGGGAATAGAGAAAGGGAGACGCACAGTCATATGGACCATGCAGCTGCTCAAGAGCTCAAAAAACTTTGAACATGGATTGCTGGGAGAGGCTAGCATTGATTGGGATAGTGGGAGGAGATAATTCCCCCCCCATTGAATCCCGGACAACCTCCCGCTAGAAGATGAAAAAGATTCCTCTTCCTTTCTCTTCTTCTGGTACTGTTTGAATCACGGTTTTATATTAACTTGTGCAGTATTTCTTTTACCTGACTGGTTGTGACTTTTCTTTTGGCAATGGGTGACGGTATTACCCTGTCTGTTTGGCTTTTCCTTTAACTCAATGGTGTAACTTTCACTGATTACTTTCCTCACTCATCTCTCTGTAGTGGTTTTCCATCACTTTCTGTTGAACAACGCCAGTCTCCCTCCCTCCACGGGGGTTGTCTGAGGATCTTTGTATCATCACTGAGGAGCTGGGGATGGGTATCTCTGAGGATGTGCTGCAGTCATTGTTGTGAAGATTTGTTGCCTCTTCCTCTGTTGTTGAATTTTCCTCCTGTTGGTCCTCTTTTGTTCTTAAAATCTGTAGTTACTGAAGGAATATGCCAAATGATAGTTGTCTTGTGAGTCACGGCCACAAAAATTGTTACCCCCTCTACCTCTGTTCTGAAATCTGTTGCTGTGAAAGCAGTTGTGTTATGATGGGAGGTATGAAGATTTCTGCTTGTCTTTGGATAGGGCTTCCCCTTCATCTCTTTGTTTTGTGAAGTATTTTGGCCTTCCCTGAAGAGGTGGCCGCCTCTGAAAGGCAGTTTCTCCAAGAGAGACATTGACTCATTGTCTGCATCCCTAAGTTTGAGCCAGAGAGACGTTCTGGCTTTGTCTGCTTGTAGTGCTGTTCTGGCATTCAGATTTAAGGTATCCACCGACATGTCTTCTAGATACTTAGCAGCCTGGATGGCACAGTCTGGAAGGTCTGCATCCAGCAACTTGGGAGTGAAGGCCCTTTGCTATCTCCTCCAACCCGTGTATCTGTGCTCCAGCCTCACAGATTGCTGTGGTGGTTGCTATAGTTGCTTCTGTAGCCTCTCAGAGTTGGGGGCTCTACAGAGAATAATTCAGGGACCCCAAGGGGCATTAATATGAGCACAGTAGCTGCTTGGGGGACCATTTGGTGCCTATTAGAGATGGTAGGCTACAAGGGAACCATTTGGTGCCTATTAGAGATGGTTGGGTACAAGCAAGTAGTGGTGGGCGAAGTGGCCTAAATACGCTCTGTGAAGCAATTCGCAGAGTAATGCGAAATCCTCAAAGTAATCCGCAACACGGAGCGGAGTACTTTGTGTCATAATGAGGAACGTGAAATCCATTGAAAACAATGACTTTGCATTACTCTGCCTTCACCCAACCACTTCTGTACCAATTTTAATGCGAAGTACATAGAAATCAATGTACTTTGCATCACTTCGCCTTGTTATCGAGCTCCAAGGCAAATTTTGCAGTGATTCATGGGATTGCAGGTCACATGGGCTCTAGATTATTCTGCACAGCCTCAGTTCTGTGTAGTGAGTGTGTAGTGGTAGCTGGAAACAGTTTGCTTTCAGAGCTCTGCGATTCAAACCCTCTAAAAGCTGTTAAAAAAGCCTTTTTGATCCATTTTTTCCTCAAAATTTAATACATCGATTGCAGGAAACCCTCCTGTGCTCATATCGAGTGTTTATTGTTTGTGTGTGGATTTTGAATGCTAATTTAGAACATTCAGTCTGTGTTCTGACAGACACTTGAAGTGTGCTTTGCGTGAGGGGCTTATCTGTAGTGGAAATAGATTAACTGGGAGAAAAAGGCAATCTTTCTGTTTTGGTTATATTTTTCTTGTATAAGTGTGTTAATGTACACACAGTAATATTTTCAGTAATTCTTGACTTTTTTCGCTGATTGTTGTGGTGCAGCAGTGCATAATTTCAGTTTGTTTAAAAGATTTGGTTATATTACTGAAGTGTTCAATTTGCTACGCATTACTTGTAGTGCGTGTGTGATGCGAGCCATCAAATCAGAAACCTTTTATTGTGCCACAGAGTAATTGTAGCAGTGCGAACCTGCTATCCACTGCACCTGCATGATTTTGTACTGCTTTGTGGTATCTTGGTTTTGGACTGTTACTGCAGTGCACTTACATCCAACCGGCAAAAGCTATTCTTTTCCAGATTGGATTGTGACCTGTGAGCACTGGTTAAGGTGTTCTGACTTTGCATCTGCATCTCTTCTTGATTGCACAGTGCGGTTTTAATCTGTCTGTGCTTTTGCAAATAGTTTGCAAACTGATACTTTTGTAGTTAACACCAGACTTTACCTTGCCTAAACATAAAGAATGGGCACAGATAGTGAGGCTGACATCATTAAAAAGGGGAGCTGGTGTGTACTATAAAATGATAACTGATGCTGAAAATACTATTTGACCTTCACAAGCATCCAAGTTGAAGTGGGAAAACTGAACTGGGCGAGACTCTGACAGAGGAGGAATGGGCAAGAACGTGGAGTAATGCATACATGAGTTGCAGAGAGGTCCAAAGTAGGACAATTCAATTTAAAATTCTTCTCTATTATTATTATTCCCCCAAGCGTTTAGAAGAAATGAACTATTTACAGCAGGGTCCTTGTTGGAGATGCCAGACAAAACATGCAGACCTCATGCACATGTTCTGGAATGGTCCAGTGATTAAGAAAGTTTGGAGAAATATTCATGAAGTATGTGAGGAGGTAACCAATGGCAATTTACCGTTCTCAAGTAAACTTTTTATTTTAGGTATCGACTCAGAGATACCTCTTTTAAGTAAGCCACAGAGATATTAGGTATTTGCGGTTGACCTTGCATTGAAAAGATTACTTCTCTTTCACTGGAAGTCTACTACTCCCCCCTCAGTTAATGAATGGTTTAATAGTGTGGGATTATTAGCTAATAATGAAAGAGGGGCTGCAATAGTGGGTAACAAGTTGGATTTTTTGGAGAGTGTGGTCCCCTTTCCTTTCTCTCTTGAGAAATAGACTATTCGCCAAATAATAAGTTGTTCCATCATGATTAGTGGCATTCAAAGTATTGAATTCCGTTATTAATGTTGTATTGGAATGTACTTTGTAAAGTTTTAAAAACGTTTTATCATATTTAATGGTATAATTTTTTTTTTTTTTACAGTTAAATATATAGGAATGCTTTCATTCTAGTAAGTTTATATACCTTAAATCCTGTCTAGATGTGGATTGGTTATTGTTACTTGTAAAATGTTATATTGTAATTGTATGTGATATTCCTTTGTTTTTTTTGTTATCTGCTTTTCTTAAAAATAAAACTTTTGATTAAAACAAATGAAAAAAAAATCTACATTTTGTAGAATTTTCTTGGTGATCCCCCAAAATGCCTGCAAAGAGATGTGCAAGCAAAGCTGTTTCTGGCCATGGCACTGTTGCCAGTGGCAAGATTGTGCGTGGGCATAATAGTATGCAGAAGTGCATAGCTGATGTCAGTAAAGAGACTTCTCCATCAATGTATTTTGCAGCGCAATCTGTAGCTTCTCTCATAGTCGGAGGAGATGATGTCCCAGCTGGTGGTGTTAGTGCAGTTTCTGCTGGCATGAGTACTGCTGCCTCAAGTTCCACTTCTGACCAGTTAACCATTTCAAAAAAATATAGTTTAGTCTAAAGCTGTGACTGACAGTGTAGATGTTGTCATACTCCCCTTTAACATCCCCATAGGATAATGCGGGGGGTCACGTGATACAGTCTAGCAGCTAGCAGCTTCTCCATATTGCTCCCACCATCCCTGAGCTACAAACTTCATTTTTGGTGATCTTAAGACCAATTTCAAATACAAACTACACTTCCCTGTGGATCGGAAAGTGTGGGCACCGGCAGGGCTGAGTCAAAACTTCAGAGCATGGAAGCAGAAATGAGAGCTGCATTACAAAAGCATACGCTTTCCCGACACCTGAGAAAGCAAGCAGGAAATCATGGTCTATATCCTCAGTGGCCAGACGCTAAGCCAATGCAACCCCAGAGCACAGTCTGCTCACACTGGATCATTTTTTGGAAGAATTCAGACCCTTTTGTGATGAGGTGAAAACACTTACCTCCGAGGTGAAATCAATTTCTTCGGCACTGGAAGAGATTTCATGACGGACTGAGACAGCAAGGCAAGGATCTGCTCCCTGGAGAAGTGGCTGGATAAAGTTGACCTGGAGCTTGTGCAGGCCAGAAAATGAATGGCTCATTTAGAGGCTAAAGTGAAGGACCTGGAGAGCCACAGCCGGTGAAATAACGTTGTTATCATAGGTGTACCCGAACATGAGGAAGGCTCGGATGAGGTGTTTTTTGTCCAAAAATTAGTCCTCAAGCTGGCGTGGCCCTCTCCTTATGGGGTCTCCTACTCGATTGAATGAACACACTGTGCCCTGCACCCAATGCCCCCAGAAGGGGCACCACCAAGAGCCCTGATCTTTCGCTTCCTTAATTTTCTGGAGCACAAGCATTTCTTAGTGAAGATCAAAGAGCTGCAGGAGGTACTCTGGGGAGACAAGAAAATGAGAGTGGCACAGGACCTACCAGCTTTGGTGTGCCAGAAGCGCACAGCATTTCACCCTTATGTCTCGAAGGTGATACCGGACAGTATCAAATACTGCATATTGTACCCGGCTAAGCTGTAAGTCCAGGTGAAAGGAGAGTGGAAGAGTTTCAAGGCCCCAAAGGATTGAATTGGAGTTAGCAGAAGCATTCTCTAATCTCTTCAAGCCCCCCTGAAGCTGCTGAGGGTACTCAGAGAAACAAGATATTGTGCAAGCAAATTGAGCTATGGGTTTGGTGCTTCTATAATGACACTAGTGATCTAGGCACGTAGAGTGATGGGATCACGAGGTGTAGCCCCAGAAAACTGACTTTATGTTTTAATTTGTGGAGGAGCCAACTCAAGGGGGTGCACCTAGGAATGTGGCCGGGACTTTGTTTGTTACCCTCTCGTCAAGTGGGGAGTGAGTATACATGGAAAGGCTCTCTCCTCACCGCCTACATAGGAAACAAGGATCGGACAAAGCAGTAAAGCCTTGAATTTGTTATTTTTCTATTTGCAGTTTGTATTGGCTTTGTTTACTATTGTCTAAAGCAAGGGTTTTCAAATGATGAGGCCAGCCTCCCTGGGGAGGCCCCAACCTGTTCCAGGGGAGGCTCAAGCAAGTCTGAAAAAGTACTGTATATAAATTTTGGGTTTTATATATTTTGTATGAAGAGATGAAGCAAACTGAAAGTGGATAATAATAGTAGGTGAATTTTATGTATTTATTTACTAATAGGTGACAAGTGAAGGTGAATGAGCCAAGGCTCATTTCAGGTGTACCCGCGGAAGGGAAGGGAGTGAATACATTTCAGAAGGTAACTGCAAACAACCAAGAAATATACAACGAGCAATAGTGCAAATAAATATGAACAATAAATTAATAATGAGTGGTGGTAATTGATCAATTTGTAAACTGATGGCAGAACAGCCCAAATACAAAGGTTGAGCATAGAAGTACTAAGAGCAATTGCAGGAAGGAGCAAAGTAATCCCTGAGAAGTTGCTTAAAAGCAGAGAAGGAGGGGGAGAGACAAAGTATGTAGGGGGGTTATTTCATATAGAGAGGAAACAGAGGAAGTAGTCTGACCCATGAAGGTACTGCAACAAGGGGTAACAATGGTTCAAGAATCAAAATAGCAGAGCAAGTAGGCTGGCCTGTGGGGTTACAATAAGCTGAATAATAATATTTGTTTATTTTATTTATGTTATTCAGATAACACCTTTGAGCACATGAGCTCTTTTTCAAAAGTTCCAAGTCAGTATAAGACAAAGAACTGAATGTGAGCCAAGTACTCAAAGGGGTTTCAATTTATTCATGGTGTACTGCGCAGAGTACAGTACATTATTTTTCTTTAGGGAGGCCCAAGATTATTTCAGTTTTTGGGGAGGCTCAAAATCTTTTCCATGGATTTTTGGAGGCTCACTGTGATAAAGTCTGAGAACCATTGGTCTAAAGTGAATGACTGGCCTTTCGGGGATCTGATTCAAAACTGTTTGTCTCCCAACAAATACGCCCCATGATTAGAAGCAGCCGGCTCATAAGACAGTGATCATGCTGGGGCACTAGGATAAGTGACAATAACTGTACTTCAAGGGGCAGGGATTATGGTCTTGTTTTTTTCTCTTGCACTGGACGTTCCATATGTTTGTGTTTAGGACTGGTATGAGCTGCACCATGAGACAAATAACTATATATTAGCTTGGGAACTTATAAGATTATTCCATTGTTTAAACAAATGGTAGTTCGTCCTGGGGGTCAGTCAGAAGAAGATGTGTGGGTTTTCTTTATTTCCCTCTTGTTTTAATCAAAGTGGAGTGAAGCACACATGGATTAACTAGGTTTAATTTTGGTTTCCAAAGGGGCAGGACCTGGACAACATACAAAAATCCAGTACTTAACAGTTCTTTCTCTTAACTTGTGCTGTCTCGCACCCAAAATGTAGTGAGCCTGTTCTGACCATTCCTTTTAAGAAAATGCAGGCTCACTAATGGCAGGTGTTTCCCGGACAGTCAGTACTGAGTTCCTTGATCTATTATGGCTCTCTCTACCTTTCAGGTCAACCGGGAAGTAGTGTGTATCCCTATTTTGCTTGATGTCCATTTATGAGACACCGACCTGGGAATTGAGCCTACATAGATTTAGACACTGGTATGCCATGGACCCCAACCTTTTAGCAGGGACCTGCTCTTGTTTTTCTTTCTTTTTGTCCAGTTATATTAATAGTCTTTGATCACATACTGCTTGTTCTCTGCAGTATTAATGTTAATATGGGTGAACTGTAATTGTGGGTAGCTAGGGGAGTGGTGGGAGGAGGAGGGGTGAGGTTTGGCGTATAGATTCATCATGAACCAATGTGTTGTTTTGTTGGTGGGTGGGGGGTTTTGGATACTGTGCACAAGTTTTTGGATAATTGGGGCAGAGGGTGGGGGTAGCACTAAGGGGTTTCAATGGAGGGGTGGGACAGCATCCTTATTACTAGGAGCTGTGGTGGAGCACTCTAAGCTCACCTCAAGGTAGTTTCCCCATGTGCCTAAGCAGATGGCTGGGGGTCTGAGGATTCTGTCATGGAATGTGAGGGGCGCCAGACACAAGGCTAAAAGGTACCAGATCTTAAAACATCTGAAATATTTAAAGGGGGATATCTACTATTTGCAAGAAACACATTTGCTAGAAAATGAAGCCAATTTGTTCAGAAAACAGTATATAGGTCAAGCTTTCACAGCTGGGAACAGCACTCAGAGTAGGGGTATTCCCATACTCCTTTCGCATAGAACTCCCTTTGTATGTCTACAGGCTATAAGAGACCCTCATGGTAGATATCTCATCCTGAGAGGGCTTTAAGACCATACAGATATAGTGATGGGGTGTATACATGGCCCCAACATAGATTCACCGGCATTCTTCACAGAGCTAACCTTGGTACTGCCCCCTTTCCTTTCTCTTCCCATGCTGTTGGCGGGAGGGGGGGGGGACTGGAACCTTCCCTTCACACCGTATCTGGACAAATCATACAAAACATTCCAAGGGCTGTGCCTGGCTCAGAGAGCAATACGAGCAATGGTAGACCAACTTGGGTTATGTGACCCATGGTGGACCTTATACCTCATAACCAGGGCATACACATTTTGCTCGATGGTCCATAAAACTTCATCCGGGACTGATTATTGTTTGGAGAGTAAGACACTGCTGGTGGGCATTATGAACTGCGGCATTGAACCGGGAGTAATCTCTGACCACTCCCCGGTCTGGTGCTACATCATTATAGCTACCCAACAATAAAAAGAAACAATTTGGAAGATAAATAACCAACTGTTAAAGGACGGCGA
Organism: Neoceratodus forsteri; assembly: GCA_016271365.2. Classification (NCBI taxonomy): domain Eukaryota; kingdom Metazoa; phylum Chordata; order Ceratodontiformes; family Ceratodontidae; genus Neoceratodus; species Neoceratodus forsteri. The sequence continues at coordinate 171,316,929 of CM028130.1, read as the reverse complement.
CTTAGTCAAACATCTGGTTAGGGCAATCGAACTATACACTGAGTCCAATCTTAACTCGACAGGCAAGATGGATATAGAATGGGGTGCCCTAAAGTGTTTTATTAGGGGGAATTGATTAAAGTGGCAACAAATAGGAAGCGCAAGCAGGAGGTGAAGGCAGCCAAATGGCTAGCTCAAATAAGGGAGCTGGAGAACAACTTGTCTCCACATTCTAGTCAGCAGACTAGAGAGACTCTTGTTAAGCTCAGAGCAACCTATAATGAATTGCTGAGGGAAAGAGCAGAGTAGGCCCTGCTCAAGACATGCTGTAGCTACATAGACCAGGGCGAGAATCTCAGACACCTCTTGGCCCTTAGAGTTAAAAATATGGAATCATCCAGATTAATTAAAGCTATCCGGTCAGGAATCGGTGGGCCCCTCAAAACCAACCCCAAAGAAATTGCGAACGAATTTGAACAGTACCATCGCAAATTATATAGCACCATGGATCCTCCAATGGATCCCCAAGTGAGAGATGCATACCTGGACTCAACTCCCCTATTTTCTTTAAGTGAGGCTGAATCTGTCTCATTACTAGCTCCCATCACGGAAGGGGAAATTCAAGACGTGGTTCGTAACCTGCCCCTTGATAAGGCCCCGGGGTCTGATGGCTTTTCCCCCAACTTCTACAAAGTTTTCATAGATCAGCTAAAGCCCTGGTTACTTAAACTTTTCACATATATGCTCTCCTCAGACCGCTCCGATCCTAGGCTATTAGAGGCCTTGATAATCGCATTACACAAATCAGGGCAGGACGAAGAAGAGGTTACAAGTTACAGACCAATATCTTTGCTCAATTATGACATCAAAATTCTCTCTAAGATATTGGTGAACAGTATTGGGAGGGTGCTTCCTTCATCAATAGGAGAGGAGCAAGTGGGGTTCATGTTGGGCAGATCCTCATCTGATCATCTCCGTAAGCTTGCTCACATTTTCTCCACGTGCAGGGATTCCCAAGCTCAGGCATTTCTGGTGTCCCTGGACGTGGAGAAGGCATTTGATAGAGAAGACTGGTCCTTCATGTTTAGTGTGCTTCAAAGATTTAGCTTCCAAGCTCTGTTCATCTGTTGGATTACCCCCTTGTATAAGGAACAGAGAGCCAGGATTTATTGTAATGGGGTCTTTTCCAACAACTTTCCCTTATTTTCTGGTACACGTCAGAGCTGCTCTTTATCTCCCCTTCTGTTTAACCGATACCTTCAGCCCCTTCTCCACAGACTGAGGACAAATCAGAATATCAAGGGTATTATGCTGGGGAGGAGTGAAGTTAAAGTCTTTGCTTACGCGGATGATATTCTGCTTCATCTCACTCATCCCATAAGGTCAGTTGTGGCAACCCTTGAGACTATATCAGAGTTCAGCAGCATGTTTAATAATAAGATTAACACAAGTAAAACTCAGGTTTTCCCACTCAATGATAGGACACACAGGAATGTTTTAGGAGATTTAGAGTTACAGTGGGCCCTGAGGACCATTAAGTACTTGGGGATCCACTTAGCCAGAGGAGAGGGGAAACTAAGACAATTGAATTTAGATGCTTTGCAAAAGGTGATACAACAGGATTTATCTCGATGGGGTGGGTTACCCCTGTCTCTCTGGAGGCGTATTAGTCTAATAAAAATGAACATTCTTCCCCGCCTTTTCTACCACCTCAACATGATTAATTTATGGTTGCCTCTTAATTGGTTTAAAAAAGTACATAGAATCATTGCTGACTTTATATGGAAAAACAAGCCCTCAAGAAAAGCATACCATAAACTTGCAGCCCCTAAATTTAAAGGGGGTCTGAAATTACCCCACTTTGGGCTGTACTATTCTGCCAGTCAGGCTAGCAAGTATTTACGGTGGCTCCACCCACCTGAGGAGTCCCATGCTTACCCATATACCCCTATATGGCTAATGGTTGAAAAAGAGTGGTTAGAACAGAAAAATTTTTCTCTGATGGCAATGTTACATATTAAGACAAAAGACCTCCTCCGCGAATGGCTTGGTTCCCCAATAGCCACATCTGTGAAAGTCCATAACCAACTTTGTGCCTTTATCAAGTATCCTCACACCGTAGACTTGGATCAGCTGGTCCTGTCTAATCTGAACCTTAGAATTGGGCGTCGAGTCCTCAGTCCTGAATGGATGCCACAATTATGTGGGGTGAATATAAGTGACCTGTGGGAGGAAAAGTCTTGCCTAACTCCACAGGGCATCAGGGATAAATTTAGACTAGATGCTAAGAATTTTTTCAAAACCATTCAACTTAGACATTGCATAACATCTAAAAGTTGGATCTCAAGTTCAGACAGATTGGTAGGAGGTCAGCTCAAATCCCTAGCCACTATAGCCACACAACCCCATGCTGTGTCGAAAATACATCCCAGTCTCTATTCTCTGGTTTTCCCACTGGTTAAGGGGGTTTCGAGATACTGGGAATCTTGTTTTCATAACAAAACTCTAGACTGGGGCAAGTTATGCAAGTTTTGTCACTATTTTGTTAGCCAACATCATTTGAGAGTGATGCAATTTGGCATACTGCCAACACGTACCTGACTCCAGTCAAGCTGCATAAAATGGGAAGACTCCCTAGTTCCAAGTGTACAAGATGCAATCAATCCTAGGGCAAGTTGTATCATATCTTCTGGGACTGCCCAAGTATCAAGCAGCTATGGAACACTATCAAGCAAAGGGAAGGCCCGCTACTGGGGCTAACCGATCTCTTTACCCCAGAGATATGCTTGATAGGTGATTACTCCAGGGTAAGGGTTTCCCAGCGTATATTCCATATGGCAATGATAGCCCTATCACTCAAAACCCTTGTGCTATGGCATTGGAAAGATGCCACAGATATGTTATACGTGGAATGGTTGCAGGAGCTTTTGGCTAATCTAAGAGTTGAGAGAACTATTGTCAGTATCCACAACAAACTCCCTAAATATAAAAGGGTCTGGGGCAACTTTGATGCCTTGTATCGCATTTGAACCTTTCCCAGGTGTGTCACTTCGTGTTGAGTGCCTCATTGCAACCTCTGAAAGTTTCAAGGCACTGCTAATTAATGGATGCCAGGGGGAAGGCTGGGAGGTAGGGGGGGTGGGGAGGCAAAGGATGGGTAGTATAGGATGTATATGTATTGTAATTGTTTGTGTTCTACTGTTTTATATAGCTGATGTTTGTGATTGTAGTCCTTGTATGTTTTTGGATTGGAAAAAAAAGTAATAAAGATAGTAAATTAAAAAAAAAAAAATCCCCATGGTAGTCGAACATGATTCTGATCCTGGCAATGATAACTCAGAATGTCACATTTAGGTCATGCCTTTGCCATCCAATGATTCAAAGTGTGGTGCAAAAATATCGGGTGATGCTGATGATGCTGTGGTTGGAACATGTTCTCCACATGACAGCATCCAAGATGAAAATGTGGATGCGGATGATGTTGATGAATGTGATGTCAGTGACTCCTGTTGGGAACCAGAGAAAAAAAAAGCCAAGGTGGCTGTGTCTGGGTCTGTTGGCGTTAAATCCCCCCCTTCTCAAAAAAGTTGCGATTTAGTGGTTCCTGTTGGTGATAATGATGATGACCCAGTAATAATCATAGGTAGTCGTGGTGGTCAGTTGGAGTCCAAGTGTGTCCAGCCTGAAAAATCATGTAGCACACCCTCCCATTTCAGGGTTAAAAAACTGAAGTTCAATAAACAGCATCAGGGACTTGTTAAAAGTAGGGGATTACAATCTCTTGTTTGGGATTTTTTTGTCCAAGATGCAAATGATGAGTCAATCTGCCAGCTTTGCCATGCGCGTGTGAGTCGAGGTAAAAAGGGGAGTCATCTGGTCATGGGGGGCCAGCATACACATCTTAAGAACAGGCACATGGCACTGTGGACCCGGCATCAAATGGCAGCTAATGCCATAGTGGGGCATTCACCCTCGTCATCAACCCTACTGAGCATGTTATCCCCTTCCATGAGTGTAACAGCAAATAGGAATGTCTGCAGTAGTGATGAAATAACACCAGAGGATTACTACAGCATGATGAGGGTGAGGTTTATGATTTAGAAATCTTGTCAAATGGTGGTCAGAGTAGCAGTGGTGGTGGTGGTGGTAGTAGTCAATGCAGTGTATCTAGTGCAAGTGGTACATTAACCCCGTATATAAAATGGGGAAAATAACTTCATTTGTGGATTTGTCACCTGTGCACCCCTCTTCATCGCACGTCCACACCCCACCCCTGGCCATTCACAGAGCAGAGCCATCTGTCACACCCCATGAAAAATGTGTAAGTCAGCCCACATTGGACAGTGTTTTTGCCCGTAACCTCCTGCCTGATTGAAGCATGTGACCTTCACTGTGTAAGCCATATGATGTGCGTGGGCTGCCCGTGAATTCTCACTCCACCTTAAAGCGGAATAAGGCGGAGTGTACAATGCAAAGTCATAATTACAATGTGAAGTGGTATGAGGGTTTAAAATGGGCACTGCAGAAGGAATACTATCAAAGTGGCGTGGCTACTTCTGTGGGTGGAATTTTACTTCAAAGCATCTCTACAAGCAAGTGGTTGTTTCTGTACTTTGCCCACTGTAAATTATCTCCACAGCACCCCAGCTTTGCCAATATGTTCTACAGCAGCCTCTAAGTCTTGCCAGTTCCCCACAATACAGCTAGTGATCCCAGCGGCCAGGATCCCCAGATAATTTCCTGTAGTAACCCCCTCCCCCCGCAGTCAGAAAAACCCTTCACTAACAGCCCAAGCTAGGGATGTTTAAGCATTTGTTCTCTGTCCTCGCTATGTGCTCACTCACAGGAACCTCTCCCCCACCCCATGCAGGTAGCACGAGGAAAGGCAGGCCATGTGCTGGGACTTCTGTCCCTGCCGGGTGCATGGCATTTTTCAAATTCAGAGAGTTATTGGTGGTTCATACTGAGGGTTTGAGTGTGCAACCCAGAGCCCTTAAAAGGAACATTCAGCGCGACCATTGAAGGAACTCCCAGTAGCCGGCAAAGGAGAATGACATGAGGAGCTACAGCCACCCAAGACTTACCTTCAGGAGTTTGAAGTGGGTCCATTAACTCTTGCGGGTCCTTCCCTCCAGTCTACAGCGGAGGAGCGGAGTTGATGGCTTTTGGGTTTTAAGTCCAGTCAGCTGCAATGTCAGTAGGTCCAGGGAGTGGCTGTTGAGTGGAGCAGCATCCAGTAGTCGGCAGTCGGCTGTCACCTATTTATTATTTTATATTCAAGTTGATTCGGTTCCCTCGTCGTTGTCTTTAGTGGGCTGCAGCAGTGAGCAGGAGACAGAGGAAGAGGAAGAGGTGCCAGAATGGGGCCGCATAGTGATGAGCGGAGCAGCAAGAATCCACCTCCAGGTCCACCTACGGAGCAACTGCAACCCTCCCACAGCCAGTAGCAACGCCATCATTCAGCCAAACTCCCCTTCCAGTATGTCACCCTTAGTCAGGGCAATGAGTTGGCAGCAGCACCACTGGCTAGGTGCTGACTGCCAGAGATGTTTTAAGTGTAAGAAGAAAATTTATTGAAAGTGCCAGATGACACGGTGAGAAAATGGCTGAGGCAGTAAGAGGCAGGCTCCTGTCAAAGAACCACCTGGAGGGCATGGCAGCGGGCTGGGGGGATACTGGGATGCATAGGGAAAGGCATCAGCAGCAGAAAACAGGAAGTTGTTATCCCTCTGTACAGACAGTTGGTGAGACCCCATCTGGAGTACTGTGTCCAGTTCTGGAGACCCCATCTCCGCAAGGACATAGACAGGATAGAGGCAGTCCAGAGGAGGGCAACTAAAATGGTGCAGGGTCTGCAAGAGAAGCCGTATAAGGAGAGACTAAAGGAGCTTAATATGTATACCCTTGAGGAAAGAAGGGGGGACATGATAGAAACTTTTAAGTACCTCAGTGGAATCAACAAAGTCCAAGAGGGTAGCATCTTTCAGAAAAAGGGATGTGCAAGAACTATGGGACACAATTTAAAGATAGAGGGGGGGCAGTTCAGGGGCAATGTGAGGAAGTATTATTTCACAGAGAGGGTAGTGGATGCATGGAACAGCCTTCGTGAGGAGGTTGTGGGGTCTAAAACTGTGGGAGAATTCAAGAATTCATGGGACAGACATATGGCAATTCTTGTGGGGGGTAGGAAGAAATAGGCTGTTGGTTAACTAGGATCTGCGGCCTATCCTGTAGGTAGGGAAATGGGCAGACTAGATGGGCCAAGCGGTCCTTATCTGCCATCAAAGTCTATGTTTCTATGTTTCTATGTAAAAGAGCTCCCCAGGAAATGGAGTAAGGGGTGAGGTAGTCCCAATCACTAAATAAGAGCCACAGTTTTTCTTATTTTATTGGAATAAATTGTGCTGAGTGGCACATAGCAAGTGGCTGAGGCCACGTGGGTGGGTAGGTGTTGTCCTACCTCAGGACTGCTCACAGAGGTGGCTGTGAGCCAGCTCCACAGGAAGTAAATTGGGCCCAGGCAGACCCCAGTAAAGGGACTGCCCCTAGAGCAGACTAAGTAAGGCTCAATCAGAGCCAGGTGCATGGGTTTGGGCACCAAAAGGTACCAGCAGGACGCATTAATGAAAGGTGCATAGGAGCAGATCTATGGGAAGGAGCTAAGAAAGTTCAATTGGAATGAATGCTTAGGGGCAATTATCTGAATATGTGTAACCTACCTCTTTGAACCGTGTTTAAAGTGACCAGCCAGCAGTGCCTCCGTCTTGTCTGGGTTGAGTCACAGCCAGTTTTGAGTCATCCAGCTTTGGATTTCATCCAGGCAGGTGGAGGCCACCATCTGGTTGCTCAGTGCACACAACAGATATAGCTGGGTATCATCAGCATAGCAAAGAAAACCCAGACCATACTGCCTAATAATGTCTCCCAATGGCAGCATATACACCATGAACAACAGAGGCGACAGGACCGACCCCTTCGGAACTCCACAGTGTAGAGGCATTGGGTTAGATGAGGATAGCCCCATCATCACCCTTTGCATTCTACCCCTGAGGTAGGACCTAAACCAGTTGATGACATTTCTGGTTAGTCCACACCAGTTCCACAGTAACACCTCATGGTCCACGGTGTTAAACGCTGCAGACAGATCGAGGAAAACAAGGATAGTACATTCTCCCCGATCTCTCGCTATTAGGAGATCATTCAGCACCTTCACCAGGGCAGTATCTGTGCCATGCCCAGGTCTAAAACCAGACTGGAAACACTCATAAGTGGCGGAGGAGGCAAGACGAGTCTCAAGCTTAATGGCCACCACTTTTTCTAGAACCTTCCCTAAAAATGGGGAAGTTCGAGACCGGTCTGTAGTTAGTGAGACACTCTGGATCCAATGAGGGTTTCTTCAATAGGGGTCTTTCAAGGCCAATGGAAAAACCTCACTCCTCAAGGAACACCAGATGATCTCAGTAACCACAGAGCAAATCAGGTTCACACACCCAATCAAAAGTCGGTTTGGACCTGGGTCTAGGTCACAACAGGTTGGTCATAGCCTCAAGACTATCTCAGCCACCTCATCCACTCCAACTGGATTAAATTCAGCCCATACAAGAGGGATCACCCGACACATCTCAGGTCTGACCCTACAAGCTCTTTGAGTGACACTAGATGAGATCTCTGCCCTGATAGAGGACACTTTGTTGGCAAAGAACTGAGCAAACTCTGTGCACCTTGTGCTTGAACGTGCTCCTCCTGCATGGAGACTGCAGGATGTAAAAGCCCGTCCGCCGTACGGAAGAGATGAGCTGGTCTGCTCCTTGCTGCAGCAATCTCCCTAGACAGAAAATGTATTTATTTATTTGATATATCGGTTTACAACCTTTGAGCCAGAGGCTCATTTCCAAAGGTACCTCGTCACATGTAATACAGAAGCAAATACAGACAGGGTATACCGACAGTTACATAAGCATGTGTTACAAACATTTGTCACTGACATTATTTATAGTATTTACATTAAGTACAGGATATAGATATTTTCAGACAATATTTACAATATTTGGAGGACGATGTGTACATCATCACAGCAGAGAGACATTATTGGCTTGAGAAAGCATCTAAACAGATGCTTTCCCCTTCTTTCAAGAGATTGCCCCCTGATAATCACCATAATGTGACCTCAGGGCCAATTTCTCCTTCATCAGTCCGGACCTCCTCCAGTACCCCTCCAAACTCTGACCCTTTATCTTTAACTCTCTGAGTTCCCCATCAAACAAAGGGGGCCTCCAGTGAGTAGATAAGGGCCAAACATGAACGGGCACAACTGAGTCGAAGGCCACAGTGACAGCGCTGTTATAAGCTGTCACTGCCTCCTCCAGAACGGTCACGTATGCAGTTTCCACATTCAATAGGTCCAGCACCACCTGAAGTCCTCTTGAGGACAATCCCCACAAAGGGAGATACCGAAGCATCTCCACAGAGGATGGGCTCTCAGGGGGGACCCTAAACATGAGCCTCATGGTGCTATGATTCGATCAAATGACCGGATCACTTTTGAGGTCATCAACCTCAAGACTCAGAGAGAACACCAGGTCCAATGTGTGACTGTGTGAGTGGGTCATTGAAGTGATAACCTGCAACAGGCCCAGAGTCTCCATACTCTGCAGGAAGTCATGCCCAAATGACAAGAGTCCGTCATTAACCCAGGCATTGAAATCCCCCAGTATTAACCATCTGGGGGATTTCAGCACCAGGCCAGCAATGAAGTCCCCGACCACCTGCAGGAATTCCCTCACACCGCTTGGTGGACAGGATATCAGAAGTATCCTGTAGCTTGCACCAGGTCCCCCCACAAGGCAACACTCTCAAATTACCTAGTTGAATTCACTGGTAAACTGTGAGGCCCAGGCTGGTTTTAAAACAAATAACCACTCCCCCACCTCTGCAATCCTTCCTTGAGGTGTGTATCACAGAGTACCCAGCTGGCACTGCAGCCTCCAAAATGGAGACAGCATTTTCATCCAGCCAGGTCTCTGTGATGTAAGTCAGGTCTACCGAAGAAACCAAGTCCACTAATACAGCAGTCTTGTTCCTCATTGACCTGGCATTGCAAAGCACAGCCTGGGCCAGATGAGTTGGAACTGCTGGATCAGCAACCACCTGCCCATTATCTAAAATGAAGCACTTGGGTATGAGAACTAGACATGGAGGACCCTTCTCCAGTTCCCGTTTCACCCCAGGGCACCCCCTGGGTCTCACCACCAGAATAGCACAAACTCCCCAGCAGCTACACACACAGCCCCCCACCCTGGCCCTCTCCTACGAGCAATCCCCAAAGGCTTGCATTACCTATATGTCTCCACAGGTAGTGAGGGGAGCTCAAAGGGCCAGAGATCACACAGGGAGGCCACCGAGTAACTGCACCTTGAGGGCTTTTGTCTCCAGCACATCCTGACTGTAAAAACCTTCACTAATTCATAGAAAAAAAAACAAATAATCCAAAAACAGCACACTTTGAATACACTTTACCCCCTTCACACATACACAACCAACCATTCACACAATCAAACTCACAACCACAAAAAAACTCTCCTCCCAAACTATAATACCAATGAGGAAAAATAAATTCCTTTTACACAGCCTGACTCACCCGGGCACAGCAAACATCCCAACATTTTTAAAATGTTTTTTAACATATCTTCCACCTTCTTATCAGTGGACTTTTTCAATGCAATAGTCCCCTCTGCTGGTTAAATTGTTTTTCCTGCTGAGGGCCACTATTTTGGGGTCAATTACAGATGCGGTGCACCATAGTTTCAATTTATCATCTTGTATTGGGTACATTCTATCCAGTGATCTGTGCTATGGAATATAAGCTGGATCTGCTGCCTCTCATTCTTTAGCCGAGACATTATCTATGGCTGGGCACATGGTGAAGAAGTTGTGTTGCTTTTGTCTTTGTTTAATTATCGGATGCAATTTGTTTCTAGGCGTGGAGGTGGTAGATCGAACCCCAATGTGCTCTTAATAGATTTTGTTCGTTCTGGAACTAGGTCGAAGGAGCATACCTTGGATTCAGTGATAGCTCTTCTGTATTCATGGGTTTATCCTCCCCACCTGATTGCTGGCAGCTGTCCAGTTGTCTGTCACTGTCCCCATCTGGACTGAGTTTTGGTGAATTATTGGGTGCGCCTGGCTTTGGTATTGTGTTGATGTTATTGGTAGGCTTATCAGCGTTGGACAGAGTAATATTGGTAGCTTTGACCAGTTCTGCTGTGGGATTTGTGGTTTTGGGTTTTCTATGGCATCCAGTTTCTCCATCATTTTTATCATGAATGTTTGCTGCATCTCCATCATGGTGGCTGTAGCTATCTATGTTTGTAGCATGAAGGCTGTCAGGTCGATTTGCCAGTCTGCTTTGCTAGATATTCCCTTCTCCATAGAAGAGGCCTCAAGTGAGGAAGGTACTGGGTTAAAATGTCGAATTAAAAACCTTGATGTAACAATCATGAAAGCAAAGACAGCTGCAGGGGCAAAACAGCTACAGGATATAATAGCGCAAGTAACGCCATCCCTCTAGCTGTTCGAGGCCAGGGAGAAAGATTCTGCTTTGGGGTGTGCTGCCAAACAGCTGCCATGGCTTGAAGGGTAGGGCACAGGCAGTGGAGGTCAGTGGAACAACAGTGCAGCAGGGTTTGAGTTCAGCAGCAGGTATCTTTATTCTTCTCATTACTGTGACTTAGTTTATTTTCTTTCCTCCTTCCCTCTCTCCTGACTCAGGGCTGGGTTCCACCTCCCCTCCCCAAGGATTCCCCCCTCCCCATGGTTCTTTTCCATTCCCAAGTTGCCTTTCCCCAGAGGTGATTATGTTTAGATGGGGGGGTTCTAGGGGCAAGCCCTCATCAAACACATAATATAGCCGGTTGTTTTGTGTGGAGCTGTTATAGCACTCGCTGTTTTGGGAGAGCGCTATTTTTGTTTTCACTGGTTTTCTTGCAAGGTTTTTGACATGTTTTTAATTTGAGATCTTGACCCTGTGCCGTGAGGAGGAATGCTCTTACAAGAATTCAAACGGCTCCAAAGTAGTTAGTGCCGTGAACAGCACAGGAGGCAGTGCAAGTATGGGCAGCCAGCCCAAATATACACTAGAGATCCAAGAAACTAGCACTCAAACAGAGACTCGGTGGACAACTGAGATGCAGTAAATAAAGATGAATTTAATCATTCAATGTCCACAGCACAACAGCGGGCACCTACCCCAGCGCTTCAGCAAAAGTCTTCATCAGGGGGTGTGGCTTACACAAACGTCACGTCACTTTTATAACACCCAAATAAGAAACAGCTGAGACTAATCAGTGAAATAAACTTAAAAGTGACATTTTTCTTCAACTTTTTTTAAGAAAGAACTTTTTCTGTACCTGAAAAATGCCTTATCTTGCTCAGATAATTAATCATTCTCAATCTATTAATATATTAATGAAACAAAAACATTTTTGTAGCATTTCATAACAATAGCATGTATAATATAATACACCTCAAAACTTAAATATAAAAGAAAAAGAGTGGGGATAAAGCCATGTTAAGTGTTCACCTGGCTAGTAAGAACCGGGATCCACAAAATCACAAGGCAAAAGATTTATAAGAGAAGCATACTTAACTGGCAGGGGAGATACCACGATCAAGCAGGTGGTTTTCCCAGCTTGAGGCTTTATCCATTGCACTTCGGATTTGTTGACCCCTGCAATGTCCCCAGATGCGGGATACTCGACTGCATAATTTGTGGTAGTGGGGGACTGCATTCGCACTATCCCCTGAAAAAACAAGCATTTGTCAATGCCAAATGTTGATCGCGTTGGTCCATTGAGCTCGCTCACTGACCCTGTCACTTGCTCGTTCTGTTTCTCCCAGTGCTGCAGACTGCTTTTTTGTACTGGGCTTCTGCCTGCATTGGCACATTTTTCTGCCCACAAAGAAATCTGCAGCTGTCCCGACAGAGCTCTGTTGAGGTCGCTCTCTCCGCCTGTCTCACTCGCTCATTCTGTTTCTCCTGGTGCTGCAGGCTGCTCTTTTGTACTGGGCTTCTGCTGGCATTGGCACATTTTGCTGACCACAAAGAAATCTGCAGCTGTCCCAACAGAGCTGTGCTGAGGTGGGCCACTCCTTCTCTGTCACTTGCTCATTCTGTTTCTCCTGGCGCTGCAGCCTGCCCTTTTGTACTGGGCTCCCTCCTCTGTTGGTGTCTTTTTCTGCCCACAAAGAAATCTGCAGCAGTCCTGACACAGGTCCATTGAGGTAGCTCACTCCTCCTCTCTCACTCACTCGTTCCGTTTCTGCAGGCGCTGCAGGCTGGCCTTTTGTATTGGGCTCCTGCCTGCGTTGCTGCCTTTTTCTGCCCACAAAGAAATCCAGAGCAGTCACGATAGAGCTCCATTGAGCTCACTCACTCCCCCCCCCGCCTCACTCGCGTGTTTTGTGTCTCTCACTGCTGCAGGCTGCCCTTTTGTACTGGGTTCCTGCCTGCATTGCCAGCTTTGTCTGCCCACAAAGATATGTGCAGCAGTCCTGACACTGCTCTGTTGAGGTCGCTCACTCCGCCTCTCTCACTTGCTCATTCGATTTCTGCCAGGGCTGCAGGCTGGCCTTTTGTACTGGGCTCCTGCCTACATTGCCACCTTTTCCTGCCCACTAAGAAATCTGCAGCAGTCACAATAGACCTCCATTGAGGTTACTCACTCCCCCTGTCTCACTCGCTCATTCTTTTTCTCCTGGTGCTGCAAGCTGCCCTTTCGTACTGGGCTTCTACCTCTGTTGGCATTTTTTTCTGCCCACAAAGAAATCTTCAGCAGTCCTGACAGAGCCCCATTGGCCTCACTCACTCCCCCTGACTCATTCACTCATTTTGTTTTTGCCGGCGCTGCAGGTTGCCCTTTTGTACTGGGCTCCTGCCTGCATTGCAGCTCTTTTCTGCCCACAAAGAAATCTGCAACTGTCATGATACAGCTCCGTTGAGCTCGCTCACTCACTCCCTCTCACTCACTCATTCTTTCTGTTTCTCCCTCCACTGCAGGCTGCCATTTTGTACTGGGCCCCTGCATGCATTGCTGCCTTTTTCTGCCCACAAAGAAATCTGCAGCAGTCCCAACAGAGCTCCGTTGAGCTCACTCACTCCCCCTCCCTCACTCGCTGATTCTGTGTCTCCCACTGCTGCAGGCTGCCCTTTTGTACTGGGTTCCTGCCTGCGTTGGTGGCTTTTTCTGCCCACAAAGACATCTGCAGCAGTCCCGACATGGCTCCGTTGAGCTTGCTCACTCCCCCTCTCTCACTCGCTTGTTCCGTTTCTGCTGGCGCTGCAGGCTGGCCTTTTGTACTGGGCTCCTGCCCACATTGCCACCTTTTCCTGCTCACAAAGAAATCTGCAGCAGTCATGATACACCTCTGTTGAGCTCGCTCACTCCCCCTATCTCACTTGCTCATTATCTTTCTCCTGGCGCTGCAGGCTGCCCTTTTGTACTGTGCTCCGGCCTCTGTCTGCATCTTTTTCTGCCCACAAAGAAATCTGCAGCAGTCCTGACAGAGCTCCATTGGCCTCATTCACTCACCCTGTCTCACTCGCTCATTACATTTCTGCTGGCACTGCCGGCTGCTCTTCTGTACTGGGCTCCTGCCTGCGTTGCCACCCTTTTCTGCCCACAAAGAAATCCACAGCAGTCATGATAGAGCTCCATTGAGCTCGTTCATTCCCCCTCTGTCACTCGCTCATTCTGTTTCTCCCACCGCTGAAGGCTGCCCTTTTGTAATCAGCCCCTGCATGCATTGCTGCCTTTTCCTGCCCGCAAAGAAATCCACAGCAGTCCCAACAGAGCTCCGTTGAGCTCACTCACTCCCCCCTCCCTCACTTGCTCGTTCTGTGTCTCCTGGTGCTACAGGCTGCCCTTTTGTACTGGGCTCCTGCCTGCGTTGTCACCTTTTCCTGCCCACAAGGAAACCCACAGCAGTCCTGATAGAGCTCAGTTGAACTCGGTCACTCCCCCCCCCCCCAGTCGCTTGATGCTAATCTATCCCAAACACTGATTTCTGACAGCGACTGCGGTATTCTGCGCTGGAAGCAAGGAAACACATTTCGGCCAGGATGTGAAAAATGACAGCTGTACTGTTCATAAGAAGGTGTGACCAAATGCCAGTGTTGAAAATCTGGCAAGAAAATATTACTAATTTGCAAACTTACAAGGGTGCGTGGAACCTGCACAACACACGCTCATAACACAGTCATTTTATGGAGTTTCATCACAAAATTTTCAACATAGGCATTTCAGGACCTCTGCTCATGAACAGTGTCAGTGTGATTTTCTTAATATGTCTCGAACACTGATTTCCAACAGCGACCACGCTATTGTGCGCCGGAAGAGCGAAAACACATTTCGGCCAGGATGTAAAAAAAATGACAGCTGCACTGTTCATAAGGAGATGTGGCAAAATGGCAATGCTGAAAATCTGGAGTGAAAATATTGCAAAGTTGCAAAGGTATGAGTGTGCATGGAAACTGGGCAATGCACATTCATAACACACTCATTTTATGGACTTTTGTCACCAAATTTTCAACATAGGCATTTTAGGACCTCTGCTAATGAACAGTGTCACTGTCATTTTCATAATGTGTCCCAAACACAGATTTCCAACAGTGAATGTGCTATTCTGCGCCGGAACTGCGAAAAATACATTTCGGCCAGGATGTGAAAAATGACAGCTGTACTGTACATAAGGAGGTGCAGAACAATGGCAATGTTGAAAATCTGGAGTGAAAATATTATAAATTTGTGAAGTTAAGAGCATGCGTGCAAACTGCACAACGCACGCTCATAACACAGTCATTTTATGGAGTATCATCACCAAATTTTCATCATAGACATTTTAGGACCTCTGTTTATGAACAGAGCCACTGTCATTATCTTAATCTGTCCGGAACACTGATTTCTCACAGCGACCGCACTATTCTGCGCCGGAAGTGCGAAAACACATTTTGGCCAGGATGTCGAAAATGACAGCTGTACTGTTCACAAGGAGGTCTGAAAAAATCCCAGTGTTGAAAATCTGGTGTGGAAATATTGCAAATTCGCAAAGTTACGAAGCGTGCGTAGCAATGCACAGTATAGTAAAACAGTCATTTTTTGGATTTTTGCTCACCAAATTTGCAGTATAGGCTTTTTGAGAGCCCACCTCATGAACACTGGCACTGTCATTTCGTTAATCAGTCCCGAAAGGGGATTCTGTGCAGTGACCGCAAAATCACCTTTCGGGGCTTAATAATGCCATGGCAGTGCCAGAATTCATGAGGAGGGGTCCCAAAAATCCCATGTTGAAAATGTTGGTGCCAAAATTCAAAAAAGTGCCTGAGATATGCATCACAGTTGACAAAACCCTATTTATTCCATTATACAGCTTACTGGCATTTCCTCAGTTCGCGGTCGGCTTTGAAGAGTGCAGACGTGTTCCCGGTCCACCGAAGATTGTCGCGCTGGACTCTGGAGGTAAGTATGGGGTGGGGGTGGGGAGGCAGGGTGTGCAGTGGGTGGGCGCGGGTTGTGGGAGGGGGCAGGAGACTGCCAAGGGACCATTTCCTTCTTTACAAGAAAAAATGACATCACAGGACCATTTTTTATTTTACAGGGACATGTGGCACACTGGGGTGGGCTCCCAGCATTCCAGTGGAGTCTTCTGTTTGGGTGGGCAGCTGTAGCTGAGGAGGATTGGGCACCCCATCACCACACAAGAAGGGGATGTGTTACATTATGCAGGCGAGGATTGGGCACCCCTGTCGGCACACAGCAAGGGGGCTGGCGTTATGCCAGCAGAGATTGGGCACCCGTGTCAGACAACATAAGCAGCAGGGGCACATGCTGCCGAGATTGGGCACCTCAGTGGGGGGTCAATATATTTGTGAACAAACAATATCAGTGTTTCAAAAGTTCCACCTACAATGCGGGTCGCTCCTCATTGCAGCGAATGACCAGCTGCAATGACAAAGCCCTGATTGCAGCAACTAAACATTAGAAAGTTGTGGCATGCTGGCTGAACTACTGTCAGCAGCAGTGTGCCACAGCATTGGGGGAAGCGGGCCAAGCCTTTACAGGCTGTGGGGTCATTGGCCACAACAGTGCCGCGCCTCCACAACCTGCTTCTGAAGAAAGCTGCCGCAATATGTTTCTTGCGCATGCATGCAATCAGCATAAAAAAGAAGAGAAGCAGACAAAGGACAAGCACCACCTAGTGGTTACCCTAATTTTTTTCATACATCTCAGTTTCTTGGGGATCCACAGAAAGTTCACTGTTTGCCTGAAAAAAATATAGCAGAAAGAAATAATCATTACAAATACATCTGCTTATAATAAAGCTGCTACATATCACTTAACCAACAAATAAATAGACAAAATATGCATAATTCATTTGCTGCTGCTTTCATTTTTAATTTTTTCAAAAATGGTGCAAGATTCATGTCATCGTTCAGGCCAATGGGTTTGAGACATTTGAGCTTAAAAATCCATAAGATCTCTTTTTGGAGAAGCAGTTTCACTCTGTCACCATGAAATTTCAATATTTGTTTCTTCTGGCCGGCTCTGTAGTCTGCTGTGGACCACCTTATCTCTCAAATTGGCTGCCAATTTGAGAGATAAGCTGGTCCACAGCAGACTACAGAGCTGGCCAGAAGAAACAAATACAGGCTGGCTAACTAACAAACCAAGGGGTATGTTTACGTGTAAAAAATGTAACGTCTGTATCACAGGGAAGGAATGTAAACACCGTAAGGAACCCAAAGTATCAGTGAATATAAATGAATTTATACTTAAGCAATAACGCACACCAGGGTGTGCGTTATTGTGTAATAACGTCACTACTGGGGTGGGTTGAAGCACAAGGTGAAGTCGAGTGCTTCCACCACCCCAGGAGTGATGTTATTACACAATAACACACACCCTGGAATGCCTTCTTGCAATTATTCAATAGCTTGTTGTTATATACAGAACAAAAAAAATAATTTTAAAGAACGTTTTTGATAGTGTGGGAAAATATTTGTTTTGATGCAAATTATGAGCACGCAAATGCAAACATTCAGTCAAGAGGTTCACAGTTCTGGGACTTCCGGTGACGTCATGAAGGAGTGAGCAGCTCAAACGCGAGGCTCCCCTGCAGTACATACAAAACAAAGTATTTAAAACCGGGTAAAAGCATTTAAGTACACTAATCCACGCTACTACAGAGGTCTACAATGCCCAAGAAGCGAGGGGTGGATAAGTCTGGACCTTCAGCTCAACCCGATGGGGACAGATCCAGGCTCGAGGAGTCGGATAGCGAGGACTCGCAAGTTTCATTGGCCTCCCGCTAAGGTACCGCTCAGGCCGACCGCGTCCCACCCGATATTCTGCAGAGGCAAATGGCACAGATGCTTGCAGAAATTCGGGATTTCCGAAAAGAAATGCGGTCTACGGTCACTGCCATCAGAACAGACCTCAGCAAGTTAGAGAGACGGCAGGAGGATTTCGAGGAACAGCTCACCGCCACTGATAGACGGGTGGACACCACTGAGAGGGCCATAGCACAGCTGCACACACATTCAAGCCCTACAGAGCGAGCTGAAGACGCAGAGTGCAGAAGCGTGCAACAACATTCAGCTGTCGGAGTGCCGGAAGGAGATGAGGGTGCTGATTTTATTAAGCATTTGCAGGAATTACTAAGAGAAGTTCTCCCCCTACCTGACAGCATAACCTTAGAGATGGAGCAAGCGCACCTCACGTTGGGCCCAAAACCTCCGGTGGGAGTGCGTCCTCGGACTATCCTAATTAAATTTCTCAAACATCAAGAAAAAGAAACAGTCCTACATACGGCGTGGAAACAAGGCAAGGTGCTGTATAAGTCCCACCGGCTTTACTTGGAAAACGACTTCGCTCCAGAGGTAATGGCTAGAAGGAGGCTGTATTTCCCGGTGATGAAGGCCCTCAAGAATGCTGGAGTTAAATTTAGGTCCCTGTACCCATCGAAGCTGGTCGTCTACTTTTCTGAAGGGCCCATGACCTTTGAATCGGTGGCGGCAGCGACAATGGAGCTCAGTGCCAGGAAAATTGAAGTACAGCAACATCGCCCCCCAGATGGGATTCCGTTGGCAACAAAGCTGGCCCGGAGGGCATGGTCGACTACACAGCGAGAAAACAGACGTAAACAGGGTGCAGAGGCCTTACAGAGCATAATTAGCTCACTAAAAAACGATGCAGCTATGAAGCCCAGACCCAGAATAGCTGCCCAAGACACTGCTACTTGAGAGACTGGGGAATGGTGATATGAAAATCTCGAACTGCAAGTATAACCCGAGGGTATTTTTTTTTTTTTTTTGTTTTGCCGGCCCTGGGTTTCTCTTCAGACCAGATTCCACACATAAGAGACTCCGACTATGTTTCTGGGTGGGAGGGTGGGAGAAAAAGATACCAGGGGACTGGGAAGGCTTAGAAAAATAAGTAATTAAATTAATACAGCCTCATAAAGGCGGAATTGTTCCATGAGTCTTTCTTCCCGCCCTAGGTAGCGTGGACTGGACCCCCCTTTACGTATGGCTTCGACTGTCTGTGAGACCTTAATAGTTTGGCAGGCCTTTCTTCCTTTCTTTCGGAATGCCTGGACCTTCCTGCCACTGGCTTGAGGGGATGAAAAGTGGTGGGAGGAAGGGGATGGTCTTCCTGGCGGCAGTGCCAAACTGAACCATACGGATGCTGGCCTGAGGTGAACGCTGGGATTAGAATTGGGCGGTTTGGGGAGGGTTTGGGTAACGAAGGTCGCGGACTGGGTGGTGGTTCAGATGTCCTCCGGCTGGGTTGCATCAGGCATTGCCGCTCTGACCTGTAGGTCCTAGGAGGGAATTTGCCATTGCTGTTCCGAGTAAGGAGGCGGAGAACGGAAGCGACCCATGTGGCAGGCTTGAAGGCTGAGTTGAGGTACAGTAGGCGGTCGCTTGGATGATCCTACCAGGCCCCCTCTGTTCCGCCCTTGATAAGTTTTTGGGAGGGCAGAGCTCGTGAGTGGATGGAGGGGCTCCATGCGACGGGCCTAGATCCTGAAGATGAGTCGCCTGCTGAGGGGAGACGGGGTTCTGGGGGTTGGGGCTGGGGGAACTCGGAGGTGGTTTTACCGAAATAGACCTATTCAGCTGGATTGAGGCAAATGCTTGATGGTTGGTGGAAGTTGGGGTGTGGGGTGTGGGGGCTCGAGACCAGGGCACTCGGTGCTGGTCATGGGCGAGGAGAAGAGGTTCTTTCTTCTCCCTTATGGCAGCCTTGTGCATTGCGGCTGGGCTCGGGCCTCCCCTCCCCCCCCCGCTTTTGAGTTGAGGTGTCCGCAGAGCGGATTACTAAGGCTTCATTCAGGTTGGTCCTCTTGTTATGTGGAGGTTAGGGACCATTGCCTAACCACGTCAGTGAAGAATTGAGATTAGGGTGGGGTGTGGGCGTTAAGAGGTGTTTGATGCGAAGGTTAAAACTTCAGTACAGTGGGACGTTCGGGGTCCTGTCTGTTGGCAAATCAAGAGATATTATGTGCAGCTTACCATAGAAAAATGATGGCAGGCCTTTTGAGGAATGACCCACCGCATCAGGACACCCAGCAACCCATTCTCATGGCCGTGGATAGGGTTTCTGGAAGATGGTGAGGTGGGGTAGCTCTCTGACTGCGTGTGGGCAGGGCGGTAATAATAGTTAGGAGTATAGGAGGGCTACTGTAACATGGTGGGGAGGGCATAGTAGGCCTGAAAGTAATCCTGAAGTATGAGAGAAAATGCAAGCGGGCATGCTGGGGAGGAGGGATGGAGGAGAAAGGGTGAAGTATGAAGGGAGACGGGAGGAGGGAGGTGCTGAGGAGGAGGGAATTTTTTTTTTTGTTTACTACACGCCTCATCACTGAGTATCTCCGAGAGGAAAGCTAGGATAGATCAGTGATGGGCCCACCAAAGCTCAAAAGAGGTTTAGAGAACTAACCCGGGTTCAAGGCCCTCAGCCTGATAGATAGGCACATTCTAAGCATAGGAGGACATCTCAAGCCCTCGCTGAGCTAGATGCGGATCAATTGGAGGAGCCTGGCACCTGGGATGACTCTAGCACGGGTCTCGGATCGACCTGCCTGACTTGGTTGTTCAAGAGGTGGGCATCTGTTTTTTTTTTTTTTTGAAGAATCGCTTGGGAAAGGACTGCATCTCAGGGGCATTGAGGAGCATTCCGAGATACCACTCTAGATTCTCAGCTTATGAGTGGGTATTTTGTGTAGACAAGCTAACACCTGGGACTGTCACCAGAGGGCTTGCACCCGCTACTATAAATGTATATCCCCTGTATAAGGGACTTCAGAAGCACTGTCTCGTGGCTCGTGGTCACCAAACCCCATTACCGCTTTCCCCATAGGTACTCAGGTACCCAAGGTCTTTGAGTCAAAAGACCGACTGGTAGGGTACATAGGCCCTATCGTAGTTCTGGGCTTTCCCAGACTAATGGAAGTACCAATGTTTTTCTAGGGCCCTGTTGGTCTACTGTTCTTTGAGCAGCAATTGGTTGCGTGTAGGTTTGTCTGATATTGTTAATGTTATTGTGTGGTGTGTGAATAGGTCTTGAACTGCTTCTGGCCTCTACAGCAAAATAGGCGATCCCTCAGGGGACCGGGGGAGGGGTTCCAGTACAGAGACCCACCGATTAGATATGATGTACTCCCAAAATTAAAACTACTCTCTCTAAATATTAGCGCCTGGCCTCACCCATTAAAAGATCAAAGACACTGGCGTACCTTGGAGAAATAAAGCCGAGTCGTTTACCTTCAAAAACCCATATAGAGCCAACAGAGCATGCAAAACTAGCTAAACTAAGCGGGGTCAATCGTTCTATGCATCCTATAAGGGGCCGGAGTAGAGGGTGATCATAATTGTGTCCCCACAGATATCATATCTCCCTAGAACAAACTTGGTCTGACCCAGAAGGGCCGAATGGTGTTAACCGAATCAAACTAATAGTGAGGAAGTCACCTTTGCTAATGTGTACCTCCCACCTGGTACCACAGTCTCACAGCTGAGACCACTGCTGGACAAGGTTGTGCAGTTTACTAGGGGCACCCTGTTACTGGCGGGATTTTAACCTAATGGCCGACCCAAACCTAGACTCCTCGAGGCGAGGCCACGAAGTGACCATGACCAAAGTTTTCAATAATTTTGTTTCAGAAGTTGGGTGGTGTGGCGTCTGGCGAAAGTTCCACCAGCGGTCTCGAAATTTTCCTATTACTCTCAGGTGCATAACACATATTCCTTATAGACTATGCCTATACACAAACTGAAAAATTGCATAAGCGTAAGTGAAGCGCAACTGGGAGATATTACTATTTCGGATCATGCACCCATAGTTACCCACTGGGATCTGGGCCTCAACCTAGAACCACCCAGTGGAGACTAAACCCTTATTATTTACGGTCTAAAGAATTCCAAGAATTTGTGTTGGGCCAGATCTAGGAGATTATCTCTGAAAACCCAATCACTGATACCCCTTGGTCCAATGGGATACAATTAAAGCTGTCCTGAGAGGGCATATCATTAAATATGCAACACAAAAGAAGACAAAGGAGGAACAGAGAGCCACTCTGGAGAAACTCTGCACTTCCTGCAGCAGGCTCACCAACAAGGTGTGAATCTCTCCTTCCTCAGATACAGCGTACTAAGCAGATGTTAGATAAACTTGCCCTACAACAAACTGAAATAGCACTAGCATTTTTGAAGCAAAGATTCTATGAGGTAGGGCCTGAACGCTAATGCTAGCATACCAAGCCTGCAGGCAGAAGAAGGGCTCAACAATTGCTTCCATTAGACACCCAGTTGGAGGCCACCCGCTTTTTAAAACCCACGACATTGCTGGAGCTTTTCAAACGTATTACAGAAACCTATACACCCCAGAGTCTAGTCCACCTTTAGATAAATTAACTGAGTACCTGGGGAAGCTTGCGCTGCCGGCCCTCACGGAAGAGCAGAGGGACTCTCTTATCAAGCCTTTTACAGCTGCGGACATAGTCCAGGCTATAGCTAACTCTAAATCCCAAAAGGCCCCAGGACCCGATGGTTACGGGCCGGTTTTACAAGCGGACAAAATCCCAAGTTCTTTCTTCCCTTCTTAGTGTATTTAACTCACTATTGGGCCCCGGAATCATGGTCATATGCTACTATCTCTGTGATTCCCAAGCCAGGGAAGAATCCCCAGAGTGCACTTCATATCGGCCAATTTCCATACTAAATCAGGATTACAAACTGTTCATGGCTATACTAGCTAAACGTATTGACCAAATCTTGCCCACTTTAATACACAGAGATCAAACAGGCTTTGTCAGGACGCGTACCACACCGATAATGTCAGGCGCACTCTGTATTTGGTAAGCCAAATGAGCCAATCGAATACACCTGCAGTAATGATCAGTTTAGATGCTGAAAAGGCCTTTGACAGGGTGTCATGGCCCTTTTTATATGCTGTCCTGAATAAATTAGGCTTCCCCTCAGGCTTTACCGAAGCCCTGCAAAACATATACTCATCCCCTCGGGCCTGCATGAGAGTTAAAGGTCACCATTCGGGATACTTTCCAACTGAGAAGAGGTACGACAAGGATGCCCACTATCCCCATTACTATTTGCAACAGTGATAGAACCCTTGCACAACAAATCTGAGATTCCGCTCCAGCTGCAGGGTGTTTATTCGAGGAGCGGAACACAGGATAGCATTATATGCAGATGATATACTATTATATCTTCAAAACCCGAACGATCTATTGCAGAGATCCTTCGAATCCTAGACTCCTATGGCGAAGTGTCAGGGTATAAACTTAATCTCACTAAGACCGAAATACTCACATTCAACTGCGTCCCCACCCAGAAGATGGTGGATTCCCTCCCGGGCAGATGGAATCTGGCAAAGCTAAAATATTTAGGTATATACATTCCCCGGGAACAGACTGAGTATCACAAATGCAATTACGTGCCATTTATTACACAACTAAAGCAAGATCTTTGAAGGTGGTCAGTAATCCCCATTAACCTTACGCGACGAATTGAGCTCATTAGGATGATCACCCTCCCCAGAGCACTATACCTCTTCCAAAATGTCCCCATACTAGTTCCTTCAAAACCTTTAAAGAAATCAATCAGGTAATTGAATTTTGTATGGAGGGAAAAGCCGGGTAAATTATAACGTCTTCTCCATGGGTCAGATGAGGGACTTGCCCTTCCAGACTTAAAACGATACCAACAGGCGATAACCATAACTAATGTTATGGCTAGGCAAAATAGGACAACACTTCCACATTGGTTGGAGATGGAAAGGTTTCTCCTTACTGATGTCTATTACTTTCGGGTGATATACCAGCAGGGGTTGGAAGTCTCGGCCAATATAGCCGCTAATCCATGGCTTGTGGCGCAGTTGCAAAATTGGAGCTTGCTGAGAAGGTCATATGAACTATCTCCCTACTTACCCCTAATATCCCCAATCCAGTCACTTCCGGGTTTCACTCCCAGTGTCCTAGATAATGGATTTGAATTATGGGGCACTCTCGGGTTAAGATTCCTCCCGCAAATAATGACAGGGGGGAGGCTGTGGACCTTTGCAGAGATTCAGAAAAAATTCCAATTGCCTCACAAAGACTTCTACCGATATTTGCAACTCCGACATTATGTGGATAACCTACTGCAAGTCCTACGAAACCCTGAAACCTACCCAATGATAATACAGTGCCAAATCACAGTGAATCAGGTGGGGAAACAAGACCATTTAATCTCCGCCTACCACCAATCCCTGAACACGCGTGAGGATATTAATACTGAGAAAATCTGTTCGCAGTGGAACAGGGACTTGGGCTACCAACTAAATTTGACTGATTGGAAAAAGGCATGTAACCAGGTCTCCAGGGTTAGCAGCTCGCATCAATGGAAGAATTTGCCTGGAGGTACTGATTCGTTATTTTAGAACTCCCAGATCACTAAGCACTATCGCCTAATAATACAACAGTATGCTGGAGAGATGTGGGAACAAGAGGCCAACCTGACCCATATAATATGGAACTGCCCAGTCTCTCCAACTACATACATCAAATTGAAACTCAACTACGAGAGTTTATTGACTCAGGGATACAGCTTACACAGAAATGTATATATTCCTCATATTCCGAAACCTTATCAGGGACCCAACTCTGAGTACCTTCTTTCTCTGCTCCTCTCACAATGCCAAAAGGCAATCACTAAGCACTGGCTATCTGCTGTGGTCCCAACCATTCAGGAGTGGTGGGACATCACTAAACAAGTTTATAACTTGGAGAAGATGACTCACAACCTGAACGACCGGGGGGAACTCTTCTCTGAGAGATGGACACGATGGCAGCTATATTATATGTTAAAGGACCCTTTGTTTATAATGTGAGAGTCACGGACACAGAAACTCTGGGAGGTCCTAAAAGCAGAGATGGCTCCCCGCTCCGGTGGGTTCTGGGGTCTGGATTCCCCCGTCCCCCCCCCCACCCAAAGATGAAGCTGGAACAGCAAAAATAGTTAGTTTGGGAAACATGGATTTGTAATGGCTAACTTAATAGTTGAAGAACCAGAAGGTACATAGTTCGATACCCTATTGATAAAGGCCTCACTGTAAATTATATGACCGGGGATAATAAATAGGTTGAAATTATTTGGACATTTGAAGTTTAGAATTATCTGTCGCTCCTTCAGAGGTGTGTATTTTGAATGGCCAGATGTATAAGTTTTGTGTAAAGTCAGAGATGTTGACCTGTATGTAAATAAGTTAAAATGTGAATAATAAAAAAGAATATTTAAAAAAAAAAAGAGGTTCACAGTTCTGAGACTAGAGCCAGAGTGTTACAGTGATGTTACTGTGTAATAACATCACTGTCTCAATGGGTCAGCAGCCAATCAGCTTCTTACATTTTTCCTTGCCATTGTATAATTTGCGATACTGAATTCCACTTCCTCGCATTCACATGTACGACACTGGGGCCCATAGTGTTTATTATCAGTTACGTTAAGACATTAGGGTAGCGTACATCTGTGGTGGCATGCTATTGGACTGCTGCAGTACATATAGTCCCCTCTTTTCTTTTCATGTAACCAGACTAAGCACTCAACAGTATGGAATATCTGCATGCTCGGGGGGGGGGGGGCACAGTTTTTCAATATCACCCCTATGGCAGTAGTTGCCCACTCTGATCCGTTTGCATCTCACAAAGTAGCCAATTGTTACCTGTGAAGTAAAGGAACTGCAACTATTCAATGATTTTAAGTAACTGAAATAGTATTGGCACACAGACTGTTGTATAAACCACAATCTGTGCCCTGCTGTCTCATGTGCTCCATATCGCTGGGTTATAGGGTGAAGAGTTAATCTACAATGAGTAGTTCCCTGCTATGATTAATGATGCTATTTCCCCCTCTAAATGTCCGCCTGTCATAACATGCCTTCCCAATTTACAAGGGGAGGTCCTCCATCAGGTTCCGTGCGGTCAGCCCTTAGTAAGATGGCTGCAAGCCCTTAGTAAGATGGCTGCAGCCAGAAGTAGAGTTTGCACATGAGCTGGGTGTATAGTCATACCACACATGTGCTTATATTGCCCCTCTCAAGATGGCCATGGATGGGACTGTGCATGCCCCAATATCACGCATTCACCTGGGCCAGGACTTGAAAGCATATGTGCAAAGACGATGCGTGGCTGTGGTGTGAGAGAAAGAGAAGGGGAAGAAAGAGAGCTGGTGAGTATGGCCATGGTCCGTCTAAGATAGTGCTCACCTAGTGCAGCGTGATCAGCATATCAGCATTCAACTGTGGCCGTAACATGGCTGCTGGGATTGCTAGAACACTGATTTCACCACCTGCCTCCTTTCTTATCCACATAACGATAAACACTTATTGGAGCATCATGTCCACAGCACTGATGTTACGTGACCTCAGTGTACAGTAATCACAGATGAACTCTGTGACTGGAGATGAGTG
Organism: Neoceratodus forsteri; assembly: GCA_016271365.2. Classification (NCBI taxonomy): domain Eukaryota; kingdom Metazoa; phylum Chordata; order Ceratodontiformes; family Ceratodontidae; genus Neoceratodus; species Neoceratodus forsteri. Next base: position 171,290,929 of record CM028130.1, on the reverse strand, counting down.
TACTCAGATTGCTTGAGCTGGCTGTGACTGCTCTAGCGTTGCCTGTGGCACTCATGGAAGGCCCAGAGGCTGCCATGATTTATACAGAAGAATCTGCTTGTCTTTCCATCAGGATTGTTTGCTCATGCTGTGGCCACTCATGAGGGGACATAGCTGGCAGAAAAGGCAAATGCTCGTCCATGAATGCCCTGCTGTGCTAGGGAGGCATCCAGGCTCCTAATCATCAGCTGTTTTGCACTGTGCCCATGCTCACCCATAACTGCTGGGTCAGGGGTTGCAGGAGTGCACTCACCAATGGCGTCCTCACTCATGAGGGAGAACGTCATGCATATATACCCACATCATTTGGAATGCCAAATTCTAAACAGTTCCTTTGCACATGCACACTCAGCTGACAGAGAAGATAAATATAAGCAAGCCTGACACAGGATTACTAACCCGACAGACGTGGTGATGTGACCAGAGAAAATGGTCCCAGCCAGTTAGTAGATATCCTAGACTGGTTAAAAGTTTCTAAAAAGTCAGAGTCTGCAGATTAATTAGTCAAAGGATAAGAGATGGGAGCTCTTGCACTGGAATTGGATGAAATATCTGTAACAAAGTCCATGAGCCCATGTGACTGCTGCAGCCTGATCAGATGCACAAATTAACTGAAGATAATGGAAGCTGTGGGGGCTTAGATGGAGGGTTGAAATTTGATTGTAGGTCACATGTACATTTAGCAACCTATCAGGTGGACATAACCCTATCTGTGAGGAAGGTGGCGTGCCATGGAAATACGCACAGCACAGTTTTAGAGGGGCCATCCTAAACGTTAAAGGCCACAAGATGTCAATCTCCATGCAGTTCTGGCATCCTGTCCCCTAACCATGACATGAAACAGCTGATCCCCCGCTGCACAGCAAGAGTACAGGAGGATCGGAGTCCTTAAAAGTGTGAGAAGAAAGGGAGAATTGCAAAATAAATAAATCAAAGTCTCAATCCCTTTTTCAAGAAAATAAAAATCTGCAGGTTAAGCAACTTAAAGTAAGTCAAACCAACCAATGGCACAGACAGGATAACATTTTTGGGGGCGATATTAAAAAGACCCTATTTTCATTGCCTCCCCACTGAAATAGAATACATTTCCTCCAATACATTTTTAAATATTTTCTGAAATTTGAAGGGGCTCGGGCACCCTGTGCCCCTCCACGTGCACCTATGAAACCATCAAACAAATATATGTAGTACAGTGCAATGAGTGCTGCTATACCCGCTGTGCAGCTTTTGATTTCAATTTTCTTAAAAAAAAAATTACTTTACTGACCTTCGCAGACCTGGTACTTTACAATCCTGGTTTTCTTTCCACAGCAGACATCTGAAAAGGATATGGAACAACACTGCCACCTTGTGGTAAACATACAGTAATTTTGGAAGCAGCTGAACAAAGATTCTTCCCCTAGGGACTGGGAGTTGTATGCAACTAAAATTTATCTGAGTCTATGCATTTTGTAAACAATAATTGTGGCAGTCTTGGGGTTCCAGATGGGAGTAGCACCTATGTGTGCACACGATGTACTCAGCTAATGAGACAGGTTTGAAGGAAAAATTATCCAACTCCTTTGGACGTCTGCTTGGTTTCTGGAAGGCATCCCCACAAGAGGCTTCCCTAATCTCCTCTACTCTGTCAGGGTTCATTTACCTACTTTCAATGCAAGTTACTGGCTGGACTGGAGGCAGTTCATATGGCAAGCTGGGAGTTGGCAAATTAAAAAAGATGCTGGATGGTCACAAGTTACCAGTGGTCCACTACCATGGGAAGTTCTGTGAATGCACCCCTGAGATGCCTTACATAAGATTATAGTATATGGTTAGGGCTTGTTCTACATAGGAAACGGAGGCTTTCAAATTCTTATTGTGGGGCAGTTCAAAGTCAAACAAATTGTTGTACTATCGTTCTGACATCACATCGATAGTACAACACCGTTTTTTGCCTTGACTTCCACCTGATTAGCTCACTCAACAATGCTCTGACGATAAAAATATTGGCAACATGGTGGCACAATTAAGCAAGCGCAGGATGGGGTGAAGCCGAACCGAGTTGGACTGGGGAGAACCAGGAGTGAGCCAGAGCAGAAGCAGCATGAGATAACCAAGGTAACCATCAGCTGAAAAAGAAAACCGCAAGAAGGACACAAGTCAGGAACCATATACTATATAAAACAGTGGATGGTTAACCATCCACAACTAAGGCTGTGTTTCCTTGATCCTGTCAATCCTATTGGGCGACATATCGAATAGTAGATGGGTGACCATCCACAACAAGGCTGTGTTTCCATCGAGGTTGTTGATGACATCATGGAGACCTCTCGAGCAAACGGATGGTCACCCATCCACTATTATATATGTTGCCCAGGAGGAACAGCAGGATCAAGCAAACAACTTTAAAACAGCGAGCAACAAAATTAGGTAGAATGATACTTCTGTACTAACAACGCTAATCGGCGGCAACACAAACTCAACCCAGAGCTGTGAGGCCTTTCATGATAGACGATCCCCATTAAGGTCTGCCACATTTACAGTGTATGCCTGGGACCAAGGGCAGGCAGTGGCTCAGGAAAGCAATAAAATTAAGAATAAAGTCAGGATCCACGTGATAAAAAGGAACACAAAAATTGTATTTATTTATTTATTTAGTTTTTGTTAACCGGGTAGGTGCACTAGCATAAAATGACTATTTTAAGGCACGACCCGGGAGAGTACAACAAAAGGAGAACAGTTGAACAACAGCAACATGGGTACAATAATACAAATAGAGTAACAGTACAGCAGTGCTACAAAAATACAATGGGTAGAAACAACAACAAATAATGGCAAGCATTATACAGATAATGGCAGCAAGATATATAATAAGTGCAGAAACCATGGACCAGACCTGTGGAGTGAAAGGGTTATTAAGATAGTAAGGTTATATAGAGAGAAATGTGAGGAATGTTCAAACATAACAAGAAAGACTGACAGAAGGAAGGTCAGGGGTGGTAATTGGCAAAACAACAGTGGATGGTCATCAACAAGGTTCAAGAAGGAAGAGAGCTAGTAGTCAAGAAGTTATTTACAAAGAGAAGGAAAAATATGGGAAGGGGAAGAAAAGACAGTCTTGGAGCTGGATTAGAGCAGGGGTGACATTACTGGTAAGTCTCAGGAGCTTCAGGTTGGGTCAAAGCATGTACAAGCATCAGCTAAGGATAGATAACGACGATATTCACTTTTAAATCCAAAGTGAGATTGAGACAGCTGGAGGTTGAGTGGAAGAGCATTCCATAGCCTGGGAGCAGAGAATTGGAAGGCCCCTGTGCCTTTAGTCGTCCGACATCTCGGAACATAGAGCAAGGATTTGTCAGCTGATCGCAGGCCATGGGATGATAGTTGAGGAACCAGCAATGTCCCATTTTAGTAGGGAGGTTTTATGGGCAGAGGTAAGAATAGAGGCACCATAAGTAAGGGTTGGGAGCAGAATACCTCGGGCAATTGCTAATTTGGCCGAGGGTGTAAGCATATAGCTCGTTTTGTAAGCTGCTCCTAGTTTTGAGTTTATAGCTTTGCATGAGGACTGAATGTGAAGATTAAAATCCAGGGACTGGTCCAGGAGGATCCCAAGGTACTTGAAGGAAGTAACATTTTCAAGTGGAAATCCTCCTGGGTGAAGAACCTCCAGCAAACTAGAACAGGTCTTAATCTTTGGTGCAGAACCTAGGAGCATGGCTTTCATTTTCTTTTCATTTAGTACAAGCTTACGGTCTAGTAGCCAGTCTAAGACCTTATTGAAGTCTGAAGTGAGTGATGTGTTTATGCAGGCAATACTAGAAGAACTAGTGTAGATGATCAGGTCATCAGCGTAGAGAATAGCTGAGCAGGATTCCCAAGACCTCAGCTGCATTGTTGATAAAAATTGAGAACAGAAGGGGCCCAAGGATAGAGCCCTGGGGGACACCAAGGTTGATAATAGATATGTTGGACAGGGAGGAGTTAAATTTGACAGCTTGCAACCTGTTTGACAGGTAGCTGCAGAACCAGTCCACAACAGGGGTAGAGAAATGGAATTTATGGAGAGTGGAGAGTGGAGAGAAGCAGGGGGATGGTCAACAAGGTCGAAAGCCTTAGTGAGGTCAATGAAGATGGCACCTGTGAGTTTTCCAGGGTCCATGTTGGACAGAATATCGGTAGTTAGTTGAAGAAGAGCCGTGGTGGTACTATGACTTTTTCTGAAACCATGCTGAGTGTCTGAGAGGAGATTGTAGCGTGTAAGGTAGTCAATGGTCTGTGATGCAACTATTTTCTCTAGGATCTTGTTAAGGACAGACAGAATTGCTATAGGTCTGTAATTGGCCATGTGCTTTGGGTCACCTTTTTTAAAGACAGGCGTTACTCTTGCAGATTTCCATAGGTCTGGCACAGTACTATGGATAAGGGATAAAGTGTAGATTCTGGCAATCGGAGAGGCAATGAGTGGAGCAGTCAGCTTAAGAAGACGAGGTTCCAGTGAGTCAGAACCAGAGCTGGTATTGGCAGATATGGATCTCAGTAATTTCAGAACTTCAGCTCTTGATACAGCCTTGAAATAGAATGGTGGAACTGGAGGAGCATCATACGATAGGGCAGTATGGTCGTCTGATGGTAGTGTGGTAGGTAGATTGGAGTGCGATCCACTAGGTTGTAAAGCCAAGGTATAGTATGAAAGATCAGAGAAAAGATTGTTAAAACTGTTTGAGATGGTCCTAGGGTCATTACAATGTGCCCCATTTATGATCATTTCATCAGGAGTGACCGACTGCAAGGTACCGAGAAATGTTTTGACATGGGCCCAAAATTTCCTCGGGTCGCAGGCTGAGCTTTGTAGAAGGTCCTTGCAGTATTTGCTTTTAGCAACTCTAACTTGTCTCTTACATCTGTTCCTTAGTTCACGATAGACAATAAGACCTGGCTGTAGGCCAGTTTGTTTGTAGCGAATCCAAAACTTGTCCCTCTGGCGCAGATTAGCAAGGAGGTCTTTATGCAGCCACCTCGTCTGTTTTCCTCTGACCCTCCTAGTAGTCTTGGGGGCATGTTTACATTGAATGGTAAGAAATTCATTTATGAATATCTGTAGAGCAACCTCCACATCCTTTGTTTGATAGATACCTGCCCAGTCGATATTGGAGATATCATACAGAAAGGCATCCTGGTCAATATGAGCTAGATTTGTAAACGTGATTAGTCTTGATGGAGGAGATGGAGGTGCAACCATAGATAGGATACAAAAATAAAAAGCATCAATGGGTTTTCTACTTGAAATGAAACTGCAGTCATGATACAGTCTATTGCCAGTTTCATTCTGGGCAAGAGATCAATTGACACGATGGTATTCATGCACTGCTGTGCACAAACTTTTTAAGAAAGAAATGTGGGCTGCTATAGTTCAAAATTATAGTAAAACATTGTTAAGCAGAAAGTGCTACTGTTATGAAATCAAATGATTTGATGCAGAGAGCAGAGTTTCAACAAACCCATCTTTCCATTAGAATGTGGGGTCCAAGATTACTGAGACGTCTGCAGGAGGTAAGGATTTACATTGCTAAACTAAATGAACATAAATGGGCACAGTAATACATTTTTAACTGATACAGCTATTGTTAGAAAATGAATTATGTGAGTCAGAGTTCAGGGTGTCAAAAAACTAATTTTCGTTAGGATGCAGGGCTTGAGATTACTGACGCAGAAGGCAACTACAGGAGGGAGGGAGGGAAATGCCTCTCTAAACAAATTAAACATAAATGGAAATATTCACTTAAATAGTGTACCAAGTACAGTACAACAAAATAAAATTAAATCTAGCAATACATATGTAACCCCTAGATGGCGCTATCCCAGGGGCTACTACCCCTGCCTGATTTGCCACTAACAGGTTGAGGGGCCTGGATCCAATGGCGGGTGCCTCCACCCAGAGGTCAGGGTTTGCAATAGTTAAACTTACTTGGTCACAGCCCTCTGGGACACTGCAACCCCCCTTTCTTCCCACTAGTGGCCCACACAATATATCAAATTACCTTCACAGTATACACTTACCCCAGGGTTGGTTCAGGCACTGGGACCTCCTGTAAAATAAGATACAGTGCAACAATCACAGTACAATACTTTAACATAGACAAATACCTCAGGCAGTATAACTTTGCTGAAACAAGCAGCTCTGATTTATTTAGGGGAATATAACAAGGACAGGGAAATCAGGTTAATTAGCTTATCACTTTACTCATCTACCTATGGCTCTGTGCAGGCCTATCCCTACAGTTACTGTCCCTGGGTACCCAAGCCCTAGTGGCTAGTCCAAACCATGGCAGCTGGTAGGGGCCCTTTCCCACAGAGTAAAGAAAAATTAGTTTAAACAGTCAGCAGTACAGTGATTCCATTTGGACTCAATGTGGCAATTCAACAGGAAGCGACCTGAATTAGTACTCACGACCTCCAAACAAGATAGGGTCCTTCAATGTCAGCAGGGCTACTCTTGAGCTCCACGAGACTCCTCACACATTTATGTAGCAAACTGCTACAGGCAAAAGTCCTTTAATGGCAGCAGGATTCACTTGAGCTAACCAAGCCTCTCACACATTTATATGGTGAACAGTAACAGGCAAAAGTCCTTTAATGGCAGCAGGATTCACTTGAGGTACACAAGCCTCTTCACACATTTATATGGTAAAACAGAAAGTACTATACCAGGCAGGCTGCTTCTCTATCCCGATCGCAATTACTGCACAATACCGGGATAACACACAGCAGATTCAGTTCCTGACAGACCGAGTGCAATTCAGCAATTTCTCCAGTCTTCTACAGGGTGAGCCGGTTTCTACTCTTCAGATATCCTTTGATTCTCTTCACAGGACAGATTCAGTCTAACAAGCAGTTACACAAGCTGCAGACCGGAACTCTGGGCCTTACACACGCTTCCGACTAAAACTGCACACTAAAAGCACAGGACTCCTTCCTTCTTCACTGCCAGAGCTCAACTGAAACTCCAACAGACAAAACCGGGCACTTCCTTTGAGTTCCTCCCAGTTCTTGACTGGATTGGCTGTCACTCACAATAGACTGCTCCTGTTGGTCCAAAAGGTGCGAAGTCTAAACTACATCTCCCAGTCACTGCCCATACAATCCTCTTGTGGCTGGCTCAGATTATGAGTTCAAGTTCTGATTCGTCCAGGCACCATTTAGAGCTAGCTTACCCCACACTGATTGGTCCAGTTCAGCAGTTCAAAACCAGAATGGGGAACTAGGCAGACACAGTTCTGACTGCAAAGAGAGCAGGTTAGACAAACTGTAATTTCATTATTACTCTAAATGATTTCTGGCAAACAGTTACATCTTTCAGATAGGTTCCTTGCACTCCTAGTGACTGCAAAATGGAGTGAATTGCAGCAGCTCAAGAGGTACTCAAACAGAGAAGCACACAGTCCCCATACAAACTAATTATGTCTGCAAGCAGACAGCTCTTAAAGAGACAGTACCAGAGGTTCTAAAACACTCACTGATAAATGGCTTAGCCAAACACCATTCAGGCTTGGAGCATTCAAGCAAGCTCCTGGAAGTCTTTTGGGAACCCCATTTTGCAGGGGTTACACCTTCCTGGCCTGGGAAAGCTTGACGTCTCGCGTCAAGCAAGTACCATAAGTTTTAACTGCAACCATATACATTTGCATTAGGCTCACATGTAATCATCAGTCAATATATCATTTTACCAAGAACACATTTCTGAAACATTGCAGTCGTCCTCTTTACACAGTATTACACACATTGTACCATAACTCAAGTTATTACCTCTTGTACATGAAACCTGAAGAGAGGCCCTTCCTATCAGTTACCTTGGGGCTGGGACGGGGCAAGGGCACCATACTTAGAGGGCAACACAAGTAACTTAGAGTTAGCACTGACGCTCAGTTTGGGCAATGAGCTCGGGACACATACACTCCTTTATGGACAACATTGAGAGGCAAATCCACAGGCCTCCCAAGGAATCATAACTGAGGTGCACCACAGGCTTTACAGCTCGACCAGTCTTTCTAGGGGGAACTGTTACAGTCTCTGCACTCTGAGCCTCATTTTCAGCATTGTCCTCACTTGTCAGGGAGTCTCCATGGGGTAGAGGCTAGAACTTGGGGCACTTTCAGCTCCAGGAGTTACAGTTTCTGAGTCCACAACATTTGGCTCACATGGAGAGCTTTGGACACTGGCAGTGGACTGTCAGGGCACTCAAAATACTCTTCTTCTTGTGGTGTATCACCAGTCTGCCCCAATCCATCATTTCTCCCTGAAAGCTCAAACAGTTCAACCATGCACAATGATTCCATTTCATCTGATCTGATGCTTTGCACTTCACTTTCTGGGAGGCATTGGCTCAGGGACAAGCTGGGGCTTAGACAGTCCAGAAGGCCCAGCTTCATCTCCAGTATTGACTAGGGATTGCCCGAAACAATTGACTCAGTTCAAGAAGGATAGTATTCAACGTCACTCTCACTTTCTTCCGATATGGACTGACAGTCATGCTCAACTGGGACTTGTGGAGGGAACACTTTAACTTTGCTTCTGTAGGTGCAGACTTTCTTGATCTTTTCTTAGCAGCAGCTCTAGTCACTGGTCCAGAGGGGCATCTTCTGGGGCTCAGACTCAATCAAGATTTGTCCAATGGGCAGTAAATGATTTCTATGCATTGTTTTACATCTTTGAATTATTCTCAGGCCTTACTTTGTACACTGGCAGATCATCTAATTTGCCCACTACAATGTGAGGGAGATGGTGCCATCTGTCAGCAATCTTGTGTTTGCCATGCAGTCCCAGATTTCTTAGCACGATCTCCCTCCTGGAGTTCCTGTGCTTTCACCTTTTATCATACCTTTCTTTGTTGGCAGATTTCTTTGGCAGCCATGGTTTGAGCCAGTTAGTACGCATGAGTCAGCTGGGCCTTTAACTTTGCACATACTGTAAATAGTTGTCAGCTTGAACCCCATCAGGAGAGACCCCAAAACACACATCTACGGTAGTCGAGCTTCTCTTCCAAACATCAGGCGGTAGGGGGAGAACCCAGTGGCATCACTTTTGGTGCAGTTATAAGCATGTACCAGGGTGCTAATTTGTTGGCTCCATCTATGCTTGTCCTTTGGGTGCAGGGTGCCTAGCATATCTAGCAAAGTGCCGTTGAAACGTTCAGGCTGAGGGTTCCCCTGGGGGTGGTAAGGAGTGGTTCTGGACTTTCGCACTCCCCACAGAGAAAGCATCTCTTTGATCAGACGACTCTCAAAGTCTCTCCCTTGATCAGAATGGATTCTTTGTGGAGCCCCATAGTGAACAAAAGTTTTACAAGTACTTTGGCCACAGTGGATGCTTTCTGGTCTTTGGTGAAAGCTTGGGCATATCTCGTGAAATGGTCAGTGACCACCAGCACATTACTGATATTTCTTTGATCTGACTCCAAACTCAGAAAATCAATACAGACCAGCTCCATGGGTGCACTGGTGGTGATGTTAACAAGAGGCAGCCCTCTGGGAGACAAAGCTTTCCTCTGTAAGCAGCGACTACAAGTTCGAATGTGTTGCTCACATCAGCCCCATCTTAGGCCAATAGAATCTGGATCTCACCAAGTCAAGTGTTCTGTCTATACCAAGGTGCCCCATGTGGTTGTGCAAGGACATCAGTACTGAGTCTCGAAGGCAGTGGGCAGCACTAGTTGTTGTTTGTCTACTTGTCCCCTCTGTCTACTGTTTCTCTGTATAACAGTTTATTGATCAGTTTCAACTTAGGACCTTCTTTATATAATAGTGCAGTTCTCAAATCCGTGGAGTGTAATTTGGACACATCTTTTCCTGCATAGAGGGCTTCTAAAGCTGCTTTGATCATGGGATCGGGATTGAGCCCATGAATACTGTCATTGTCCAGCTGAGGCAGTGCACCAATGTCTATTGCAGAAAAGTGGCAATAAGCAACAGGTATGCAATTCTCAGAGGGTCCCAAGCAATACACCATGCAGTCCACTGCGTCCGTGGACATTTGTTCCTCCCTGTCAAACTTCCAGCAGGTGCCCGAATGTCAGGTTCTGCCAATCGGACCCAATCATTCTGGGGAACAGGCCTCGGAGAGAGCATCAGCATCTATGTGGTTCAGACCTGCTCGGTATTGAGAGCATAGTCATATGTAGATAATGCAGAAAGCCACCTATGGCCAGTGGCATCCAACTTAGCTGAGGTCTGCACATAGGTCAAAGGATTATTGTCAGTTTTACTAGTATTTTAGCCCCATACAAGTACTCATGGAATTGGTCAACAATAGCCCACTTCAAAGCTAGGAACTCTAACTTATGTACAGGATAGTTCTTTTCGGATGGGGTCAGGCTTCTACTGGCAAAGGCCACTGGTCTCAGGCCATTCTCGTGCTCTTATGTTATTCATTACAGCCCAACCCTTGCAAGCTAGCATCCAGTGTGCAGGACGTAAGGTTTTCTTGGATCGGCATAGGCCAGCACTGGAGCATGGGTAAGATGATATATGATCTCATGAAAAGCAGTCTCACAATCAGGAGTCCAGCGGGCCCCAAATACTTCACTCGGATGAAAATACACTCTTTCAGTCTTGAGGGATGCTGACTTTTGGTATTTATTGTGGGTTGGGGGATACCCTTGAGTAAGGTTAAGTAAAGGGCGGATCACTCTTGAATAGTCCTTGATGAAACATCAACAATAACCACAGAATCCCAGGAATCTTTGCAGTTCTTTTAGATTTTTGGGCTGTGGCCAGGTGGTCAAGGCCTCAACTTTACTTGGGTCGGTCTCTATTCCCTCGGTGGATACTATGTGTCCCACATACTTTACTGATGTTTGAAGAATTGACACTTATCAATGGACAGTTTAAGGCCAAAGTCCTCCAGTCGGTCCAATACCTTAAATAATCTGCTCTCATGTTCCTCCAGTGAGCTGCCAAACACAATAACATCATCTAGGTATACCAGGCACTCTAGTAAGTTCATGTCCCCCACTGCGCTCCATCAATGCGTTGAAAAGTGGCTGGGGCACCGAAATCCTTAGAGGCATCCTCATGAATTCATAGAAGCCAAGCGGACAGATAAAGGCTGTCTTCTCACGTCCTCTGGGGCCATCGGGATCTGGTAGTACCCATCTGCGGAGATCCAGCACAGAGAACCACTTGCTCCCGTTTAGGGCAGTCCAAAGCATCCTGAATCTGGGGCATTGTGTACTGATCGAGGATAGTCCGCGGTTTAAGGTGCGATAATCCACACATCCTTACTGTTCCATTCTTTTCCTCACTACCACAATGGGGAAGCATAGGGCTTGGATTCTTGTATTACACCAGCAGCTAACATCTCTTGCAGATGCCGCTCTCACATCATCTATGTCAGCAGGTGCCAGGCCGAGACCTCTCACAAAATGGTCTTTCGTCATGCAGCCGGATATTGTGCTCAGCTCCTTGCACGCATCCTACATCCCATTCCTTTAAAGAAAACACCTGGTCTCTCTGGGCAAGCTTCTCACTGATCCTCACTTTCCATTCAGCTGGCAGCAGGGAGTCGCCGAAATCAAACAAGTCAGGCGTTACTCTGTCATTCTTCCTTGAACTCTTGCTGCTGGGTAGCACTGCAGTGTCTGCACAATGTACATTAGCCAGGATGCAACCTCTATTTACTCGAATGTCTCTTTCAGACACATTATGAACTTGGACCATTACCCTTCTGGCATAAGCATGGGCTCTAGCGGGCAAAATACTAGGCTTGACCAGCAGTCCCTCTGGCAATTTTCCATCACCTGGTGCATCCAACATTAATATTTCATTCTTAACATCCTTTCTGATACGGACCTCTCCCTGTAAGGTACACTGGGCATTTGGCGCCAGGATCAGAGACTCAGGATCCTTCTTCCATACAATTCCGACCGGTTCCTCTGGTTCTATTTTTTCAGCATCTCTCTGTGCCTCATAGGCCTTCTTAATTAAAGCCGGAACTCTTAAAGCTCTACTAGTCTTTGACCCCTGTTTTCATAACACAACTGTGCCAGCCTTCCAGAACATATGAGCATTTGCTCCAATCAACAAAGGACACCATCATACACAGTCCAGTGGGGACACACTAAGGCTAGGGTCTCTACTTGTTCGGCCACTCCAGCCACGGAGGTGGGAAAGACAGCCAAATCGGATGTACCCAGAATAAGGGTAGGCCTTCTCACTTAACCCCCATACATGCAGTCCTTCTAATGGTTGTAAGGGTATCGCTCTGACAAATGCTTCTGATACCAATCTTGGAACATAATTGTCACTTAGGGCCACTGTCTAATACAGCTCTTGTGACACTCCATTCACCTTTACAGTGGTCTCCATGGAGGGACCCACTATTCTGGACCAGTCTGGAGAGGCGGTAGTGGTGGCCTGGGCAACTGACCTTGCCACAAAAAGTTGTGAGTTAGCATTTTTGGTGCCCTCACTGGGATCATTTTGTGCACCTCTTAACCACTGATTTGTTCTCCAAAGCTCTCCTTGTAGCCTATATGCAACTTTGTCAGTGTCTTTTGGGGACCAGCATCCCATCTTCATGTGCCCATCCTTCCCGCAATTATAGCAAAACATACTTTCTGGAGTTTGAGCTGGCCGAGGCGCCACACTGGGAGCCAGGGCGGGGGTACTACTAACTGGAAACCTTGGTGCCATCTCTGTTCTGCGGTGATAAGCATTTGGAGACATCTCGTCAGTTTCTCCACTTCCATGGTCAAGGAGTTGAGTTTGGAGCTGTTATCAGCAGGAGATACATGGTGGGTACCCCCACCCCCATAGATGCAGTCGGATATAGGTCAGGCCCGCATTCTTGCAGTGGCCTTCATAAAGGGACCGTTTTGAATTCCCGGATCTCTCTCAACAGTTAAGCCCCATTGTGACATATCTTTTCCTTGTCAGAGCACTCATTGACTGTCAACCTCTGCCCTGAACTTCACTTGATGGGTCACCCTCAGTCACTTTCAGGTCGTAGCCACAGCTGTTGGTGCAGGTCCCTCCCGAAGTCGCCTTTTCTCAACTCCTCAGAATTTTCTCATTAACTCATCATAGGAGGTGGGATTCAGTCGATTTGCCAGGCGTAACTGAAGCAACAGCAGTTCTGAGAAGGCAGACTTAAGGATTCTGTCAGTCTGGTTGGTCCAGTTCAATAGCTGGCAAACTACCCTTTCTGAGTCATTCTTGCAACAATTTTCCAGCCGAGATACATACACAGACAACAACTCCCTTGGTACTGTTGTGCATTTCTTACTCTCCACCATAGGTCCTCATCAGAATCTGGGCTCCCATACACATTCTCAAGGCCTCAAGATAGGCCTGTGCAGTCGCTTCAGGTTACTGGCCCGTTTGTACGGATGGTAGCCAGGGCAGGACCTCGGAGGCTCTCACTAACCCTCTTCTTTCGCTGCTTCCAGGCATTGCCATTCTAGCACTTGGGAGGCAACATAGTCTATCCAGGTCTCCCAGTCATCCTCCCCTTGGGGGTGGGAGGTGCCAGAGAAGATCCTCAACCTGGTGAGTGGTGACTAATGGCAGGTGCAGGAATAGGAGTCTGCATTGGTTCAGCCACCATTATGGGCACTGGGCAGGGAGGGGTGTAGGGAGAACACCCCAGGTGGCAAGAATAGTTTCTTCAAGTCCTCCACAGTTTTCCCTTCTCCCAGCAACCACTTAGCAAATTTCTCCTCAAAAGTTTCAGATAGTGGTGGGGGCTCATTCCCCACCGGGTCTTTACTGTCCTTAGTTATCACTCTCCAAGCAGTGAGGGCTCCCTCTGGGGTAATGGTCTGTGGCACTTTGGAGCTATCTATGGGATCCTTAAACTCTACTAGGGCCAGAAAAGTGTGGGTGAGCAGATTAGCATGCCGACCCACCACCACAGGGTTTGTAAACCTTCCACCTTGGAAAGTACTCCCTCTACAATGTCGTATTGATACCAAGGGATGTCCAGTATAAGCATAGCATTTGGGGTCGATCTCCTCCCAGTACACCACTCCACCAGCGGTGCACAGCCACTTCTGTCGGGGTACCCATTTTTTCTTAACAGTGGTTCGTAAATATGGCCACTAGAGGACACACAATCCCAGCGGTGAGCCTCAAGATGTAACCCTAGATGGCGCTATCCCAGGGCTACTACCCTGCCTGATTTGCCACTAACAGGTTGAGGGGCCTGGATCCAATGGCAGGTGCCTCCACCCAGAGGTCAGGGTTTGCAATAGTTAAACTTACTTGGTCACAGCCTTCTGGGACACTGCAACCCCCTTTCTTCCCACTAGTGCCCACACAATATATCAGAATTACCTTCACAGTATACACTTACCCCCAGGGCTGGTTCAGGCACTGGGACCTCCTGTAAAATAAGATACAGTGCAACAATCACAGTACAATACTTTAACATAGACAAATACCTCAGGCAGTATAACTTTGCTGAAACAAGCAGCTCTGATTTATTTAGGGGAATATAACAAGGACAGGGGGAAATCAGGTTAATTAGCTTATCACTTTGCTCATCTACCTATGGCTCTGTGCAGAGCCTATCCCTACCAGTTACTGTCCCTGGGTACCCCAAGCCCTAGTGGCTAGTCAAACACGTGGCAGCTGGTAGGGGCCCTTCCCACAGAGAAAAGAAAAATTAGTTTAAACAGTCAGCAGTACAGTGATTCCATTTGGATTCAATGTGGCAATTCAACAGGGAGCGACCCTGAATTAGTACTCACGACCTCCAAACAAGATAGGGTCCTTCAATGTCAGCAGAGCTACTCTTGAGCTCCACGAGACTCCTCACACATTTATATGGCAAACTGCAACAAGCAAAAGTCCTTTAATGGTAGCAGGATTCACTTGAGGTACACAAGCCTCTTCACACATTTATATGGTAAAACAGAAAGTACTATACCAGGCAGGCTGCTTCTCTATCCCGATCACAATTACTGCACAATACCTGGGAGAACACACAGCAGATTCAGTTCCTGACAGACCGAGTGCAATTCAGCAATTTCTCCAGTCTTCTACAGGGTGAGCCTGGTTTCTACTCTTCAGATATCCTTTGATTCTCTTCACAGGACGGATTCAGTCCTAACAAGCAGTTACACAAGCTGCAGACCGGAACTCTGGGCCTTACACACGTTTCCCAACTAAAACTGCACACTGAAAAAGCACAGGGCTCCTTTCTTCTTCACTGCCAGAGCTCAACTGAAACTCCAACAGACAAAACCGGACACTTCCTTTGAGTTCCTCCCAGTGCTTGACTGGATTGGCTGTCACTCACAATAGACTGCTCCTGTTGGTCCAAAAAGGCGCAGAAGTCTAAACTACATCTCCCAGAGTCACTGTCCATACAATCCTCTTGTGGCTGGCTCAGATTATGAGCCCAAGTTCTGATTCGTCCAAAGCACCATTTTAGAGCTAGCTTACCCCACACTGATTGGTCCAGTTCAGCAGTTCAAAACCAGAATGGGGAACTAGGCAGACACAATTCTGACTGCAAAGAAAGCAGGTTAGACAAACTGTAATTTCATTATTACTCTAAATGATTTCTGGCAAATAGTTACATCTTTCAGATAGGTTCCCTTTGCACGCCTAGTGACTGCAAAAATGGAGTGAATTGGCAGCAGCTCGAGTGGTACTCAAACAGAGAAGCACACAGTCCCCCATACAAACTAATTATGTCTGCAAGCAGACAGCTCTTAAAGAGACAGTACCAGAGGTTCTAAAAACACTCACTGATAAATGGCTTAAACGCCAAACACCATTCAGGCTTGGAGCATTCAAACAAGCTCCTGGAAGTCTTTTGGGAACCCCCATTTGCAGGGGGGTTACACGTAAAAGGATTTACATTTATTTTTTAGTGGTAGTGGTTGGGGGGGGTTTCAATTTCAGACATGAAGTCCTGGACAAGGCATATCCTTTCAGAAGCTCTACCACTGTGTAACAGTTAAGAAAGACAGAGTCACAAACTACGTGAATATAGGCATTGTTTTCTCTGCCAGGGCACACTTAATAACTGGTTTATATATTCTTTAGCTATCTCGTTATTCTTTTTTTTTTTTAAACTTCAAGTTTATTTATTTGAACATTAAGGATGCTCCATCATACAGATTAATCCTTTGACACAGAGAAAACATTCTCATCATGCATTCCATTAGCATTGTTTACATACCTTTTTATCTATACATTACTGTAAGGTACCTTGTAGTCCAAGGTTGAATAAAGTCCATCTGTACTGCTTGGTACCTAGAGTGCATAGTGTCTATTATTTTCATTATTTCGTATTTAAGTGTCCAATGTAATATGTTGTATTACATTTGTGTCTGTCTTTGCTTTTTTCCCCCTTGTTACAGCCCCATATACAAAGAAAGAATCCAAAATGCTTAATACAGTACAACTTGAAAAAAACCTATAGAAGGACAACAGTGCAGCTACTGTGTTTTTATTTCCCATATTATTTATTTTTAATGGAGGACCTTGGATGGGGGCATGGTTTTTTCCCTCTCGGAGATTGCAAGGGGACTGCCTATCTTACTGAAAGAAGGCCTGTTGTGATAATACCGAGGTCTCCTCTAGGGTTTCAGTCAAGTGCATAAAAGGGAGCCAGGTCTGGTTAAACCTATCCCCCATCAGCCAGAGTTCCACTGTAATTCTTTCCACTCTAAAGATGCTTTTCAGTATTTTCACCTATTCCTCCAGGGAGGATGGTGTAGGGGTCAACCAATGTCTGATTATGGCTTTGCCTGCAGCTGCAAGCAAGAGCCCAGTGAAGGATTTCTGGGCCTTAGTTCATTTCTTCTTTGGGAATAATCCCAGAATCAAAATATCAAAATCTAAGTCTCCTTCTAAGCCAATCATTTCCTTGATATGACCCCCCACTGAGACCCAAAAGGGCTGTAATACTGGACATCCCCAAAAAATATGTGTGTGGTCCCCTCTGGCTCCACAGTTCCTCCAGCGCACATCCATGTTCCTTTCCTTATAATATTTTGTTATTGTAGGGGAGTTAAAAAAGTGGGTTACTATTTTCCACTGAAACTCCTTCCAACTATTAGAAGCTGAGGTTCTAAAGACCCCCTTCCAAACTCTCTGCCAGCTTTTATCATCTATTGTTACCCCCTTGTTCTCTTTCCCAGGCAATCTGGCAGTGTGGAGGAGGACATTCCTTTGACATCAAAAAATCTGCCTTCAATCTGGAAATTAGTTTGGTTTTCCCTGGTATGCCGGTCAATTCCCCAGTGACATGTTCCACTGGATGGGGGATCCCTCTGAACCTCAACCATATTGTTAGCATATTTCAGGAAGGATGCAATCTGAAGATATCTACAGAAATGCAAAGAGGGGAGTGAGAACTCCCTTTGTAACTCTTGAAAGGTTTTAACCAGGCCCTACCGGAGGAACTGAGCGAAGAATTGTAAACCATGCCTCCTCCAAGTAAAAAAAACATGGTCCATCCTTGGAGGGGGGTGAACTGGGCACAGCCCGAAATTTCCATTCAATTTGATAAAGAGCTACCTAGATTCAGTTCTTGTTTTATATCTCCCCATACCTTATAAGTTTGTTTAACCCAGGGATTTGTTATTTCCTTTCTTCTGAGGAGCTGTGGGGGTTCATAAAAATCTATTTGTGGGAAGAGACCTGGTATACTCTGTATCTCTTGTGGAACCCAGACACTGTTTCTATCATTCCTCAAGTAGGCCACCCATGGGCTCAACTGTGCTATTTGGTGGTATAGTTTTGGGTCAGGTAACCCCAACCCACCAGTTTCCTTTGTTCTCTGCAACCCCTCCCACCCTGTCCTCACCCTCCTGCCTTCCCATACAAAGTGATGCAGTGCCCTATTTATGTTTTTCCACTCCTTCCCCAGTATGCGTAATGGTAATGAGCTGAAAAGGAACAGGAAATGTGGGAGTATGTTCATTTTCACCCCCTCAATTCACCCTAATAATGATAGGGGTAGGAGTTCCCATCTTTTAAAATTTGCCAACACCTCATTAATCAGTTTCCCATTGTTATCCTGGTATAATCTCCTTAAGTCCAGTGGGATATTTATCCCTGAGAATCTAATTTAGGAAGTGACCCATTTAAATGGGATAATTTGAGTTAACTCTAGTGACCAGCTTCCACTGGCCATTATGACCTCTGTTTTATCTTCATTTATTCTGAACCCTGAAATCCTCCCATAGTCTGTAAGTAGTTGATACAAAATGGGGAATGTCCTTAGTGGGTCTTTCACATATAACATTGTGTCGTCCACATAGAGGGAGATCCTGTGCTCTTCTCCTCCTATTTTAATACCACTTAGTTCTTTGTGCGTCCTAACCAATTCTGCAAGGGTCTCCATATTGAAAGCAAATAGAATCGGTGAAAGGGGAAACCCCTACCTGGTACCTCTACAAATATCTAAAGGTTCGGAGAGTGTTCCATTTGCTTTGACTCTGGCTTTCGGTCTGTTGTAGATCCCCTCATCCAAGTTAAAAACTGTTTCCCAAACCCGAGTCTTTCCAAGACCTTCATCAGAAAGTCCCAACTTAGCCGATCAAAGGCTTTTTCTGCATCGATTACTGTTGCGATTTGCTGTTCCTGCCCTTTGCCCCCAGTATGTAATATATTTAGGCAGCGCCTAATATTATCTTGCAGGTGCCTGTGCATTACAGACCTGGCCTGGTCCGGGTGAACTAGCTCGGGAAGGACCTCAATCATCCTATTAGCAAGGATCTTTGTAAAAATCTTCGAGTCTACATTAAGGAGTGATATTGGCCTATATGACCCATACACATCCACTGGTTTACCCTCTTTCAGAATAACCATGATAAAGGCTTTTTCCACGATGAGGGAAACTCGCCCTCCTCCCTTCTCTGTTTAAAAATCCTAACTAAAAGCGGGGTTAAGGGTTCATTAAATTTTTGAAAAAACTCTGCATTAAAACCATCTGGACCTGGTGACTTACTTCCCTTCAGGCCCCTAATAGTCTGTGACACTTCCCCTGAAGTTATAGGGGCATCTTGCTTTTCTCTCCACTCTGTTGAGAGTTTTGGAAGGGCGACCCTATTCAAGAAATTTTCTATTAGTTGTGGATGGTAGGGGTGGGCGAAAGTGCAATTTTTCGCCCTGCAGAACTTCTGCGGAAATTGGGAAACTTTAGCGGAAGTTTCTGAACCTCCGCCTGTGGCAGAGTGGAAAATGTCTGCAAAGTTATGGGGGAAATTTCACCCGATATTAAAAAAAAAAACAAAAAAAACTGGTGGCTAGTGGCCCTTCCCCTCACTCACCCCGCAGGTACACGTTAAATCCCTGGTGGCTAGCGGTCCCTCCCCCCACTGGTTCACCTGCCCACCACCTGACTTAAAAAATAAGTAAATAAATCTGCTTCCCCGCCCGATAGTGCCCACAAAGCCCAAATGCCCTTATGCCCTGGTGGCTAGTGGTCCCTCCCCTACACCCCAAGCCCAAGTGTATAGTAAATTTATAGTATCCCCCATGTCTGTTCATACCGTAACCATAGTTGTAGTAAAAAAAAATTCTGTGGTGGTCTAGTGGTTTCCCTAATAGCCCTCCACCTCCCAATCCCTAGTCACATATAATTCCCTGAATCACTGGTGGTCTAGTGTCTCCCACCCCCCCACTCTAGCTGGAATCCAACCACCCTGCTCCCACCCCCTAAACCCTGGGTACATCCACCTCTCCTCCACAGCTGGCCCGCCCACTGACTGGGCTATTAATGAATGGCACGTTCCTGTACAAGAGCAGCTCATTCGTCTAAATTCGGTCAGTGTATTAAATGAAGGGAAGAGGAATGGCTCTGAAGTCTGCCAGGGGTTAAGGGGGGTGGGGCTGAATGAATGAAACTCAACAGAGGTGAAGTGATGAAGTGGCAGGCACTAGACCAGAGAATGTGACTGGAGGTGGAGTGGGAAGAGCTATTAGGAAACCACCACCAGAAATTTTTAACTGAGGTTTTATGGTATGGATGGATATGGGGGTACTATAAATTTATTATACATGGGCCTGAGGTAAAGGGAGGGACCACCTACCACCTGGATAAGGGCATTTGGACTGAGGGCACTGTCGGCGGGGCACTATTTATAACAATTTTATTTTTTAGTCGTTTGTCTGGCAGGTGAACTGGTGGGAGGGGGACCGCAAGCCACCAGGGATTTAACGAGTATCTGTGGGGCGGGTGGGGAGCGGAGGGGAGGGATCACTAGCCACCCGGGATCATTTTGAAATAATACTAAGACAGCATAGGAGGGCGAAATTTCCATGAAAGTTTGGAAATGGATTTCTGAACTTCCGCGGAAGCGAAAGTCTAACTTTCGCTTAACATAGAAACATAGACTTTGATGGCAGATAAGGACCGCTTGGCCCACCTAGTCTGCCCATTTCCCTACCTAGAGGATAAGCTGCAGATCCTAGTTAACCAACCGCCTATTTCTTCCTACCCCCCACAAAAATTGCCTTATGTCTGTCCCATGTATTCTTGAATTCTCCCATAGTTTTAGACCAGCTGGCGACATTTTTTTTCCGCACACTCCTAGTGGAGGGGCTTGTGAGCCATCTCTGTTGTCATATAGCCCGGCGTAATAATTCCAGAAGGCTCTTGCCACCTCCTTCGGTGTATATGTGTTACTTGCACCCCCCTCCCCCCCCCTGCAGTTTTAATGCATTTCACATATCTCTCCACTTGGGCCTTCTGCAAGCGAAATGCTAGCGGGCGCACTGCCCTATTCCCCTGCTCATAATATTTCTGGTTACTATACCAGAGATTCCCTTCAATTTGTTTAGCTAATAAGTTCTGTAGTTCTTTTCTAGTTGTGGCAATATCATCTTGTATACTGTTATTTTTATGATTTTTAGTTCCCAACTGTCTAAGGGATGTCTCTAGTTGTTTAAAATATTTCTTCTAGGGCTTCTTGCCTTTGCCTACGTGCCTTTTTAAGTGTGTTGTGTATGAAATTATTTCCCCACGTAATACTGCTTTCAGCCCATCCCAAAAACACTTGGAGTTTGGCCCCTCGCTCGCATTGTTTCTTTTGTAATCCTCAATAGTGTCTGTAATGCAGGATTTAAATTCTTCCTTCCCCAATAGTGAGGAATTCATCCTCCACATAGTCTGCCTGTTCCAATCCCCTATTCTTATCCTCAGGAGTACCGCCGAGTGATCTGAGACTGCTCTAGAACAAATGGTGCATTTTTCCATTTTGTGCAATTCTGTTCCGCTACACAGAGAATAGTCTATCCTAGAGTGTGAATCATTTTGTGAGAATAAAAAGTAAAGCCTTTCTCTGACCCATTCAGTTCCCTCCATACATCCAACAATGCTAATTCCTGCATTCCTCCTCTCACCGCCCTACATTTTCCTATTCATGGTGATTACTCTGGAACGACCATACCTCCCCCAAATCTGATATTTTATGGAATAGCTGTGTAAAAAACCCAGGGTCGTAGCTGTTCGGTGCATATATATTAATCAAATGGATTGGTTGTGAAGACATTGTCCCTGAGATAATCACTCCCCTACCCTCCGGTAGCTTTTCCTCTCAAGTAATTTCCAATGGTAAATCCCTACATAAGAGAATGGCAGTCCCCCCCCCTTGCCTGAGGGGTGGAAGGTGCTCAGAACCCTACCAACCCATGCCCATTGTAATTCTGCATGCTCAGTTTCATTAAGTTTTGTTTCTTGGAGGAAATAAATATCTGGTTTCAGCTGCTTTAAATAATGTAAAATTCTAGTATGTTTGATGGGTGAATTTATTCCCTGAACGTTCAGGGATATTACTGAAAAAGTACTCATTACATTCATGCCCCAGGCTTCCATTGAAACACACTCACCCATGTTCCCTCCATTTTCCCTTGCTTTAGGTCATGTCCCCCATCCATCCCCCTACCCTCCTCTCCAAGCCCCCTCAGGTGCATATGTCTCAGCCACAAAAAACTTGTCCTTCACTTTAACATCAACATTAACATAGGAGCCAGGTTTGTAACATTTTTGGTGGGGCCCATGGGTCAGGGGTCAAAGCCCTACCCCCTGGCCCTGGGGTCAGAGGTCAAAGCCCCCCCAGAGGAGTCTATGGGAGCAAGCCCCCTGTGCCGTAACATGGTCATCTGGGGGTTAAGTCATTGGCCTTAGGTATGAAAAAAAAATTGAATGCACTCATTAAAAGTCCAATCAACAATGGATGTCTGGTGCAACAGACAACAAACATATCAGAACAGTTATCGGTACTATAGCAGTCAAATGAAAACACAAAATACAGGGCTAAAACATCCTCTCCCATAAACTGAAAGAGCCAGTGGAGACAAAACAGGCAGACAGGCAAATCCTTATTTTTAAGTAGTCAGCAGTAACTTTTTAAAATTCCAGTTTTAAAGGGTCTGGAGGAACTATGCACATCTGCTGTGCTGGCCTGCAAATCAGTGAACTCTACTGCAGTGGGCCCCAACCCCAAATAAATGCTGTTGTATTCAGAAATGTGCGAGACTACCCATAACTGGCAAATGTGTGGATTATCGGACCGTCCCTGGAACTCTGCTATTAGCATAGCACTGAAGTTACGCTACTTTGGCCCAAAGCACAAATAAACTTGACAAAACCTCAGTTACGATACGCTGTACACCATGTCAGACTATCAGTTATTTTTTTATTCATTTGAGTAGAGGCTTCCCTCCCATGCTCCCATGTTAAAAAATAAATAAATAAAGGAACGGGTGGGGGTGGAGCAGAGCCCTCAAACTCACAGAAACAGACTAAACCTACATCAACAGCCAGTACGCAAAGAAAGTAGCCTAGTGCCGCCATGGTACAGCACAGCAAGCTTGCAACGAGAAGTACACTGTGTTCTCTGTAGCTTTGTGTTACACTAATAGCAGTGAACTGATAACCTATGCAATCCCCCCAACAACTTACAATATGCAGAACAGCTTCCTTCATCGTGCCTCTTAACACCTCAGGATTAAAATGTGCAGTGGCCTTTAAAATACGGAGCCAATGGCCAGAAATCCAGGTGGTACCACAGAGTAGTTTCATTCATTTGGTAATTCACCAGTATACAAAGTGAAAACTAGCACCATTTTTGTGATTGATGGCGATTGACAAAGTCAAACTGCCTAACTCGCTGGTCACTATAGTGATTGGCAACAGGACTGTCCAAGAAGAAATGTAGTTCGCCAAGACTCCTCCAGTGTGTGAAAGCTTTCAGTTCAACATCCCCAAGTCATACAGTTAATAGCACTGGTTCAGATGGACATACAAGAGGAGGGGGCTAGTTGGTACTGAGGCCGACCTGGAAACATACAGCTCAACCTTTTGTCACTGGAATAAGGAAGACAGAAACTTGCAATGAGGAATACTGACCACCGGAATGAGGGACACATCCTCAAAACAGAGACAGAAGCTCATAACACTTTAAACCACCGTTTTTACATGTAGCATGTTTATCTTTGAATTAGCATCATAAGAAGAATGAATGCATGATGTAAAGGAGAAATGTAATGAATCTGCAAGTCATTTTTTCAGAATATAAGCAGACTTTTAAAAATACTGGTTCACAGTCTGTTACTTTGTTTCACCTCTACCAGATGTTTAGTTATCCCAGCCATTGTGTGTCTCTCTGATTTACACACAGCAGGACAGGACCATTTTAGAAGTGTATGATGTGTATGAAAAATTATGTCCCTTGTTCTGCTCTTTCATTGTTTAAGCAGTGTATTTCAGTTCTACTACAGCACTCTGTGGCTAGAAGGGACATAAATCAACTACATCATACCGTTCCAAATGGCCACTTGCCACCAGAGTGTCAGTCAGAAATTACCACTATGGTTACTGACAAGCTTGAAAAAATAAAATAATAATAAAATTGGAATTAGTTATTAAAAACAGGTTCTACTAGGAAAATTACTTGCAGGTCCAATGGAGGTCTCCTTTAATGTCTCAATTTACAGCACATTCTCTGTGATATGGCAACACTTTTTGTATGACAGGCGGAAGAGGGTCAAGCAGTTTTGACAGGTAAAAGTAGGAATGCCACTTGTAATCAGGGACAGCTGAGAGGTATGCTTGGAATTTCACAGAGTCCAAGTGAGATGCCGGGTGTGGGTGCCAGGGCCCAAATGATCCTAGGAGCCTACCTGGAAAGGCAGTGGTGTCCACGGAGAGCACAGCACAGTCACATCAGCGTTCAGTTGGCATATTGGTACTACTGTATTACAATTTCTTCCCGAAACCCCTTTAAATTAGACAACAGAGGATTTAGGCACATCTTTTCATAGTTTTAAGGTGGCAGGTGCCCAACTGAGGGGACTTACAGTGTCTATAGTGCTGACATGAGCTCATGGCATCAGTGCCAGTGAGTTACAATAGGAGAGAGTGGGTGTGCGAAGCCACGTTTGAAAGTAAGACCCTCTGCCCCTCACCACACCCACCCACCCACCCACACCCCAGGTCAGCAACACCAAGTAACTGGTACTCCTCCACACGTCCGCCTCCACTAACAGACATGCCCAGCTCCCTGTTCAGCTAATCCTCGCCCCATCCCTTAGCTTTTTACCAGCAGCTGAGCAATCACACAAATGACCAGCTACCCCACCAGGTACCCTCCCCCCATGCCATGCACACACATTGCAAGCTTATTTTACATGACATGACCAGTGGTGAGCTACACACAACCACAGTCAGCACCTGAAAATACACACACACACACACACACACACACACACACACACACGTCCCTCCTCCACCCACTCGACTGCACCCACTGTGCAATATGACATTAATCACTAGCATCCCATTCGCTGTTGACACCCTTTCTGTTCTGGGTTCATTCAGAAATCTAGAAATGAAACACACTCAATCAATCAATCAAGCAAATCTTTATTTATTCAGGCGAGCATCATTGAGCAAGGCTCATTTACAAGATGGACCTGATAAGGTCAAGGTTCAGCAGTTGATACACAACAGATACATCAATACACTTATATATACAGTTATACATACAGGAAAAAAAAACACTTATAAACACAGTGATGCACAGTAAGATTCGCATGATAATGTGGGTTATAGGAAAGTTATACTAATAAATACAATATATACATATCCCAGTTGAGGAGCCATGGCATACGCACAGCATAATGTAATACTAGGATGGTGGGAGGCATTACTGAGGTGCCATAAGAAGGGGTGGCTGCCTGGGAGGGAGAACTGAAGAACAAAAATTATGCCATATATGGTGGATTTCTGAGAGGGGGGAATGTGAAATGACAAGACTAGCTCTAGTGGTAGCAGTTGTATTTATCTGTGAAGAAATCTGTGCAACGCTGTTTAAAGGATGTTATAGGTATAAGATTGGACAGCTTTAGGGATTTTTGTAGGGTATTCCATGCCATAGCTAGAGAATAGCTGATTGCCGCCCTCCCTAGCCGGGTGTTGAATTTAGGCATTTTGAACAGGATGATGTTGTTGCTTCTTAGGGCATAGGAACTAGGAATGGACTGAGTGAAGCAGTCCAGAATATAATTTGGAAGTTTTTTTGACAATGCTCTGTAGGTCCATAATGCTGCATTTCTGTTCATTCTGAGATGTAGGGAAACCCATCCAACTGCAGCATAGAGAGAGCAATGATGAGTGTTAGATAGCAGATCTGTTATGAATCTTATTGCTCTATGGTACAGGGTATCCAGCTTGTGTAGGTAGGAGATGGGGCAGTGACTATAAAGGAAGTCTGCATAGTCAACAACTGAGAGAAAAGTGGCCTGGACTAACCTCATCTTTGAGTCCCTGGTTAGGAAGGGTTTTAATCTATAGAATAGGCCAAGCCTTTGGCGAAGCTTTTTTAGCAGTTCTTCTATATGATGTGTGAAGTTGAGTCTACTGTCAATCCACACACCTAGATATTTGAATTTTTCTACATACTCCAGATTTTCTCCAAGGATAGTGCATAGCTGGGGGAGAATGATTGGTGAGGAGGTGCTGGTGGAGCTTTGATTGGAGAACAGCATTGCTTTAGTTTTCTTTGTGTTTTAAAAGCTTTTTCTCAAGTAGCTGATATCATGAGCAAGGAGAATTCTGTTTGTAAAATTTCATGGGCAACTGCAGATGATGGGTTGCTGACATACAAAACAGTGTCATCAGCAAAGAGGTGTACAGAGGCTTTGGTGAGGTTTGAGTCAATATTATTTATGTAGATGGCAAAAAGGATAGGACCCAGGATAGAACCTTGTGGGACTCCTTTTAGCAGTGTTTTTAATGGGGATAGATCATCTTCAGCTTTTACCTGCTGTGACCTGCCGGTGAGATAACACCTGAACCACTTAAGGGAGGGTGGATCTAGGCAAATGGAATACAAGGATGATAGTAGTAGCTCGTGGTCCACAGTGTCGAATGCCTTGCTTAGGTCAAGAAATACTGCACAGACATTATTCTTTTTTATCTAGTTCAGTTTGCCAGTCATTTGTGACTTTGGCCAGTGCAGTGATAGTGCTATGCCTGGCCCTGAATCCAGATTTAGCTGGATTCAAGAGGTTAGCATCATCAAGATATTCTCTTAACTGGATACTCACTAATTTCTCTAGCATCTTGGATAGCACTGGTAGAATGGAAATGGGCCTGTAGTTATTAAGGTCCATAGGGTCCCCTGATTTTAGAAGGGGAACCACTTGGGCTGTCTTCCACATTGTGGGAATAGAACCAGAGATTAGAGATAGGTTAAAGAGATTTGTTAGGGGAACTGCAAGTACATGAGATGCAATCTTTAGAAAGTAGGGGTCAAGAGAGTCTGCCCCTGTGCTTTTTTTTTTGATATCCAGCTGCCATAGTAGGTCCTCTACTTGCTTCAACAGGACAGGTTTGAAGAAGAAGGAAGAGTCAGCTCTCTGAGCACCAGTGTACTGGGAGCTTAATTGTGCACACAGCAGGTTAGCTGGAGAGGTGTCAAAGGCAAGGCCAGCAGTTGTGAAGTGGTTATTGAAAGCATCCAGGATTTCCATTTTGCCAGAGATAGGGCCATTATTGTGGTGTAATTGAGTTGGTAGAGAGGTGCTAGAATCCTGCCCAACAATACCCTTGATGGTACCCCAGAACCTAGCAGGATTGTGATAGGAGGAGTCAAGCTCAGCCAAGTAGAAGGCAGCCTTTGCATCCCTAACTTTCTTGGTGCATCTATTCCTGGCTTTCCTAAATATCATCCAGTCATTTGGGTTCTTGGTTTTTCTTGCCATCTTCCAGAGTTTGTCTCTCTCCAGCAGTGCAGATTTGAGGTCAGCTGAAAACCAACGACAGGATTTGTTTTTTTATTCGGATACTAGTGATTGGGGCATGGGTGTTAAGGGCACTTACTATTATGCTATTTAGCACCTGCTGTGCTTTTTCCACAGAGTGAGCAAGATAAAACTCTTGCCAGTTTGGAGAGTGAGCTAGATCATGCAGGTATCCTTCAATATTGATGTTTTTTCTTGGATCTCCTCATTAGGAATTTTGCAGAGGTTGTTGTTTTGCTGGAAGATCTTACTCCTGCGATGGGGCAGTGATCACTTATATCACTGAAGAGCACTCCAGCATGTGTGAATAGATGGGGTTTATTCACTAGCATGATATCAAGTAGTGTGCTGTTATTTCTATTCTTTGCGTTTATTCTTGTTGGCTCATTTATTAGTTGTGTGAACCCATGTGTATCACAGAATGATACCAGAGGTGCAGCTGCCCTGGAAAGCCAATTTAAATTCAGGTCACCTAGTATAATGACTTCTTCAGAGCTGGGCTTGAGCAGATTCCCCAGGTGGGATAAGAGCTTGAGGTCAGCAGAGGGGGGGGCCTGTAGCAGCCAACTAGCTGGAAAGCTGCTGTATTGGGGAGAGATACTTTTAGGGATAGGCATTCGAATTCCTTGGGCATAGAGGTTGCAGTAAAGCAGGATACAGGTATACCGGACTTTGCATATATAGCTACTCCACCGCCCCTTGTTTGGCGATCCGCTCTGAATAACTGATAGTTGGATAGGTTAACATCCCTATCTGCTGTGGTGGGTTTGAGCCATGTCTCAGATACCACGAGAAAGTCTGGCAAGGTATGGCCAACCCAGGCTTGTATCAGCATAAATTTTTTCAACAGACTGCATACATTAATATGCAAAAAACTGAGGCATTTAATTGAGGTTAGGTCTGCTGGATAGGTAATACACTCAGTGGGGCCTGGGTTGATTTCCACATTTCCAATACAGAGCAATAGAAAGAATAGGAGTTTCATGAGGGCTGCAAGAGATAGGAAGAGGGGGCTGTCCTTGGTCCTCCTTCTCTTACTCTGTTGCCACTCTTTTTGGGGTGCTCCATGTGGGGTTATAAGATTGTGTCAAGACACCAAGTAGCAGTTTGGTGGTCAGGCGTAGGGGGGAGCTGTATATCCAGTAGTGGAGCCTTGATTGAAATACATATATGGTGGTTTGCGTCTCTTTTTGGGGGTCACCCAACCGAAATCGATGCAGCAATGGTAGGGCATATGTGAGGGTCTGAGCGTTAAACAATGAGAATGAGACAGAGAGACTGGGCGGATGGATCATCATATTTTGTGTGGTATGGACATCCTCTTTGAGGAACCCCATGCATGACAGGGAAAGAAATATCAGGAATAAGCTCCCCATTGTGAGTGAGGTGTTGTTAGTTAGCTACCG
This sequence comes from Neoceratodus forsteri, assembly GCA_016271365.2. Lineage (NCBI taxonomy): Eukaryota > Metazoa > Chordata > Ceratodontiformes > Ceratodontidae > Neoceratodus > Neoceratodus forsteri. The sequence continues at coordinate 171,262,236 of CM028130.1, read as the reverse complement.
GGAGAACAGTGAAATTTCTGATTAGTTGGATCAGCAGGACGGTGAAACAGTCTATTGGTTAGAGTAATGCTGAGGGCTGGAGAAGAGATTTTGGCGGGAAGATGCCTATAAAAGTAACACACAAGAGGGGAAGGCGGGTGGGCAAAACTTTTGCCGCTTACGAGTCCTCCTCGCTGTCCCTCCCAGCCTCGTGGTTCCCTATGTCGCCAGCAGCCATCACCACATGGCGGAGCCAA